>CM017557.1:63226423-63942673 GCA_007844125.1 Sinonovacula constricta
TTTTCTACTGAAAACGAATATCATTAAAGACGTCCATATGGCGTTTTATTATAATCAGAATATGCTTTGTTCATCAAGGTTTTTTTTAAATAACAAAATGTTTTCTTTGAACGGAAACAAATAACAGACCACACATACAATATATTGTAATATGTACTTTTGCTACAGATCATTTAAAAAGCAACGTAGACATAATTTAGTTATATTGAAGTGTCGTCTTATTATACTTAAACCTTAATGAATTTAGTTTGACCTTTTCCGCAATGTGGTAAAATAGTCTGTGTAAATGTTATATGCGCTTTATATTTGTCAATGGGTGCATTGGCGCAAGCAAAGGGCACTAGAGAAACCTTTAAGCAAATAATTTTTTTGCAGAAAGAAATGTTGTAAGTCTCTTTTAGTGATGGAGTGACTGCAATTATATGTTCGTTATATTTGGACGTGTTATAGCATAACAATATGTGGTAAATACTTATTCAAATTTAAATTGATTATTGAAGTTTCTCAAGAATAAACAATAAAAATATGAATGTTTTATGCACACTACTTTTAAACGACTACATGTATAATCACATGGTTATATATAAACGTGGTTAGGTTTTGCACTTTCATGTTATGCCTTTCTTCGCAAGACCTGAAAATAGAATAGCATATTATGGACTGTTTTTATCAATTTGCGAGCAGACTGAGCTACATCAATAGTTTCATGTTCTTTTCGGCTATTTTTGCTGTATGGGAGAAACATGATCTTTTTTCAAGTTCAAATTTGCTTTATATGATTAAATAGTTTACAAAACGTCTTACATTGCTTAATAGTGAGGCTATGGTTTAGTTTAAAGCTGACTTTTTAAATGTTAGGTAGGGAGAACTCACTATGTCAAAGATGAATATCAAACTTAAAGTCCCATCCCATCTGATCCTAAAGCATGATAGCATCGACTTAAAAGTAACGGCTTGCTACTCAATATTCAGCTATATTTTCGGATATAAGGGATCTGCCATACTGAATGGGCCAGGTGCGCGTGACGTCATAATTTGCTACTACAATGGCCTTTTTTATTTCCACTCGACAGTTATTGATATAAAATGTAACCGAATATCTGCAACGAAAACCTGTTTGTGTGAAGTACATAAGACAAAATTATGTGGCCTCTATCCCCTATTATTCCAAGCCTGATTTAACAAAAAAAAGTGGAAAGACTATATGTTAGATAGTATCAAAATTGCACCCCCCAGCAAGTAAGTTTATTTATGTAAGCGATGAGCACAACCCGCTTTATAAATAATATATGTTGAGAAAAAATAAAAGATTAGTTCCTTTTGTCCTCAAAGTCTAAATGATACTTAGTTTTGGCTGAAAGCAAAGGCGAACCCCTAAGAAGAAAATAATCTTGTGTACTTTTTCTGTAAAAAGTGTTAAGGAATGGCTCTTTATTGTTGAAATCAGACCAAATAGTCAGGAAACTGTAAACCAAATTCAGTAAAACATATAAAGTATATGTGAACATAAAATGCAAAATATGTTACTTAGATAAAATCTTCACTAAATTTAAAGATGTCCCTTTTATCCTGGCTTAAGAATGCAGACCTTCTAAAATTTTCAGTTTCAATCAAAAAGTATATAGTGAATTAAATGAAATAAATAAACAAGAAGCTTTTAGCAATGCATGTGTACTATTCCGCATGGGATGCTTCATTTTCAATAAAAAAAAATTATTTTTGGATTATTTATTTAAAAATTAAACTTCTGTTTTCCATAACCTAGTCCGATTGTCACCTGTACTTTTTTCAACATAAAGTTAAGAGTTTTTACTTAAATAATTCTCAGTGGTATTTAATGAAAGTGCTTTTCTTAGAACAGTCTTAGTTTTAATAGTTTTCATGAACTTGTTTGGCTCGTATTTATTTTTGTAGAATTGTACTTGTATTTATATGATCTGACAATCGGTTATTTTTATTTACTAACTTTATGAATAACCTTTACAAATTTATTTAAAAAGTGGCGTAAAATAGTATGGCTGCAAATAAAATACAAATTATTATAAGCATTTTCAATAATAGGCACCGTGACCTCGACATTTTAATAACGTAAATCGATTTGCGCTAGTGTTTTAGATCATAATGTGTTATAATTCACATTCCTGTAAGGGTATTAACCTTTTACCTTTTATACACAATGAAACGATTTCTTCGGTTATTTTAATTAGTTGGTTGAAAAGCCTTAATTTGTTTGATCCGTAAGATAAATTCGTTCTCCTTTAAAACTAGCGAGGTAATAACGATTTTGTGTAAGTGAATTTTATACCGATGAGGACTCCTAGATCTAGCAGACAAAAACATTGCCATTTATTTCTTTAACTTAATCATTCAGAAATGCAAAAGATTTTGCGATTTATATTATCTGTCCATTATTTTTGTGGTCACCGTCCATATTATTTGCAATGCGAATGGGCATAATTTTATTACATGTTCCGAAGTTCTGTTTGTATCTATTTCCCTGCAGCTAATTTTAAGTTGTAAAGATCGCTTTGAAATGCATATTTTATTAGGTCAGCAGGCGCGTAGTTACCTGTACACAGAATGCACAGTTGAGTAGACACTGTCCCAAAAGAATAAAAAAAGAGATAGAAGTTGTAATAAGGTTCATTTTCTACATGTAGTACGGTTAATGTTTATACCTATTTCGATTAACAAGTCCTATATATGCAGCAAGAAAATATGCAAATTTAAAACCTCGATTTATTAGCTTTTTTATAGCTCCGTCTATTTTTGTAACAAGTTTTGTACACTTATATTTCGAATCAGAACTCAGATAATCAATCAAACAAAAGTAGTATCTGATAGCCGGATATGTACAACAAAGGAGAACTTTTTTCGTCGTTCACAACTTTTCATGTTTAGTTAGATTCGCAATTAAACATACTTCTTTACTGTTAGGGGCGCTTCTCTTGCTTGAAAACACATTGAAGAAAATTCGTTTGCTTTAAATGAGGGATTTATTTGTCGTATTGATAAAAAGCGTGGATAAAGTTTCACATAAACGGACATAACCATAAAACTTGGTGCTTGTGTCTGAGTAGCTTCTTAGTTGTAAACAATTCAATGTGTTATGATTAATTACAATTAATTTTGTAAGATAAGATTTAAAAATTGTTTTAACATTTTACCTAATTCTGGTTATATCGTGGTATCCAAACAATCCCAAGAGCCACTATGGCAAAAGCAAAGTTTTCCAGCAGAGCAGGCAACACTGACCCCAAGCGGACATGTATACCCATCATAAAATGGCCAGCTACGACGTTCATATCGCCTACATCTTGGCCTAGTAGATGCTGCACTATTTAATTTACTGGTGTCCATTCAGAAGTCACTAAAAGTGAACATCATTGAAGTCACTATACTCCTTACACAGACTAAAACACCATGAAGTTGCTACTTTCTGTTCTGTTTCAAAAGAGCCTCCATCAGTACAGCTCTTGCGCTCCCAGTCAAAGGTTGCTGATAGGTAAATCATTAAACTCATTGTAGGTCCCATACCACAAATAATGGAGTTTCAGGATCGTTAATTTCATAAAAATGCTTTCACAAATAAAACAATTCTAACAAAAGCAAATTACTGTTCTACCCAAACGAAAGTAAAATTTCTTACCTTTGTATAACTATTTCTGCTAAAGTACTTTTAGAGGTCTGCACTATAAAAACAATAATTTTGATGAGTATGTTGATGCCTCAAAATTGTACAAGCATAAAAACCTCGGTATCCTAGAACTGGCTGCTCGTATTACAGTATTATTTCAAGCAGACATTTTATTTGTATTCCTTATTCTGCATGTCTGTCCTGGAACAACTCTTATAAATTGAACTTGTATTGGCATATTTATTCAGACCATTACCGTGTCGGGTTTAAGATTTTATAACAAAAGTCAAATATATTTCTACCAATTATTTCATTTTAAGTGCCTTCAATTGGATCCTTTAGAATCAGGCTGAAACATTTCTTTAAATGAAAAAGCACATTTCAGTCATATATTTCCTAAAAATCTGTTTTATTTCATATTGAGCAAGTTGCAATATACCTATCCCAAGAAATTTCAATACGAAATGGGTTAATTGATGTTTAGCAAACTGCACTTGGACCTACTGCTCTTACTTGGTTATTGTAGCAGACGATAGCTCACATTCGACATGCGTCCAGAGACGTTTCATTGCCAATAAAATTCGTCTGGATAATGAGAAAAAGGACAGACTCCAGTGAAGTTTTTTCGTCAGCGCATCCCAACTGCGAGCAGACGACGTTGGCTTAAGCTTCATCCCAGAACGATGTGCATCAACGACCCCATGTTGACATGGTGACATTTCAGTCAGAGACTAGAGAAATGAAGGAAGAGGCGCCACTGACATAGCCGAATAGAAGTTTGTTAACTGTTAAGAAAAAAAGAATTAGTTAAAAGGATGGTTTATAAAGGACGTCAGTTAACTTTTTAACAAAAATATCTCAGTATATTTCTAAAACAAATATAAAAAACAGATGTATATATATATATATATATATATATATATATATATATATATATATATATAGAGAGAGAGAGAGAGAGAGAGAGAGAGAGAGAGAGAGAGAGAGAGAGAGAGAGAGAGAGAGAGAGAGAGAGAGAGAGAGAGAGAGAGAGAGAGTGAGAGAAATCTGTTTTTTATATATTCATTTGTATTTATATATATTTTATATAAAACATGTTTTTGCATATCTACCCAGAGTCATCTAACTACAATTCTTATAAAGTTTACAAATACTTTTTATCTTGTACAGAGTTATCTATATTTTAGACTATTTTATAGCATGATTTATGACAATTTGTGTGTGTATTACACAAAGAAAGCCCAGCGCTTACGTGTATCCATGAACATAAAGTGAAAGCATTTTAAGGCTGGGCTTGCTGGTGAATAGTATAGAGTACTTCACATCTCGCAGCGCTTTGATTTCAATGTGTAGTTGTATTTAAACGATATTGATGTTATTTGTTTGCATATCGTTGACAATAAACACATCAATCCATGTTGCATTACAAATTTATTTAAGCAAAAGCCATTATGCCAAGGACGAAAATTTCTTTTTAGCTAAACGATATGTCTTTAGATACTAGAAATGAAACATGTAAATTTGTCAACCAGTTGAGTTTTAATGAATATGCCACCTACGTGGTTTAGGAGTCACGGTGTCCCAAATACAATTTACACTACCGTACGCCAAGCTCACAGTTTGATTCCGTTTCCTTGGTGCCTTCTTTCAATTTATGTGAGTAGGGAATTAGAAAGGGTTGACATTTATAAAGAATGTCTATTAGTGAAACCCAGATGACAACATATGACGAAAGCCTCATTGCTGCCCAGGTTCCAGTCACAAATACCCCACCATTGGCCTGTACAATGCCTGAAGTCAGGGCGCCAAGACTAAGGAGGACGTCGCAAAATGAGAAGTAAAATAATCAAACTCATGCATTTTAAATGAAAATATAAGAAAAAGATGGACGGCTTTGCATACTAGTGAATAAATTATTATTACTTTGTCGATAGTATATTAGATAAAAGTTTATTTGTTTTGATAGCTTTAATATAGAATTCATTTCCTGGATTTGGAATATTGCTATCTTTTCATTCTAGAAGAACTTTAACACTGTTAGATATATATAGATATATATATATATATATATAAAGCGAGACAAAAGCGAGGCCCAATGCTGTAGTGAGTGTTACTCAAGAAGTGCCTCCTGGCTTGAAACAAACGACAACAAGGCACTATTTTGCTTTTATTACATTGTTTGGCTTTATTCTTCTGTTTTCATTTTACCAGGCACTGACTTGCATTGACATTTTCTTCTATGTATGTGTCCGACCGAACGTTTAAAAAACAAAACACGTGTATTTTCAAATTTGTACAAACCCGATGATCATTATATCAAATTGGGCATCCCAAATCAGTTTTACTTGACACTTTAACAGTCTTGAAAAGGATGGCGTGTAAATGGCGTAAACTACTTGTATTTAAACTAGTTACTACAACTTGTATTTAAAACTATAGTACCTATGGCAAGTCTCTTGTTTTACTCTTACCAAAGGAGTTTTAAATGATCTGTGGACTAAAATAAATACTAAAAAATCTAATTTGTAGATGAAATGGAGGAACTGTTAATATTGAAATGTAAGAAAAATATATACAAATGTAACAGACACAGAAAAAAAGTTCTTGGATTTTGTAGGATTCTACTGATTGAGCTACTGAGAATTTTGTGTACCAATCCCATGGTTCATTTTCCAACGATATAACAATAAACACGATCACTAATTTAAAATAAGATATTTTCAATTTTGTTTATTAGGTATTTTGTGGAATGTTATAATTTTTTCTTCGTTTTGGGTATTTATTAAATAATACCACTTTGTTCAGCAAGAATACTTTACTAAGTATGCATATGGTAAAACGATTATTCTAAATTCGATTGTATGTAAAATAGACCTCCATTGAAACATTAATGATTCGAAGATGTGGTAGTAATTCTTAGTTTTGTCCGAATATTTTAATTTTAATTTATAATAAAAAGAGGTTCTTATCTTCAACATATTTGACATGTTGTATGATATTCGTTTTTTAATTTCACATATAAGTATTTGTGTATATATCTTCGTGTTAAAAAAATGGACTACACTAAAATTGATTACACTTTACCTACATCTATAATTTAGGATAGGGAGCACTTATCATGTCATAGATGAATATCATACCCATCCCATACACTCCTCAAGCAAGATAGAGACGCTTTAAAACGCAATAAAAAGGTGATGTCGGTTATATATATACATACATACATACATACATACATACATACATACATACATACATACATACATACATACATACATACATACATACATACATACATACATACATACATACATATATATATATATATAGAGAGAGAGAGAGAGTATAGTGAAAGAGGGAAAGAGAGAGAAAGAGAGAGAGAGATGAAAAACCCACATTCATATGAATTTTGCATTATGGATGTGGTCAAATTGCTGTCTTGGCAGCCTTCATTTCCTTTTGTTATCGCTATGCTACATTTTTCTTTTTTGATCTTACTGCTTTTAAGGATTTTAATGTACCAAATTGTCAGCCACAATTACTCTCAACACACGTAATACTGTCATTTCACCGTCTAAACTGTCTGTATTTTTGCAGATAATTGTTTCCTGCAACGATTCCAAATAGTAATACATTATGTTCTTAATACTTTAAAATCACCCATTTCAAAGAATTCTTTTTAGAAGAAATTTGATACTGGTCATTTTAGTTAATTTCCTTTAAAAAAGACGAATAGCTTTAAGAATGCATCAATCTTATATCTTAATTCACTGTCATTTATATTCCGTGATTGTTGTACAACTCATATTTCCCGATACGTAACACGTTTGTTTACGGATTCCTGTGTGCTTTTGTGTTTGTGTGTTTGTGTGTGTGTGTGTGTGTGTGTGTGTGTGTGTGTGTGTGTGTGTGTGTGTGTGTGTGTGTGTGTGTGTGTGTGTGTGTGTATGTGTGAAATGTATATCAATATTCCTCTTGATAGCTTGCCTTTAGTTGCTTTGATTGTGTAGAAACATATTACCGAGTTTCCGGTTTTACAATTATCACTAACTGGCTGCTTTTCAAACTGGTCGGAAAACATATGTTCCTTCTACACAAAGTAAGATATTTTTGTATTTTATTTGCCCGGTCTGAATGAAATCATCAATATCATTGTAAACATATCATTTTACAAGAGAATGGTTTGATTTCTTTGCACAGTGGTAAAACACTGCTTATTGAAATCCTATACCGTATTTTAAAATCTTATTTTACAAATTAGGCCACTTAATCAGAATAAAATGCCAGTTATGCATTTGATTAAATTTGTAAACTGTTAAGATATGCTTAATATACTAATTTGCAATGTTGCAACTTTGTATTTGATACAATCTCAAATTAAAATATGTTTTAATACTTAAAGAATAAAGATATGTTAATGATTTGTTATAATAAATCACCTTGTTTAGAGTTTGCGTTTGTTTTTAGTCATAATGGACACGGTCCCATGAAATAATAGCAATAATTAGAGAAGTAGAAACAGATTGATTATTTAACTCACCATTAAAAGGTTATCGACCTTATTTCAAGAAAAGAAATGTCTGTAACTAGGAGTGACTTTTGATTATTATATATAAAATTGTACGCAAGCGTATGTAAAAGGAGTAAAAAATATGATTTGCAACATCATCCTCAGTATAAAGTACCGTGATAACGTCTTCATAATCTGCAAATGGCTTTATAATTAGATATATTGCACTTTTATTTGTAATTAATTACATCGAACTAATATTTGCGTAAAACAACCAGACTTTCGTGCATTGAAGTTCTCTCCGCAACTCGAACTAACGCGGCTAGGTTGTGAATACATGTAATAGCAAATCTGTGACCCTAAGCAGCGTATTAAACATTAGAATTTATATAATATTAAAATAATTCAATCTTTATAAATATCATGAAATTAAATGAAAACAAACCCATCTATAATGATTAAAAATAATTGCAGAAAATGCTAGGAAACATTGCGAAATGTAATGACATAGATAAAAAGTACAGTACAAAGTCATCAGTGTTCACCTATAACCAAGATGTCGTGTAACGATGATGAAACATGATGCCTACTTAATGTCTCAAAAGGGTTACATGTACTACTAACAGAAAAACTCAAGGAGGAGCGACTTTAGAAACCGGTAAACATTTTAAGTATCCTAAATCGGTTCTTTTGCCTTCTCACCGTCTTTGGTGATTTTTGTCCATTCTGTTCGTCTTTCAACGCTAATTGTAGATTTACGATCTAATGTTTTCAAGAAATCTTTTTATGTTTGTCAAAGGTATACAGCTTAATTTAAGTCTTAATAATTTAAGCATGAGTTGACCTTAGTTGTTAATAAATAAAGCGCCTCATAGCAATGTGCATAATGTTGCAATATATAAACCAATTTTTAACGTTCTATAATGTGTAACCAAATGAAGAATCCTCTTATCAAAATATGTTGCCAGATCTATTTCCATTATGATACAATAAATAGCATGCCGTCAATTAAAACTTAATGATTTAAGCTCAGAATTCAGTGAATTTTTCTTTTACAAATTTAAAATAGTAACTGGTATATTTATAAAAGTGAATTACACTAATGTTTAGACCTCTCAATCCTTACTGAAGTTATTATGTGTTATTTTGTTATTGTTTCGTCAGAAAGAATTGTTTAATGGTTTCAAACGCACACGGTTTGA
Source organism: Sinonovacula constricta (assembly GCA_007844125.1). Taxonomy (NCBI): domain Eukaryota; kingdom Metazoa; phylum Mollusca; class Bivalvia; order Cardiida; family Solecurtidae; genus Sinonovacula; species Sinonovacula constricta. Next base: position 63,235,773 of record CM017557.1, read on the forward strand.
ATCGTGCTGTTCGCAGTATAAATTGCATTTGTCTTTTGTTACTATTAGTTGCCATTATTTATTACTATTCATATCACAGTAAACCATACTAATGAAGATGGTTGATCTTTAATTAAAAAACAAAATAATAGTGATATAACTGGCACACATTAATAACAGTTTGATAATTTGTTATCTCTATTTCACCTTAAAGCCCTTGTTTGCCCATGTATTAATTCGTAAATATGATACAGTTGGGCAATAAAAGATTAACATGTCACGACAAGTGGATGGATGTGTCATTGTGATTTGAATTACATGACATACATTATTTTTGCAAATGTAACAATTTTATTAAACCTATACTGTTCTAAGAAGCTTGTAAAACTATCAAACATTCACACCATGTGGTTTATAATTTACTTTATTATATAATATGATTTGCTTGATGAAAATAATTAATCAATTTCTATATCTACATTTACGTACATTATTTCCTTTATTGATTTTACACGCAGTTATATGCTTACAAAGAAAACTATTTGACAAAAAAGTACATTTATGTTGATGTAATTATATTAGTAAAATGATATTTACATGTACATTTATTAAAGTAGAGTGTTTTTATCAATGGTGGCACTCACGCTTTTCTGCAAGCCATCTATTTCAGCGCGACTGACCAGCCCCTCACTACGTAGGCCGAGTCCTGGTCGGGGCGAAAAACCTTCAAGGAGGTATTCCACTTGATCTACGCTAAGAATTCGTTCTACACTTTTGGCTGCTTTTATCTTGAGTAATAATATCGTAGTGGGGTTTCATAAAAGAAGATATTCCACTTACGCTAGGAATTCGTTCTACACTTTTGGCTGCTTCTATCTCGAGTAATAATATCTTAGTGGGGTTTCATAAACGAAGGTATTCCACTTACGCTAGGAATTCGTTCTACACTTTTGGCTGCTTTTTTCTAATAATAATATCTAAATGGGGTTTCATAAAAGAAGGTATTCCACTTACGCTAGGAATTCGTTCTACACTTTTGGCTGCTTCTATCTCGAGTAATAATATCTTAGTGGGGTTTCATAAACGAAGGTATTCCCCTTACGCTAGGAATTCGTTCTACACTTTTGGCTGCTTATTTCTCGAATAATAATATCTTAATGGGGTTTTTATAAAAGAAGGTATTCCACTTGACCTACGCTAGGAATTTGTTCTACACTTTTGGCTGCTTCTTTCTCTAATAATTATCTCTTAAGATTCCTGATTACTAAAACTCCATGACTTCATTTCTTTCGAAGACAATTTGGATTATAATCAGGTATGTTGTAAAAGCGAAACGCTGATAACTTCGATATACATAAAAAAGCAATCTATTTGTCTGAACTTTTCGGGCGAAAGATTGTTGCAAATGAAGCAATATTTCCGTTAAGTGTCTAAGCATAGCAATGCATTGTAAGCGCGGCAGTCAACTGGAGATAACATATGTCAGTCAGTTTCACCGTGTAACAGTGTTTCTTTAGAAGCTTGGAAAAAGTCGCTTTGGACTTAAGTTCTTAGAAGAAGTAAACTGAACAATATACAAATGTATTTATATATGCATGTGCATGTTAGATAACATTGAGTTGACAATAAATAAACTATATTCGGCGCCGTTGAGCATTGGTGTAATTGCTTCATTAGATATTAATATGCATGAAAATCTTTAGAGAATCAACGTAGTTTTATTTATTTCAGAATTCATTTCTGCAATACAAAAACAAGTGTTATAACAAATTCCTGGGTTATTGCAAAACAGGTCGACATGTCAGCTTTTGATTTTTAAAATTAAATCTGTCGTAACTTTCTTGTTTTAAATTAACTCTATAAACTCATGCAAAGAAATACACCTTTTTCGGTTTATTCTTTCTTTTGTGCAAAAGTTGTTTTCTTGATGCAAACGTTGTTGAACATGTGAACTTTTTTGTAATAATCCTAGCATCTCCAACAATTGTTTTCCGACTAATACGTCAGTTTTCATGCTTCAGTCATTACTACTGTTATATTCTGCCAATGAATTAACTAACAAATACATTCCTGCATAGAAATAACAAGTATATATGACAACGTCCTATAACCAGTGCAACATATACCAAAATTTGAAAAGGCACAGAGCAAAGGTGTTCACATGCGAGCCAAATGCGAATGTAAAAACGACTCTGTGATGAGTCATTTAACACAAAGTCAAATCCAAAAGTTACCGCCTGGAACTGTCAATCGGCAACAGAGACCGACTTGGGTGCTTAAATCAAATTTACAGAACTCTAACCTCGCATTTCCTGAGGGGTTTCTCAAATACAAGATGAAAAGAAAATCGATCTTTTTTTTAAATGTTCAAGCGCTGGCGTTATCTTTGACAAGTAATGAAGAAAGTAGGGACGTCACTGAAAAATAATGTCCACATGGCCTTTAGAAAAAAGGAATATTATTTCTATTAGGAGAACCTCACAAAATTGTTTATTGTAGATGAATTTGATATTTTGAATCAGGAAAACAAATGACCAGAGAAGTGTAGATGGTTGTAGCATCATGTTAATGTGAAGATAGAATTGAGAACCAAAGTCCGAAGAACCAAAACAAAATATACGTAATAATCTTTATAGGATTATTTAACAACATAGACTTTTTCGATTAATGTTAATAGGAAAAGCTGTTTTTGCAAAATCATTCGGGTATGTCAACCGCTTTTGAAATAATATCAGCATTTAAAACAATTGTTGCAATTCCTCTTTTTTTGCCTTAACGGTTTCTATAGTTTGATTTTTTAAAACGTGTTTAATAGTTTAATTAATAAAATAGAGCACCATGCTCATGGTTAAAAAGATGACCTAGTCGCTTGACTGTAACACAGATTTGAATTAAACACATCTGACTAAGAATCTTCGTGTAAATGACGGTGGTAGAATGGCTTTACACAGAATGGACGTGAGAGATGCAAGACTAATTTTGCCTTCGACATGTCATAATCGGCATGTTTAAACCTAAAAATCCTCCTTATTAACAATAATAATTATTATTTTAATATTAATTAAATAGTTTTATTCGCGCTGTTTCTCGGCTACCATTGATGAAATTTTCATTTAACTCGAGGTAACACAACAATAAATGATTTGTTTTTTACTCTATAGTAAATGACAATGGAGCCTTTTGTACAGTGAATTGCTTATGTAAGTACATTTAAACGATACACAATCAGAAAAAATAATGCAGCCCCTATTAAAACTGGTCCATTTAAATAGCATACGAGACAGAAAAAATGTAGCTTAAAAACTTACACTGTATTTTTTCAGGATGTAACCACAGACTCAATAAAGCAAAGTAAAGGTGAATCGGTCATATATTGAGCATAGGGATGCATTTATTCTGCTTTTCTAAATATCTACTCTCTTAACAGCGTTTGTCTGCACCTACAGATTGAGATTATCAACAAAATAGCACAATGCGGGTCATAACAAAAAAAATTCCCTTAGAATATATATAAAACATAATGTCTTGTGGGTATTTACGTTATCTTTTAACATTTACAAGTACCAAGCCTAGTTGCGCTTTTTATTTTCATTCCATTACCGACTTGATTTAAAATTACCTGTGTCATATTCATTGAAATCTCATCATAACAAGCCTGTTTATTCAAAGTAGTTAAGGTTTTAGACAACCAACATTGTACACAGATATGGTAATTCAATACTGTTGTATATAACTGTATTTGCCCACCAAACTTTAAATACCAACGATACTGACGCATATCATTGGCACGCTATGATTCGCTAAATTATAAATAAGGTAAAATCCGTCGAGTAGAATTATTACATTTGATTTCTATTTTTTGCGAACCATTTGTCTGATTTAAATAAATAACTTAATCATCAAGGACCACTGGATCTAAGTGACCATAATAACTATATCAAAGCAGACTCTATATAAAAAGATTCGAGTTGATCAGCTAAGCGCAGGCGATTCTACCCGGACATGTATCTATGATCTCTACACAACAACAAGCTGGACATTCACGTAGCTTTATTCTGTCGCCACCATGTATAGGAAATTACCCTTTCAGTCGCCGATGGACAGATAAAACTATCTAGGCTTAATTATAGGGTTTGTCAGAAAGATGCCAAGAAGTTCGAAACATAATAAATAGACAGCGCAGTGAAAGTGACATTTTATTTACATTTTGAAGACAATTTATAAACTGATCTAGGTATTGTCTGATTTCACTTAAATAAATACATTTGTGCAAATTGCTGTGAATGTCAAAGAAATATTGTTATCTGAATACAGCAAATCTGAAGTTATCGATAATGGTATAGTGGTCTCAACTTTTATGAATATCGATATTAACAGAGTAGTTGTGTTTTTTATATAAAAACTAAATTCGCAATTAAATCGAATATAAATTTAAACAATTAACTTGTAATTGCAGGAGAAATTTAGTTTTCACAAGCCGGGTTAATTAATATAACTATGATTATATATATATTTAATTTTTATTGTTGCATGGATGTACAAATTACAAATTATTAAATATTTTCAACTATTACGATTATATACCCCGTGTTTACACTCACGCGCTTTCAATCTTTTAATACTCGCAATTTACATACGTCACTAAACAAATGCAAACAACAACGCGTCGATAAAATGTAACTATACACAAGATTATTTGCAAACCCATATAAATATATGTTATACATTGTAACGGTAATTTAAAAGTCACTCGATTGTTTGTAAAAACGGCTTGTATTGAAGCAATAATCATTTGGCGATATGATACTAATTCTTAGTTATGCCCGTATATTTATATTATGTATAAAAACGGAGATTCTTATCTTTGCAGATTTCAGATCTCTGTATTTATAGTGTTAGTTTATGTTTTTATTTATTGAATACAAGATAAGTATCTTTAATCTGTTTTCTAAATCATGTGTTGTCAAAATAGCCATAAATATGCAATGCTGTATTGGCGCGGTGTTGAGGAAAAGCTTTTAACCAAAATGAATTTTCAAATAGATAACACTTTCTGTAATAACATGTTACTTCTCTCTTCGACTTACTATAGCGCTGACGTTGTATCGCAAGTTAATAGAAAAATACATCTCGTTGTCATTATCGCTAATTGTGCTACTGTTTTCTCGAATATATAGCCTTCGATGCCCTTATGTTCTTTCTATTATAACTAGTTAAACACTCAACATTTGAAGCTCTTATTCGAAATTGTGTTTGAAATTAAATAAACGGATTAATTGTTTGAAGATTGTTTGTATTTTCCTATCTGTTCTGTTAAATTCTTGATATTCAGCTGTAACCTTTTCACTATTTTACTATAGTTTATAAACATAAAAGCGCGTATAAGCCAGTCGTATCAAAAGAGATTTTTGTCTGGGATAAAGCTAGTGCGTTATTTTAATAGAAATACCATTTAAACCAAATTCTATTGCAGAAACGGCATATTTTCATAATTGTCTCTATTGCTTTTTATAAAATGTTAAGATAGGCGGACTGTTGTATTTAATATAATTTCTTTGTGTCTTAAGTAAAGATAAATCATAAACGTATTTCTTATTGTACGTATCTCTTATTGTGCATGCACTGGAAGAACTGAATCAAAGATATTAAATAAATCTCAGAAGCATTCTCAGTACCTCTAAGATAATTTGATATTGTGCTGTTGTATGGTATTTATAACTGATTTCACATATAAAGATAGGTTTATATGTCTTTATGTTAATAGAAAACCGTTCCTCATGACCATATTAAAATAAAAAAATCTAATATACTTTGCCAGGTCTATAGATATTAAGTGTACACTTTCTTTTATTCAAAGTATTATTATTTATGTCTGAATCTGGAAGAGGCTATACAAATTTAATATCTAGCTCCAGTATCCATCCAATAGTTTGATGATTTATTGATAAAATAGTTATGTGGGAAGTGGCACTTTTCATACTGAAAAACTAATATTATTAAAGTAATCCAACTTTATGTTAATGTAAGCAGATTTTGTTCGCCAAGATAGTTATTAAATAAAAAAAGATCTATGTATGGAAACAAAACACAGACAACACCTTCAATACCTTATGATGTGTACTATTGCTTCAGATCATACATAAAGCCATTCAAACAGATTCAAAGTCATCATGTCAAATTGTTGTCGTGTTATAATATAAACCAAAATTAAGTCTGATCATTTACGCAAGTTACTGAAAAAGTCTTTGCCAATATTTTAATGGGAATTTATATTTTATTGTCCAACGTTGCTCAGTCGCAAGGAAAGGGCGCCAAGAAACCTTTGCAAATAAGTCGATTACAGAAAAAAGTGATTTTTCTAGTTTAAGCTTTGATGAGGTGATTTATAATAGATACTTAGGGGTGTGTTATAGCGTAACAACATGTGCTTAATTCTTTGTAGAAAGATACATGTATTTGATAACTTATATCAATTAGAGTTGCTCCTGAAGAAATAATAAATGAAAACATTCATTTAAACTACAATATGTTATATCGAATAGAAATATGTGAACATGGTCATGTCTTATAATCCCATTTTCTGCTTCTGTTTTTGCAATACTTTGTTATAGAATGGAGATATAATAACTTCTTTACCTGAAGACTGAGTTGCTTTGTTTATGCCACGTTCTTTTGCAAATTTAAGCTTATTTTAACTCTATGAAAGAAACATTATCTTAATTTTTAATAAAAGTACAAGTTTGTATTCTATAATTTTCAATAGGTCTGATATTGCTGAATAGTTACGTTCTGTGTGATTTTAAATTGAATCTTACATTAACATTTTTAATTTAAAAAAGAATGCACTCACCATGTCATAGATGAATCTTAAAAGTTCCACTCCATCTTATCATAAGGCAAGTTAGACTCGACTTACACAACGCAAATAAAGACGAAATACGGCTTGCTACTCGATATTTAACGAAATTACCGCATAAGAGAGCCGCCATATTGAAAAGCCCGGTGCATGGCGTCATGAACTTTTACAGCGGCACGTTTACTTAAATTCAACAGTTGTAGATATATCCAACTAGAGTATAAGCAACGAAAAACTATTTTATGAAGTACCAATCACAAAAAATAAATGTGAACTCTATAACTTATTATTCTAAGCCGTTTTTACAAAGGAAACGTTAAACTCACCTATATGGTGAGTTGTAACAAACGTGCATCGACCAGCAAGTAAATTTATTTACTAATTGACAAACCATAACCGCTTTATAAATAACATATGTTTAATAGCAATAAAATATTAGCTTGTTATTTCCTTAAAGTCTCAGTGATACTAAGTTTGGACTGAAATCAAAGGTTATTTTAAAGGAAAAAATATGTGTACTATTTCTGTAAAGGTCTGAGTGTTTAGAATGTCTCATGGTTGTTGAAATCAGACTAAAAGGCCAGGTAAATTTAAACCAAGCACATTAAATATATAGTGTTTATATGAATATAACATACACAATATGTAACCAAGATAACAGCTTTATAGACTTTAAACATGTCCTTTTAATCCCTGCTTAAGAAAGCCTTTACTACAATCACTTTAATGTTTCAGCTACATCTGAAATGTGTATTATAGGGTACACGATAAAATAAAATAAGTAAGAAGCTTCTAACGTTCTAACAGTGAGTTTGAACCATTCCGCATGGGATGTTAAATTAAAATATAGAAATATTTCATTCTGCATTATTTAATTTAAAAGTAAACTTCTGTTTTGCATAACATAGTCGCATCATCAAAAGTATTACCTCAACATAAGTTTGAGACACTTTATTCTAATAATGCTCAATGATGCTTAATGAAAGTGTTTTAAATACTAGCCGTTTAAATGAACTTGTTCGACTGGTTTTTATTTTTGTAGAATTATGCCTGTTTTGCAAGATCTGACAATCAGCTAGGTTTTTTTTTTAACTAACGTTATAAATTATATATAGCTGACAAACATTAGGGTATTTAAAATGACGTAAAAAAGCATGATTGCAAATGAAATATGATATATTTTTAAAAGTATTTCAAATATTAGGCACCTTGATCTCAATGTTTACTAATAAGGCATATCGATTTGTGCAGTTGTATTATATCACGATGCGTCATACATCAACATGCTTGTAACAGTAGTTATATTTTGGATTTTTCTTAGATTATGAAATTATTAAAACCTTCGAAAAGTTGTTAAGATGGATTCGAAGATACATATTATACATACATATGTATTTATACATACAATATGTATTTCTTAAAGCAGTTATGTTAAACTGTACAAGAACTTGACAGAACGTTGCTGAATGATAATTGTAAGTATGACGGTAACTGGATTTTGAAGTAGCCTTATGATGACGTCGACGTAGCCCTGCATTGAGTCAGCCCTGTAAGGCATTTTAAACGAGTCTATTTAGACCTTTTCCTCTAGTCATTGAGTGCTATTCCTGCTCGGCATGGCTAATGTATAAATTTCATGTATATCATACACAATATAACCACTTGAACCTCTGGTTAAAAAGACTACATTATTAAAGTTAACATTTGAAGCAGGCCAGGGCACAACTGGCTGTATAGTCACCTTCGAGATACATATTTATTTCTGTACAAGCACTTCTTTTTCACAGGCGTGACGACTGACCGCAAGTAGTCTTGTCACGCAGGGTCAATCCTTCGTGCTTGCATTGTTCAGCTTTCTCATAACGCTGTAGCAAGCGACACATTCAATAATAGATTCAATTGAAAAAAGATCAACATCTTGTTATAACATATAAATTATATATATTTTACTGTTGAAAACACACACCAAGGAATTAATATATAGCGCATGCACTTACTTTACTAAGTGTTTGGCGTAGAGTCTTTTTCTTCTGAAAATATAGATCATGTTAAAGTTTAAAAAAAGTCAAAGAAGAACATTGTGTCCACGATTGCCAGTTGCCTTGGTAACGGGACCCAAACATCGGGTAAATGTTGTTTTTGATAATCGGTTTGGTTGTAAATGATCATTCATATTTAAAAAAGGAAATGACACATATTTGTTTTACTTAAAAAGGGTTCGTCCTGTTAATCAGTCAGTACGTCCGGTCATTTGCATTACCGTACAAAAATATAAATTAAAAATGATGACTTTAATTTATTTAATTTCTTCTCTTTACCGATTTAAAATGGGTATATTTGGTAAAGTTTTTGTAAATTAATTCCACCAAATTATTACACTTGCCATGTCTAAAACTACTGTCTACATAATATTTTTTTCTGAGCAATTCAAAGGCATTTAATAATTTTTCTTCAAAGTTGTCCCTCGTTCCTCATTTTCTCATATTTATAACTTTGTTTTGTTAGAGTTATCCACCTTTGAAACGTTTGTATGTTTTTTATGGTTACCATCAAAATAAAAAATGCACTACTAATGTAATTTTTTTAAAGTTTAAGGTCTGCGACAAATAATTAAAATATTTAAATTATGAAAATTGTCTCATTTCAAGTGTGACAATTCAATTGTTGATTTGTAAACCATCGGGTTCTGCACAATGCTTTATGTTGTTAACATAACACAAACAGGCCCACACAACATTGTTTTCCTTCAATTGTTAAAAACTTCTTTCCATAATTAATGGGTGGGGAATGCTTAAAATTGTTTGTTGTGTTAATACCAAGAGAGAGTGCTTCTTTTTAAATTCTTACTCTTTTATGGAGACCAAATTTGTGTTCCATTATAATTTAAAATGTTAAGAATATATATATAATATATATATATATATATATATATATATATATATATATATATATATTATATATATATATATATATATATATATATATATATATATATATATATATCTATATATAATATATATATTTATTTATTTATTTATTATTTATATATTCAAAATTATTATAATATCCAAGTCTACTGAATGGCTGACAAGGCAACCTAAATACGTCGTTCTATTCTAAATACATTGTAATTGCTTTTGATCCTAAGAAACAATATTAATTGTCTTATTATGTATAATTATTCATAAGTTAATTATACATATACATTGATAATAAATAAAAAAAGCATAATTGTACAAAAATAATAATCAATATGCTTCTAAGTTCATGAAATCAATAAAAATAGTGTTGAAGTAGCAATTTCTTATATATGTATACATGAACTTCACATTTAACATTTTGAAGACTATAACTTAAGGAAAATGTAGACTGATATTTTGCGTTTTGCTTGAAATCTATATCCGGCTTTATAACAGACCAAAATGCTCACATAGCAGACGTTTAAATGTATATTGCTCCCTCAGTACTTGATATTTGATGGAACATATTTCCCAATCGACTATACAATAATATGTAAGTAATATCTCTGGGTGGCAGGTTCTTTCACAGATATTTTCCTCAGTCAGGATAAAAGAATGCGTGTTTCATTTTTAAAGAAGACAAAGAGGACGATATGCGCTAATTTGGTTATTCTGTTTGTTTTCATTAGTCGAGCTCGTTCGCGTATAATCTTAACACTTCGAAATAAATTGTGAAAGCTTTCAATTCAAAAGATTCATAATACGATAAAGGTCAAAATTAAATTGCACCATAACTTAATTTTATAAAATAATGTGTTTAATGGATATTCAGCTGGTCGAGGTGCCAGACGATAAGGGCATAAAAGAAGAAATGAATGTTATGTTTGCTTGAATTGTTCGGCATAAAAAACGGAATGAATGAAGCTACGTTTACTGGAAGTGGTGAAAGTGTGCTGTAAAGGTTTAACGAGTCGCGTTTTCGCGTTTCAGAAGTGCATGTAACTTTGAACTACACAGAGATGAAATGATTTCTCTTTTGTGCAAATGTTTTACTTAATTTATTTCTTGAAACAAGAAATAAAATACACTTAAGTTATATTAGCAACGGATATTTAAATAACTTTGATTTGCAATCTGATCGAAATGTTGTTAAGCAATTTAGAAGTCATACAATAATAATAAAGGCTGTATTTTTTTATACGCTTTGGACACAAAATTATACTACAAAATGTGCAGAAATAATGTAATTATTTAATTTGGTATAAATTATGTTATTACAATTAGGATTTTCTCTTTTAATTGAGATACACCATCTGTCAATGTATTTTTTGATAAAACACTTTTTTGCCTTTTTTCAACTCTTGTGCCTTAATCATCTGACATGAGTAAATATATATAAAATAATATTTACATAAAACAAGAGACATTAGCACATCATGTAATATTTTATTTTAAAGAAATGTATGAGATCGTTACGTGTATTTTTTCTATTTTATCGCTTAGACCTCTAGGTTCATGTCCCTGCTTTGAGCTTGGAATGGTTTGTATTAGCTTGGATCCTCATATTTTGATAAAATTTAAAGGAATAAATTTATTAAATAAAAGATAATTTATTCTTCGGTTTGTTCTATTCTTTCATAATATTTGATTTTGTCGTGAAGTTTCATATATAAATGTCTCTTTAAGAAATGCAAATTGACACAATTACACAGACTTATCATGGTATTTTATTATATTAACCATGATATCTATTTTCAGCATTTTCCGCTCGTACTCGTAAATAATAATCGTCAATAATCTTACTTATTTTAATGAAACTTTCTTAAATATACATTACTTTAAAAAGTAAGAAAGCAGTTTAAGTTTCATTCATAAAACTATTTAGTCTTAGAAATGTCTTAAGTAACTCAAAAATATTTAACATTTTGTCACAACTATTATTAATAATGATTGCTAAGTAAAACGAATGAGTGAAAGTAATGTTTCATCATTATAAAATATCGGACTTTATCAGATAAAAAACAATAACATATACGCTATAGTATTGTTTCAGTAAGCTTTTCAGTTTAAATTTTGATTGACAAAATCGATACATATGTAAATGTCAATTAAACTGTTTTATTTGGAAGCAATAGTTTTTTTAAAAAAATATACGAAGCATACATGTTGATCCTGGAGCTCAATATAAGGTTATTATAACAATTATAAGATTATAAGGACATAATGCTAAAAAATGTATTTAAAAATGTTACTCGTATGAAAAATCAATCTTAGGGTATACAGTATGAGTATTTTTCTAAGGTACACACAATTTTAATTATAAATTTTCGCTCTAAGTCAAGCATACATGCCTATTTATAGTTTTTCATGTAGTTTCAGTTGTCAAAGTTATTATATATACAAATGTACATAGTATTCTTGTTTAATTTTAAGATTTAGTGCTTGAAACTTGTAAACGTATACGTTCAGACACTAATCTGTCAGCGATTTGTTGTGAGAACATTAAACTAAATTTTATTATGTTCATTTGCTACATACAACTATGGATATTTTGTTACCAGTAGATTGATAAGAAAAGATCCTATCGAAATTTCCACAGATAATTAAATTTTATCTACCTCTTGACAAAGGCAAACAGGGTAAATGTAAATGTGACAAAAACACAGAGACAAGACGTAACACACAAAAAGAAAAAAGCAACAACAGTTACCCCCTTGGAACGGTCAGTCGGCAAAAGGACCGACTGGGGTGCTTAAACTTGCTTTGCGGAGAACTCCAACCTCGCACTTCCTGAAGGTTGTTCTATCAAACAGTGTAAATAAAATAACCCGTCAAAGTGTCACAACTAACAGTAAGCACCTGCATCGAGAGTTAAAACAGATACATTGAACTTATATACATACAAAATATCTAGCAGTAAAATAAACTAAATCAACATATGCACAGTTTGTACAGTAAATAAAAAAAATTATAATTTTTTTAAATAAGAGGGTAGTTTGAAATGAAACAGCAAAAGCGCTGACATATAATCAGAACAATTCAATGACGTCATACAATACCATGGCGTTATATGCTAAAAGTGTCAAAAATGAAATGTAAAAATTATGAAAAAAAATCGTCGCATTTTAGAAAACAACCCAAACCACAACCCAAAATAAAATGTAGAGTTGTTAAGATTTGACTAGTAAAAGTTTTAAAATAACATACCATAAAAGCCGATTATTTATCCGCGGTTGGCATATTATATAATAAAGGTAAAAAAAATCCCGATGTTATATCTACTGTACAATCGCACGTAAAGGGCATGGAGTCTGCTTAAGTGGCTTCACCTATATAGGGCATGACTGGAGAGATAAGAGAGACAAGATATCCATCAGTAACTGTCCAGTTATGGCTTAAGATCACTGTTTTCATATAGTCTCAACGACCTGCCCGGCCATCGTGTTATTTAAAGGCAATGCAAGTTTTATGCGGTAAAATGGTCAATTGCAATAAAGTACAATGAAGGATTCCCTAGGTACAACAGCAATACATTTTCTGATAAGTTTTGTAAAGTGGTCAGAAAAGTTATTGGGACCCTTGATTTTCTTTAACATGTATAAATCATTTCCATAAAATGCAGGATGGCTTATGCCTTTCTGCATAAGATTCTTCATACAGCTATTATACTTAGAAGTAACATTCAAGAAAACTGACGTGGATATTTATTGGCTCCAAAGAGTGGTTAGCAAATCTGAAAAATACAATTTATATAGATGCCATAAGAATGGTAACAAATAGTTTTCTGGTACCAAACTCCGATGCACAAAACAAATGTTTGTTTTAAATGTGACCTATAGAGATTCAAAGCAATGCCTTTTTTATAATATCTAGGATCAATAAGCTATTTTATAACAAAGGTCTAGTAGACTGACTATGAATTTAAAGCATAAAATGCAATAAATCTGCACCAGGTGTCTTCCGTCATACTTTATAATTTAATATCAATGTTTTGATACATAGATAATTAGTACATTTAAACATAAAGTCAGTGTCTTATGACTTTTTAATATTTATCTATTGTTTAATTTAATGGCAATGCTCTGCAACCAACAGAAATAAAATCTAAGGTGTGGCACCTGTTGTCATGGATTTTTCTGAAAGAAAAACGCTGTTCTGTCTACCTAGAACTCTTACTATGATATTCAGATTTTCAGTTTAAGACATGGTTGTCATGGTAACGCAAATTGAATTGTCTGTTTAAAATAGCAATTTCTGAAGCGTATACAGATACATTCTCATAAGCTTGTTGGTGGAGTCTTCTTGATTTTCAAATGTAATTTTATTTACATTTTGAGCCAACAATCCAAGTGTTCGATTAAGTCAGATTAACAGTGATTCATTTGTGACAATAATATTTTATCATACTCCCTTATCGAAATGCAAAGAAATATGTACTTTATTTTTTTTAAATACTTCTACTTATTATAAACCCAAATCTAAATTCAAGCTGATACACGTGCAGAACATTTGTCCAATTGTGGCAGCATGGTGACCATCATATTCATATGCTAAACACATCAAGGTTCCCCTGGGCATACAAGTTTATCTATTACCAGGTTCATCTGTACTTTTTCAGTGCACCGACTTTGCATTCCTGACACATGTTTGGTATTCTATGTGACCGTTGGACAATCAGTTGGCGAGTTTTCAGTTAATGAATATTTTTCTGCACATCAGGGGCCTAATGAAAATGTGCGTTAAGTAGACCAGTTTCCAAATCGGCGATTTTTAAGGCATCACATGACACGGCAAATCGAAAACGAGGCCAAACGTGACAGGACTCCATTTCCGCTTATAGAAAATGGACGAGCTGGAAAAATATCGACCGCTTTATTTAAAGGAACATCATAGATTGAAAGCAAAATGCTTTAAGCATATGTTGAGAAACTTAATTGAAAGCATTATGGAGCAAAATGCCTTAATTTTATCGGATCTATGTGATATCATATCGATTAAGTGACGAATAAAACTGTGCAAGTTGCCTTAGGCTAAGACTAAGATATAGCACTATCAATGCTAGAATAGAGTTTTACTATATATACGCCTGTAAAAAGAGCTTTTGTTTGTCTTTGCATAGTTACGAGGTAACATTGTGCGATAAAAATCAGGATTTTTTCTGTCTGATTTCTATTTTGATTCATTGTACAGGGAACTTTCGAGGCTCGAAATGTTTCACGCGAAAGTTGAAAACTTAACACGCTTTGTTCTATTATACACAAAATTAAAAATGCAATACATAAAGTAAACCGTATGTATTCTAAACATACTTTAATGCACGCACCTAATGTCATAGAGAGACGATTGATTCATAATCACTTAATTATTATCACTTAAGCGAGTTGACCGTTAACGAGGCAACAACAAGTAAAGGAATAAATATTGCTTTTTTCTGGATAAAGCATTTTTCTCAACAATGCGTAAAATATTTTTGTGGTCAACTG
The DNA here is from genome assembly GCA_007844125.1 of Sinonovacula constricta. Taxonomy (NCBI): domain Eukaryota; kingdom Metazoa; phylum Mollusca; class Bivalvia; order Cardiida; family Solecurtidae; genus Sinonovacula; species Sinonovacula constricta. Next base: position 63,251,051 of record CM017557.1, read on the forward strand.
CAGCACACTGCTAAAAATGAGACACAAATCACCAGTTTTAATTTGTAACACATTTGAAACTTTCCTTTTTTTCCAATGTAATTTGTTTACATTTAATTTGTTTCGTCAATTGTATTTGTCTGGCTAAAGAGTAAGACTGCTTTTTGCTATTTGCTAAGAATGAAGCAATTTTGCAATACATTCACTGGCGTACATTTATTAACATTCAACGGTATGCAAATACACAACTTAGCAACCGCTGTCCCTTACACATGTATGTACATTGTATATATACATGTTCCTCTCATGACTTCACAGAGACACACGCTTGAAAGGTTGCAGAAGGATGAACATTTGTTTATATGCCCATTGAACATTCAGTACGTCATTATCCACATTATGAAAAAGACAAATTAAGTAAAAAAACTTATATAAATATGCTAAGAATTGCAATTGCTCGTTTAAAACATTTATATATTTAAGAAGTTGTTTCGAATAATAAAATTAGTTCGTCGTAGGATAAAGGTATATCTTTTTTACAATGTGGATATCACTTGAACCCGTTTATCTTGCAAATATAAAACAATAACATAAATGTACAGAAGGAAATACAACTCATATGAGTGTTGTTTCCCTCTAATTCCTAGCTTTCTTTTCAATAATAGCTTCGGCGTTTGTTCACCGCACGTGTCTTAAGAACACTGACTTCTTTTAGAGAAAGGTGTTAAGTTTAAGAAATTAAGAAAATTAATTTTACACAAAGCTTTGATATTGGAGCAGCATTTAATATGGCCTATGCTGTACAAATACAATTTAATGTCACTTATAAGGATTGGCTTAATGTGTCGTTTACCTTGGGCAGGAAGCAGACTCATGTTTAGATGTTGTTTTGATATCGACAGCAGAAGATTTAAAAGCAATTAGTTATAGACATTAAGAGTTTTCCTCTCAATCGGATTTTAGCGCTTTAAATGCAAACAGAAGCCTTCTGTTAGTAAGATCGCTTTTGCATTTGCGGAATTTGGTATAGATCATTCTGTCAGTAAGATCGCCTTTTCTATTTGTGGAATTTGGTATGGATCATTCTGTCAGTAAGATCGCTTTTTCTATTTGTGAAATTTGGTATGAATCATTCTGTCAATAAGATGGCTTTTGCATTTGTGGAATTCGATATGAATCATTCTGTCAGTAATAAGAATATATGACAAAGTCCTATGAGTATTGCAACATATACCAAACTCCGAAAAGGCACAGAACAAAGGTATTTCACATGCAAGCCAAGCGAAAAGTAAGAACAAATTTGTGATGAGTCATATAAGGAAAAGAGCAAACCCGACAGTTACCCGCCTTGGAACGGTCAGTCGGCAATATGGACCGACTGGCGTGCTTACTTGCAGTAAGGTCGCTTTTGCATTTGTGAAAGTTTGTATGGATCATTTAAACGAGATGTCTAGTTGTTGGTAAATGCTTAATATCCTTAAGACTGCAACGACAAATAGTGTTACGTGTTGTCATAATTGTTTTACAATAAAACTAAAAACGTAAATAATGCCAATTTTTGACGAAATCACATGCTGCCATCTATAACAATGCGATATGTGTCCTAATGTTTTGCTGCTTTTGTATTCATTCCTATCTGTGTGTCTATCTCATATACTTACAACACTTAACAGTGGCTTTCAATGCAATAGATCTACCACTTTTTGTTACATTTAATCATTTGTTTAGTTATGATTGTTGGTTTTATTGTTCATAGAATGGCATTTTCATCATGGCCATGGACTAATGTGCTCATTTGTGTGTGAAATTTAAATTAACTAACATGTATGCAACAGACAGATTTGTTTTGTCATTGTGTTTAGTATTGACAAAAGTCTTATCATGTAGCATTTTATTAATTAATTAATTGCCTTATGATAAAACAATGAAGAAAATGAAGTTTGTTTGATATCTAAGAACAAAATCATAATATAATATCAGAATGTGCACAATATTGGTTAAAACTGGTTTCATAAATATCATTCTCATTAAAAAAAACTGACCATTTTTCTGCACGAAACCAAACCGAATCGAATTCGCAAAGGAGCAAGTGTATATGATAATATGAATGATGAATGTATATCTATAACATTAATATTGCAAAATAGTAGATCAGTTTTTGTGTAAGTATGAACTCAAAGACAAGATCTGTGTAATTCGGTGACGGTAAATCTCTTATTTGATCGTTTTTTCGTATTTGAAAACAACTTTTACTCGTGCTCGATGTAAACTATTGGCATGTTTTGGGTAAGTGAACGTAAATGGTCCTGTTTATAAACGTCGCAATATAAAATTATTTTACAACAAAAGCGAGTGCGACCTCTTATATTTACTTAAGTGTGTGTCTCAGTTCTAACCGGTGACAATAGTAGTGTGCTTAAATATATAAAAGCGATTTCATTAATAAGTTGTATAATGTATGTAAGCAGTGTAGTAAATATTTCAGTCTGTCTTTTTAATGAAAGTAGAATGTAGCGACCAACATCTCGCGGTTTAACTAAGCCACCTGGCTTCATCCGGTTGTTCTCCGTTGTTCTCCGTGTTTGCTAATATGTTGGCGACACATCTTGTAAACTCCAAACAGTACTTACATATCTGAGAATACTTACTACTACATTAAAATAATAGTTCATAAGCTTCTTTGAGTTTCTGTCAGTTCATCATAGCTTAAGTAAAAATGCGTTGGCAACAGCATCGACAACTTTCAGCACAACGTTTTCAGCCTTTCTAAGCATGCTTTCAAATGAGTGGATGGTTTAAACGTCTTCAAATCAATGAATGCACCTGTGATAGCCAATTCATATTTAGACATATTTTGCCACAATAATTGTAACATTAAATTAAATTACATTGTCGCATCGGCGGAGGTATATTTAAAGCATCATTTTTCTAGTCTCAATAAAACGCAGTTGTGTTAGGAGAAAGACCAATTTGGGTCTAGACTACTTTAGATAAAAATAAATACATTTTTTTTTTTTGCAATTTCAAGGTCTTCGCTGTTGTTTTGATTTATTCGACAATTTATCAGAGGACACAATTATTTATTGTATATTTTACAACTTATTTTACCTTCATTGATTAAATACATTGATATTTTGAAATGTAATTGATTCATTATGTGTATCTTGACGGCTATGAATGCAAATAGAACACACCAACTAAGGTTGCAGAACCACATATGTCAGGCTGAATTAAGTTATTCTTTCTTTTGAAAAACGATATTGAATAAAAATAATTACGATTTCTTTGAAAGATAAATGAAAATTAATATAATTTGTTATAATCAATAATTTAGGTAAAAACAAAAACTGTCATTTAATATAAGATCTTTGATGTAAACACATGAAAGTTAAACTTGATTCTCAATCTCAGCATGGTCTTTTTTGAAACCAAGGCTTCATGCTTACTCCATCAAATTACATTATATCTCCTTAATGTTTTCTCTGCAGATGTTACAGTCAAATAGAAATTAGATGGAAAAAAACACAACTTCATGAGTTGGTGGCATCTCTGTTATGTAGTAAATCATAGAAACCATAAATTGAATTGCAACTTTGGCAACCAAATTGATTGACCTTCGTGATCTTAGAAAGTGAAACCAATTCTTTGGTATAATTGTCATTCTAAAAAGGACAATACATGAATTTGCAATAACTTTCAGTATGTATCTAAATACTTTTAAAATATTATTCGGCGTCCATTGTCTTGTATAGCCATAATGCGTTGTTTTAAATAACACAATTTGAACAATGTCCTATTACGATTTATTATTTGTGTACGCCTAGAACGGGGTATTTTGTGTAACTTCATAAGTTTTGTTGTAGAAAATGTATACCGTGATATTAGGGTTTACGGATCTTTCTTGTTAAACTGCAAAAAATGTCTCAGTAACAAACTCATTATTTATTGGTATTGTTTGCAAAGCTAACTGGTTTTTTTTATATTTTATCTATAAAGTTTTTACATATACACATTTTTAAATCTTAAAGATGAATATACGTCACATATGAAAGAAACTTTAAATGAAAGATATAAAAAAACCTTAGGATAATAAACAGACTTATTTTAGATTGTTTGATATTTAAAATCATAAAAAGACACGATTACCCATTTGGATGCTAAACATGGTAAAATATTCACGTCTTTATTTTCTAAAAATAATTTTAATTAATAATTAACCTTCATTATATGAAAACAACATACAACAATGTCAGCATTCCTGTAATTCATATACTTAAATAGATACGTTTTATGAAAACATGTTTTACCAATTTGTACAAGAATACAATAGTTTTATGATATGTACGCTTTTAAGAAATGGAAAGATGACATAGCGTTAGCATGTTAGTTTGAACGATCACTTATGGGATTGTCAATCCGGATTTAAAATATATCGACTGTTGCAATTCCAATGTTACAATAATCTTTTACCTTAATTACCGTGTCACATTGGCTGAAGTATTATAGTGATTTTATAGACTCTCAATAAGAATTACTTTTTATTTATGCGCATGCGCAGACAAATTACATAATAACTTTTTAATCTTGATCAGCAATCAAAATGTCAAAATTCCAATTAAATATTACATTTCCGTTCTCGTTCGATTATTAACTTGGACAACCAAGATTTACAATTGCGCGAAGGCGTTACACTTTAATGAACGACACTTTTATTGCATCGATTGTATTCTTTAATGATTTCGTCATACAATTAAAATATATAACAATATATATACATTTTTTTTCTTTGCTTTTCTTACTATATGAGGCACTGTCCGTGACCGAGCTGGTTGTCGACTTGTACCTCCTTAGCCCCTCACTGCGTTGGTTCGGGTTCCGAGAACTTACAAGTAAATAGAGGTGTTCGTTTTTATTTCAGATGACCTGCGTTGCAAATATGTTTTGGGTTCTCCTGCAGCAAAAATATTAGCTGTATCTTGCCAATATGACAATAATTCTGTTGGTGCGATGTAACAAAAAGTAAACAAGCAAGTAAACTTACTACATGCTCATAATATATTAATTTTATATATTATAATTTTATTATATTGTTAAAATATATATCATTGAATTTAATCATTTAAATATGTTTCGTTAATAGGTTTATATTTTGAAAAGTTCAAAATTATAATTACAACAAAGGTCGACTGTAGTACACGTAAAGAAATCTTGTCTTTTATATACTTAGTTACTTTGAACGAATTAGATTTTTTTAGAATTACTTCAAGGCGCATTTTAAATGTACTTGCGGGATAAAATAGATCATGCTATTATAATTGGTTCCCGAACATTGTTCGCACAAGACAGAGTGCGCCTTTTCCGTCTTCTTGTCGGACTCTTCTCAGTTCGCTTTCATGATTGTCATCGCCTGACCGAAGAACTTCTTTGACATAATGACCACATCAATAATGGCATCGTCAAGCCAGTGAGGCAAAAAATGCTAGACAATAGTTAATCGATATGATTACTGCTAAGGAGAAAAAGAAAATGTCGTGCAGACAAATGTTTAGAGTGGGGTGGGGATGGGGGCAAATGTAGGGTTGTGATGGCCATTGTAGTATTCTTGTTAAAAATTCGGTAAAATTTGAAATACTTAAATTGTTTGATGGTTTTGAAGAAGCTCTGAATGATTGTTGAAAGAAGTTTATTTAACCTAAGTACACAGTTTGTGGCTAGCGTACTGAGCAACGTTTTTTTTTTCTTTTAAAAAAAACTGTAAACACAAAGTAAAGATGATAAATGTGTATCCTATCAAAAGTGTATCGTTGTTAACAAAGACAAACGCAAGTATTTTACCCCCTCTCTTCTAAATAAAATGATATACAGTGTCATCCGATCAAAATTATTTATCAGTGGAGAGTGATTGCTTTAATTATTAGTGTCAACATCAAAATGAACAATAAAACTTTAATAAATATCCTATGGTCACACTTCCTGAATATAAAATATACATGTATACGAAGGTCATTCAATGAAGTGGGCAGAACAAAAATAAATAAGTTCTGTCGTCTATTATGGAAGTGGGAACCAAATATAGATGTTTGTTAACAACAAGCCGCAAAAAATAGAGTTCACGTAACTAAATTAACAAAAGACACTTTGCAAACAACAGTAAATGCAATTGACAGTCTACTTTAATTATGTATAGTATGTACAAATTGATAAATGCTTCGGGTATTAAACTGTTTAAAAAAGTCTATAAAATGAGTTTTAAGTAGAACACTCAAAGCAAACATATAAAATAACAGATACGCTATTATGTCATCTAATAGAATACAGTGTATCCATTTAAAGAAAACATGTCAAATTTCTTTAAATAAATATATAAAAATTACAACACGAAACAAAACTCTTAGTACTGTAAAGCGTATATTAGTAACACAGTAAATGGCATTCTATACAACGAGGCGGCAAATCATGTATATAAATAAATATCATATAACTATTCCTTTTGAGCAACCGTATGTTAAAGCCATTGCAACGGAGACTGTTTAAATTGACTAGATTATTGTCATTTCCTTTTAGTATCAGAGACATTTAGCAATATGAAGAAATGATTAGGTCCTACGAGTATTGCAACATTTATTGAAATCTGAGAAAGCACCTAACAGTTACCGTATTGGAATGACAAAAATCTAAAATATATTAAGTCTTGTCATTTACTTAGAACTTCTGAGGCAGGAAGCAAGGCTATGTTCTTGTCAAAACATTCGATCATCCAGGTCGTTAGAGATGACGAGATTAAACAGCGAAATCCAAATATTAACTCATAGATTTCATTTAATTTCACCGACCAGGCCAGTCATCGTGTATTTTAAAAGCATGTTAGCACAAATCTGCATAGATACTGTGTTGAAAACCCATGTCCGATATTCGTTAATATTGTAATCTTGCTACTGAAATGTGAGTGTGATGATTTTGAATTAGAGGATCTGTGCATGAAACTACCTTACCAGGTCCAAATTATTATAAACTAAATGCTTGGAAGATTGTGGTCTCGTGGATAATGTATAAGTGAATGTTTACAATGTTCAATAATAACTTCCAGTCGAATGTTATTTATTTTTAAATTTATTGTCACAGATAGGCTCGGTTCTTACGGCCAGCGGCTTTCAATCTGTTTCGGTTACTTACATAGTTGTAGTAAATCAATATGTAATTGCTTCTTTATTAACTCCAGTCGTATTTCTTATTGTTTTGTCGCCTCTAGTGGTAGAGTCGCCAATTTGTACTTCCTCTGCATAGCCTCTCACCGCGTGAGTTCGAGTCCCGTTTGGAGCGAAGGACTTAATGTGGGAAGGTCTTCCAGCTGACTTGCGGTGCGCCGGTGGTTCTACCCAGACATGTGTCTGGGGTCTTCCTCCACGAAAAAGCTAGAAGTTGCTAAAATGATGATAAATGTCGTTGCAATGAATGTCAAAAATTAAAAATTAAATTAAATTTCTTGCTTTCCAGATGGCTATGCAAAGTTGTAGACGTACATTATAGGATTGTATATTAACTCCAGTCGTATTTCCTTTCAGTCAGATAGCTTCAATTGTCGTTGTCGCACAATATTTATAGCGTTGGTTGTTCGAATAGTTTTTTCTCCCGCTCAGATAGCTTTACACAGTCGTTTAGACAATGTTTATACACGTAGGGTTGGTTGTTAACTGGAACCGTCTTTAATTCCATTCAGATAGCTTAACCTAGATGTTGTCGCACTATGTTTATAGCTTTATTTCGTAACTGCAGTCGTATTTTCCCTTCCGTTAACTTGTCAAGCATGTAGGCTTTGTCAACATATAATAGGGTTTGTTTTATATTTCAATCGTCCTATATATCATAGCAGATGTATTGTAGAAGCCTTTTTGTTGATTCGAGAAGACTTTACATCTACTCAATTGACATTACGTATATATTACCAGAAAACGTTTAAGTGTTGCTTGTTGATTCCTGTCTGGTTTCTTTAATCCCTTTTGTCTTCGAAAAGAAAATCAAACTTAATAAGGATACATGTATTTACTCCTGTCTTCTAATTTTCATCTCTGTTGACTTTAATGAGTGAAAGTGACCCGTGATTGCGAACCAGTGTATGTGGTCAGCATAAGTAATCGTCTCGCCACCATTAGGAAAATACAAACCATTTAAAAAAAATTGATGACAAGCGTTAAACCACCAACCACCAGAGTACCTTTGAGCGCAGTTGAATTCGTTGCGGATATCGTTGTCACTATCATACGTCGTAAACGACATACCATTATGCCTTTCCATCTCATCACCTATTACAAAAAAAAATACATTTACGTAATACATTCAAGGTAGTTAAAATGTAATGTCACATTTAAAGCTCCGGACGAGACACAATTCCAGAAAGAATGGCACATATATATGTGTTTTAATATTTTTGACACATCTTATACATCTCCAGTTCAAAGGCCTGTGTTTTGACACAAACTTCAATAAGTACCTATTTTTCATGCTTGTAAAATAACTGATTATAATACGTTAATGCATTTATTGAAAATTATGACCTACTGTAAATCTGAACCTTTATGACAAAGAAACTTTACAAAATGTGTTGTGTAAGACCTAGTTTCAATCGCAGTGTGTTAATTTTAGGGGTTTAATCTGTTTGACCGGAACTTGCAGCGTATTTGATAAAACATCGGCTCCATGTACCGGAGGCCGCGGGTTCAAATCCGAGCCGTGGCACATCAAAGGCAAGTTAAAATGGTAAAGTCCTCTTGCTTAGGTTAAAACATATATGAGAAAAGCTACATGGCCTTCTGTGAACATGATTTGACTGAATGCCGAACCATATCAAGTGTTAACGACATGATATTCAAAGTGGGGCAGCACTTTTGGACGCCGTATCCAGATGGCTGATATATTGTTTGTGCGAAGATAAACCCAACAAGCAATCTGATTACAGTTTACTCCTGAGAAAGTATTGTTTTGTTTTGTTTGATTAACAAGTTTGAAACTGGAATACTACTATTACTTTAATAGTAAGCTCACCTGCGTTCCCCTCGTACCCAGAAACAAACCATCTGTACTTGTCATTGGCGTCAGACAGTTTGAAGTAGGAATATCGAGCGTAATACTTGCTCCCATCAAATTTCTCCATGTCAAATTGAAGTGTGTATGAACCGGCTCTTGTGATCTGGTAAAGTGTTTCGAGTCCTGAAAATGGGATAACAATATACGTGATTACATTGAATGATGAAGAGAACGGAGCTGAAGAAACGGAGAGTGTGAATGCCGAGGATCAGGGGATGAAGGGGGTGGTAAAAAATATGGTGATGAGAATGACAAGGCTAAAAATATGAGGAGGAGACAGAGCGATAGAGTAGTACGTAAAGAATGAAAAAGATGAGGAGGAAGAAGAAGAAGAAGAAGAAGGGGATAATAGATTGGGGAAAAAGAATATGAGGCTGATAATGATATGGAGGATGAGAATGATAATGAACGAGAGTAAGGAGACAAAGTTGCTTAAAGCAAAATAAAACAACAATTCATACCCTGTCCAAATCAATCATTGACATTTTATTTTTTAACGAAATAATAATAAAAAAAACACAAAATTCTTCGTCGACACATTTTTTTGAAGTAAACAGAAAAGAAAGCAAAGAAACCATGGTAATACATGTACTTACCGAGCCAGAATTCACCGTCGAAATAGCCAAAGCCTGTGCTGTAGTTGTACCAGTTCCTGTTAAAATCTATAGAACCATCCTTTCGGCGTTGGACGATCTGGCGAATAACATACTCACTGGTGTGATTTCAAAACAAATTTGGAGACTTTTCTCATAAAAAAAACAACTTGAAAATTACCAATTTGTGACTTTAAGAGAGAAACTCTCGTCCAGCACTAAATTACTACCACACCAAATATTTTATTCTAAATATCCATACTCCAAGCAAGAATAATGATTATTAATATTGAGAATATATCGACTTGTTTAAAAAAAATCAAAATTTTACTGTATTCCTTTCTATTAGTTCGTCTCCATATTAAATAGGTCAGTTCAAGTAATGTCATTCATCTCTATTGCACTTCGGCAGCACGGTTGTATCTTATTATCATTTCAGTTCTATCCAGATATTTACAATTTTATGCTATTATTGATTTAATGCATACATACACGTTCAATAAGTGTATCCTCTCTTGATCTGGATTATCACTACATATTATGGTGCAGTTTATCCCTAATTAACATAAATGGGCAGTTGTAATGCTATTAACATACTTTTCAAAAAAACGTTGACATTGTTACAGTAACGCACCCAAACAATCACAGAATAAAATTAAACTTTATCATCCAACACAAACATGTTACAGAAATTGTATACCCCTACAAAATCCGATAAACCTAAAACCGGACGTCATTAATAACACACTGACTACTTTACAAACGTCATCAGCGTCTAAAAATGGCAGCGCCCATCAAATATATGTTTATCAAATTGTGGATACAATAATGTATTGCTCAAAGACCTTAAGCGGTTTGTAAATGTCATGTCTATTTTTAATAATAATTAATCATTTGTCGATTGTTTCGTTTAAATATTATAAGCTTCAAGTTATTAAAGGGGTGTTTGTATTGACCTTGAATTCTGTCGAGAGATTATAGCGATTTATTCAATTTTAGCTCAGCTCAAACGTTAGCATTTTATACCGTTAAAACTAAAGTATTTTTTCATTATAATTCTAATTAATACAGCATTTGGTAAATTTATCTGATGATCTCAAACGCGGAAGTCGCTTGCATAATTTACCCACCAACTTGACATGTTCTACCTGGCCTGCTTTTATACTCACATTCGTTTTCTCATGGGGTTTTCTATGGATAAAATCGTATAATTCATCTGCACCACACATTGTGATCCTTACCAGCAAAGGGTAATAAAATATGTAAAATATATATTTTTTACTCAGAAAGCAGACCTCAGTAAAGACAATAAGGAACAGCTTGAGGTGTTTTATTTGTTTCTGGTTGTCCGTCCTTGTTACCAGCTTGTGCAAAACATAAACATGTATAGCGCATGTTTTAGCATTTTGATCGTACACGCCTGGATAATATTGCATGAAAGATTTAACGTTTTGCTAATCACTTCAGAATCGTGTACTGTTTGTATCAGTAAATTGCATATAAATTAGCAATTTTAGAGATGAGGTTAAATATAAAAACTATTTTAAATAAAATAAATAGTTCCTAAAAGTATCTATTAAGAGGTAAGAAACAAACAAGCGCACTAGAACCAGCTTCATATACACACAATGGGTGCAAATGTCTATTAACTGACTTCTGCTACTTGTTCTAGTAAATATAGTACAAACAAGCAGACAAGTCTGAAAGGGCCATGCCCTAGAGGCAATGGAAATGTTGGCTTCGTCACCACAATCTGTCCCCAGGTTCTCATTAAACTGATGTGTAGACTGGGCGCACGGCGTTTCTGAATCGCATCTAGCTTCACAGGAAATTAATCTTTGAAGAATTAATAAAAAATAGACTATTCGAAAAACATAGCACTACCTACCAACCAAGCACCTCCGTCAGTCTCAAATGAGCAGTAGAAAGAGTGTGTCATGTTGGCATGGTAGGTGCCGTCCATAGTTTTGCCTAGATAATGTGCGTCAGTGCAGTCAAGACACCCTGTAAAAATACATATACAACCTTTTTATAATTAACTGACACTCACTGCCAATATCAATTTGGTTTATCCGACTCCAGAACGTAATACCTTTAAAAGGAAAACAAATAGTTCATGCCCAAAAATTTCCACACAACATCAAATCGCACACATTTTTTAAGGGACGCTTTTGATAACATATTGCTCTTCTTTCTTAATATCATGAGGTCACAAATAATTATGCAAAAATTATAACTTTATCGTCTTAGTTAAATATAACATGGTTAATAAAAGCGATAGGATTAGCATTGAACGCCAAAAGCAAACATGGTTGTGTGCCATTCGGGTTTGAAATCGTGTGAAGGTTGGATATTCCCTTGCACACATACATGTATGCATGGTATTTTGTCGATTTCGTCGAAGACTTTTCAACAAGAACAAGGCTTTATCCAATGGTCGCAATTTAAAAAATAAGCTGAGTCGTTGAACTTGAACAACCCATGGTTAATGGCGTTGTAGTGAGAGAAACACTAATTTTTATTATGTACATTTTGAAAAAAGACGTGCATCACATAACAAACGTCTGTGCTAAGACCTGCTTATTATTGATTGATGCGATGGTAGTCTGCGTTTTGCATACGTATAGTTCAATAGAAGCTAATTAAGTAATCAATTTTGCGATTTCACCACAGTTCCACTAGTATTAAAACGGATGGCGTTTCTTCCTAACTCGATAAGAATTTAACATCGGGTTATAACAAATATTTAATATTACTAATAGAGTGATTAACTTGTAATTGTTGCTGACTGCTAAGATAATTGTTTTTGCAAGGTAGAGTTAATGATGCATGTACACATTTACTGTACTTAAAGGAGTATTTTGAGTTATGATTCGGGGTGAGTTTTATAGTGAAATGTAACTGTCTTCCAAAAATCCAAGAGTGCAATAAAAGCTTTACAGTCACCGGCAGAAATTTGTAAAAGAATTCTTCAGGGCGGTTTGTGTTTTGTAACGTTAAACAGGAGTAATAAAGTTAATGACATTCATGGTTTTCAGACTGCCTCAAACAGTACTTTTGTGTATAAACATAAAATCTTTCGTGGCAATTAGTTTTATAGTTATCTTTTTTTTTCTTTTTCTATATTTCCTTTCTTAATTCGTCCTTAATTTAAAGGATCAAGAGCGTTTATTCAATTACATATTAATCCACCCAGCACCGTATTTAAAAGATATTTCTTGTTTTACTTTACCTGGACAGCTCCAGAAAGGATTCACAAATTCCCACGACCCATTTGAAAGACATTTTATTGTCTCTGTTTTGTGCTGGAACGGAGACTTCACAACCAGAGTGCTGCCTATACAGAACATGTTTCCTTGTTCCACACTGTAACGCATTTCTCTCGGATTCGGACATTCTGTTAAAGAAAAGGTGTTATACGTAGGCCTATTTCTTTAGTTAGTCTACATAACTAAATGTAAAAGAATAACATTTAAAACACATCCAGAAGGAAAATATTCTTTGCACTTTAAGCATTGTGATGTTGTTTTAAGGAAAGAAAAGTTCAAATATATCCATATGTTGTTCGTTCCTTGAAACTAAAACTCCAAATAATTCCGATTGTTCACCCTTGTTTAAAGTGTGTTATTGTTTATTATGCTTACCTCGAAAAATGACAACTTCACAGTGTGTGATTGTTTATTTTGTTTACCCCGAAAAATGACAACAGTGTATGATTGTTTATCATGCTTACCCCGAAAAATGACAACTTCACAGTGTGTGATTGTTTATCATGCTTACCGTGAAAAATTACAACAGTGAGTGATTGCTTATTATGCTTACCCCGAAAAGTGACAACAGTGTGTGATTGTTTATCATATCATGCTTGCCGTGAAAAATGACAACAGTGTGTGATTGTTTATCATGCTTACCCCGAAAAGTGACAACAGTGTGTGATTGTTTATCATGCTTACCCCGAAAAGTGACAACAGTATGTGATTGTTTATCATGCTTGCCGTGAAAAATTCCTACAGTGTGTGATTGTTTATCATGCTTACCGTGAAAAATTACAACAGTGAGTGATTGTTTATTATGCTTACCGTGAAAAGTGACAACAGTGTGTGATTGTTTATCATGCTTGCCGTAAAGATGCCAACAGTGAGTGATTGTTTATCATGCTTACCCCGAAAAGTGACAACAGTGTGTGCTTGTTTATCATGCTTACCGTGAAAAATTACTACAGTGAGTGATTGTTTATTATGCTTACCCCGAAAAGTGACAACAGTGTGTGATTGTTTATCATGCTTGCGGTGAAAAATGCCAACAGTGTGTGATTGTTTATTATGCTTACTCCGAAAAATGACAACAGTGTCTGATTGCTTATTATGCTTACCTCGAAAAGTGACAGCAGTGTGTGATTTTTTATCACATCATGCTTGCCATGAAATATGACAACAGTGTGTGATTGTTTATCATGCTTACCCCGAAAAATGACAACAGTGTGTGATTGTTTATCATGCTTACCGTGAAAAATTACAACAGTGAGTGATTGTTTATGATGCTTACCCCGAAAAGTGACAACAGTGTGTGATTGTTTATCATGCTTACCGTGAAAAATTACAACAGTGTGTGATTGTTTATCATGCTTACCCCGAAAAGTGACAACAGTGTGTGATTGTTTATCATATCATGCTTGCCATGAAAAATGACAACAGTGTGTGATTGTTTATGATGCTTACCCCGAAAAGTGACAACAGTGTGTGATTGTTTATCATGCTTGCCGTGAAAAATTCCTACAGTGTGTGATTGTTTATCATGCTTACCGTGAAAAATTACAACAGTGAGTGATTGTTTATTATGCTTACCCCGAAAAATGACAACAGTGTGTGATTGTTTATCATGCTTGCCGTGAAAAAATACAACAGTGAGTGATTGTTTATGATGCTTACCCCGAAAAGTGACAACAGTGTGTGATTGTTTATCATGCTTGCCGTGAAAAAATACAACAGTGAGTGATTGTTTATGATGCTTACCCCGAAAAGTGACAACAGTGTGTGATTGTTTATCATGCTTGCCGTGAAAAATGCCAACAGTGTGTGATTGTTTATTATGCTTACTCCGAAAAATGACAACAGTGTGTGATTGCTTATTATGCTTACCCCGAAAAGTGACAACAGTGTGTGATTGTTTATCATATCATGCTTGCCATTAAAAAAATGACAACAGTGTGTGATTGTTTATCATGCTTACCCCGAAAAGTGACAACAGTGTGTGATTGTTTATCATGCTTGCCGTGAAAAATGCCAGCAGTGTGTGATTGTTTATTATGCTTACCACGAAAAATGACAACAGTGTGTGATTGTTTATCATGCTTGCCGTGAAAAGTTCCTACAGAGTGTAATTGTTTATTATGCTTACTCCGAAAAATGACAACAGTGTCTGATTGCTTATTATGCTTACCCCGAATTGTGACAACAGTGTGTGATTTTTATCATATCATGCTTGCCATGAAAAATGACAACAGTGTGTGATTGTTTATCATGCTTACCCCGAAAAGTGACAACAGTGTGTGATTGTTTATCATGCTTGCCGTGAAAAATTCCTACAGTGTGTGATTGTTTATCATGCTTACCGTGAAAAAATACAACAGAGTGTGATTGTTTATTATGCTTATCCCGAAAAGTGACAACAGTGTGTGATTGTTTATCATGCTTGCCGTGAAAAGTTCCTACAGTGTGTAATTGTTTATCATGCTTGCCGTGAAAAAATGCCAGCAGTGTGTGATTGTTTATCATGCTTGCCGTGAAAAAATGACAACAGTGAGTGATTGTTTATCATGCTTACCCCGAAAAGTGACAACAGTGTGTGATTGTTTATCATGCTTGCCGTGAAAAATGCCAGCAGTGTGTGATTGTTTATCATGCTTGCCGTGAAAAAATGATAACAGTGAGTGATTGTTTATCATGCTTACCCCGAAAAGTGACAACAGTGTGTGATTGTTTATCATGCTTGCCGTGAAAAATGCCAACAGTGTGTGATTGTTTATTATGCTTACTCCGAAAAATGACAACAGTGTCTGATTGCTTATTATGCTTACCCCGAAAAGTGACAACAGTGTGTGATTTTTATCATATCATGCTTGCCATTAAAAAAATGACAACAGTGTGTGATTGTTTATCATGCTTACCCCGAAAAGTGACAACAGTGTGTGATTATTTATCATGCTTGCCGTGAAAAATGACAATAGTGTGTGATTGTTTATCATGCTTACCACGAAAAATGACAACAGTGTGTGATTGTTTATCATGCTTGCCGTGAAAAGTTCCTACAGTGTGTAATTGTTTATTATGCTTACTCCGAAAAATGACAACAGTGTCTGATTGCTTGTTATGCTTACCCCGAATTGTGACAACAGTGTGTGATTTTTTATCATATCATGCTTGCCATGAAAAATGACAACAGTGTGTGATTGTTTATCATGCTTACCCCGAAAAGTGACAACAGTGTGTGATTGTTTATCATGCTTACCGTGAAAAATTACAACAGTGAGTGATTGTTTATTATGCTTATCCCGAAAAGTGACAACTGTGTGTGATTGTTTTTCATGTTTGCCGTGAAAAATGGCAACAGTGTGTGATTGTTTATCATGCTTACCGTGAAAAATTACAACAGTGTGTGATTGTTTATCATGCTTGCCGTGAAAAATTACAACAGTGAGTGATTGTTTATTATGCTTACCCCGAAAAGTGACAACTGTGTGTGATTGTTTATCATGCTTACCGTGAAAAATTACAACAGTGAGTGATTGTTTATTATGCTTAACCCGAAAAGTGACAACAGTGTGTGATTGTTTATCATGCTTGCCGTGAAAAATGCCAGCAGTGAGTGATTGTTTATTATGCTTACTCCGAAAAATGACAACAGTGTGTGATTGCTTATTATGCTTACCCCGAAAAGTGACAACAGTGTGTGATTGTTTATCATATCATGCTTGCCATGAAAAATGACAACAGTGTGTGATTGTTTATGATGCTTACCCCGAAAAGTGACAACAGTGTGTGATTATTTATCATGCTTACCGTGAAAAATTACAACAGTGAGTGATTGTTTATTATGCTTAACCCGAAAAGTGACAACAGTGTGTGATTGTTTATCATGCTTGCCGTGAAAAATTCCTACAGTGTGTGATTGTTTATCATGCTTACCGTGAAAAAATACAACAGAGTGTGATTGTTTATTATGCTTGTCCCGAAAAGTGACAACAGTGTGTGATTGTTTATCATGCTTGCCGTGAAAAGTTCCTACAGTGTGTAATTGTTTATCATGCTTGCCGTGAAAAAATGCCAGCAGTGTGTGATTGTTTATCATGCTTGCCGTGAAAAAATGACAACAGTGAGTGATTGTTTATCATGCTTACCCCGAAAAGTGACAACAGTGTGTGATTGTTTATCATGCTTGCCGTGAAAAATGCCAGCAGTGTGTGATTGTTTATCATGCTTGCCGTGAAAAAATGATAACAGTGAGTGATTGTTTATCATGCTTACCACGAAAAGTGACAACAGTGTGTGATTGTTTATCATGCTAACCGTGAAAAATTACAACAGTGAGTGATTGTTTATTATGCTTACCCCGAAAAGTGACAACAGTGTGTGATTGTTTATCATGCTTGCCGTGAAAAATGCCAACAGTGTGTGATTGTTTATTATGCTTACTCCGAAAAATGACAACAGTGTCTGATTGCTTATTATGCTTACCCCGAAAAGTGACAACAGTGTGTGATTTTTATCATATCATGCTTGCCATTAAAAAAATGACAACAGTGTGTGATTGTTTATCATGCTTACCCCGAAAAGTGACAACAGTGTGTGATTATTTATCATGCTTGCCGTGAAAAATGACAATAGTGTGTGATTGTTTATCATGCTTACCACGAAAAATGACAACAGTGTGTGATTGTTTATCATGCTTGCCGTGAAAAGTTCCTACAGTGTGTAATTGTTTATTATGCTTACTCCGAAAAATGACAACAGTGTCTGATTGCTTGTTATGCTTACCCCGAATTGTGACAACAGTGTGTGATTTTTTATCATATCATGCTTGCCATGAAAAATGACAACAGTGTGTGATTGTTTATCATGCTTACCCCGAAAAGTGACAACAGTGTGTGATTGTTTATCATGCTTGCCGTGAAAAATTACAACAGTGAGTGATTGTTTATTATGCTTACCCCGAAAAGTGACAACTGTGTGTGATTGTTTATCATGCTTACCGTGAAAAATTACAACAGTGAGTGATTGTTTATTATGCTTAACCCGAAAAGTGACAACAGTGTGTGATTGTTTATCATGCTTGCCGTGAAAAATGCCAGCAGTGTGTGATTGTTTATTATGCTTACTCCGAAAAATGACAACAGTGTGTGATTGCTTATTATGCTTACCCCGAAAAGTGACAACTGTGTGTGATTGTTTATCATGCTTACTCCGAAAAATTACAACAGTGAGTGATTGTTTATTATGCTTACCCCGAAAAGTGACAACTGTGTGTGATTGTTTATTATGCTTACTCCGAAAAATTACAACAGTGAGTGATTGTTTATTATGCTTACCCCGAAAAGTGACAACTGTGTGTGATTGTTTATCATGCTTGCCGTGAAAAATGGCAACAGTGTGTGATTGTTTATCATGCTTACCCTGAAAAATTACAACAGTGTGTGATTGTTTATCATGCTTGCCGTGAAAAATTACAACAGTGAGTGATTGTTTATTATGCTTACCCCGAAAAGTGACAACTGTGTGTGATTGTTTATCATGCTTACCGTGAAAAATTACAACAGTGAGTGATTGTTTATTATGCTTAACCCGAAAAGTGACAACAGTGTGTGATTGTTTATCATGCTTGCCGTGAAAAATGCCAGCAGTGTGTGATTGTTTATTATGCTTACTCCGAAAAATGACAACAGTGTGTGATTGCTTATTATGCTTACCCCGAAAAGTGACAACAGTGTGTGATTGTTTATCATATCATGCTTGCCATGAAAAATGACAACAGTGTGTGATTGTTTATCATGCTTACCCCGAAAAGTGACAACAGTGTGTGATTATTTATCATGCTTACCGTGAAAAATTACAACAGTGAGTGATTGTTTATTATGCTTAACCCGAAAAGTGACAACAGTGTGTGATTGTTTATCATGCTTGCCGTGAAAAATGCCAGCAGTGTGTGATTGCTTATTATGCTTTCCCCGAAAAGTGACAACAGTGTGTGATTGTTTATTATGCTTACCACGAAAAATGCCAACAGTGTGTGATTGTTTATCATGCTTACCGTGAAAAATTACAACAGTGAGTGATTGTTTATTATGCTTACCCCGAAAAGTGACAACTGTGTGTGATTGTTTATCATGCTTGCCGTGAAAAATGGCAACAGTGTGTGATTGTTTATTATGCTTACTCCGAAAAATGACAACAGTGTGTGATTGCTTATTATGCTTACCCCGAAAAGTGACAACTGTGTGTGATTGTTTATCATGCTTACCGTGAAAAATTACAACAGTGAGTGATTGTTTATTATGCTTAACCCGAAAAGTGACAACAGTGTGTGATTGTTTATCATGCTTGCCGTGAACAATGCCAGCAGTGTGTGATTGTTTATTATGCTTACTCCGAAAAATGACAACAGTGTGTGATTGCTTATTATGCTTACCCCGAAAAGTGACAACAGTGTGTGATTGTTTATCATGCTTGCCGTGAAAAGTTCCTACAGTGTGTAATTGTTTATCGTGCTTACCGTGAAAAATTACAACAGTGTGTGATTGTTTATTATGCTTACCCCGAAAAGTGACAACAGTGTGTGATTGTTTATCATGCTTGCCTTGAAAAATGCCAGCAGTGTGTGATTGTTTATTATGCTTATCCCGAAAAATGACAACTTCACAGTATGTGATAGTTTATTATGCTTACCACAAAAGACAACAGTGTATGGTTGCTTATAATACTTACCCTGATTAGCAGAGGCATTTTGTTCGCAGTCACTGCACTGTAAACGAAAACAAAGACTTTGATTAGTTCTTAGAAAAGACAATGTATAGCAGCTCATAGTCATAATTAGTATTTCCCAATAAACTTTCCTTATAATATTTCCCAAAAAAGGATATTTCGTAAATAAAAGAAAGTTTTCGTGAGTGGGACTTTAGATTTTTGATAGCTTATTTTAATTCTTAACACTTTCTTATTTAAATTGAGGAATTTTAACGGATGTCCTTTGTTATTATTCCTTCCTTTTAGAATACATCCTACTTCTCCTCCTCTTCCTCCTCCTCATCACCATCATTGGTTTTTACCTCATAGTCATAATTCTAATAACTATTATTTCATAATCAATTATCTTACCAATTTAACAGTGTAATAATATAGAAAAATGTTGCTATGATTACAGTGTGCTTACCTGAGTTACATTTTCTACAACAATAAATCCCGGGTGCGGAATAATATTTTTGCTGTGCATACCATGTCCAGTGTGCAGTTCACAAACTTTACTCAGCCGATCATACGTCACCACATTGCATTTGGATCTACTGGCGCATTCGTTTACGCACTGCTTCAGGCTTATAGATATCAACAACTTCACAACATATCTTGAAACAAACCGTTTCCCAAATAGCACTCGCATTTCCGTTTTAACAATGCAGCTATCAATGTACAGTCAAGTTTTCTGTAAATACTCTAGTAAATTAAGTAAAAATCAAGGTATTGACCACTGCGCAGACTTTCCAAACACATATTAATAAGTATTGTATGTTTCTTGCATGTGTAAAGTTGCGTCGCTTATGCAGTGAATCTATTTCTAGTCGATACCGGTTTAACTGTTTTACTTTTGTTATAATCTTTAACTTTCAAATGTTAAAATTTCACTTGCAAGCAGATTAATTTAACTCTGCGTCTGATTCTGAGCATTTAAAAGCACGTGTATGTTTGTACACTAACATTACTAATGTGTTGACGATAAAAAACATAGTACGGTCGTTGCTTATTCCTTGCTACCATTCTCTTATCTTTGATCTACTATGATACAATATTTATCATTTATCTCTGAACCAGAAACGGATGTCAGGTTTTATGTGTGTTTAACGTTGCGAACTACAGTATTTCCGTCATTCAGGCGTAACTACCACAACATGCTTTTACAAAATTTATTAACAAATTGCTGATAAATTAAGGCTTGCTTGCGCTGATTACAAACTTAATGGAAGTAGTTGATCTGTTTTCGTTCCAGCTGAACTGCGACATACCTGTGGCTCTACTTAGACATATTCCTTCTGCAACAAATATTAGCTGGTATATTCTGTAATAACCATCAATGTGTGGCTGCAATGTGTGTTAAAATGAGTCTCATTTAAGTCAAAGTCGTGGGTTTTGTAATGCTAGCGATATTTGTGTACGAGCACCGACACGGACATGCTTTACCGGAAAACTTTCGAACAATATACGTCCAAGAAATTCAAGATGGTCGCAATTTCTCTTGCTTTCTGAATGTATCATTGAGCTGTTCATACCATTGAAGTTATATTTAACAAAAATGTAAAAACAATTTTAGCAATGGTTGAAAAACTAAATCATATCGCAATATATTTAAAAGGTGCTTTAAGATAGCAGCTTTTGTTTTTGTAAAGATTTCGGTCTTAAATCATTTTTTTCCAATGAGTCTTTGTTTACCTATTGTTGTTGTCTTTTTTGTTTGTTTGTGTGTTTTGTTGTTGTTGTTTGTTTTGTGTTTTTGTATTGTTTATTTTTGTTTGTTTCTTTCTTTTTGTTTTGTTTCTTTTGAAATAAAGTAAAGACACCAAATGCGCTGTCAAAGTATATTTTATAGCAACATAGATGTGATTGGTAAAAGATATATGTAAACACTCTTTTTGTTAAACATCTTTTACAGTCGAACTTCGGTTGTTCGAAGTGATTGGGGCCGTTGATTTTCTGAAAAGAAATCTATGGGTTGGAAGAATCCAAGTTGTTTTGGACTGGGTTAGTACCGCAGTTATGTGCAAGAAGAAATGTATATAAGATAGCAATGTTCGCGGATATTATAATGGTCATTGTCATTGTTATTGCATACTGTTATTGTTGCGAAAGAAATTTAAAATAAATTAATCACGCTTTATCTTTTCTTCATTGGAAAAAATAATCAAATTAGATGCATGTATGTATAACGCAATGATATTTTAACCAAATTACGGCAACCTCCTCCAGTTCTTTTCTAGAATCTACTTTTATGTTTCCTTTTGATCATATTGTGGCAGTCATTAATGATGTTATCATTTTATCTGAGTTGACAAAGTGAAGTGCTTAAGGGCAAGTCCAACATTTGAGCCACCTTGTTTTTGTCTTAATGCCTTGTTCGAGTTCTATCAATGTCATATATTTTACGTCAATACACCTGCACCTGACCTCTCTTTGTTCTCTTACACCGCATCCGCTCTTTCACTCTCAGCCGCTGCTGATTTGACTGGTTCTTTAATCCTTTATTTATAATATGGAAATAAAGCTTATCCGGGCATCCTCGTATTTTTCAGGTTGATTAGCTAAGACTTCATCCTCTAGGTTTATCATTTCTGACTGAACCTAAGGTGATACATGTACTAGTCAGCTTTGTACCTGCCACCCCGACAGTTTACAATACCACTGTGAGACAAAATGAGTACAAGTCGATCTTAAATTATACTGTTACCTTTTTTAATTTGCAGATACATGGTAACTGATTGCCAAACTAATCAACATATCACATCAAATTAGCGACTTCAAACAACCAATTAACGATAGCAAACATCAATGTTCATGGTGCAATCTTCCTTCGCAGTTTGACGGGAGATAATATACAATGTCCGACAGGTGACGGGCGGGCGGGCTTGTGAAAATATGTCTGAAAAAAAGAGTCAAAACTATACGCTTAGTACTGAAATTGGCTTTGAATAATTCCAAAATAATAACACGTTTCTTTGTAACCAAAAGTTACAAAATACATTGCTTCAGTGGTTATTATATGGGAACAAGTTGACATATTAACAAGTTATAATGTCAAATATATAATATGTATTGTTGTTGTTGTATAACCTGTAATTTATTAAGATATATTAACATGTTTTGTACACCGCCATCTACAATGTCCGTAGACCTGGCAATGGTCTCTATAGCTTGTGTCAATAAACATTTTGACTTGACTGGAATATATAGTACAAAGACCAAAATCCAAAGACAACATATTGAGTTGAGTCAGAGTGTGGTGTTCTTTATTGGATATCTCGTATGGTGATTCGATTCTTATTAGTTAATTTTATGGAGTTGACATAAATAATTATGATTGAATAAAGCATCACCAACGTCGGATATCATGATGGTTTAAAAAATATTGCTCGTTTCCTAGTAACGTAGTAGTTATGTTTGTGTTGGTCTTTCAAAAATCTGGTATGTCAAAATTGAATTATTGCTGTTTTAATTGTCTATAAGAGATGGTTGTCAAAACAAATTAATGATGTCGTAGTTGATTCCTTAGTTTGACTTTGTTTCTTTGTTGTTACTGAGGCTATCGTGATTGTAGACATATGATACTGTTTTATCTATTGATACAATACCTTAGCAACGATATCATACAAGTGACTGGTTTCCAATTCCAAATGTTATTTTACGATAGTTTGACTTTAAAAGTAATTGCATAATTATCAGGGTTATTTGTAAAACTGCATAATACTATTGACCATTCTTCCATCTAGTTTGCCTGACTCACTCCTGTGCGATGTAATGTTAAAGAAGGATAACGAATAGCAATTATATACAAATGCATTCATATCATTAAAAGCCCGATGCTGTTCTTCTCGATGCTCGTTTAATTGACAAAAAATAATTAGAAATTTATTGGTAAATTAAGCAATTTGTGGTAAATTATTACAATCAGTTACCCTGGGCGAAGTCTCAAATATATGCTGATGCTCATATGATTAAGTTAAACACATCACACAGCTGTCCTAATATTGGTTAGGACACATACTTGTGTATATTTCTGTCCTTTGTCTTACATGAACATGGCACATACATCATGTGAGAAACCACTCATTAAATAACGGTTATATTCAGGGGTGTCTTCCATGTTGGTGATAACAAGCTTGTTGAATTTGGCGGCCATAATAATACTAATTCATTGAGTTGCCATTAATAATTAGTTACATGTAACATGTTTAAATCTCCAGTTACAACGACGATGGAAAAAATTATAGTGATAAATGCATTTAGGGCAAAAAAAAATTGAAGTTTACTTTGTCAGCATCGGCCATTTTGAAATTTGTTGGCCAGCATGAATTTTCATCTGGTTTACTGGTTGTTGTTGTTGTTTTTTCTTTTCGGAAAATGTACACTGTATATTCATGGTTCAGTTTAAATGTCAAACCTAACTATTGCCAAACGTTATATAAAAAAGAAGGGATGTTAGATAATGATCCGGATTAAAATTGTGCATTTGACGGCCCTTTTTGATAAACATTAAACTGATGTTTGTAAACAAATATCTTTTTATGATTTATGATATATTAGCATTATTTTCGATTGTTCTTTGCATTGATTTTGCATAATGTGTATTAGATTATAAAGCAGGTAACCGGGGAATTTCGACTGCAAACGGGACCAACTTAAAAAATAGCAGCCATTTTTTATTTTGACACCGTCAAACCTGGCTATGCGACTGCCCACATACCCATTCTCAGTAAAATTCATTCCCTTTAAATAATCACTACCATGGTACTTTTAAGCGCATTACATGTTGTCTCCTGATATTAGACAAGCAAGTCCCATACAGCTTTTTTGACAAATATTAGGTAAGGTGCAGAATTTATTATGAAATAAAGATAATGCTTTATTTTTATTTCTCTCATCTGCAGGACATTTAACATTATAAACAAAAAAAAAACAGCAAAATATTCCTGCTCAAAGTAAAACCCCATTAAAGGACACATTCGCGAACATTTACCCTGATGATGCAAATATCTCCACGTCTGCCAAGCAAATTAACAGAACAAACCAAGACATTGTGGGTGAGAAGTGTATCGGAAATTATGCCGGGGAGCTCTCACTCAGCGATGAGAACAAGATGAAAGCGTTTCCATTATGCACAAAATGTTGAGTTTCAGTGGCCATGCAACCTACTGCTCACCGCACCCGTTATAGAGAATCTTCCCCTGCTCGTCACTTACGTGTTAGGGCGCAAAGCCATGGGTATGATGAAATATGGCAAAGTTGCGGGCCCTTCAGAAATCAATGCTTGTATGCTAAAAGCGTGTGGTGATGAAGGTTTAGAATTAGGGTAACAGTTAACAGAGGTTGTCTTTGGCAATGTTGTGATGCACATAGACTGAGAGGAGGGCTTCATCTTGAGTATCTACAAAGGCAAAGGTGAAGCGTTTGATCGCGGAAACAACCGTGGCCTAAAACACACAGACCAAGTCATGAAACTACCAGAGCGTGTGTTAGACTCATTCATTCGTACAATGGTTGTCATCATCACAATGTTCGCTGGTATGTGGGCAGTCGCATAGCCAGGTTAGGCGAACCCCTCCTGCCTTTGACCAATTGAAAGCCTCCTGCGCAAACTAGTTCTGACGGGATGTTGTTATTTACACTGTTTGTTTGCTAGAAAAACCTTCAGAAAGTGCGAGGTTGGAGCGCTCCACAAACCAGGTTTAAGCCTCCCAGTTCGCCCTTTTGCCGATTTACCGTTCCAAGGCGGTAACTGATGTTTTTTCTTTATTCGTGTTATGATTATTATCATCATTATTATTATTATTATTATTATTATTATTATTATTATTATTATTATTATTATTTGCTGGACGCACTCAAATGAGTTTGCACCAGCCCCACTCCAACACACAGCGCATCGGAAACTACCAGAGTCTATAAGAGTCAATCCCAAGACCAGAAACCATGAACTTTGTCTTCTTCACATTGACCATTGTCTTCCAAGCCCTCCTGCTATGTCTCCAGCTTCGTGGTACATTCTTCCAATTAGTCAGCTATGACCATAAGGTCATTGCATATAAAAGCTCCTATAGCAAGCCAATACGGAGCTCGATGGTGAGAGCCTTTACGCTATGATGAAAAGCAGCGGGCTGAGGACAGAGCCTTGATGAACACCTACACCTACCCCAAATTACTCACTGTATTTTCCACACGACTTCGTATTTTGTTATACAAACCCTAAATTACACGCACAGTCCGTTCCTCAACTCATAGTCTTCTCAGAACCCACAAAAGGACTTTTCGAGGCACTCTGTCAAACGCCTTTTCCATGTCTACACATGCAGAATATAGTGGCTTATATGCGACAATGATCTTTTTCTGCAGCTGGCGCAAGATGAAGATTTCATCAGTGGTATCTCTGCCAAAAACAAAACCAAATTTCATTGTGATGATGACAACCATTGTACGAATGAATGAGTCTAACACACGCTCTGGTAGTTTCATGACTTGGTCTGTGTGTTTTAGGCCACGGTTGTTTTTGCGATCAAACGCTTCACCTTTGCCTTTGTAGATACTCAAGATGAAGCCCTCCTCTCAGTCTATGTGCATCACAACATTGCCAAAGACAACCTCTGTTAACTGTTACCCTAATTCTAAACCTTCATCACCACACGCTTTTAGCATACAAGCATTGATTTCTGAAGGGCCCGCAACTTTGCCATATTTCATCATACCCATGGCTTTGCGCCCTAACACGTAAGTGACGAGCAGGGGAAGATTCTCTATAACGGGTGCGGTGAGCAGTAGGTTGCATGGCCACTGAAACTCAACATTTTGTGCATAATGGAAACGCTTTCATCTTGTTCTCATCGCTGAGTGAGAGCTCCCCGGCATAATTTCCGATACACTTCTCACCCACAATGTCTTGGTTTGTTCTGTTAATTTGCTTGGCAGACTTGGAGATATTTGCATCATCAGGGTAGATGTTCGCGAATGTGTCCTTTAATGGGGTTTTACTTCGAGCAGGAATATTTTGCTGTTTTTTGTTTATAATGTTAAATGTCCTGCAGATGAGAGAAATAAAAATAAAGCATTATCTTTATTTCATAATAAATTCTGCACCTTACCTAATATTTGTCAAAAAAGCTGTATGAGACTTGCTTGTTTAATATCAGTCAGGAGACAACATGTAATGCGCTTAAAAGTACCATGGTAGTGATTATTTAAAGGGAATGAATTTTACTGAGAATATCATATACACATATTTTTAGTGTATGCTTTAATTTACATATTTAAATTAACAATATCTGTTAAGGATTTATGATAACCTTAAAGTTGGTATCCGACAAAAATGCATTGTTGTGAAAAGGTCCTGTGAAATACTGTTTATTCGTACGTCCTACATCTACATCGTTTATTTGTTTTGTAGTGTCTTGTTATTCACACCGACACAGTTATGGTCATACTAGCGACGTCCAACTAATTATTTGCGAAAGAAGAGCCATGAATTACGTCTGGTTAGAACCACCGACGTTACGCAGATTAGCTGGAAAAGTCAGCATTCTAACCGCACTCCCCCCCCCCCCCCAAAAAAAAAAAAACACAAACAAACAAAAAAACACCACCACCACCACAGCGCCCCACATATATGTGAAAAGTCCCATCTGGTCATTACAATTAGCTAATTTCTATCTTAACTACGCTGTACAGATAGCTATTTCAAACTGAGAAAACCATGTGACCACTTCTTATGGAGATCAAACCGCAGTAGCTCAATATTGCTAGAGCGTCGGCTTGCGGATCGGCAGGTCGCGGGTTCAAACCCCGACCGGGTCAAACCAAAGACTTAAAAGTTGGTAGTAGTGGCTTCCCTCGTAATGATCGGGGCTAAGGAACAGCATTTCGCCTGACTCGTCGGTGTCAGTATAATGGACCAGCCGGATTCAGTCCCTGGACACCTCATAAGTGCCCCTGTGCTATAATGATAGAATGCTGCACAGTATCGGCAAAAATGCCGGCTAATCCCATCCCATCCTATCCCTATAATACATAGTACATGGAAAACAACATGGAAGTAACAAAAACAGGTTGAATATCACTTTTACAAATTTGTAATGTAAGCCTAGTGTGTTAAGCTGATAGCTCAGGTCCACCAATCAACATGATAATCATTTTGTGACCAGGAATACCTATCCTATCAGAAGACATAATTCTAAATATCCTTTACACATATTTTTATGTGGTTATTATCTACTTCTATTAATGTGTATGTACATGAAATTTTTTAAGATAATGGTAAGTTTTGAAAGCAAGTTATATGTTCACCATAGTTAACAGCCATGGATCCGGAAGGTGTGTTGGAGGGGTGGGGTAAGGACCACAGGGGCTGGGTGCGGGAGGTGCTTCCCTTCTCCTGCACATGAGCTGGTATGGGGGGAAAATCCAATTATTCATTGTGAATGCTGTGCTGGGTTGAGATTTAAGATATATATATTAGGAATAAATAGTCATTCATTTCATAGTGACTGCTTCATGGTGACTAGATCAGCGTACTTATATAAGTCACAGAAATACGTTTCTGTGTACTTGTTTCGAGCGTAACCAAGTGGACTGTCATTGACATTGGGCACCAGACAGGCTTCTAGCACATTAACAGGAGGATCCCCCCTGGTGTAATTAACGCTGTTAATATGGATGTGTTTTTACTCTTGTCATTGGTGTCATTTATCAGACATAACTGAATTTTATTAGTCATTCAAGCGTTCGTTCCTGTAACGCTATATATGGAGCCAGGCGGTGGAGGTCATTTTAATTTTGTTATTTAATTTAATTTAAATTTTATTTATTTTTATTTTTTGAGACATTTATAAAGGATTTTAATTAATTTAGATTTTTGTAAGACTTATATTTATCATAAAGATACACCAATTTGCTTACAATACCGCGCACCATGCAGCTCAGTGAACTAAACAGCTGGATATTGCAGCATTAAACCTTTAACCGCCTTACAGCAGACCACTGAAAATAGAAGATATCTGATTATATCGGTTGGTAACATTAGGAAAATGGGTTGTCTTTTTCTGCAGCAGTACATATTGCACGTGTCATATTGTCACTGTCAAACTGCAGCCGCGGGTATTTGTTGAGCCAATTCTTACAGAAATCCCGTTCAACAACAGTTTAATTTAGTTGTTGTTTCACTTTCGGAAGACTTTGGTGTATGTCTTTTCCACCAATGGTTACAAGTACTACTTTTGCTATCCGTTTTCTTGCTCGGATTTTGAAAAAAGATGTAAGTCGCCGTTGCTTTGCCTATGACTTTGCCTATGACTTTGCCTATGACTTTGGCTCCAGACAACACGTTTCCTTTTGTTTTCATGATATGTGAAGAGGCCGAATCATAGTCGTACACACGCTTCCTGAAAAACTCCAAGGGTATTGAACAATCGGAACTTCTCGGGTAATTCCGTCCTCGGGACAATCATCCCTCTGATGTATCTGGTGTAAAGAAACTTACAAAAACCACGAACGTTTTGTTCGCCGGAAGTCGGAAGAAGAATATGCCTAAGTAGTTCGCACAAAACATCAATCGTTTGACAGCTGCGTGTTCGGGTAAATTAAAATCGGACGATTTAAATTTGAAGCCGCCACAAAGCGAAGTTTTACTGGCATCGTACTGTAGTGAGCTGTCACCCGAGCTGCCATCTTTGTTTTGATGTCTGTCTCAAAAGAAGTCCCATTTAGGAAAATGGCCGAGGGGATCCAACTACCTACATATTTCGAGAGATGATTCGTAAATTATCCGAGATGTTCTGATTGGGGCATTGAACACCTGACGCTAATAGTGTCCATAAGTAATGGAGGCTTGGGGCTAGTTAAGTGGCTGTGATGGTGTATTAAGCAGATGCTTATCATAGGCGGAGTTGGCTATTACATTAACTCCTTTCTACTGCCGCTTCTGATCGTAGGTTGATGTAAAATGTTTGTCCATTTCCTTGGTCAATAAGTTTGTGACCTCTTTTATTTATTTAAGTTTATTAAGCTATCTTTCTTCTAGTTTCTCAGATAAAGTATTTA
The DNA here is from genome assembly GCA_007844125.1 of Sinonovacula constricta. Taxonomy (NCBI): domain Eukaryota; kingdom Metazoa; phylum Mollusca; class Bivalvia; order Cardiida; family Solecurtidae; genus Sinonovacula; species Sinonovacula constricta. The sequence goes on from CM017557.1 coordinate 63,280,758, forward strand.
TATTAGTGACAGGAGCTATATGCAATAAAGCGATGAAGCCTTGTTAATTAAAAAAGGATTTGTCCGTGGCCTGCATACATCCGCATTCATTTAATCAGTGACTTCATTCATTAATAAAAAGAGATGCATTTTGCACCTTTAACTTTTGATGCGGAGAGTCTGCAGAAAATTAGTGTGGTCACGTTTACGGTCGAAATATTTAAAACATCTTTTAAAAGCTGATTGTTAAATGCAGGACTATATTTTGCGTAGGGACTCTGGGCTGACTCATGATCGGTCGAGCATAAGAACGCGTCTGAATTTTGTCAATGGTATGCATTTTGCTCTTTTAACAATGGTGCGGAGAACCTGCTGAAAATAAATTTAGTCACGTTTACTGACGTCATGTAACCTAGTGCTGGTCGTAAAGAAATGCACCTTTAAAAAATTGATCGTTAAATGTAGGACTATATTTTTGGCTATGGACTTTTAGCGGACCCATGTTTGGTCGGGCTTAAGAACGCGTGCGATTTGAATTGTGTAGCTATGACTATGCTAGCGCAGAGAACACAAAAGTAGTCATAATAATTATATTAAAGGGGGCGCCCGAGGTTCAATAGAAGAGTCGCACCTCACTGCATGGATTTCACTCAGACATTTTTCCAGGGTCTTCCTCCATCATAATAGCTGCACTTCGCTATTACGAACTTAATTGATTGTGTCGCTGCGACGTATTTCTAAAGCAAACCACAATTATTCCGTGATAGGATGGACTCAATGAACAGGAAACTTGGAATTACTGGGGAATAAGTTGCATAACATTTTGTTAAAGATTTACACAAAATTACAAGATACGAGATACTAGAAGGTATGATAAGATGATTAAAAAATGGTCAACAGCCGATTGAATTTTTCATATTACACGCATTAATGAGAAATACCTTATAATACTTCACAAAAAATAATCATAAAACATATCATTTCTATTCATTACCGCAATGAAAGCTATGTATAGTGTCTATCCATTTCACCATATGTTAAGTACAAAAATTAAATGTCTGAATCCATGTAGTCAAAATTAGGCGTTAATCAAAGCCATCCAATTAGCCGTATTTTAATTCTTTGGCCCTCAAACGATATATTTAATAATTTTACCCACGAAATAGATGTATTGTTAAAATTAGACACATGTCTATTATCCTCTATGCAGATGACGCGGATCTACTTTGATTTCTGGCGTCGTCATACATATCTCAAAAATACTGTTAGAGCCATTGCAGTTTAATTTTACAGCTTACATTAACTGTTTTGTGTGAAGTCAATTCGATATTCGGGATTCGATACTTTAACATAAACATATGCTGTCGCTAAAAGGAGAACCAAAATATTTGTTTATTATTCTATAGAAAACAAGCCATCCAGCTGTTTATGTTAAAAGTGCATCGTTAAAGACGTCGCACAATTATTGAATTTATTTTTAGGATTTCGTGACAGTTTTCCATTCGAAGATAGCGTATGTTGTCTACTTGCGTCACGTACACCCGTACCCTTTAGATAGATATTGGAAATTAATCTGTAATTCACATAAAGGACATTATTTCCTTCTTAGTTTAAACATGAACATCTATAAGGGTACAGAGTGTCAACAAATAAATGGCTTCCTAAAACTTCCATCACTACTTCTCATCTAACGAAGCTGCCCTTTGATAATTCAGGAAGTCGTAAACATAAAGATTACTTAGAGAAATGTGATTAATTAGTTAATGATTGACATCTAATACTGATATCAATAAATTGGCTATTTTCGATGCATAGGTTAAAGTCATATCGTATCGTTTCATCTTTCCTCCCAGCTTCTTGTTACAAATTGAGTGTTTTCCCCAGTTGTACAGCTGCTCGAAATTTTCAAATTTCTAACTGATTGATTTCATGAAGAAAGTTCTATTTACTCTCTTTATGATAAGGAGTCCAGACATCGTCGACTCATTCTCATGAAAATATATCTATTCATAAATAAAAAAAGCCAACACATCCGGATATGACGTCATAGACATACATCATGTCATACAAGTTTTCTTTTTAAAGCCTGGCCAGACGGATTCAGTAAAAACAAAAAAATAATTTCAATGACCAAATAGCAAAACACTTGTCCACTCTAAACTGAGAAGGGAGAACATTTTTACCAGCCGTATCGGAATATTAATGTAAAGAAAAATATACGGTTTGGTTATAGCATGCTTTCCCTATACATATTGAAATAATATGATAGCCTATGGTCACTCGCTACGTTTGCTCCTTTCAGTTTCTAATTCAATTAAAAGAACCGCCATTTAACACTTATGAATATCAGATTAAGTTAGAAAAGTAGGTCCGTGTACAAAGAATATAGGATTTTTATGAAGGATCGATTTATTGCTTATTCATGTAAAATGTTCAATATAATTTTGATGACCATTAGGTAAAATAAAAGTCAACTAATATCACAAACGAAAAGCAAACAGAAACTATATCTTCAAATGATAATTTGAAAAAATAGGAATAACTTTTTCGTTTACAAATTATATTGGATCCTGCTTACAGTTGAAAATCTGCAAAGTATCAAAGTACGCCACTGTTAAAAGTTTAAGAGGCAGATATATTATTCATGAAACTACCTTTTGTGCATGTTGTTAACATGGGTGCAACTGCCTTACAAAGCAGATGCATTCCCCTATGTTTTCGACACCAATTAATAATATATCGCCAAAACACTATAAAAAGAAACTCAGCCTCCGAGAAAAAGAAAAATAGACTTCAGGTTACTAAGTCTTAATATTGACAGGTTTCAAAGCCCTTTCCATACATTTGTTAATTTCTTGAAGCATGTATACAATTACTGGTGACATTTTGACATTTTGGATTTGTTATTAATGTTAAGAAATGCAAGTCTATAAAATATCGTTTTTGTACCATCATGCCTTTCAGCAACTCGTTTTCATTTATCATGAGTTCTAAGCCTTCCAGTACAATCAAATGTCAAACTTTCTTGTTGGACTTGCAATGTTGTTTCATTTCAGCATTATTGTGTCAACCAAAATATGGACGAATGACATTTAAATTTTCTCATTTATTCTTCATTCAAACAGTCATTAATCTGTGGCAGATATAATGTAACTTTAGAACGTGTAGGCTTGATTCCATATTAATTTCATTTTAGTGCTTTCCTTTCAGAATGATATCACGGTTTGACATAAACATAATAAAATGACAAGGTCTAATTCTTTATTTTAACATCTTATAACCATCATTGTAAATTATTATAAATGTTAATCCTTAGACGATCACCCACACAAATTTCTTTTGATATATCAATTTTGTCTTATAAGCATGTAAGGAAAAACATTGTTTCTGTGCAAACATACCCAAGGGAGTAATGTATTATTATGTTTCAAAATGTTAAACGTCTAGATTGCAGGTACACAGATATGTTACATATGATGTCTAAACATATTACCAACTGTAAGTGAAATATAAGTAACGGGAATACGATCGTTTATTCGGGAAACTATGATGGCATTGACAACTGAAGAAATAAACAAAAACTAATCTATGGTAAATGATCGAGTATACTCCTGCCAAATGACACAGACAATGCGAAGTTATCAATGTAAACTGAAGTAATGGACTAGCATTAGTTCATGTTAAATGATCGAGTATACTCTTGCCAAATGACACAGATAATGTGAAGTTATCAATGTAAACTGAAGTAATGGACTAGCATTAGTTCATGTTAAATGATCGAGTATACTCTTGCCAAATGACACAGATAATGTGAAGTTATCAATGTAAACTGAAGTAATGGACTAGCATTAGTTCATGTTAAATGATCGAGTATACTCTTGCCAAATGACACAGACAATGCGAAGTTATCAATGTAAACTGAAGTAATGGACTAGCATTAGTTCATGTTAAATGATCGAGTATACTCTTGCCAAATGACACAGACACAGTGAAGTTATCAATGTAAACTGAAGTGATGGACTAGCATTAGTTCATGTTAAATGATCGAGTATACTCCTGCCAAATGACACAGATAATGTGAAGTTATCAATGTAAACTGAAATGATGGACTAGCATTAGTTCATGTTAAATGATCGAGTATACTCCTGCCAAATGACACAGATAATGCGAAGTTATTAATGTGAACTGAAATGATGGACTAGCATTAGTTCATGTTAAATGATCGAGTATACTCTTGCCAAATGACACAGACAATGTGAAGTTATCAATGTAAACTGAAGTGATGGACTAGCATTAGTTCATGTTAAATGATCGAGTATACTCTTGCCAAATGACACAGACAATGTGAAGTTATTAATGTGAACTGAAGTGATGGACTAGCATTAGTTCATGTTAAATGATCGAGTATACTCTTGCCAAATGACACAGACAATGTGAAGTTATTAATGTAAACTGAAGTGATGGACTAGCATTAATTCATGTTAAATGATCGAGTATACTCTTGCCAAATGACACAGACAATGCGAAGTTATCAATATAAACTGAAGTGATGGACTAGCATTAGTTCATGTTAAATGATCGAATATACTCTTGCCAAATGACACAGACAATGCGAAGTTATCAATATAAACTGAAGTGATGGACTAGCATTAGTTCATGTTAAATGATCGAGTATACTCTTGCCAAATGACACAGATAATGCAAAGTTATCAATATAAACTGAAGAAATAAACTAGAACTAATTCATGTAAAATTATCTAGTATGCTTTTGCCAAATGACACAGATAATGCGAAGTTATCAATGTAAACTGAAGTAACGGACTAGAACTAATTCATTTTATTAATCGAGTACCCTCTTGTTAAATGACATAGACAATGCGAACTTATATTAACCATCTTATAATGTGCTCTTTTTCCAAATGTGGACTTAAAGAAATTTACAAAGGCAATGAAACTTAAATAAAAAATAACTGTTTTTGTTGCGTTTGTATTGAGTATTGCCTTAGCGTCCTAATTACATATGTTGATATGCGTATTTCATAAAAAGAAAACATGAGCAACGAAATAGGAAATTTGAAAAGATATTTTCATGACTATGTATTGTTAGACTGTTCAATTGTTGACTTAGACAGTCAATTTATAATAATAAAACATATTTAAATAAATTTTATACCTATAGACCAATTTACGTTAGCTATGAAAGTTTTATATTTAGTTCATTTAGTGTTTGCAAAATTGAAACAATGTTGATTTTATATGTGAATAAAATTACAAAATATTACATAAATATTTATTCCGTAAACTGAATTTAAAAAAACGAAAGTCAGTTGTTAAAATATGTAAAATCATTAGAAGAAGGTAAGAAAAGTTCAAATTAAAGTCCTAATTAAACTCATTTTTACTATTGACATCACCGTTAATATTCATAATTTTATAAAAAAATAGAAGCCTCTGTAATCTATTTAACAATTATTTCCTTTAGACGATATTTTCATTAAGCTCTCATTAAGCTCGATTGTTTTCCCTCCTATATTTAATACATTCTGCGGCGTTCTTCTATCAATAATTACACAACATACGGTATGTATTTCTGCGGCGTTCTTCTACCAATAATTACACAACATACGGTATGTAATTCTGCGGCGTTCTTCTACCAATAATTACACAACATACGGTATGTATTTCTGCGGCGTTCTTCTATCAATAATTACACAACATACGGTATGTTATTCTGCGGCGTTCTTCTACCAATAATTATACAACATACGGTATGTAATTCTGCGGCGTTCTTCTATCAATAATTACACAACATACGGTAGGTAGTTCTGCGGCGTTCTTCTACCAATAATTACACAACATACGGTATGTATTTCTGCGGCGTTCTTCTACCATTAATTACACAACATACGGTATGTATTTCTGCGGCGTTCTTCTACCATTAATTACACAACATACGGTAGGTAATTCTGCGGCGTTCTTCTATCAATAATTACACAACATACGGTATGTTATTCTGCGGCGTTCTTCTACCAATAATTACACAACATACTGTATGTTATTCTGCAGCGTTCTTCTATCAATAATTACACAACATACAGTATGTAATTCTGCGGCGTTCTTCTATCAATAATTACAAAATAAACGGTATGCAATTCTGCGGAGTTCTTCTATCAATAATTACACAACATACGGTATGTAATTCTGCGGCGTTCTTCTATCAATAATTACACAACATACGGTATGTAATTCTGCGGCGTTCTTCTATCAATAATTACACAACATACGGTATGTAATTCTGCGGCGTTCTACTATCAATATTTAAACAACATACGGTATGTAATTCTGCGGCGTTCTTCTATCAATACTTAAGCAACATGCGATTAACATCAGCTAAGGAATATTCAAACCCGACATATTTTGACTGTAAAACTCAGTTGTGTCTGCAACGACTCAACTCACCGTCAAAAGCGCTTATCTGACAGAGTGACTACATAGACATTTTTATCACAATGCTATTGAGGTTGAAAATGAGAGTTGACCGGAAAAGGAGAAGGTCGTCACGTATGCATATTTTTTTTGCTAGTGTCCGTTTAAATGCTGTTGTTTGTGTTGCGCTGTAGTTATGATTATTATTATGATGTCCAACTTTTCTTGTTAGAGGATGACCCGAGATTATGCCCCGGCATACCACAGGTCAGTTTAAGACCTCTCCGAAAGAACATTTTGCTTCGAATCCACTTGACCAGGTGCCATGGAATCAGAGGAGAATTTGTACATGTAGTTGGCATTACTTATAGTTTTAAGTAGAGCAAAAAATTTAAGACGCTTTCCTTTTTATGGTGTATGGGAAACGCCTGGCAAGTTTGTCAGTCATTTTCTTTTAAGTTCATTTTAGTCGGGAATAGTTAGATAATTGTATAAGAGAACGATTGAGTATAAAAAAAAAATTGAGAAAAAAGGGTTTTGCTCCATCATAGTTTTGTGTTATTATGTTATTTTGTGCAAAAGAAATTCGTTAAACAAAAAAAAAATGATATATTTATATGTTCAGCTTTTTGCGATTGTTAAAAGAGTTATTAAATATGTTTACGTACACGTCGCTTTGACCTTGCAAGTTAACAGAAATAAGGAACTGACGTGTTGAGTCCTTCGTTGCTTGCTCATCATTAAAAATCATACATATGAAAGTGTTTTATCAATTAGTCATTATAAATATTGATATTTTTTTACTTATAGTTGAAATGGCGTTTATGTGTCCAGATGAAAGTTCATTCGAAAATATCGAAATAAAAGTAAACTTTAACTGGCAAGGTTTTGCAAATTGTGTCTGTCAACATAATAAATTAATTAAGTAAGTAAGTAAGTAATCATAAAAAATATGCTTCGTATTTGCCAGAAAATCAATCTCATTAAAATCAGCTCCAGTATTACGCGTAATAGGATCTGATGACTTCCCATTACGGTTCACCTCAAATTGACCTTTTCAGTAGCCAATGAAATTCTCGGCAACAAAATCTTGTGGTATACTGCGAGCAACGTTCTACACGCTATAAAATTTTAATGGTAAAGGGTCGCGTTTAACTCGTGATTGCATGCAATCTACACACATTCTTAAACTTAAATTTACATATTTCAAAAGAAACATTTATAACCTCTACAAATATGTATAAACCATCCAACATAAAGAAGTTTTGAACTAGAAATCCTTATTTTAGTAACACTGGTAAATACATTCACAACTCGCTCGCTGCAATTGTCATGGCGGATAACGAAAGCGTTTTCGCAGTGGGTTGCGTTGAAAATCCTTTCGTATTCTACTTAAAAATGGAATTATGAAATGTTATGGTAGATACCGATAGATAAATTGTTGATTGAACAAAATGTGTAAAAAATAATGCATGCCAATAGAAAGGATGGCTGATTCAGCGGTTTAAAAAGTGGTATGTGTTGACTGGTGTATCGGGAAGGATTCTATAGTAGTTTTGAAAGGAGCGATTGCATTGGTCGAAATACGGGCACTTGTCTATGCATATTCAATTACACAAAGGTCATTTTGACACGACCTCTTATGCGATGTAGTCAGATCCTAATCACGGACAGTAGATGAGGGAAATTAGGATATGATTTTAATGAGATTGCCAGAAAATGTGCTCATAATCTGATTTTTATACTGTTACAATTGTTTCTATAACACATATAAAATAAACCGTATGTTTCTAATGATGTCTTTAACTTGTTATAAAAGGTTACATACATGTAAAATTATGTAAAATTATGTTGTTTTTTTCATCAGAAACTTTTTTTCAGAACAGACTTTGCATTCAACGAAAACGTTTCAATGATAACAGGTAAGGCGATTTCACCTTTATACTGATATAAAATGTTATATATTTTTTTATTAGGACTCTGTTTTATGTTCCTTTAATTCAGTATTAATGTGCCATTCAAACAAAAGTGTATGACATTCAAATTATTTTCAGTCTTAACGATTATCTTTGTCAGAATTATTGCAGCGTTACACACATCTGGGCTTGATCATATTTTTTATGTTTTTATAACAGTGCATTTTTTTATTTGTTAAAGAAACTTAATAGGTAAATATGAAAAGGTCCAATCGAAATTACCACAGATATTTAAATCTAAACTACCTCTAAACAAAGGCAAACAGGGTAAATGTAAATGTGACAAAAACACATAGAAGAGACATAACACACAAGAGAAAAAACAGAAGTTACCGCCTTGGAACACGTTAATATTTCCACAGTACATTATACCGCTGTCTTTAAAATGTCAATCTCGTTTTTATTGCTGAATAGCCGTTTTTCTTTTTTGTGTAGTTTTATCCTAGATCGTGACTTTCACAGTTTTTGTTTGTGAAAGTACTTTGCATTGATGTCATTTTAGACCATATGGCTTCATGTCCAAGAACGAGAACGAGCCGGTTGTTTAAGCACAATGATTACTTATTGTGATTGCAAGTTAGCACATCATACATAATTGTTCACTCAATTCAATCGTTGTCATTAAAATACAACTTTTTTAGAAAATCTAATCATATACGTTTTATCAACGTATATACCACAACAAGCAAAGAAAGGGCATATTAACACGTCATTCTATTGAATATTATACTTGCCTCCAAGTCACATTATTCTTGCACAAGTGAGCTTTACGAACCTTAAAAAGAAAACGCGTATTCTATAAGCACCCTGAGAGATTTTGTTTTTGAGTAATGTGCTATTAATGGACTTGCGTGTTGACGAATTTCTATATGGTATTTTTCACAGATTCGTTCAAAGATTGGTTCCCCGATGTTTACCTGTTCACTTCACATAAAATGATAGGCCTTAAAAAGCATATAGTCAAAATTATGATCAATGAGGGATAAGACATGTAGCACTAGCTTGCATGTGAATACTTTTGTCCTGTGCCTTTTTCAAAGTTTAACATGTTGCAATGCTTATAGGACTTTGTCATATATATTCTTATTCATTGTATTTAACGAATATATTATGTGATCATCAAGGAACCTCTGAAAAAAGATATGCTAACAAGACTGTGATTCAATGTTTCTTGGGTATAACACATTACCAATATCAATAATATGTCAAATTATACTTTCCTGCATCTTAAGGGCATTATTTTTATTTAACATTTAAGTCCATATGGTAATTTTACTTTATTTATGAAATCAACTCTTTTAAAGCAAGTAACATTTTAAATCGGGATCGTCACATGATCAATAACTGGGAGAGTTCTTAACGATTGAAACGGGGGGAAAGTCTGAAAGCAATAATGTAACAGAAATGTACATGTCAGGAAACGAAACAATGTAACAATGTAAACAAGTAGGTTGTGATAAAACTGCATCAATTTCTTCTGAACAATTACACAACTACAATTACTACAGAACTTAACATCTTAACCATGATTGGTTGTATTTAATTGATGATGTGTTGTAGTAAAATCAACTTTAACTACATAAATATATTTTAGAAATACATAAAGATATATTATAAGTAGTATAAAACATAAAGTCAGTGTTGTAAAACAACATAACTTATATAGTTGCAAATATATTATTATTTCATATATTATACGTTATGAATTAAACGGTGGATGTTATATTTTAGGAAAATTTTAATTTGTGCTACACATATATTGTGTGACTATTCGAAGAAACAATATTGTCATATCTAACCCATCGTGTGATTAGAAGGGAAGACAGAGAGACGTGTTAGAACGTACCACATTAATCAATAAAACCAATAAAACCAAATTTTGTTTGTTTTACTTTGTATGAATTGTGTTAGTTCTATGTTTAAATTTTAGTCATATAACCTAAAAATGGTAAATTGTGGAGTGCGCGAAATGTGAGGTTCGCGTATACGATGGTTTTGAAAACAGCGAAATAGTCCACAAGACGGGTGGGCCTGTAAACACGTCATGGTTGGGGCAGGTAATCATGACCAACATCAGACACGCTTCTTTTTTAAATTTTCTCAAGTATCTTCACCCAATGTTATCTAATTTTACTTGATTTTAAGAAATATATATATTTAATTGTTGTTAAATACATTTTACTCTAATGATAAAGAAATAAAAACAGAAATAAAACGGTTTTTATTACCTTAAAGAATCTTTCATTTATGGGATATTATTTAAGGGAAGTTTAAGACGACTTTTGTTGTCGTTTTCTTCCAAAGATTACCCATATTTAATTGCTGATATTATCATGTACCTTTAAAAAGACCAGAGTTTTCACAAAAACGTCGACCAACAATAACGTACATTTGGATAGCGACGAATATCTGCTTTATATCATTGCATCTAATCTAGTAGAGCTTCCCTTCGATAATGTAAGGAGCTATGAACATAGAGGCATTTTAGCTGAACTATTATATTTGTGATATAAATTACCTATGCCAGTAAATAGTTATTCAATTTTCAGCGTAATACAATGTGCTATCCTCCCATTACCTTCCAATATCTCGTTAAAAATTGCTATGACTTATGTCACAATGATCATATCAGTGCTGTTGACGACTATTGTTTATCATAAAATTGTTGTTTAATACAATATGAAAAAGTTACTCTTTGCTTTAAACGGCGGTCCAAGTGTGTCTAGCTCAAAATCAAGAGATTGTTGACCAATTGTTTTATTTTCTTTGTTTACTTTATCAAATATTATACAGGCGTCTGGTTGTTTCTGATGGATAAATAGGGCATGAAGATGTAGAGCAACTGACAACTAGAACATTTGTGTAGAAACAGGCTGTATAAAACTTTGTAGATTTTACAGTATTGTATCATTGATAAACAATTATTATTTCTTAAATCAAAAAGGTGTATTACGAAAAGACTCTACAAATATTTAACTTTAATTTACAGATTTGGCACATGCATCAACAAAACCTAAGTAAGAATGTTTATAGTACATGTGCATATGTCGGATTGCAATCTATTTAAGATGCTTTTGAAAACATTTTTATAACACGTGTAATTGGTCTATACTCCATTTACCTACTTTTGTAATGTCTAGGCAGGGCTTAAAATATAGCTAATAAAATATCGTTATTTTACCGAAATATTTTATGTAAGCAAGATTATAAGAACAGGTCATAGGGCCTATTGTGTGTGTTTTTTTTTAATCTACCAATTTAACAACTAGCTAAGTGAAATTGTTTGATAACTACTCGTAATTATCGCTATTTTTTTCTTAAGATTCAAAGATTCAGAATGAAGGATCATTGGCGTGTGGGAGGTCATGTATTTTGCGCACGTTTTCTCGACTGTCGTTTATCTTTCTGAACGTTATGTATTTATTTATAAGACCGATAAATTGCGACAAGATAATAAATTGAATTGTTAAAATTTGTTAATATGATTTCTAAAATGTGATGCAGTGATTTAAAAAAAAACAAAAGGACTTGCAGTTATCACTTGGCCCTTACTAAATGTAAATGTATTGAATGACAGCCAATTTTTGTCAATCAGATAACGGAATTTCCTCGCGTATCCGAGATTGCCGGTCCAAAGGTAAACAGGTGAGTTATTAGAGACGCTCTGTATAGTTAGTTACACATAATAAATGTTTCTAAATAAATCTTCGCTTTAATTTCCTTGTATCAGCTACTTTCTGCAATAAAAAATCTTACGTATACTGCATATTGTAGCAAAAAGTCCTTGCAATATTTTAGCAACCACTTGCAACATGCAACAAAACTATATATATATGGAGCATACTTGTTAGGGAATATTTACATGATATAAGCAGAGCATCAAGAGAAAGTTTGTGTTAACTTAGTTAAAGCTCTTTGATTTAGCTACATGTTTTTTCCTGTTTCCCCATAATAGCCCGGGAGCATCCATCAGTTCCACCGATACCTTGTATAACCCTGTCGTAGAGAAGTCATCTCATGTCCCATTTTTTTCAAGCAATTTGAGAAACTCAAAATGTTATGTTATAAATGTAATGATTATATGTTGCGAAATAATTTAGTAAAAAGAGACAACACAAAACCTCCAATTTTATTGATCATCTTCCACTTCGTAAAATTAAGAGAAAATAATACAAAGATATAAATATATATAAATACATGTAAATTACGACACTGAAAACTAAAAGCCTTTCGCTGTTTTTGACGGAGTTTGATTCTACAGTTAAATGAACACAAAACAGCATTTTAATTATTTGATTTAAGATATACTGGTATCTTATTGAGTTTCTTCACCCTTGTCCACTAAAATCTGGGGCTTTTTTTCGAATATGGAATACAAAGTTTCAAATGGTGGAAGACAGATTTGTATCAAATATCATACAAGGAAAGCTATGGTATGTTCTTTATATAAGTAAATCCGAACGGATATGTTTAAAAAGCTTAAACAAACAGGCATAAAAGACACATTACTTGCTAAACATTTCAATATAAGCGAAATCATTTTGGCAGTTGTTTGTCTAGCCTTGTTACAGTGAGGCCCTTTTTATGGTAACCATGGCAACAGCTTTATTGAGGAAGAGTCAATTATGCGGCTGTGTATAAAAAAAACTTTTTTTAACAATTTTCAGGGTTTTTTCTTACTCTAACTGAATCTTCAAATGAGGCATCGGTGCCATGTTTATTTGTTTGTGTTAATTAATTTAGGGTTATGTCATTTATACTTGCTTTTGCGTTAACAATTAGTTTTAAAAATGAAAAATGATACTTTTTTAGATTGTAAGACAACTTGATCATATACATAGATACTTGTTCTAATTTTAACCCAGACCTGTTCAGCAATGTATTTAGGGCATAGATCTAGTAGCGTTTTTATTGACATGCTCTTACTTAATGTATTTATCAACACTATTTACTAATTGAACTTTCAATGGATATCACAAAGATTATAAATATCCAATAGGAAAAGGTCAAAATTTCCACAGATATTTCAATATAATCTACATCTAGACAAAGGCAAACAGGGTAAATGTAAATTTGACAAAAACACAGAGACGAGACAAAAAGAAAAAAAACATCAGTTTTCGTCTTGGAGCGGTCAGTCGGCAAAAGAACCTACCGGGGTGCTTAAACCTGGTTTGTGGAGCGCTCCAACCTCGCTTATTTCACATTCACTCTAAAACGAAACCCACTTGATATAGTCTTCTGTATATTGCTCCCACAGTATTAATAATGTATTACAAATTCAACAGACCTTATAACAGACCTTATAACAATCAAAATATAATCTCCACTAACAATGGATATTGTTCAAACTTTGAAATAAAATGTTCACATGAATGTGCAGCTTGGTAGTTTGAACATGGCCTACTGGAAAAAGACAAGAAATCAATTTTGGTTTGGTTTTGTTTTTGTTCCATCGCACCGATACATTTATGGTCATATTGGCGGCGTCCAGATAATTATTGGTGGAGGAATACCCTTGACTTATGCCTGGATAGAACCACCGGCACACCACAGGTTAGCTGGAAAACCTCCCCACATGAAAGTTCTTGCCCCGACCAGGATTCGAACCCTCGCGGTGAGGGGCTGAGGAGTCGCTACGAGTCAGCGACTCTAACCGCTTGGCCACAGGCGTCACTCAAATCCATTTTGGGCACTCCTTAGAATGCTATTGGGTTTTTTTCACCTTAAACTTTCCTATGGCTATGTCTTATTTACAACGGTATTCATATTTTACCATTTTAACATTTTTATCAAGCATACATTTTTTTAAATGTTCACAAAGCTGAAAAAGTGTTTTAAATGAATAATGGCAATGCTTTCTTTAGTCTTATTTTCTCATCACGTGACTGTTTTTCATTTCCCATCGCTGTTGGTTATATCCTCATTATTATTGGTGACCAGACAACCATTTTACCTTGCTTTAAAGACACGAATCAAGACACGAATCATGTTTACTACTACGAAGAATTGAAAATCAGTTTTCAAAAATGCTTTTTAAATTGTCAAACTGTCAAATTGAATGAGATGATTGACAATTTGTTGTTACTTTTGTTATGAAATCCTTTAAGAATTCAGATAACTTTACACACATATTCTGTGCTGAATCTTTGTTGTAAACAATCTTCTGCAAACTGTCAAGCATGACCACAAACGCCATGTCAGATATGGACATTTTGTTTGGAAACTTTGAACTATGAACTGACTATCCACAAATTAACTTATTTGTTCTCGCAATACATGTTTAATGTCAGACAGTTTGAGAAATCATTAGATCAAATTGCAAACACAAACACAATTTTAATCCAGTTTTCATATTAGTCGTTGTTTTCGTAATAACAAAGTAGGAAAGCAGTTTTATCAACGAGTGCTAACTTTCAGCTTTAGCTCATGTATTTCTGCTACATTTGCACAATGCCGCCATTAACTGTATAAGCGATAGGGTAGCAGTAGAAACTTATCGAAGAGAAGTAAGAAAGGTTCATAATGCTCCTATTAAATACTTCAAAGCTATTGAAACATTTTAACATTTTTAACAAAGTAGACTTTCAGGTTGTTATTTTAAGGACTTTATATTTTGAGTATGTCAATTTTGTCAAAGGTTATACGTACATGTAAGAATAATGCCATGAATTACTACATTTTTAGAAGATGATGCCAACAATATCCAAACGCAATGCAAACCAGTTTACATAGAAATATGAAACATTTACAAGGAATTTATGTTAAACGCCCTACACAGTAGTTTATTAGTAATAAGCTGTTGATGCCCAAAAGCGTAGTGCAGCGCAACTGCTGAAAATTTAGTTAAAATGTCTCGATTTTGAGAGTAAACAGTACCATAAATTTGTTATATACTCAAACAAATGTAATTTTGTTTTTTAAAACAAAGTTCTTTGTTATCTTGTTCGTGTTTTATCTTGTTGAAATAAAAAATACAATAGTACAATTGTTATTTACTTTCTTTTTATGAATTAAATCTCACCAGCAAATTGAAACTAATATACCAATAGAATATTGTTGTCGTTATTTTCTAGGCATAAGATTTTAAAGTATTCCTAATAAAATTACTATGACCGTTTGGTTGTATTCAGATTTGAAAATTAAATTGAAATTCTTTATAAATCATTATATCGAATCCCTTCTTATTGCTTGAAGAAACACGCAATACGTTTTACGTGGTGGTGATTTAGTCATATGTTAATGACGCGTTTTCTATCATATTATGTAGCTTTACAATCATGATCATGATCTTTATCCAGAAATACATTGCCAGTGATATTTTATCTAAATAATTTACGGAATGTTTACGCTATTGTTTTAGGTTTGGCGTAGCTAAGCTATTTTTACCTACATGTACTTACAGATACTGTCTCAATTTCATCTCAAATGTGTATCATAGCAACCCTCAATTTCAGCTAACAACATATTTTTAATATGGTATTGGTGAATGTGCGTAACATTTCTTTTTCAATAAGGAATCTTTTATTAAATTAATTAAAATCGATATTAGATTCCTTACTGTACTACTACTTGATCCTATATTCACTTCACCTTATATTTAATCCCCGTCAAATACAACAAAACACAATATTTACATCCTCTAACAATAAGAAGAATTAAAGCTCCGCCAGTACTGCTGATCTCTTTTAAGGATTTGTTTGTCTTTTGTTGTCGAATTCTTGCTATTATTTAATAATGTTGCTTAGACAAAGGACAGACGTTTCTTATTTTACTGAATTAACAATAATAAACTCGTTGTTTCTTTAAAAAGACTACAATTTTCTTCCTCTTTTCAACTACTTTTGATTAGTATTTTCAAGTAAGATGATTGCAATTCTTCTCACTACAAAGTTAGAAATTATAAAAAAGAAGAAGTCACACAATTACGGCAGCTATACAACGCAAGAAACACCGCGAACTATTTTACGATGCGCATTGCTACATCTGCTAATCGATTCTTTGGTTCTAAAAGCCTACATATCACTCAGCAACATAACAAACATGAGCACAACAAACTTAATTCTATAGTTATTTAATTGAAATTAAATCACACGATGACATGACAATATGTTGCATTCGTTGAAGCAGTTGATGTAACATGCTACCCTTAAACAAGTTATAATTGTTGTTGTAGGATTTATGCTATTATTTGTAATAGTGGATAAAGTTTAAGGATGTATATGTTGATATCCATTCTCTGTAGTAGTCTGGCAATATTGGCACTCAATGGACGGTCTGTATAGTCCGTATATACGTACTTCAAGATAACGGTCAAGGTCTAAGCGGCGTGTTTTAAACAGTGATTACATGTAGCAAGTTACTGCCGTAGCGTTGGCGGATTGCGTGAATATTTTTCTTTTAATTTAATCTCTTTAAAATCTTTAATATTTGTTTTTACTGAGTATAATCCGAATATAAGATATCTGTCTCAAAAATGCAGTGCTGCAAATTGATAATTTTTAACATACAATCATATGGGTTCTTTTGTGCACCAGTTATAATAGCGACTTGAACCTCCTCAGCCCATGACCGTAAGATAAACATTTTTCTCGGTTCTTCTGTCCCCACTTACTGGTTATTCTAGGGATGTATTCCAACAAAACGTTTTGTGATGTCAACGTAGCAAGTAACTGATATTATGAAAGCACGCGATGGATCGGAAAAAACGTTAAATGTACTAAATTGGAAACAGAATATTTTACCCAGAATAAAATCTCGAAGGCCAAATAGTCTTGTCAGACCTTGTATGGACCTAATATTTATTATCTGATGTTTTGCATAAAACCTAATGACACAGCATGAAAACTCATTTTCAGAATTACTTGTTCTCATATATTGTAACAACAATTATGTCTGGGGCAATTATTTCATCATCGTCCATACGAACATATACATAACGACTGTCGTAAATTATTAAGTACAATATGCTGAAGGCAATATAGATGATGACATATCGCAGTAATGTAACACCAATATCTTAGATTGTGTTGTTATAGCGTTTTGATAAGGCATAATACAACAATCTGTTAATCATCTGTATGAAAATATGAGTACAAGTTTGCAGTAAGTTTGTCGGCCATTTATTTTGTTAAAATACCATATAGCATAAAAGGGTTGATTTTAAAAGATAGAATAGCATATTAACAAGTTCCTAGTGACTTTTAACATAAATGAGATATTTCGGTTTTTCTTTAGGCGGCAAAAGATTTTGTGGATATGGTTTTTTGTGCCAGATTGTTTTGGTGTTATTATATTTATATGTATGACCAATCGTCTCTTCTGTAGCAAAGTTCAGAACAACAAATAGATTTTATATTTTGTTTTTAAGGGAATTTCGCATTAAATACATTAACCTAGCTTATGTATTTAGCTCTTTTTTTCGCCAGAAGTGTTGTTAAATGATTGAAAGAAATGACGCCATCCTTTTGCAATATATATATATATGTGTGTGTGTGTGTGTGTGTGTGTGTGTGTGTGTGTGTGTGTGTGTGTGTGTGTGTGTGTGTGTGTGTGTGTGTGTGTGTGTGTGTGTGTGTGTGTGTGTGTGTGTGTGTGTGTGTGTGTGTGTGTGTGTGTGTGTGTGTGTGTGTGTGTGTGTGTGTGTGTGTGTGTGTGTGTGTGTGTGTGTGTGTGTGTGTGTGTGTGTGTGTGTGTGTGTGTGTGTGTGTGTGTGTGTGTGTGTGTGTGTGTGTGTGTGTGTGTGTGTGTGTGTGTGTGTGTGTGTGTGTGTGTGTGTGTGTGTGTGTGTGTGTGTGTGTGTGTGTGTGTGTGTGTGTGTGTGTGTGTGTGTGTGTGTGTGTGTGTGTGTGTAAGTGCTTTCAAAGAAGTCTATAAAGTTCCGTAAGCGGAAAGGAATACAAGCTTTAACTGCTTTACGGATGTGTAAATCTATTTAAGATGGTTAAAATATGCCATAGACTTGGATGTGAAATCAGAACCCGACCCGAGGAAACGGAAACGAGTTCTGGCGAGTTCCCTTTGATAAAGGTCAACCGTGGGTTGTAATCTTCCGATTCAAATTTTTGATCGATTTTTTCGCACTACATGTAACTAACGAGCGAAAATAATATTTCATCGGGTAATTTTATGCACATTATATAAAACTTATTCGTTATCACAATTTATAACTTTTATACCTTATCACATTGTATAACATTATATAAGCACAACAACACGTTGAATTATACCAGAGTGTATACAAGTAATATGTGATAAAAACTAAAATAAAATTGTAATCAATAAAATATTTTCGAAGAAGAAGCACACCTACTTGCCAATAATGCCTGCTCTAACACGTCGAATTGTTGCTGTATTATGGCCGAGGACAAATTACGTCGTCCTTTTGCTATATGTATACATCAATCAACGTCACCTTACTTCTCGACATTTCAGTTATGTTGTGCAATTGATATATTTTTGTATTCATGTTTATTTATTATTTATTGAAAAATAGTTAAATTGTGCGTTTCAAAAAAAAATTAATGGAAAAAGTTTTCTTCGTTAACATTTGTTCGATGTTGATAATAAAATCATTACTTCCCCAAAGCAAATAAGAATACAATATCTTATTGCTTTTCTTATGTGAGATTGCCAATGTAAGATAATGTTTCCACCATGACTTTTTAAGGTTTATGCTTATCTAAAAATTCCACCATGTTTTAAGAAACATTTTAAGATTTTTTCATCTATCTATCGAGAAATTACACTTCGACTATTAAGTTAACCAAACTCTCAAAGAAGGTCTCATTCAGAAACAATACTCGAGTATAGCATAATATCAATAATATTTCATGACATTATATAAGCATTGAAGATAAATATCTATTACCTTGATACAGGTTTACATAATGCCATAATGTCATACCATGCCATCGGCTGTCTAAGTAGTTCGTCGTTTAAGAAGCTCTCACCTTGCTCGAATTCATTTGAGTTGGATTTTTCTCATAATTAGGGATACGTTACATCGTTTTATTTAAATATAGCATCTATTTGACTGTTCATGACACATAAAAGATTAATCTTTAAATAACCCAAGCTCAAATATCCGTATTTCCTATAGTTTACGACAATATTTATTTTTCCGGGCTAATGATTGACGAGTTAATATCATGTGTCTTCGCAAAAGAAAAATCGGCTAATTGAATACATTTTCTGGAATCACATTGATCTTTGAAATAATATGCTGCCCCTCATCATTTCATCTCTTCAAGAAACTGTCATTTGATCATTCAGGAAGTCATAAGCACAAAGACATATTAAGAGAATTGTGATTAAACATTCTGAATGCTGCATACCCTACCAATATAAATAAAATGTATATTAGCCGATGGACTGATTTATATAGCACATGAAATCGTCGCATCTTCCTGCTTTGCTTCACCTTATAAATTCCAATCGTAACTCCTCAGTGAATTCACGAATTATCGCTCGGGTGTATGGCGGGAAACCCCTCGAAAATAAACATGTCGCTGCTTATGACGTCATCGAAATAACAAGGATAACTGTTTTTGGTATCTCTACTGTAAATTCAGTAACAGTTGAGTCTCTGGCGAGATGTAAACATTTAAATTGAAATGAAATTATTACAATGAGTTTGTAAGATAAAATCATTTTATACACTTCCACTATCGCTTTTCTTTGAAAAAGCTTTTGTGGCGTATTCTTCTTCCGGCAAAATTATCGTAATATTGCAAGTTTCGTTACACCAGCTACATCGTCCAGAGAACGGAATTACGCGAGGCGTTCTGATTGTACAAATTCAAGTGCTTTATGTCACAATGACCAGGACACATTATCGAGAATTATAAAATTGCTTTGACAATTCATAATCTAAAAACAATTTGGTCGTATTCTATAAACGAAGTGTTATGGCAAGTTGTATGCGATAGAATATAAACTATTTTTTATGTTTTGCTTCTGGAATTTAAAGCATTGATAAACTCACTGTAATTAAACGTTTATCGAAATCGATTGAACACCGACAAATGATTAGTAGAACCACCGGCTAACTGCATGTATGTACGTTTAAACAAAATATATATTTCAGTTTTTAAAAAGCACTAAACTTATTTGATGCTTTAACGAGTAAATGATCACATTAGCGAACCCATTCTTATTTCGCTAGTAATAAGCCTTCGAGTTATGAATGTCATCTATTGATGGGGATCCTGCGGATGCATATTTGTTAAAAGGTACTGCTAAGCGAGGCTGTCTTTTTTTGTGATGTAGGAGTTAATTATACCAATGCGGTAGGTTCATGCAACGGAAAAGGTTTAAATACAAGTTCAAAAAAGATGGTGTACAAAAAAAGTATAAATTTCTCAATTATCTGTTAATCTGTCAACAATGTTAGCTTAAATAAATCGTATAACATAGCATAATAATTGTCGTTAATGTATCCTACGCTTTACATGACCAGGATGCAACACTGGTGTAGCCTAATGAATTACATCAATACACACTGCTTACATTTTAAACTGTCCTTTTCTATATAAAGTTTTATCTTAAGAAACAGGTCAGCTAAGGTAAGACAATTATTGCAATATCATGTTTTACGAGATTGACATAAAACTTAAAGCGATAACTAAAGTAAAGTCATACAAACGTGTTTTAATTAGATTTTTATTAAAACCTTTGAAATATTGCAACATTAAACATAATTTCAAACATCAGACATCAGTGTATTATCAGTTCTGATGCCTCCTCCCCCAAATTAGTGCGCAATTTTATTACATAAATGAAATGAATAACTAAAATGTAATTCCAATATGCTGAGTTATAACATAGTAAAGTTCAAAAATGTATATAAGTTAATCTAAACCGAAAGCACACTAACTGAAACTTATTTTCATACACTCGTTTATACGAATTTAAAACCAGACAAGGCGATATATTTTTCGATCTTCCCCGACCATACAACAAAGCTTTTAGTGTTGACGATTATTATTGTGTTAGTTTAAACTTTCCACAAGTTTTTCGATTTAAGTAAAACGGTTGTATTTGAATATCTCTTCGGGATACGCCGATCAATTTTGTTGTCCACGAAAAGTGTTCCGATAAGAGGTATAGCATTTCTGTCAAATCTGTCATGGTTCGACCGAGAATATTAAGTGGTTTATCAAGAAGAGTGCGACACGGAATTATAATAGAAGGAATTTGTTTCGCAAAGTTTTCAGCTTGAAAACATTAAAAACAACACTTAACGATAGTTAATTGAGGAACATATACGCGTTGATTTACTATAGCAATATTACAATACTGATTGATTTATGAATTGTATTCCTATATCAGTATTTATTATGTCGCAGCTTAGTTGTAACATTAGTCTTTAAATTTAAGTTCATTAAATGCACAAGAACATTCAAGCAGAGTTATTGCAAACAGGATTGGCACACACACAAAAAAAAAAACAATTAACACACACAATTGCATTGTACAACGCAACAGTGAACGGGTAAGTTAAATAAAACACTAATGCTGGATTAAATAAAAAAATGTTTGTTTGCTTTGAATGATAAATAAAAAGGGTATGTGTCATTCAAAAGTAATATAACTTATGTTTGTATCTTGTTGAGAAAATAAAACTACAATTCAAAAAGACATATGTTTAAGACTTTATTGGTAATCTGAATACTCCAATTTAAACAGCAAAAGGACAAATTGTAGAAATAGAACATTGATGTCTGTAGGCAATCTTAATATATTTTAATGGTAATATATTTTATAAAAATAATGTGGAGAGTACATTGCCCATTGGATCCTTTTTGTTAAATCAAACATGTCTTAGTAAGATATAGTCACTTGGTCATACATTTCATACATAAGTTAGAATGTTTAATTATTATTTAAAATATATTACATTTGTATCTGGATTAATTTTAATCCAAATGCTAAAGAAATTATTGTATCAAGAGCCTTCCGGTAGCGTGCTAAGACAATCTACACAATGATTAAGAAAAGGTGTCTTAAATATTACACAGGTTGTAAACTTTGCAATATAACACTTGCTGATGTTCAAAGGCGATATCCGACAGTTTGTCTGTATAAAATACATGTAACAATATCGGACAACTGCTTTGGAAGTTTAGGCATAGTGTATGCATAATCTGATACTTTAGACAGAACAAATCGCAAAAAGAAATCACTTTAAATGTGTATTCTTTCAAACTGTATACAAACTTTGATAGTGGTCACTGCTTAAATCAGTAATTGACTCCAAAGCAGATTAATCTTTTGACCAACTGTGATCTCAAAAGAAAGTGGTCACGTAGTTTTCTAAGTTTAAAAATAGCTATAACTGTAGCATGCTTCGAATAGGAAATAAGTGTACACCAATGAACAGAATTTTGAAGGGTCTTTTTCAGGTAACAATGATTTACATGTATTTTGTTATTTGAGAAAAGAAATGTTGATCAAAATTGTTGGATACCACATTTAAACTTTACATGATGGTTTAATCCATTGACATTCTAAAATAGCCCTTTAAAAATTAATGTGAAAAAAAATCGTTTTTTACCCCACAATCATATAATTCACCTGTAATAACCTTATTTTCATCCTTATGAAGAAATAAATTTCAAAAGATGTATCTAGTATGATATATAACTAGTAAATAAATAAAAGTGTTGAAAAAAATGTTGTGTATTAAGGAGTCGTTTGGCATTTATCTGGTTGTAAACTATTAAGATTTATCAGTTGCTAATATACAATAGTTCAATTTGGAAACTATTTGGAAACTACACGTGAAGGACTTTTTGACGGATTTCTTTTTACCTTATTTATGAAAATAACTCTTAGTAAGTAGCAAGATCATATTATGAAAAAGGTTTGTATAAGACAGCTTAGACTGCAAAGCTTTAACCTTAACGTTTTCTGGATATTTTCTAATAGAAATAATACCTATCTCTCTTCTAAACACTATGTGGACATTATTTTTCAATGACGTCACTGCTTTCGTCATAACTTGTCAAACAAAACGTCAGCGCTTGGACACTTATTCAAATGGATCAGTTTTTTATCATTGCTTGCATTCGAGAAACCCACAAGGAAGTGCGAGGTAAGAGCTCTGTTTAAGCACCCCAGTCGGTCCATATTGCCGACTGACCGTTCCAAGGTGGTAACTTTCGGGTTTGCTCTTATTGTTAAATGACTCATCGCAGATTTGTTCTCACATTTACATTTGGCCTGCATTTGGATACCTTGGTCCTGTGGTTTTTTTTTCAATTTTTGTATATGTTGCAATGCTCATAGGGCTTTGTCTTATATATTCTTACTTAAAATGTATGTTTCATTCTTTATATATATTTAATACACTAAAGGCATAAATACTTTTTTTTGCTTTTCATGTGTTCAGTAATTATTTTCAGCTTTTGGTCAGCATAACATTCATTGTTAATTAATCTTTTATGACTTTTTTTACCACTTAGTGAAATAAAAATACATCATAGACTTAAATGATTTGTGTTGTTGCAATTATAAGTTGCTGATTTATTAACTTGTTAGTGACTTTACTATACCTTTATTAAACAATCATCTTTATGCCAAAACAATATGTTAACGTCAAACTGTAGGTAAATGGACAAAACTTGTATGTTTGTCTGTATTCGAAATGCTTGACAAATTTCAGTCAGGTACACTTTCATTAAAACAGCAATTCGAATTTGACTTGTATTTGAATATAGGAAAACTTATAAAACGCAATAAAATCAACACATTCTGTGACGGTGAAGTTCCATGTTGGATTGTATTTGTTACTCTAAAACATCCAACAACAAAGACAATTTGTGAATTGCAAATTTAATGAAAAGATAAAGGACATATATACAAGTCAGGCAATCGCAAAAAAATAAATATTTTACTTTCATTGCACTTACATCCATCACAAATGCTCAACAACAAGGGACATAATTCATGGTCCGAGGTAAAGTCCTTTACAGATCGAAAACGACAAAAAGAAAACGAACAGTGTATCTTACATGTATATGTCCTCTGTATGTGTTATTCATGCATTTGTATTATTTAATAAGATGTTTGCTATATTCATCATGACATGGTCCAACTGGAAAACAGAGGTCTTTTGGACTGAGGTTATAAAACTTTGGGCTCAAGTCAAGATCGATTTCTAACATCTGATTGGTCATATATATATATATATATATATATATATATATGCAATTGGTCAGGAATATTGATTTAACTATTTAATATGATCAGTTTTGTGAATCTGAAAGCCATAAAATGCAAATATCTATAAAAATGAACTAGCATTTAGCAGCTTAAAGCTTGTTCAAAGTCTCTCACTTAGTCACAAATTGTATTATGTTCCTACAATAAGTCATGAACTAGGCCAAACTTCGTTCTCATTAATGTTCTCAAAATAAAAGTTAATATCACATATAAGTCCAATGAGAAACAATAAAACCTTGACATTTGAATATAAATACGAAGTACCCATTCTTGCTGATAAAACTTGTTCAAGGTCTCTTACTTAGGTTAGAGTTGTACTATGTTTCTTTCTTTCTGCTTCCTGATCATTCAGATGTTTGAAAATTGTCTCAGAATTAAGCTGCAAGTTTTGTTCCCCGGAGCTCTGGCCTATGTTAAGCACTGGTTACTTTCGACATAGAGAACACGAGCAGGATGAAGCCGCTTTAAATGTTAGATTCCGCTCTTCTCCTTCTATGCATGTTACCGTCACGGTGATCTGAAACAAACAACAACGATTGCAAAGTTGAAAGATTCATTCTTGAAAATAAATGTCATTTTAATAGCAACAATATTTTTTAAAAATCATATTGCGTCAGTTAGTGAGCGATTCAAGGCATTAATATCGCATTTCCCGAGTTCGGAAAAAGCTTCATACTTGTATCAGATAATATTTAGGCTAACTGAGGGTGCGTTGGTGTCTCTACCTAGTTCATTGTAGTTTCATGGCCCGTGTGGCAAAGATTCGTCCATGCGACACAAATATACAAGTATTACCGTGGAGTATTACCAGTAGCAGAATTGGAAGTTTATTGCACAAATTGTATTTTGGAAAAAGTGAAATACACACGGAATGATGCATAAGGAAGCTTAAAACACTTGCTTAAAATGGCGTTATTAATAGTTCAAAATATTCACGAATGACGCACGCAGTAGAATAAACACGTATCAGTAAACTCTGATTCAAAGTTCTTTTGAGTGTTTTCTTAATTATCTGCCATATAGTATACTGTATTTATTATCACCAGAGTGAATATATTCATTACAATATTTTAATCGCGGTATGAAATATAAAAATATTATATTAACTAAGTTTAATGTCTACATCTTGGCTTTCTGTATAAATGTGTTAAAATAATAATTGAAAGAAAGTATATTGAATCAAAAAAGGCAAGCTTCGCTGCTTATCAATCGGCTCACTCTGCCACTCTGCCAACTGAGGCTAATATATTGTTATAACCTAGAAACACAACAAGCTATTACTTATTTATTTATTTAATGCTTTCCGGAAATGTACGCTTATTCATTATAGTTTTTTAAGTCTTAAATTGTGTATATTTGTTAATTACCATCTTAGATAACTACGTTTCCCTCGTTTTTAGTGGAGTTTTAAAGATATAATTAAACATCTAGGGTACACAGCTCAACAAATGATCAAATATTTACTAAAAGGGAAAATAAAGAAACAAAGGTGTTAAGTGGTCTTAAGAATGCAATTTTCTAAAGTTAGATTGCATCTATTGGTCTCATTTATTTCTATTTGTTTTTAAGTTGCCGTAGTCGAATAAGTCTAATGCAAACACATTAAAATGCTTGAAAACTTAAGATGCAAGAGCTCTAGTATAAACGATGATACTTTTTGTATGGTTTCCCAACGGGATTACTCCAATTTAAGCAACGTTGGAATGTAGTTGTGTTTGTATCCGTCTTTGTCTTAACTCGATGAATTAAGGGCTATGTAAGTTTGAAAATTTCTCGTTACGCCGCTGTGACATTCTCTCATGTTGTAGAAACATTGATATGTCAGCTATGGGTAATAATTGCGTGTTCGGCCGAAATGTCGCGATTTTTTAAGTTACTCAGTACGTTTGCCAAGTTACAAAAAGCGGGTTACATTAAGTATTATATTAGTATATATATTAGTATGTCGCCATATTAAGGTTCAATAGAAAATAGAGTTTTTCGATGGTGCTATAACGATAAGGCTCGAATGATTGATATTTGAGTTTAGTTTCGCTGAAATTAAGTCTAAGTTTACGCGTAGAATTACGCTGTTGCTTAAATTAATAAATCAATAAGAAAAACTCAATTCGATCAAAAGGCTGCTCATCGTTTTCAAAATTATGCATATGCAAAAGGAGTTTTAGTGTATCATAAAAACCTTAACTGATTTAGAAACATTACTTGACTGCTGCAATGTAAACTCAATGTAGTTTTAGACACAAAAAAAACGCGATTTCTCTATTTGGCCTATTAACTTTTTACAAATGTTTTAAAAACTGATTATGGTAATTTAAACTTGCCTTAATTAAAATTAAATGACGCTATTTACCGAATGTTAATAGATGCATCATAAGAACCATTTATAGGCATATTGTGGGAGTAATTTGTATATCCAGAATGAGCATTGATTTCCCAATAGAACGCTGTAAATGGTGCACATGTTATAAGTATATTTCGTGTACAACACTTAAATACGTATAACTGCTTAATTTTCCTTTAATCAAACAATAAAATGTATAATTCAATAATATATATTGCTGGATATTGTCTACATTGGGTCGTTATCCTTCTCTACCATAAAGCACCAATTGAATACGTTTATCAATATTGTCGGGAAAGTACTTTTAAAGATTCTTTTATATATTTGTAGAATCCTTATTGGGAACATACCAGTTGCTCAAGGCAGAGCTTAAACGTATAGAAAGAAAACTTATGCTGTGTGTCTGAACGTATTGGCGAAATCTAATTTATTTATTTAGTTTTTTACATATCTTCATTTAATTAATACGTGTGTTTATGTTATTGTTTTAATTTGTATCGGAATAGGAGCTAATCTGTGCCGTATTTTTGCATTTTTTGATAGCAAATCATAATGTTCATTTTGCACGTGTTTGTTGAATAAAGAATTACTAATATCAAGATATGTGTTAAAATGGGCGTACATATACAACATGGTTGCACTTTTAACAATACCTTTAGTGTTAAGTGATGTATAAACGAAAAATAACAATAATAAGTATGAGTTATAAAGAACACAGAACACTTACGTCGTGTGTCTTTTCTATCGTACAGCACTCTGCCCTGGACGTTATAATATGGTTAGCGTTAGCCTCGATGGTGTTATGTGGTGACGGAATGGCATACGACTGACAGAAACCTCTACATGCATTGTACGTGATATTGAACACCACGCATCCATCTATCGTGATCTCTCGTTTGTAACCTGCAACAAAATAGAAACAATGTGTATTGCATATAATAAATGACCATATAACCTACTTATCTTAGTATAACTTACTCCTGGTGATTTATATTTTTTGTATTTTATAATCTTATTTAGGTACTCGGAAAAAGTAAGTTAAACATAAATTTGTCAACTTTCGTAGAAATAGCAATGAACATCATTTTTACTAAGAACTGTAACAACAAATTATCTTAAAAGTTCAATACATTCTTTGCGTTTCTATAATGGGTAAATGGTGTAGAAATAACCGTTTGGCTATATACAGAAATACAGTCTGCAATAGTTAATGACAGAAGGGTAAGAAACGTCATATTATTCGAACTGAAAAGTATGTTTCCAAATAAAAAAGAAAAAGATTTTATTATTTTGGCTTTTTATGAAAACCTGTTTAAGTCTTTTATTAGCAATCATAACGCTTTACACTACATGTAGAAATCCTCAACATAGAATGTATATTCATCCACTGCTACATGAAAAAAATTTTCTTTCATTTAAAGTCATTTTACAAAATAAAAAGCACATACGTGATTTAAAAAAGAAAGATGGTTAAAATAATATCCTGTTTCTCGTGCGTATTTACGTTCTCATGACAATATGAAACCTATATATTCTATAATTGTTGTCAAAAATGAGACCCGAATGGCATAAAACCATAATAATGTGATCACATGTCTCAAGGATCTCAGAGATGTTATGTCTCAAATACGCGACAGAAGCGTATTTGCACTGGAAGATTTCTCAAGACAACCATTAATACATGATATGACAAAGCTCTAGGAACATCTATTATGGCTAAATATGGTTTTCTATATGTATGATAGAAATGGAAGAATGATGCCTAAATACGGTAATTCAGCCACGCTTTACCAAACTTAAAGGAGCCTGTAGACATAGATATTGTATTACAGCATAAAGATGGTTTTGATATTGCTAGTTATCATTTGTTAGGGATTGCAATATATCATTGTATTGTTTCAATTTACTTATTGCAACAGCAACATATGTTTTTTTAATAATTCCTAAAATAAAAATCGGAGATACAATAAGTATAGGTGACGTACTTTTTAAAAAAGCAAAGAAGTACAAACTATTTTGATATGCTTAAACAAGTAAATGTGAATAAAATAAAATGTTGGTAGACAAATTTAACATTTACCATAGACTTAACATATTTTCTTATTAAAAGCTAGCAGCTGTTTACTATGAACCTTCGAATTAGAATACATGTATATGACAACAAGTATTTACCACGACAACAAACAGACCAAGTATCTTTTTTGTTAAAATAATACGTATAAAGACAGAAAAAATAACATAAACAACAATTTAAAAAGAACGTAATAACTAGTCACATATCTCGTATACGTTATGCAAGATAAACATAAGCATTTATGCCCTGATAAACATCTCTTAAATGATCTTACAAAGCCTGTGGACAAGTAATTATGGTTGAATATGATGGAAATGGGCAATAGCAAGGGGTGGCGATGGATGGCAGCTAAAAATCATCGACTTTCCGGGGAATGGTTACAGCGGATCCATTATGACAGTAAGAAGATGTTATTACAACCAGATAATTTGACAGTTTGTGTTCATAAGTATACCAATGTCCAAACGCTCATAAACATAGTAAACATACTGACAAACAGAGTCACTAACAAAAAGGAGGCGGGCTGAGAAGTTTCGAGTTAGTGACTCTAGCCGCTATGAATAACATAGCAACAATACCTGACGTGATATTATACTGAGTCACACTATCTTCACGTTATCAATCGATAGAAATAAAAACTTAATAATATAAAAATAATTAGAAAATAACACTTTTTAAATTATTATTATAATGGGTAATTTTAATCCAAAAGTGGAAGTGTTTCATGTTATACGTCGACGTATTTTTGTATTTTTATGTACCACAATTCGGTGGACTTTGCAAAAAGTGAAAGTTCACAGGTTTTTGTTACATAAATTAGTATAATAAAGCAGAATTCAAAAGTGAATTATTGTGCAGAGAAGTAAACCAAAAATGTATGTTATAGAAGTCGGTGCAATTAATCATAATTTAAACGTAACATATTTGGCAGAAGTTAAACTTTGTTAATGTATAATTAAACAATAGATTTAATGTTAAAGAGATTACCTGTCAACATGTCAATGCTGGAAGTTATGCAAATGTTTTGGTTACTAACAAGACGTAATGTTATTATTTTTATACATTTCGCATATGTTTAGCAAGTTTGTTAAATTAATTGGACGTATGTTTAAGACACTTTGATATCTAACAAACCAAGGATTTTCATATATTCGTGGCATCGAATTAATCATCATTTCAAACACTTTTAATTAATGTTTCTTGTTTTCTTTACACGAGTCTGTATATATTACTTTTGTTAATAGCAATTATATAAAAAACATACCAAGTAATTGCAGTATTGTGTCAACGTGGTAACGTTAATAAACGCATATACAATCCAAATGAGAATACTGTATTTGTATAATGTCCACGATTTGAACCTGTACTTTAGCCAGCCATTATTATTCCTATCATGTCGAAGTAATAGCGACATTAGGCTGAATGCCAAAGGCCTCTCGCGAGTTGCTTAGTATATAAGTACTCATAGATATAAGATGGTTATCCACTAGACAAAATAATCATCACTTGGGTTTCAGTTAAGTCCATGCCCAGACAGCATTGTGTGAGTTGTTTCTGTAAGAAGTTACAATGATCTGGCCATAGATTTTTAACCCCGAGCAATCTGTCCTCGTATGTTTCCTCTTTAATAGCAAGTAGCTGTTATCGGTTCTCAAAGAACACCTTCGTGAGTGAGGTGGTTAAAAGTTACATTCAAAGTGAGAATGTGTGAGAAAGAGATAGATTAATTTTCAGAGACCTATGATTGTCTTGAAAGAAAGTGTAAGTATGTATATAAGATTGTGGTTTTAATTATATGTGAATTGCTTGAATTTGATAAAAAACGTAAAGAACATGTGGTTTATAGATAGCTCATATGGTGAATGTCCTTATAATTTCTGTTACCGATGTTACTTTACTTATACAAGTTATAAGCTGTAAGCAACTTTCGAAGAAGAAATAAACTTAAAAAGCAATTTCAATTTATAAATTGAGATAAGATCTGTGAAAATATTGTGATTTATGTGTTAATCAAAAAATAGATGTATTGATTGTTATATGAAGGTCTTATATGGAAGTACATTGATGCGACTTAAATTTTCATACAATAGATGTTAATGTACATTTGTTTATGGTTTCTGTGAAAGAGTTTAGTATGTAGCGTTCTTGATAATAATTATTCGATACAAAAAATAAAAAGGGCATGAAGGCATGGAAAATTATTTGATTTCAAAATATGTTTACAATGAATATATATTGTTTAAACCAACACAATAACTACATGCATCATTATTTGTTCTAAAATATATATGAAAACAGAAGAAGTTTGGGAAGAGTTTGGGGCACTTTCGTCTTTTGAAATAGTTTTTTATGTTACAAATAGCGCCCGTACATCGAATTTTTGATATAATATGACCGTATTGAGATAGAGCAAGCTAATAGTAAAAATTATGTAAATCCACTTTCTTATTTTGGTGGGAGGTTAGAGCTCTGTAAATTCGGCTTAAGCACCCAAATCGGTCCCTTTTGTGGACTGACCGTTCCAAGGCGGTAACTGTCGGGTTTGCTCTTTTTGTTTAATTCTTACCACAGATTTGTTCTTACTTTAACATTTGGTTTGCAAGTGAATACTTTTGTCCAGTGCCTTTTTCAAATTTTATATGACTTGTCATACTTCCATATTAACAACAACAAACATTTTAAATTACCATTACGACCGTATAGAAAGTAACTGATATGTGTGTAGTTGTTTTAATAAGAAAAAAATCTTGGGAGTAAGAGATGATGTTGGTAGAGAGAATTACTAATAGCAAATATCGACATACACTGAAAATTGTGATGTGAGCGACAATATTAAATAATAAAAGATATTTACAGCTTTTTAGTTGATATCGTAACTTAAGTTTATGATAAATAAAAGAATGAATAAAAATATTATGATACTTTAAAAAGCTTTTAATCCTTTATCGCAGAGTTGTCGGTCGTTACTCTAACATACATCCCTGCTCACCGGCATGTCAATATTCTTGACATAACAAAGATAAAAAGATTTATTATATTTTGAGAGAATCATGTATACTTCAAACTTGAAATTTGAATAAAATAAAGTCTGTTCGGGACTAAAATCTTCTAAAATAATTTCATATAAGTAATAACTATTGACATGCTTTCAATACTTTTACCCAAGTCAGAAAAGCACGCAAAAGATGACCAGTGGATTCCAACGAAAAATTTATTATGATGCAACTTTTAAATAATGAATCTATACCATTCACATGATGGTTATAAAAACAGGTATGAAATATTTAAAGGTCATAAAGACAGTATATCAGGCATTGATAAAACATAGGGTGAAGATAATTAGGAAAAATGGGAAGTAACATCCGTTTTCTTTGTACGCAATTCTTTAAAAATAATGAAAATTGAAATGCAAAGCATATGTGGAGGCAATTAATACTATATTCACATCGAAATAATTATGTCTATGATTTTGCAATGGCTGAGATGTTATATGAAAAAGTTATATGCTTGTATATTATATTGTATTATTATATTATATTGTTTGAAGTGTATGAGATAAAAAGCGCCTAATTGGTTCAGCTTTATATTTAAGGTACTTGTTTATGCGCAAGGAGCGACACTCCCTGATTTTTTTATATTAAAACGAGCATCAGAAGATAGAACAAAGGTAAAATTGAAAGAAACTTTAAAAACTTATGAAGACACATTAGTTTTACAATGGATACAAAAGTTGTGTGACAATATTTGTGACAAATGAATGTATATTAAGTTAGTTAGAAATATTGTTACACTACAGAAGATAAAGAATGTTCTGGAGTCAGGTTCGTTGATCTGTTGGTCGGTCAGGATGACCGTCTGTAGACTAGATTTGCCGCCATATATAACGGCTACTGTTGGTCGGGTGTTGATAACATTTAACAGGATCGGTAAATATTCATGTTCGCTTACGTTTTAACTGAGTAATGGCCCTTTTTACATTTTCGATTAAAGTAACTCTACAGATGACTCTATGGCCTCATAGGTTGAATTAAAATGACAGATTCTTATTCTTCAGGTTATGATTATTTGACTTTAATTACACACGGAGCGCTCAGTGGCGAGATGTTTGAGAATATTCAGACGTAACGGGTCGGTCTAACGATAGTTTTTAGTTGAAGAGGAACTAAAAGAAATAAATAAATAAAGAAAGAAAGAAAGAAAGAAAGAAAGAAAGAAAGAATAAAGAAAGAAAGAAAAAGAAAGAAAGAAAAAAGAAAGAAAGGGGTTTTATACTTATTTCATGTAGAAAGTACACTTGCACAAAAGCCATCCACGTGTGATTAATGGTTTGTAGCTTGATAACTTAAAAGGGCTTACGTCGGATATGTCAGGTGAGGAAATAAAATGGATTTAACTGCTCCCTTTGCGCTTTTCTTAACATATTCCTTTTAGATTTTTTCTGCGTTTAAATAAACGATTTAAATGTCGCACTCGCACATACATTTTGTTTTACTTACGTTAAAATACAAATAAGAGTGTAACGGTTTAACAGTTACGTTTGAAATTAGACTACTTTCTTTTTCACTTTCTTTTCATTAGAACTATCATATTGCTTTTGCGCATTTCTGAAAATAAGTCTTACTAATTTATAAGCAACAACAACAACTATGACGATGATAGCGACAGCGTCAAACTGTTAAATGTGACAAGTATTCAACTTCTTAGGTGGGAAGGTGCTATAAAACCGCACTTATTTACGGATTATTGTGTCCGTGGCATCGGTAGCGGAAAACTTTCTGAAGCGTTAATGAGAAACCAAGTCCGTAATTGCTCCCTGTTGAGCCGATAAACAGTAAAAAAATCACGTCCAGCCTGAAGCCAAGGTTCTTGATGCTGATGATGTGTTACAACTGAGAAAATGAAAAACTGATTATAATAACCATTAACCATCTTCATCATAATTATATCATGAACAAAAACTAGTTGTTTGCTTATAACTACAGGCAAAGGAAACAAGTCAATAACCTTAAAAATTCACCCATAAATAGTGTAGATATTTGAGAAAGTATTGCTTTTGAAGTCGTCTTTTGATGAAGTGAAATTTCTTTTTTAATAAAAGTATTTTGCAACTGCGAAGAATTGCTTGGTTCGATGTTCAACACGTGGTAAAACTTTTTAAGAAGACAAATATGTTGAAGTTTGTATGACACAAGTTGTTAGAGGCGAATCTTATAGATGAAAAACAATTTTGTGTGCTTTAGACTGAATTCCATGAAGTCTTTGTGGTGTGATATTTTATCATTATATTTAAATGCACTGTAAGATGTAGACATTTTTTTAAAAAAATAACAGAACCATCTTAACAAATCTCTACTGTTTCTTTCATTATCACTATTTTTCTTCTTTAGCATACTTTCGATCTTCTGCTTTTATTTGTTTATTCTACTATTTACTTTGTCTCTATGAGATTTTACCCGTATGCACTTATAACATTTTCTCTCTGTTTCTTTTATTATGTCTCTTTCTCTTTTTCTCTGTACTCCCTTCCACTGCAGACTCTAGTCTCCTCCTTCTTCATCTATTTTCCCCAAATCTCTCCATTTCTCTCCCCTCTCAATGTATATCCCTCCTTTATTTTTTCTATTTCTTCCCCATCTATTACCTCGTTCGTAAAAAAATGATGTTCACCGCTCAAAGACACCAGCTGTTTTAATTAGAACACCTAAATTGACATGTTTTCTAAACCTATACGTCACTGAGGTTAGAAAATATTAACAGTGTAGGGGATATATTTTTTATTAATTACCCTTAATGATCAACGCACTTCCGCTTCGGGTCAGCTTATTAAGCTATAATTATAAATCATGATTAAGCTCGTATATATTGGACGGAAGGCATTATTGTACTAATAATTCTGAAAAATACTAATTTCACCGCAAATGAATGGGTTAACACGGCGAGTGATCCATGCGTATATAATGCAATTATTAGTGTCTTCATTGCGTTATCTTAGCCGGAAATCAGCCGGTATGAGAAAATGTATACTTAGCCAACCATTGGTTATTCTTGTATATTTTTTTTAGCAGGAACTGTAAAAAAGTATCTTAAAGATAGTTACTTAATGATGTGTACTTACGATAACTACCGAAGAAACGGAATATATAGTCTAACGGTTTTTTTTGTTTTATTTTCATTTAATTTTGGTTTTACGTGAACCTTAATAGCGATTACGTTTTACCATGTTACGGGTGTATAATGCGTGTTATACTAACCGCGATAGCATGCTATTTTTTATATTTTGACACCTTATATTTAACTCTCAGTCTTTAAGCGTGGTATCAAATTGTTACAGAAAATTATTTTCCATTTGATAATACAAGAAAGCAATACGCATTTGAAATACTGATTGCTGCTTTAGACGATAGTAACTTGATTGCTATGATTACTATAATTTGAATTCTACTGTTGTTGCATTTGTTGTCTGTGTAGAAGATACGATGATGATAATTATCATCATGATACAGTTGCTTTTGGTGTTGCTTCTGCTGCTGCTAATTATAATGATGATTTTGATAATGATGATGATAATGCTAATGATGATGATGATGATGATGATGATGATGGTGATGATGATGATGATGATGATGATGATGATGATGATGGTGATGATGCCGATTCCACTACTGCTGCTGATTGGGATAATGCTGATGATGAGAATGAGAAAAATGATGATGATGACAATGAGAATAAGAAGGGGATGAGGCGGAGTAGGAGGAGAAAAAAATAAGACGACCGTTATAAACTTACCCACAACATGACATCCTGGTTGTGCCCAATGTGCGAAACTGGTGTGCATTGACAATGAGAAAATCAACACTAGCTGGCAAAACTTCCACATTGCGTCCTGGCATCTTCGTTTTGATACATGTATATATGTCTTCTTTAAAACACTACCCATTAACACTATACAGCGAGCCCTGTTCAGACTCGAGAAAACCTCTTTGACTACTGGTTTCATTTTCAATGTTACACGGTCGCTTTGCTTTGCTTTGCTTTAATACCGATTCCGTCAAGTAATCATAAAATTTCGTCAACGTTTTTCATTAGCATAGATTCCACACTCTTTTCGATATCAACATTCTCCATTGCAAGTCATTGGTAGGCAGATTCCTAAAAGTAAAACTCTTTAATGTCTATAAGTTTACTTACAACGACTTTAGTTTTCACGGACTTAAAATAGCGTCTTGTACTTTTTAAAAGTCTCGCTTTTTGTATCTTGGCAAATACTCCTTAGGTGGTAAATCCAGGTATCACTAAACCAGACTAGTCCTCAATATACAGCTCAACGCTTATTTATGAATGAAACGGAGAATTCCAATAGTGTGCGTTGAATCAAACCTCTGGCTATGTTTCTACAGAGCATATGCCGTTCACTTTTGCATGGGAGAGGCTTATCCGCGCTGATTTCGTGTCCAGAAACCTAGAAAAATCAACAGTGATTATATTAACGTTTTCCCCTTTTAAACCTGTTTAGGAGAAAATATTTTCGAACCTACGAAAAGAATCTTTCCGCTATCTAGAGAAGTACAAACTTAATTGAAATCACAGCCGACGAAATGCTTCATGCCATTTCACTGGAGTCTCTACTTCTGTGAAGCCAATAAAATGTCTTTTACAGTGATTTACTTAACGTGGAATAGGGCCGTAGTATAGACCTGTACGATAATTCTAAATTGTCAAAATGACACTTCCTAATGATATACCCGTTTTCGCTGTGAAGAATTACAATTTTAGCTCTATTTAAAAAAATCGACCATACCTTGTTCAGATTAAACCGATGCGAATGGAAGTAGACCTTAGGTTTCAATTTCTAGTTCCTATCGAATACAGTCACTGTCGCTCGATTAGATGCTTAAGTATGTTTTACGGTAATGGGTGTCGTCCATTTAGTTGACGAGATAGGATCGTTGTGTTACTATTTAAACAGCACAAACATATACACATGCCCACGCCTTGTCTGCCTCCCTCAATCAAGGCCATAATTGCGTCACGTGTTATCGGCCAATTTCCTTTTAAATCAGTTACTAAGACATAAACGGTTTCTCTCCCACGTGACTCAGCTTGCGTACAAACATTTTAGCATACAACTTAAATCAGCAACAGCCCTCGATCAGCACGACATGCAAGAGGGATTGAAATATAAAAGTACAGATAGCTATATTAAAGAAAACTGAATTGAGATTTCATGTTTAAAAGAGCTTTGTTTATATATAAAGCATTAATGAAAAGGCGCATAAGTGATGCTAACTACGTCCATTATATTGCTTACTTCGGTAATTTTTATAATAGATATTTTGAGTGATTATAACGTTAAACAGGATATAGTGTGCTAAACAATAAGTTTATTATAATATTTAAATAAGAAAGTGCTAGTGCAATTTATGATAAACATGTAACAAACATAATAATGGAGCTCATAAGAGTCTTTAATCTTATTCCTGAAAAGTTTCTTTCTCTATTACATTTGCAAGAATAAGAAAACAATTACATATACTTAAAAGGTAATCTCTATAGCAACTTTTAGCATTTAGTCTAATATTTTCTTGTGTAGAAGAAGGTGAAAACTTCTTTTTAACATGTCCAAAAATAAAAAGAAACGTGTTGTATCGGGAACAAATCTTCTTATAATATAAACTTAATGTGACTCTCCCCTGGCGATACGGTAAAGCCGCGAACATATCTATCCTCTGACTGCTTAGCCTCTAGTCGAGCAGGTTCGAGTCCCGTTCGGGCAAATGACTTCCCAGCTGACCAGCGGTGTGCCAGTAGTTCTACCCAAACAGCTGACATCAACCTCACATAAAATGGACGTCGCAAAAAAGGAGTATAATTGGTTGCTGAGATTTATTTTTATAAAATAATCGTAAATATATTAAAGTCTGGCGTATATTGTAGTAACGTAACCTTAAAGAAGACACTGCTCATAACTGACGGGTACTCGAATCCTTACACATGTTTTGCATCGCACTTAAACGTGTGTGTTTGATAAGCACAGTTCAATTCAATTTCAATTTTAATTTAAATTCTGTTATATGATCTTCATGAAGTAACGTTTAACTTAATGTTCCTAAGCCTTTTTATTTGTGTTATTTTTTATTGTTAAGTTCTTGTAACATCTAGTCCCATCTTGTTTATGTATTCATGTATGAATATAAAATATATAGTATGACGGACAATCATCTGCATAAAGAAGTTTTGAAAAATTGTAGAAATACTTTATATAAAATACAACACGTGTCTGCATTACAAAACTAAATTATGCAGATGTGACTTTGATATAAACCAAAAGTAGGGGTGTTTATCGTCAGGATACTTAAATAGGTTATGTTTTTAGAAAGAAATCAACAATAATAACAATGAAAACACTAAATACAAAATAATGTATGTATTGATACATAATGTGTATTATAAGCTATTTCTCCAGTATGTCCTCTTTAATTTCCATTTTGTCAAAGGTTTTATCAACCTTTGAAAGAACGAAAATTTGTAAAATGGTTACCATGGAAACATAAGAATGATAGTGATATGTTTATTTGTATTGTTGATGAAGCCCTTAAACACGCTGGCATGCAGAAGACTTGTTTGGTAGAAAACACATCTAAACAACCGGATAAAGTAAGGGCTATTTCAGACACCAATTTGGCTCGCTAATTTTATAAAACAGATACTCTTATCCTTCCCAATGATAAACAGATTCAAGTACATGCTTAACCATAATCTATCACATATTTAAAATATTTGCATTGCAATATTTTGTATGAATATATTTTTATTATTCAAACATTTAACAACTGCTTAAATAAATATGCATTGGTTTACATGGCAACGTGAAACGAAAAAGTCATACATGTGCTAAAATGATAAAGGCGACGCCCTTTAACAAATTGACATAAATTAAGCTTGTTTGCCCAAAGCCCGTCTCAATACATCCAAACAGCCGGATCTAAAGTGGGTACTTCAGACCTTAACTTGGCCTGTCAAACGTGACGAAATCCCAAATTCTAACCTTCCCCATTGATAAAACAGAATTTTGGGTGTGCTTTGATAACCAAATTGCTATGACACCATCACAAAGTCATACGATACAAAAATTGTTTGGTTAGTTTTTGGACTCGATGTGTTTGATTATAGTTATTAATATACACTCATTTAGTACTAAGTTTGTTAGTACCGTCATTAGCTTATAAATGGTTTGGTTTTCGTAGTCAAGATACTTAAAGTTATACATTTTAATGAGTCTAAAACTGAATGCCTTGTATCATTCAATGACGACATTCAATGACCACAGAAACCGATATTCTATTAAATGAACTTGGAATTATTTAGTTAACTAAAATAGTTTCATGATTAACAAATTAAAATTGCAATTTTCAGGGTTAGTAAGAGAGGAAAATTTCTTTTGAAACAAAATAAGCCTGCAGCTATTTAATAGCCTTATTATCAACTACCAATATAGATTTATGCAAAGCTATATTTTTATCCAGACGATTTTAATATCAGTGTAATTTTCATTGAAATCAACGCCCTATTAGTCGTCTCTTGTTAAAATTGAATAAGTTTCTATTGATTTGAGAGTTTTTTTACTACAAAAAATTGAAGACACCCTGTATTTGGAAGAAAAATCAAATTTATAATCATACAGTTTTCAAATAAGAATATCATAATTTATTGCAAGATATAAGTTTTTACTACAAATAATAAATATTGTGAAAATGTCTAAACGATAAAGTTCAAAATTTTGTCAACAAAGCATAATTATTACACAAACAACCCAGACTAATTGTTCATGGGAATAAAGTCAAAACGTTTTTGTAAAGAAATAACAACGTAATCTGTACAAGGTGTTCGAATTACTTTGTTTCATTTATATTGCCCAAATGGCATATGAAACAATGTATTCCCTCTCCAAAATCTCAATTTTCTTAAGCATTACATTAAAGTTCACACGTTCTTGATCAATAAATAGGGAGTTGATTGCTACAAAATCTAGCAACTTATATTCATGTACAACCATTTAATTTGCAATAAATCGTTTACTTTTCTAAAATGAAAAATACGCCATACATGTTTTTATTTATACCTTTTTAAATGTTGACCTTTGTCAATAAATCAGTACTTTAAACTGTATTGCTTTATAACAACTGGATATTTCTACATGTCTTTAATAGTGATCTTCATTCCGGCAAACATTCCCGAAAGTTGAAGAACGACTTGTTTCAACAACTTTACTAATCATGCACTAAACAATTCTGACTGAAAACAAAATAAGTTTTTCTTGGGTGCTCAGGCAACATGTAAAAAATAATTCAGATAAAACTTTTTTGTTAACAACATATACATACATTCTATCATTAACGTTACGAAATTGTGTGTGTATTTTTATAAAGCCCATACAAAAGAAGTTAAATTAGGTTCGCATCACAACATAAAAGCAATTAGTGAGCAAGCCTAATTGGCAAAATAATTCACGGAAACATATGAGACAAATTGTGCATTGCATTAGTATTGTGTTATGTTGGAGGAACGTCTCCGAAGCCGTAAAATATTTAAATGAAATTATACCAGCAACAACTAGCAAAAATATGTTGTTTATCGTACATATAAAGCCTTTCAATTTGATCATTTGCAATGTGTTTGTTCTATTTGCTGATAAGCATATACGAAGGAGGTAAATTGAATTGTGTGTTTTATTTACGGTGCGGTGACTGATTGAAGTTTAAAGATAAAACAGTTT
Source organism: Sinonovacula constricta (assembly GCA_007844125.1). NCBI lineage: Eukaryota > Metazoa > Mollusca > Bivalvia > Cardiida > Solecurtidae > Sinonovacula > Sinonovacula constricta. The sequence continues at coordinate 63,321,554 of CM017557.1, forward strand.
GAAGGCTATGAAAAGGGTATGTGAAGTACGCAAAATGAGGATGGATTTCAACGTTAAGGTAGACCATTTAATGTTTTAGAATGCATGATTTCATACTGCCTTGAATGATTTTAAAAATTGTTACAGGAAAGGCTATTTGAGAGCAACAGGCAACACTGTTTTTTCTTAAATATTTAGTATCATTGATGGATTCTTTGCTAAAGTTAGTTCCATGTTTTTGCTGCAAAGTGTTGGTTCTGCTTATAAAGCCTTTCACAAAAGGAACTAGATTCGATTTCTGTGTTGACTTCAATTTTTTTCGGAAATTAAATATTATTACCTAAGTTGCACAATTTGAGCCTGAAATGTTAAAGCTTAATGACATTAAACCAATTAAACGAGCAATTTTACCGTATTTAACGTTAAGTTTTACTTTAATTGTATCTCTGTACTTGGATATGCTAACATATACGGGACATCACAGTATTGATGAATATTTTATCGTTTTTCTCAATTCCACTAGGAGGGAGAAAACCACTTAGACTTACAAATATACCTGTTTTAAATGCATTTCATTCTTTATTTAAATTCAACAACTTGAAAATCAGCATATATCATCGGCAATCAAAAAGCCTCACCCTGCCTCCGAAAGCTGTGTTACTTGTCAAATAGGTAATGTCACATTTGTGACGAGTAAAAGCTGTTTTAATAGGATGATCTCAGAAGGGTCATTTCCATTTCTATAAAGCATGTCTACACGATTTAAAGTTTAGACGGTTTACTCGAGTATTACTGTTTCTAGAATTAAAAGTAAATGTGTTCTAATACTATCATATGGAGTCTACTTCAAGATAGTAAATTGCGTCCTTGATGCAGAAATGAGCATTTTAATCGAATTAAACTAGGAGAAAACGAGCTGCAATTGAAATATATATAGTTCGGTTAAAAAGTACAGAAGCAAATTGATTTTAAGATGTATTCATCTTCTTGTATTTACTTTGAAAACTGTGTATTACAAAGGCGAAAATATCATAAATTATACTTTTGTACACCAAATCTAACTATATCTAAAGAAATAAAACATATGATATTAGTTTTACAAAAGAATTTTTAAAAATGCCGGTCAGACTGTTATTTTGGTCTGATTGTTCTGGATGCACTAGATTAAGATTTTATCTTCTACTGTTAATGAAATACCCAAATTCGACTACTTGTTATGATTGGTATATGCAAATAGCAGTGTTCTGGCAATTGACTGTTTGACAGCGACACCCAGGCAAAAATTACCATGGACCCCATCCCTCTAAAAAGAGAAGAACAATACAAATCGCCAATTTGTTCACGGCCATTTTATCATGCAAATGTATTAAAAGTGTTAATGTTTCTACCACAGCCATAAGGTTTCATCATTCCCATATAGAGAGTGTTCCGATTTGATAAGAGGATTAAATCAGGTCATTAAAATAGTCAAATATAAACTTAATTTAATGTCATTAAAAAATAATACTGTTGATATATACATGTACCAGCATTTATATAAGTGACAAAACCTTTCAACCTTTTATTTCAGCTAATGGACTAAATCATTCATGATGAATAACGTCCTTTATTTAGATCTTTCGAAGTGCCAGCAATATAATCATGTAATTGCACACTGTGTGTCAACATTGGTCTTACATAATTGGCATTATTTTAAGCGTTTCTATAGTGCTTTTGTTGCTATTGCCTTATGTTTTTGGACGCACATTTCGCTTCAGTATTACATCAGCCAAATTCCTGTTTTCCGAAATATATTAATAGAAAAAAACGCGGTATAGTTATCTTATCGTCAAGAGCATGTACGTTAAATTAGTTCTAGTCTTAAATAGTCTTTATTGTATTCTGTTTTACTGACAAAACTTATAAGTTCAAAACAAATAACATTAAAGATATTTTGCCATTTTGGCCAATTTCCTGTGTCATTTTGACTAATAAGTATTGGAAAAGTTTATTCGGATTATTTTAATATTTTCGGCATTTTGTCAGTTTATCTGTACTTATACTTTCGACGTGTCTTAGATTTCTTTTTTAAATAACATGATAAAGATCTTGCATTTACAATATACGTTTTAAATACACATAGATAATATGTTTTACAAAGACTTCCATCAATTGCTTTCAAAATGTAAGATTTTACGATTATGAAAACTACTTTTAAGCTTTTTCTTTTATGTTTTGCTCAAAGTTTAGGTCATTGTTTTTTATTTGTATGCTTCAAACATTTAACAGAATAATTTCTAATAATAATAATCGTTTCCTTGTTTAAGTATTAAAGCATCGTCGTTTGCCATTTAGATCATTTTCTTGAATGTGGAATTTGAAAATAGAAAAGCTCAAATATACAAAGTTAACAAATAAACAATCTGTTTTAAGATTTCGTTACTCGACCGATTGTATGTACATATAAGTGTAAAGTATGTTTTGAAAATTTTCAACAGATTATACTAAAAAAATATTTTTGCAGTCAAAAATGGTAATATACAAACTGTTTTCTTTATAATCTAATTGCTGTACCTAATGGCTACATGTATGATGTAAAGTTTAATATAAATTCCTTGTAAACAATGAATATGCATGAAGCTGAATCTGTCGTCTTAAATGTCGAGCGCATTTTAATCTCTAGAGCCAATTTAACCCCTAATTTTTCAGACCGCCTTCGTAGGTATTTTCAAAATCCGACGCTCATCTTTATAAATCTCTGGTTGCGGGCACATCTAAATACAAGCGTGCCTTTTCTTACCAATATCAACCCTGTCCTTATCCAATTTATTCTCTGTCTCAGATCGTGACCTACTTAGACCACTATTGACGATCCTGTGCATGACTTGTCCGTTTACTTTGCTGTAGTGAGTTTCCATGAGAATAAAAAACATAATCTTGCAATTTTTTATGTTGAAATTCTGTCATTTTGGTCAGTCGTGAATTAAATGAGCTATATCATTGGTATGCAATATATCAATGGCATGTAAACAGTAGACTTCAAATAATATAAATGTTATTTATTATGTTAAGTGAATTGGTTCTCTAGTTAAATGAATTGGTGCTTTTACCAAAACTCTATTATCTACATCAAATGACACGTTAATATGTCCGAAAAAATCCTCATTTTATATAAACAAAGGTCACAAATATTACTAATGTATAAAATGTTATTATTATAGTATGGACTGCAAATTTGTTTTTGTGATATATGTGATTGATATGACACATTGTTATTAAGTTTTATGTTTTAATTGCATTGGTTCATAAAAACAGACTGGATGCCATTTTAAATACATCTTAGCGACAAATTATGATCATTATGGCGATGTCCACTTATATTGGCTGAGGTAGAACCCAGACAAATGTCCGTGTGGAACAACCATTTCACATTAAATCCTTCGCCCTGGGCGGGACTCGAGTCCACGCGGTGGTGAGAGGCTAAGCGAACAGATGAAGACAATGTGATGAAACACTCAATGTTAAAATTTGCTAGTGTCTTCATTTAACATTTGCCAACGCAAGCAATTGTTCCTTGATACACAAATAGTGAGTTTTTAGCAGTTCACAAATAAATAATACCTTATAACATATCACTCGAATAGAATGTAAATGTTAATGTTTTAAATGCCCTTTTGCCAACTGACTGTTTCTAGCCGGTTATAGGTTTGCTCAATTTCATACAATGTTTCTTCAGAGTGTTGTAATTCACTCTTACATTAAACTGGCATGTTTATGCCTATGTTTTGTGCTTTTCAACTTTAATATATTGTGACAATACTCAACGGACCTTGTAATATTTTCTTTTTCCATATTTTCTTCTCGAATAACTATTATTTAAAAAATGTCACAAAGGAATTACAAAAGTGCTTCTTTTAAAAATGCAGTTTTTTTCTTTTTAAAACTTAAGTATACTTTGTCCTTTGAACGATATATATCAGCCGCAGTTTTAACACAATGAAACAGAAACAAGGGGAGCGGCTTATTGATATCTTGTATTCCGGATCTTCTACTGTACAAAGCTGTTTAAATATTCTCATTGCGTAATGTACAACACCTGCCAAGCCAAATAAAGTGTTATTTGTAACTATAAATTATATAAAGTTCTGCATTATATAGGCAGAGATGCATTGTCATAAGCCTAAGTTAATAAATACCAGTAATAAAAGTCTGTCGTTAAAATAGTGTAACTTAACAAATTCGAAAAGTATTTTATCTGTTTTAGCTGTTAATACATTATGATGTGTCCTCCAGTCCTGAGAAAAAAACTTTTGTACTTGAACGATTAACTGTACTTTTAGGGTTGAAGATACTGTCAGGTGAAAACGTTTCATTGTGTGTGATTAGTTTTGGTTAGTTGGTTAGGATTATATGCAATCAAAACAAATTGAAAAAGAAATTTTGACAATATCGTGATCGTGATCACATTAAAGACATTAAAGCATTTTTATTTACGTGCACTTCTTCGTCATTCATGAATGGAAGTTTACAAATAATGCCTGAATTATCCACATTGATGTAACGTTAGACAATATAACATCATTCAATCAATATATGATTGCCGTTGCTTTTGCTCTGAAGGCATCTATTACTGTAATGGATATGTCATCAGTAAAATAAAGAATTACACAGACAGTTCAATCACAACTTTAATATTTTGATCATATTAATTCTGATTATAATGTTCGTGTTGTTGTTTGTTGTTGTTGTTGTTGTTGTTGTTGTTGTTGTTTTATATAATTTTCTCTTGCAGTTGATTTTTTTCAAACACATAAAGTTATATTATATTCAGTATAGTTTACAAACATACAAAACATTAAGGCGACAGACTCACTTAATATTACTTGATTATCATAAAACCTTAAGTCTCATTAGGATGACATTTTGCTAGTCACTTACCTAAGCACCGCTGGTAGCAAACCGATGTCTACGCTTCCTCGATTCCTTCAATAAAATTAGTTTCAATGTCGCTATATATCTTAGCTTAAAAAGTATTATTTATTATAAATATGTGCTTACGTTTATATATATATATATATCTTCATCGCTGTTTATCCTCTTAATAGAAAGCTTTCAAGATTCAACAGCAAAAGTTTCGTTTGCAACAAAACATAATATTAATGTCCCTTGTTGTTTGAACATTCGACGGAAACTCATGGGTAAAATGTGAACTCAGGGAATGTCTCTGAATACTTAAAGTCTCCTTGGTGAGCTTTACAAAGATAAATATAATGTTAAAGTTAGGATAAACTTAAAACACAATTTACATATATAAGATGGTTTAACATTACTTTTACAATGTATGTCATACAAGACACAAATAAAAGGTGCACCTTACAACTTACTGGCATGTGAATACCTTTGTTGTGTGCCTTTTCAGATTTAATATATGGCGCAGTACTCATATGACTGTCCTGTTTTTCTATTGTTTTTAAGTCGTGTTTAAAAATGCACTTTTAAAGTTTCATATCTGTTATTTTATAACTGCCAATACTATAATGAGCGTTTATACAGGTATTATCGTATTAGTGAGATATGCAGTAGGACGTGTGACATTGCCTAAATAAGATGTACTAATTTTCCTTTTCATTGCATTAATATCCCACGAGTAATTGCCTATTACATATTCACAATAACCTATATTTAGAAAACAGTCAACTAGTAGACTGATGTGTACAAAACATGTCATTATTCATTGTTTTACTTCAAGTAACCTTATGGCATGAACTAACACTAAGCACTTACCGTCCCTAATGTACGATTTAATTCACGTTTTTCGCAGTGGCCGAGTTGTACAAGTTTCCATTTCTAGAAGCCTACTAACAATATTAAAACTCGTGATTAATAGCCGGTTATGGCTGCGGGTATTGCAGTTTAACTGTTCTATCACTATTCCTGTCACACAACTTTCAGTTTTATTAATAAAAACCAATAAAGATTCTATCTTCAGCTGAGCCGTCACATTTTCAGTTCTTAAAAGAACTTTATTTTCAGTTCGAAATACCAGAATTACATTACAATGGTTAAATTGTCTTCATATACAAAAATTACAAAGAAAATTATATGGCTTATGTATAGTCTCTTTATTAATTTGAGTTGTTATTGTTGTATTTTCACTGATAAACATTAAAAATTATCAATACAAAACGTTATTTCAAAGAAATAAAATAAATATGATTTTTAAAAAAATAATGATCATTACTCATCATTTAGCTTGTGTACATCTGCGTAATAAAAATAAAATACTTTAATTTTTCAAAGTTTGGCATCTTTTACTCACATATCTAATCGACATAAGATAATAAATAAACTGTTCTGTGTCTTTGCAGGTTACTAGATAATAATTAATGGTCCTTCCAAAAACTAAGAAAAACAGACACAAAATTATGTTAGTAATTGCCTAATGCAGGACAACGTGGGTTATCTGTCACGTTTACTGTTAATGAAACTATCACAAACAAGTCTTTTTTATTTCATTTTATCCTAAATCTGACCATTCATAACGTGTCAAAACCGTTTCTCGTGTTGTTGTTTTTTTCAGCAAATCAAAGGCATGTCCATTCTTTTATTTATTTTACTTATCATTTTTCTTTCAAACTATCGTATACATCCTTTGTATTATTAATGCAAAATATTTTTTGTGTGTTAAATCCCACTTCCTCTAGTCAGCAGATTCTCATATTGACAATACAACAAGATAAAGGACTGGTCGATGCTACAGGATCAAAAGCAAACTCATAAAATGCCAAGATATTGTTATATTTGTGAAGTAGACTGATTTTAAAAGGTTAACATGTTGACAAGTTTGATAAGATTTTAGGCATTCATAACTTTTTAAAACCGTTTTGTATTTTATTAAACAGAAATTGATGAAGTCTGCTAATACATAGATCGTGAATTACGATGTCATGCATTACATGTAAGTTGCATTTACAAAACTGACATACAGAAGCATTAGATGGAGATACAAACTGTATATAATGTCCTTAATATTTAAAAAAAATATTATTCTGCCTCAGCTATATGAGTAATTCCAGACTTTCGCAATATTTAACAATTGTTTGAAAGAAAGACTGGCGAAAGTGTATCGCATTTAATATTTTGTGTTTCGTGCTATGTATCTAGCGAAAGCTTTTACCACTTATGAACAATTTCTTACTTAAATTGTTACTAAATTCACAAGGCCCCAGACTGGTTTAACATTATTATAGAAAACCATTGAAAAGAGTTAGTTAATACATACTTTTTTGAAACTATTATTGTATGTGACGATGTTTGATGTATTAATGGTAATTGTTAAGTGAACAATATTTGGGTACACGGTGTATAAAAAACATTTTAATGCATTTAATCTTGTCAGATGTTTTTTGTGCTTGTTGAAATTTTGAGCTTTTAAATATATATATATATATGTATATATATATATATATATATATATATATATATATATATATATATATATATATATATATATATATATATATATATATAATTTAATTTGCTATATCACACATCTGACGTAGACAATACCTGTTCTTAGCAGAAATTAATCAATTACATGTCAACACACAAAAGCAAACGTGCAATTTTTAACATGCTCACACAAGATGACGATTTTTATTTTTAACGTTATGAGTGAGCAGCTTAAACCTTGCTGACAATACTTATCCAGTGTCAATTTACCATGTCTTGGCATTTAAATAGCATTGAAAAATACGAGCGTTGATTAAATCTATTATTAATCCTTCAGTTAAGCTTATGCTTATGCTAAAGTTATTTACATGAGAGACTTTGCGATCTTGATTATGATAACAATTGTCGGCTATATAATTATACAGCAGATGACACTTCATGATTTATGTATCACTGCTCACATGTAAACAATAAAGTTAAATAAGTAATAATTTAGTTACCATTGCAATGCATCAGATAATCGATATACAGCATACATAGTTATTATAGTTGTTGAAAAGAAGATGGAGGTTAAGAGTAGGACTAAGTCTACTATTTAGATTATTTAAGTATGTACTTATATTTTCAGTCTGAATTGTTGTACCTTGTCATTGTTTTATCGCTACTTATTAAAGCTGGTTTCCGATAGTTTGCTGATCTAATATTTGTAACAATATCCGACCTCTGTTTTGGGGTATTTGTGTATAATTTCTGCATAAACTCATCAACTTAATCAGCATTTAAAATGTTCATTCTTTTTACATCTATAAATAAGAATGAATGGGATTCCTCTAAAAATAGACATCGACGTCATTGCGGATATAAGTGGTCACGTGATTTTCTTGGTTTAAAAATAGCTAACTGTAGAAAACGTGTTTGTAATGACAATTGTGGCGTTGTGGTTCACTTTTCAGATAGGTGTAGGACATCGATAAACGGCATTTTGAGAGATCTGTTCAGACAACTATCCTTTACTTAGCTTTTTAATAATATTTTGGTCCAAACTGTCAGCTCCCACCTTTAAGAAAATTGAAATTTGGCTCCTCAATATTCTATCTACGCATGAAAAGGATGCTAGATCGTTTGACACTTCTCCTTCGGTGATTTTTTTTCTTGTTTCAAATATTAAATTTTATTGATAATCTAAGTAAAATAGATCTCTCCTAACCCAAATACAATGTGGACATTATTATTTTAATTGCTTTACTAATTGGGTATTGTATGACGTCACTTATTAAACCTAAGTAGGCGGCATCACTTTTTGTTTCAAATAGATTTGTATTCTTTCCACTGTTTGCATCTCTGAAATCTTTGGGCAGTGCATTGTTGAAGCTCTGTTAACCGGGTAAAACACCACAGTTGGCCAGTTTGCGGACTGGCCTTTCCAGTGCGTAACAATTGGATTTACACTACGTTATGTAATATCGCTTTTTTGTAACTTTTACATATGACTGACAGTGTGAATATCTTTGTCTTCTACGTAATTCGTTTTTAAAATTTAATATATGTTGCAATGCTTATAGAATCTTGCCATCTTTTCTTTTTGTATTATAAGATTAAGAATATAATATTTTTGCAATAAACAAAAAAAAATGACAATCGTTCATTAATATTGTTTTTAATTATTTCCTTGAAGTCAATATAATTGATATTTAATTTGTAAAAACGTATAGACGTATGACGATAGATCTATATTCGCCCCATGCCCTTACAGCTGTATTTTAGATGCATGTTTTCCAATATGCACCGATAAAGGTACTACTACTTATGTTTTCTACATTTTAATAAGCTTGTTATGTGTTTAAAATTAGTCATTAATCTAATCAAATCTTCCTCATAAAACGTAGGCTTACAGATTGGTGTATTGCATAAGCTGTTGTTCCAAGTGACCTTCATATATAGTACATGTACCTTAGCACCAATGAATGCAATTTAAACTTAATCTCTCTTCATATTTGCCGTAATAAAGAAATAAACCACTCAGGGACAAACTATTAAATAAATAATCAATGAAAAGGGACGGAATTTAATATGTGTTCTAATTTGTTTGGATTCCCTTTCAATGTGAATTACATTTAAAGCCATGACCCATACTTATTGTATGGCTCTCAACTATTGCCTTTCTTTTCTCGATGGGCAAAATTATTAGTTTCACTTTAAAGCCACAGTCCTTCAGCCGTTGATGATACTGCAAACAATTTGCGCCATAAACGGTCTGATACCTCATTAAATAAATGAAACTTTAATGACGAATAGTTCAACATTACCTTTAGATTATAATTGGATATTTAAGAATTATAGTTGAACGCTTAAATACGAAACATAATTTTATTGTCCATTCTTATGTAACATTGGTTTCAATTAATGTGTGTTTGATAGCTTCTGGAGATGTATGTAGAAAACAATTAGGGAAACGACCGATCTGTTTTATAATTTTAAAATTGATTTCATTCTTGGTTCATTTCTGCTATTATTGATGATATGTATATCACAGAACGGTTAAACAATAAACAACCTGATAATACAATTTCCGTGTGTGGTTATTAATTTATTGATTAAATTTAAAACAAAAATACACCTATCAAATATAACAAAGACGATTTTCAATGAATGTGGTTAATGTAAAGTACAAATCTAATTTATAAAGGTTAACTATAGTAATAATGAAAAAGATGTGGTTATAACAAACCTTGAACATATTAGTTTAATCCGTGTTTTATGCGGTACATATAACAATGTATAATTGATTGATTTTATCATCGTCAAAGGGCACAAATAAATGCATTTTTTAAAAGTCACATTAAAAGAAAGTTTTATAGACTTATTTATTAGATTGAGGTATGTAAGTTTAAGTTATTTACTTATTCGGCAACACAAACATCAAGCTGCAATCTTAGATCAATCAATTATTAAGATATCTTATATTCATAATTATGTATATGCTACAATTTGATTTATTTCTAAGTTTTAAAGTTTAATGAGAATGAATTTTAAAATGCATATTAATTTATTCAATTAATTTAGCTAGTCAGGAATAAATGCAATAAACTAAATGTATACTTGATGTTTTAGAGCTTACTCAGAAATAGTGTACTAGCAAACAGCTTGTCAATTTTGATTTGCTGCATTTACTGATATTGCGATACATCAAACTGGAAACCTCGACCTCTTATGAGGCGACATTGGTAAGAAAATATAATTTTAGTTGTAAAACACATTTTCGATCTACAGTATAAACTCAACTGCTTTGCACATTAATCTAAAGAAATATTATATTTTGTTTGACAATATAATATTTCGAGCATGAAGCACCAGATTAGTAAGCATACATATTACTTTATCATACTGCAAATTGTCACATAACAATGGCTTCTTATACACTACGTAACTCCTTTCGGTAATTAAAATTTATATTCTATACCTCTTAATGTGATGGGGCTTCAGTGCTCTAAAATTGTAAACAATTACCAAATGAGTGGGCGGTAATATTAGGAGTTTTTCATTGCTTATGATTTTCTGTAATTAGTGGCCAGAACAAAATCTAAGTCATTTCTCGAATAGAAAATCAAACGTTCCCTTAAGAAAAAAAGGTGATATCTCAGTAAACACAAAATGCCTTTTTAATTTTTTATGGTATATGTTTTGATACATATAATAAATACATGTAAACACTCATCATAAAAACGAATTTAATAACATTTATTTGTTATAATTTTTTTTATTTTACCACGCTGAAATCATTTACTGTAATTAGTGTGCCATCTGCAAAACTTAGCGATCCGAAGTCCGTCCAATCATCTGTCAGGAATCTTAATAGTATTAATTCTATTGTTGGTGATGTCTCTAATTTGTACGCATATTTCCCTTTGCAGTTGTATTTAAAATGCATCTTTTCTAAACATGTACCGATTCGGAGCGGAACAAACAGCATATTGCATGTTATATATCTTATGTTAAGAAAAATCAGCTCCTAACTACTATTACTATTATCAATATAAATGTAAAACTTTTAAAGTGAAATATTCTGTGTTAGGTAGTATATGGGTGACATTTTGGCCAGTCACCTTTGCTACGTTTGTACATGTAACGACCGAATGTTGACTTGTAATCTTTGCATACATAAATAATTACGTTGTAATATCGAAACAGATAATTAAGAATACGTAAAAGAACTTCTTGAATGAATAATTAATAAAAAAGCGTCTCAGAATTTAATATATTTAGCCAATTAATAGGTAGGACCTTACATGTTCATTGATGTTACGAAATAATTGTTCCTCACTAACTAAAATAGAGCGATCTCCAAATGTTACTGAAAATGGAGGAAAATCTTATCTCATGTGGGTTATCTCACATGGGTAAAGCGCCCAAAACTGCATTAGTATTAGCTTAGGGAATTATCAGTCTATATATAAAAATGGTAAAAATAATGTAGTTAAAAGATGACGTCATTTCCTTCTGCTATTAAACAACATTTTTGACGCTAAATATTATCTGCATTAGCAAAAAAGTGTGTGTGTTTTCTTTCTTAGATATTTACTGTAATATAACAATATGTTCAGTACTATAAAACATTGTTCCTTAAAAACCAGCTTATTTTAGCATGTTGTGATAGGGTTATGTTATGGGCTATTAATAATGTGATTGCGAGTATATAACTATCCCAAACCAGTGTAGTTTTTAGCTCATTGCCAAAGCTCGTTTCAGTCAAATAGTTGGAATATCCGATTTCACATCCAACCCTTTGATTTTTTCTATTAACCATTTATTCATTTTAATAGCTTAGGTACTGCAGAAGTTGATGTAACTGCAAATTATAACAGATAATTATGTGCCCTGCAAAAGATTTAATACCTACTATGATCAATAAAACCCTTATGTACAAACTGTAAGAAATTAAATTGACTTTAGTGGATGCGTAGTTCAGTGTGCAACGTTGTTGAAATTGAATTAATTGGTTATTATACGAAATGCAACTTAGCATTTTACAGTCTCTTGAAGGTGCATCGGAACGACAATAAATGCCTTCATATATTTATTCCTGTTGTTATCTGTATAGCGTTGCTTAGTATTTGACAATGTAAGTGAAAAAGGATAAATTGCCTACCAGAAATACAAAAAATAATCTCATTCGTTTCTGGGATAAATTCTGTAATTAATGACTTCATATCGTGGAAACAGGGATAGCTGCTAATACCATTTCCGTTTGGTATGATTGTTCATTAGTTATATTCAATTTATTTCTGCACTTATCAAAGTACATTTATTATGATATATCGATGAGGTATGTTTTTTTTTATTTTGCTAAATGTGTTGGCAAAAGTACTAAACTTAACAAATGACAATAATTGATATAATGATATTGATGATATCATGATATAAACGACTATGTTGAATCCAAATAAGTGGTAGATAATACCTATGTTTTTTTAAACTGAGACAAAGGGAGGCGTTTTTATTTGAAAAAAAGCACGCGCGAAGAATAAATAAACCTTGAATCTAGGCCTGCTTTCGCCCGTTCAATAACATATTTACATGAAGACTGGTTATAGAAATATTCACGTTTGGCACGATGCTGGTCGTTATTTGATCCCGTTTAATTAACGTCTTCTAATAAATTCAGTTTTCTTGGAGGTGCCAGAATATTGATCGAGTTTATAAATATATAAAATAATTATCAAAGACAATAAAACTGTTTATGCATTCAATTCACGCATTCATCCACTTTTCTTTAACACATGTATAACCCTTACTATAACTTTACTTCTAACTTAAAGATCTTTGTACCTCGATATGAAAACAGTTATTTTAAGTTTTAAATATGTATTTTAATTCATAAATGACTTTTTCTAATATTTATATCAAAATTACTGATATGATTGGTAAAATTCTGAGCGACTCGTTCTTTAAAAAAATTCAATCTTTACTAATGAACTTACTCATCGACAACAACTTAAGCTATTATATTTTAATTACCACATTTATGCTACTTTATGAATATTTTCAGCATTTGTACACAAATCTTCCTGTACAACTTTTGTTAATATAACTTCAATCGACTCTCGCTTTTCAACTACGAAACATTTATCTTTGTTAAATCTTACCGTCAATGTCAGAAAGATAGAATTACTGTATTAAGTCGTACATTCAATATGAAACACAAACACATTCAGTCTGGCATTTTATATTTGATCTCTTAATCGAAGTTTATCTTCTTGTTCGGAAGCATTCAATGTCTTACTTTGTTTTGCATCCCAAAACTTCTTTTTCTATGACTTAGCCAATGCAATACAAGCATTTAAAAGATATCCATTTGGTAATTGTATTTGTTGTTAGACATTTGACATCGAACAAATAAGATGTATAAATTTCCTTTATTTTGCATAAGTATCCTAAAGAGAGATGGGGAAACGTAGATATAATTCTGTCAACAATTTATAGCACTATTATCTTTTACTTTAAGTTATCTTACGGCATGAACTGACATGAAGCATTAATGTGTGAAACCCCATATGTCACTAGCGAAGGCCCAGCTGACATGTTAATACCCCATTTCCCATACCAGACCGCCTGCTTACAATATTAATAACAGATTTCGCCGTGGGTATAAACACATTATTGTTCAATCACTGTTTCTGTAACTTAACATACAACGGTATGTTGTATTATGTCACTGTAAAATACATTTAAAAATGTTCAAAAGACGAAAAACGTACAAACAAGGCAAACGGGGTGGGGAAATAAAATGCTAGCATTAACGACAAATTTCTTAAACACGCCCCAGTCTTCAATGTCGAAGCATTTTAACTTCAAGCACCCCAGGTGGCCATTTTGCCGACTGACCGTTCTAAGGCGGTAACTGATGGTTTTTCTTTTTGTGTGTTATGTCTCGTCTCTGTGTTTTTTGTCACATTTACATTTACCTTGTCTGCCTTGGTCTGCAGGTAGATAAAATTTAAATATCTGTGAAAATTTTGATAGGACCTTTTCTTATTTACCTATTAGACATGACAGTAGGTAGCAAAACCCAACTTCATAAAATGTCATAACTTCAATGGAATTATTAAAATATATGTATTTTAATCTTACCAACAAATGTTTTCACGAGCATATAGAATATATATAAAAATACACAATGCTTAGGATTTTGTCATATTTTTATATTTGCAGGGAACTTGTATAAAATCTCCATCTATAGTGCTTTTAAACAACAAATAAATATGTCAGCGTCAATACGTCAACAGTCATTAGTGATCTACGCTGTCTGCATACATAGAATGTGTACGTTATGGATAATAGCAATGATATTAAAATGCACCTTGGTTCAACTCGAAATGGATTTACTTTATTTCCAATGAGCCAAAACAAAATTGTGTTATTATTTACACATTCGCAATCATACTTTCAATAAATGTTATTTTAAGCATTTCGACGTCATTTTATAATTCTAATGTCGACGATGACAGACATTTATGATCTTAGCCTAAACGTTTCACTTTGCCTAATGAGAAATTTATGCAATAAACCAATGTATATATTATGCATTAAATGAGCTGAATTGAAATCTTATGATGCGTCAATGGAACGTTAAAATAGTTCAACGTCTTAAAGCAGATTAACGAAGGCATTCTGAACTTACAAACCAGAAATAATTATGTACCAGGTAAAGCTACATACAGTAGATATTTATCTTGAAAATATTGAGTGAATGATTTATGTCGACATATGAACGATTGCCCTTTGCCAAAAATGGTGAATGGTTTTATGTGGATTTATCGAACACATTTGAGAAACCCCTCAGGATGTGCGAGATTAAAGCTCTGTAAAACCGGTTTAAGCACTCAATCTTGCCCCTTTTACCGTTTTTCCGACTTACAGTTCCAAGGCGGTAACTGCTGGGTTTGCTCTTTTTGTTTCATAATCATCACTGATGTGTTCTTACTTTTACATTTGGCTAGCAGTGAATACCTTTGTGTTTTTTTCTTTTCAAATTTTGGTATATGTTGCAATGCTTATAAGACTTTGTCATATTTCCATATTACGCATATAAACAAAAGTCAATCAAACTTTCGGAAGGTAATAATTAATATCGATTACCGGTCTTATTTAATACAAATTACTTAAATGAGGTCTGCAAAACATAAGTTCGAGATAAGACTGGTAATTTAGACATTTCATTTCAGACATTGCTTATCTTTGCCTCTTCTTCCTTTGAAAGAAAATGATTCTCCACCAGAAGCAGCTATTTTTTTAATTAGTATTTTTAAGCACGTTCCAAATTAAAATAGGTAAAAATAAATATCTAGCAATAACTCAGTTCATACTTAAATTGCATTTGCTTTTGGCTATTGTGATAAAAGGCAATAAAGCAGGCAATAGGTAAATACATAGAACACGAAAATATGATTTCGGTTAACGAGTCGGTAATTCTATACACGCGATTGAATGATCGCGCTAATCATACATCAATTGGCGTTAATATTTATCAAGTGTAGTGTGAAATATAACGCGCATAAAAACATACGACTAAAGAAATGCGTTTTAAATAAGTAATGTGACGAAAATGTTACAAAATTAATTTCAATTTAATTTGAAATTTAAAATCTAATGTGCAGAAAAGACTTCAAAAGTTTTATATAAACGTTTTGTTTCAACACAAAGGGAATGTTTTTATAGTAACATTACTGTGATTATACACATTTAAATGTGTAGGTTTAAGTGGTTACTTTATTACCAATCCATCAACATGCTTTAATAATAGTAGGAAATTGACTTCATGCCTAGTTCATTAGTTTTTATCAATTTCTATAATGATTCAGCGGGAAAATAATAAACAACATGCTAATACAATGTCCGTTTTATTCGATCGTTAATGAATATCGTTAATTATCTCAGTGGTGTGACCTACAAGCATACATCATACATCACATGACCACGTCCAATGAAAACGGAATTGCAAAAGTAGACCTATCACTATAAGGGATTAATATTCCTGACTATTCAGTAATTAATCACACTTTAGGACGGACAGGCCGACGAAGTAAGAGCTTAAATTTATTTCCCATAATTCACCTATATAATCCATTCTTCGCTGATAATTTATGAAACCAGCAGTTGTAGTGACATTAAATAATTTACCTATGTAATCTAGTCTGCGGCTAATGTATGCGAGCAGAAATTTGAGAGCAGCTGAATAATTCACATATATAACCCATTCTTCGCTGATAATGTATGCGACAAACAGTATATATATATAATATAGCCTGCAGCTAATATATGTGAGCAGCAGTATTAGAACAGTTGAATAATTCACTTATATAACCTAGTCTTCGCTGGTGATGTATGCGATTAGCAGTTTTAGTAAGTTACACTGGAAAAGTCGCCTATATAATCTAGTCTGCGGCTGAAATTGTATGTGAGCAGCAGTATTAAAACAGTTGAATAATTCACCTGTATAACCTAGTCTTCGCTGATGATGTATGCAACCAGCAGTTGTAGAACCGTTGATTTATTCGCCTACAAACCAGTCTTTAGCTAATGATGTGACCAAACCAGCAAATGTATTACTATGTCTATATGAATGGCTTGATAAAAGAAAAGAGAAAAGAAATAAAGCGGAATGTTAAACTTTCACTCTATTACTCTTCAGTCGACTTTACAGGTGTATCTTTTAGAAATCGGGTACATTCGCTATTATCCTGCAATAGCAGCCGAAGCATCGCTGAAAGCTATATTAATTACCAAATCAACCTCTAGATATCTGTTCTTTACATTAATGAACGTATCTTTATAATTTAATTTACACACTCGTATTTCTGTAAGGTCTATTAATGCTAATGCATGGTCGACAAACAATATTGAAACCTTTCAAACGAAAGGTGAAAGTTTATATGTCTGAAAAAAAAATCGAAAAAGAGAGTAAAGTCGCATTCGACAGTTTGCCTAAATACCTGTTATAATATGATTGTTGCACCTTCACTTATCGCTATCAATTGTCAATTATTTCCAATCTATCAATAAGCACTATGGAGATTCCAGCCACCTGTATATATATGGACATCAGTGGTCATTACTCTAATTATTATGTATCGTGATCTCAAAATAAGGTTTTTTCGCTGCTTACCTATATGAAGGTTAACAATAGCTAAGTGGACAGCGTGGCTTGGATAGGAAATACATATGTTTATAATGACAAGTGGGCGTTAAACTTTACTTAAACATGGATGTAGACATTGGTGATCAATAAACAGCATTTCACTGGATCTTTTCAGGAAATATTATTTTTTGAGGCCATGGGAGACAAATAGTGGTCCAAACATGGTTACCTTCATTTGGGCAAACTGGAGAAGATTTTCTGTTGTGGCTTTAAGTATCTTGTATTGCGTGTATTAAAACGACTTTTATATTGTTCACAAAAACAGTTCATTTATCCGAAAAGTTCCACTACGCATTTACATTATTTTAACTGTTTAACGCTTACCTCTCTTAAAGTAAACAGAACTTCGCTTGCTTGATAGGTCTTGTTAATACGCCAGTCGTATGTACTGTGAAGATATGATCAAAAGTGACGTAATAATTTTAAATTAAATAAGGTCGTTCATAATATCAATTAACACCGAAAAAAATGATTAATATAACTTGATTTCAACATACAATATATGATTGATGGATTAGAGGTAAATTGTACTTTAGGAAATCCCCAAAAGGTTAAACTAATGGTATAATCATTCAGTTTTAATGAGAGCCATGTTCGTTTTGTAGAGATAAAATCAGACCAGAAACAGACTTTGCCATCGTTGTCTCATCAGCAAAAATAATTTATATTGAAAAGATAAATACGATTATAGATAATGTCCCAAATACATTGTTTTGTGGTTACTATAATTTATATGGCTTTCATATTGTATTGTATATAATTTACATTTTATCACAAGCGAGAAATATTATCTAGGCGTAATAAAAGTTCTGAAACAAAGCCAGTGCTTCACGTATCTTGGTCACAATAAAGGACTACCTCATAAAATTAGACTCACTTAGTTGTTTAGGAGTGAATTCCATTAGGTCGGCTCGCAGAGTACAAAAGCTTATTTGACATTTTTACACCTAATCATGTTTTTATCCATACCCAATACAGCACGAAGTGTAATTTTGCGTAAGGAAAGATTCCAGCCGTTACATTATGAACGAGGAAGCACATGGTAATGCTATATGTAAAAGCTACCATCTGACCGTTTGGTCATATTAGGCACATATAAAATACCTAGCCCTTATTTCGGGCAAATGGGAAGCCATACTTAAGTAGTGATTGGTTAGAAAAGACGACTTTAAACACGTTTTTAATTGAAGACAGTTAAAATTATAAAATATTGTTATCTAAATCCAGTCTTAATTTCCCAATATATAAAAGGCAGAATGGTGATTCACCCTTAAATAGATTTCGACTTCAGAACGGATGACTGCGGAAAATAATAAAATTATATCAAAGCAAACCTTTCCCTTGGATTTCTTAATATAAATAGCTATTTTTTTTAGATATGAAATAAATATTGACAACGACGAATGGAGTGCTATGCCTCGTTTGTCACATCTCAGACATCATTAAAACGACATTTTGTGGAATCTTTACAGGCAAAAAAACTTATAAAGTTGTTACAAATGGTTTAAGCTGCCTGGTACTACCTTAAAGTTACTATGGTATTATGTAAACACGCATCGGGCCTTTGAATTGATAGACATTGTCTTTTTAGACAAATCTATCTAATAAGACAAATCTATCTAGTTTTACATTTTCCACTTATTGTTATGGATATATGTCATCTTACAAAGCGCATTGAAAAACAAAGTTGAAACTTCCAGTCAAAAGCCTTTTTGTTTCAATTAAAAGTTCCATCTAATACATGGTTAATACACAGTAATGTTGTTAGCTGAAATACAAAATTTCTTGTCTTGTTCTTATCTCATTATATGATGCATGGTATATTTCGTAATACGTGTATTGCTACAACAATCAAACCGCTCAATAGTTTTTTAAGATATAAATACCATTTATAGGAGATAAAGAAAGCTCATTTTGTGGTTGATGCACGTGATGCTTTCCTGAAATAATGTTTTGTACTTATGACATAGATTATTTAAAAAGATGTTTAATGTATATATGTGGCTGATTTTCTTTACAAACAAATAGTTACGGATTTATGTTAGAAAATGGTTTTCTTCTTTATATATATGTGTAAGCATGTCAGCTCAATGTTAAAGTGACGCAAACCCTGAGACGAGACAATCAATGCAAGTAAACACAATAGTAACCCTGTTGAAATGATACGTCGGTCCGTCGGCCAAAAGACCGACTGGGCTTTTCAAGCAGTTTATCAGCTTTAACACTGCACTCTATAAAATGGTGAAAGGAAAACAGTTAAATCTGAAACACTTCGCGTTAGCTTATAACATTTATTTATTTATTAAAATCATAGAATAAAACTTAGTTCTTACTCCTTTATAATAAAGTAAATCCTTTGAAATAAAGATTTACAGAGCACATTGTCATTCCGACGGAAATAGATATTCTACTTTTTTGTTTACTTAGTATATGATAGGCAATTTATACAAATACGAACTCATACTGCCAAGAGATAACTTTGTCGAAAAGAGCGAAAAAGTGAAAGCTTCACCAAATGATATGTAAGTTGTCTTATCCCGACATTACTCATTGCAACACTTTCTTTGTCTGAACCTTGCGTGTATGTACCATAATACAAGAACTTAGATTTCAATGACAAATCATGAAAAAGACATCTCAAATTCAAATCTGTGAAAAGTATAGTCCTCTCGTCCGAGTACCCCATGACATACGTGTTAGGCAGCAGTCATGCATTTAGCAAATTTATGGCAATTAAAAACAGCTGACATAACTACAGTAAACAATAAAAAGTCTTGCAATAAATTTGTTTACTGTGTATCTAATGTTTAATATGAAGTAGAAATCAAGTTTGTACGTATACTTTTTCTTGAAAAAAAGCTTTCCATAATTTTCCATTATTTACAAAATGGCAACAACATTACTGCTGCTATTTCTTCGTATACGACTCACACTTTGAACGAAGCACAATTGAATGACGGATACAATTTGCATATGAAGACTAGTAGGGTATAAGGCCATTAGTTCATTGATATTTCAATAATGCAGCCCTATGTATACTTGACAATGTCTTTTTGCATTCAACAAAATCTGAGCTGTACTTAATTATTTGATAATTACAACTCACATAATATTCAAATTCAATATTATATTGGGATGTTTATTGAATGAGAATACAAAACAAGATAACCTTGAACCATTTCTAAGTGAAAGCCTTGTTTTCTAAGCATAAGACCCATTGTCGTGCCTAATTAGCTAAATGTTCTGTACATCTCAAGAAATGTCGTAGAAGCCTTAGACAAATTCAATTATAGCATTTTTAAGGATAAATGAGTGTCCTGATTATACATGTAGTTCATTTGCTAAGTCGCCATTCGAAATTTGTCTATAATATTTGCAAACTCAACACCTAAACAATGGTAACTTAGATAGAATTTCGGTAAGGTTGACATTTTCGGCATTCGAGAGTCATTAAAATATACAGTTGAAAAAATCTGATAAACAGCTGTATCCTTAGCACTTAACAGTTCAGATTATGTCGTACAGTAAACTGAACGCAAAATCAGAAGCATTCTAAGCACATAAGAGTCCATTTTACTATTAAAATAATGCTAAAAAAGTTCAAATCAAGAAACAAATGTGAAGGAAGACATCTTCTTTCGAAATTCAGTAGAAACAGAGTATAACAAATGTCCATTTCTTGCAGATTTGTGTATTCTATCTACACTTAGCATGTCGTTTAACATTAAGTCTAGATTAAGTCAAAATTAGAAACACGACTTTTCATTTAAGATGGCAGACACTACTCCTTTTAAACCACATTACAACTTAAAGTTGATTTCGTATAATGTTATAAGTTCTTATCAATACGTATCATTGTATCATCTAATGTAAAATATGAATATCGACATTTTGAAGTTGTCGTAAGAACAAAGTAATTTTGTATAATTCCTACTTACCATTGAGGATTATTATGATAGTTGTTTAATTACTCATATATACAAACTTGTGCTATCGGTCACGTGCTAAGAGGTGCCACCATATGGTCAGTTAAGGTCTTATATATCAATTGGTTCTTTAATTGTCGTCTAACCAGCGGTCACAGGTCTTCTGCGTCCAGCTGTCAGCTTAAAGGGACAAATCCTTTTTAATTGACTAATAATTAGCGGCAAATCAGCATGTGTCAATCATCAGTTGCGGTCACACAATGAAAGTGTGATGGTTATCCCCTGCTCCCCACCCACTTGACACCATTATCACATTTAACTGTCCTTCTCCAATCAAGATAGAAGCCTTGTTACCATCTGTCTGTTAGTCGGAGCAAAATAAGTGTCTCATCCATTAAGTATTCAGCATATATGGCAGTGAAACGGGTAGAAGAAGCGTTATCACACTTAACTGTCCCGATCTCGCAATAAATATCTCTCCAATATATATGTTGGTAAAAAGGGTCGCAGAAGCATTAATTCATGAGCGAGTTAATGAATGAATTGATTGACACTACAAAATTTACCTGACTCCACGTACATAAAATTGTTGAAGCTTCGATTTTGGTGAAAAAACCCTTGTTTAAATGATATTCAAAGGTAACTGTCGGGTTTTCTCTTTTTGTTAAATGATCCATCACAGATTTGTTCTTACTTTTATATTTGGCTTCCATGTGAATACCTGCATATTCAAATTTTGGTATATTGCAGTGCTCATAGGACTTTGTCATATATTCTTATTATAGAATCCTCTTTGATGTGTAAGTTAAAGAACAGTTAAAAACTAGCACCATCCGAAACGTGGCTGTCCGAATGTATAAACACATTTCGGCGATTTGTTGAGACTACAATTTTGACGAAGATTTCGGTAGACTCAGTATACATTGATGCAAACAATTTAAAACGGTATGTTTGTACTGTAAGACATATAATCACGTTCTGTATTGATTATGTAACTGGTTAGCAGAGGCAGGTCAGCCATCAATATGTATAACATAGTGTATAAAAAGTAAGTTCCTCATTACAAAAAGTTCATAATGTGAACGATGACGTTCTCTATTATTTTGTTGTTTTTATCATGTACGAATATATTAAATGTCGTCTTAACGTTTTCATTGTCTTTTATAGTTAATATTGTCAATGAGTGTAGAAATAAAAAAAAGTCAGATAATTAAGTAGCTATTTACCAGGTATAATTGACACACAATTGTTCAACGTTTATCTGAGCCGTACTAAATTGAAAAATGATGTCGACAAAATCCTTTCACTCCTACGTAACAAGCACACTTTTATTGGTTGATTGAATTTCTTATTAGCCTCTTATATAGGCGACTATATAACCGAATTGACAATGTATTAATGTCTTTTTGTTGAACAATGTTAATTGTGAGATAACCGGAAGCAAAGGTCAGGCCGTCAAAAAGAAAACACATATTAAAATAGATTATTGACATTAAAAACGACGCACAAAGGCAATGGCGAAGGAACAAATGGGTTAATTTGTTAAATATGGATATGGAAAGGGCCGCGATCTCATCATTATGTATATCTTATATTATATGTTTATTTTATTTTAGATGTAAGCATGGTTACAAATATTCCAGACAATACTGTCTTGCTACTTATAATGAAATCCAAGCAGTGTGTGCAATGTAATACAAGCAGTCAGGCAGTTACACACCACTTTCGTCACAATTATACATGAATAACGAATTGTATCTTCACGAATTATTTTTTTATGTAGGAAAAATAAATAACGAGTATTCACATAGTTAAATCTGTTCACATGGTAGAATTGTATGATCTTTGAAGACCTTTGTAAACAGCAATGTATTCAGGCAGTAACGAATGAACAAGGGATGTTTCGGATCACAGGATATATGATGTAATATCTATGACGAAGTCGAGTCTAAGTCAATTTAATCTGTCAATGTGTTATCAATTTTGGAATAAACATTGTCAACAGTATTATTTACTTGCTTTTAAAATGACATTAGTATTGAAAGGTATTGCAAACTGGATTGTACCTCGAAAAAAAAACGAAACTCAGTGAACGACAGTGTTAATCTCGAGAAACAATTTATGCTTAAAAGTAAAGCCGTAGATGAAGGTAACTATAGACTGTTATATTATACCAAAATTGTGTTATTAGTTTTGTTATTATTTTGTGGAATGTGAGTTAAATAACATTAACTAAAATCGAATTTTGCACAAAGGTCAAGGTTTTAGGCTACATTACTAAAGGATAACAGAGAACATAGATAGTATTTTTAATCTAGTGTGTAAATTTAGCCATTTTAACAATTTCGAACAAATCAACATATAAGAGATACTTTTGTAAAAATGGTTAGAGAAAATCAATCTCTACTTTTCTTCGAGCAATTACGTATCTTTCATTATCTCATTGAGTAACGATTTCCTCAGTTGTCAATAATGCTGATTCACCTTATATTAAACTAAATGTCACTAAAAGATAGAAAATAGTATTTATATATAAAAGCAATAAGTACAAACACATAATTGACATTTTGAAATTATACAAAAAGCTGACTACTTTATTTATAGTTGTGTCTTATTGCGGACCGGTGTTAAGATACGTGTTTCTCGACGTTGATATACGTTAGATTTGTACGGTGTATATTGTCACTGTATATCACATCAAGTCTATTAAATTGAAAATAAAACTTATGTTTACGTTAAAGGTTGTTAAATATAAGTTAAAAAATATTTCTGCAAGAAATGCCCAAAGCTATGATAAGTGATCCGGAAATACGCATTAACCAGGAATGTCTGACTGACATTATTATTCTACAAAATTAGCTATCCTCTCCAAAAGTGTGAATCTGAACGTAAGAAATGTCTCGTTAGTTTAAGTTAACTTACGACACTTCAAGGTGACACTCGTTTATAATATTGGTATAACGAGTGCCTCGACATCCACCGCAAGACAGTGTACTCAGGTAGAGCTTTAGTCATGCATGATATAATGAAAAACAAGTACATATGCTGTTCAAAATTAATTTTATAATTCAGATGCAGGTGCTTGCTGTTTAATGTTTCTCTTTGATGGGACATTTTATTTACGCTGTTGGTTTAATAGAAAAATATTTAGGAAGTACGAGGTTGACCTCTCCACAAACCAGTTTTAATTACCCCAGTCTTATTTTTGCCGACTGACCGTTCCAAAGCACTGCTTGTTATTGTTTTTTTTATGTGTTAAATCTCGTATCTGTGTTTTTGCCACTTTAACATTGACACTGCTTGCCTTTGTCTAGAGGTAGTTCGGATATAAATAGCTTTGGTAGTTTTTATAGGACCTTTTCTTGTATTCCTATTTATGTTTTAATAAGCATGCCAATGTCTATTTTATGCTTGGTTTTTGAGGTGGCTGACATGCAGCTTTGATTATTTTATTATACTTTCATATTGTAAAAATAAAAAATAATAACATTGATAAAAATGTGTAATATCGTCACTTTATTGATTGGGAGCCTAGTTGGTGTAGTTTAAAAATCCAACACACAATATATGACCAGCAATTACATTAAAACAGCGACTACGTTATAAATGTTGTTATATCATGGAAAGCATATCAATCTGAAACTTAAGTAATTGCTTGATAATATTTTGTATTCGTTTCTATTATTTTTTTCGTTTCCGTGATTGCAAAACTGATTAAAAAGTGATAGTTTTTATCAAAAGAAAACAGGACGGATTATTTGATGGTAACACGTAATTTATATTTAAATGCACAAAATTTCAAATTATTGATTACGTAATAAATGGGAGAAATATTAAGCCTTGAGCTTGAATTTCAAGCAAATTAATTAAATTATTACATAAAAGCATAGACGCTCATTTAGATGGAAATTACGTAAAAGGACTACTAGCATTTATACATAATGTTCGTGCACGTTTGGCTGAACTAATGACTCAAATTTGTTTGGTGCGTTTTTATATCTTATCTCTATGTTTTCGTTTTTAATTAAACAAAGGAGTGGATAACTAAATATCAGTTAAAATGAAATATAAATTTAATGTCCACTGCTCACATGGAAACAATTTTGTAAATAGTTCATAATTTAGTTACCATTGCAATGCATCAGATTATCGATATACAGCATACAATGAATTATAGTAGTTGAATAGTAGATGGAGGTTAAGAGTAGGACTAAGTATATTACTTAGGTTATTTAGGTATGTCCTTAAATATTTTTTCAGTCTCAATTGTTGTACCTTGTGATTGTTTTATCGCTATCATTTAATGATATTGAACTTTGGTTTCTCAATATTCTATCTACACATGAACAGGGTGATCGAATCATTTACATTTCTCCTTCGGTGACCTTTGTCCTTGTGTCAAATATTTAATTTCTTTGATAATTTACTTCTCTCCTAACTAAAATTCAATGTGGATATAATCTATATGTCATTTCTTATGTACTATTCATATCTCATAACTATCAAAAAGGGAATATTCATTGTCTGCACATGTCGCCAATATACTATTGTGTGAACAAGCATATTCATCTACTGTTGAATATTATCCTTTGATAGCAATAAGTTACAACGCTGACTTCCCTAAATGTGGACGTATCGTTAGTGACATCCGTTGAAACCTATAGCCAAGTTTCTTAATTAATGACACTTAAAGAGTGACCTTCCTATTTTCAGACACTCTGTTAACGGTATGAAACATAATCAATACTCGGTCATTGCTGCTAGGACATACAATTTATTTTCTTAGTATTTCTGTTCCCACAAATACATTATATATTGCCTTTTGTCTTTGATGCAAATGAAGAACATTGATTGAAACTTTGCCTCTTTACACGCGAATCCACGCAATCATACACTTATTTTAAAAAAGGGGGATATTATATAAATTAATACATATAATAAAAAATGTTTAAATTGAATAATAATTTATTGTTGTTTGTTGCATTTTTTTGACATTTTAATCATAAATAACAATGTTTTTATTTCGATAGACACAAATAAATAGTAGATGAGAATTCTAAACAACGATGTTTTGTTAATAAATGTTCTTTCAAAATTCATTTAACAACAATAAAGCGCTATTTATGGTGCCCAATGCCTTCATGTGATTCAGCGAAGAGCCTCAAAGACTTCAAATACATTAGAACGATTAGGTTTATATAAGTCTTAATTAGACCAGAAATAGAAATATTAGGTCAGACCGCAATTACGGTTTTCAGGGCTCCTTCTGCTCGTCAAAGCTCCAGGTTGCACTCAATGTTTGTTGACCTGATTTTAATATTTAATAGTTTTTATCATATTGACTTTATAGCCGAGGTTGGAAAAACAGGTGCTTGGCGTAATAAAGTTAAGTGGTTGTTCGCATTTGTCATTCTTGTATTCTTTTTCGTAATTTCGCAATACAATATTTTTGGTTCAAACAATTTATATTTAGTGTACCAAATAAGAAAGACAGTAGTAAAGTACCCTTATTTGAAATTGATAAAAAATAGAGGGTTATTTATTTTATTTAACACACCTTAAATCACAACAAGTAATAAATATTGTCTTATAAGTTTATATAAAAACCGTTTGAATTAAAGATTTGACCTGCAAGGTTGGTCCACAAGTTCGAAAATGTAACACGGCTCTATATTGATTCAAACAGGCAGTACAATTTTACAAACTTTAGCCAGAGGAATGTAAAGAAAAACGAATACTCTGAGCCAAAATATTGCAAGATCGGAAATCTAACAAATGACGCCTTGAAATGTTACGTCGACGAAGTGCATTTACTTCTGGTGGTCTCTTTTAACCTGTAACAAACCACAAATTAATCCTCATACTCTGCCAGTCATAATAACACACATCGAGACAACATCCGATTGATTAATCTACAATTTCAAAAATACCCTGCATGTATTTTTATTGACAAAGTAAAGTATAAAATTCCTGCTACGTTCGATAATTACGATGAACTCTTTTATATTGTAAAATATATTCATTTAATAACAATGGCAAATGACACCATGCTCTATACAGCAAATACTACTGATAGATTCTTCTTGCATATACAGCATAGGTTTGTTGGTAAGACCGATGATAAAATAACGTGATACATGCAAATAAACGTCAGACGTGGTAACGAGTGAGGGATCGCTATAATCAAAGTGAAAACCATGAATTGATTCTGGATAATTCGCCCTGCCTCGGTGACCAAGGATCATTGTATAACCGAGTACAAACAACCTATCAACGATCTATCTAAATGTGGTTAGCAAAAAGAAGCTGATATATGCTAGATACAGTTATAAGAAAAAAATATTTTTGGATTTTGATTTACATTCGGCTAATATATTAGACATTTGACATAGAAATGTGAGAGAGAGTGTGTGTGTGTGTGTGTACGTGCGTACGTGCGTGGTGCGTGCGTGCGCGTGCGTGCGTGCGTTTGTGTGTGTGTGTGTGTGTGTGTGTGTGTGTGTGTGTGTGTGTGTGTGTGTGTGTGTGTGTGTGTGTGTGTGTGTGTGTGTGTGTGTGTGTGTGTGTGTGTGTGTGTGTGTGTGTGTGTGTGTGTGTGTGTGTGTGTGTGTGTCGTTATTTTACCTTATGTAAAGATAGTCTTACCCATTCTATCACCAAAAAAACGACTTGACAGGCTTAACTATTTACTGTTTTGTAAAAATACAAACGAATGTTTCGCGTCCATGACCAGAGCTGCAATAATTAAATACTTTACATTAATGTGTAGATTGTGCCGGATTTGGACAAAAACGCACCTTGTGTATTTATATAAGCTCGTAGTTGATTCTACTTGAGCGAGCGAAGTCTTATTTTGAAAACATATTTTATCTTTAAAGTATCCAGAGGGCCTATTAAATCGAACTTTTGACATTTTATATATTGTCAATGTGTTATTTAAGACGCTATAATGTATATATATAACTTTTGGGACCGTTCTTTCGATTAAAATGATCGTGAAATTCCGATAAAATCAATTAAATAGAACAATATGTGTGAACAATATCTATATAGCATCTAGATTGTCTACATATAGTTGTTACGTCGAGGTCTCGGATTCGAACACCACATGTTGCAATGTTATGTTATATGTGTACTATAATGTGATATCATTTTTTACATTTTACAACAATGAAGAATATATCGCAAATGTGTAAATTAAACTGTTAAATAGTACAAACTGGAAGAAACTACATTTTTAACATCAATATTAGTATTTTTTCTTTATTTTAGTTATTAAAGTCAGCAGTTCTCAGGTGGATTTAATCAACAAGAGTATTTCTTAGCGCGCAAACATAACAAAAAAGTGTGGCATAACGGGGCTCCATAGTAGAACGCAACATCATCCCATGATTACAATTTTATTAATGAAAGTTAAATTTTACAATCTACCAACAGTGAGGCGTGAATACCTCTCTCTAACGCGTCCAAATCCACTCTCCTCTCGCTAGCTTATCTATATTCCTTCTTATTCTCCCATTCTGCACTCCTACCATATATAGTTAGAAAGTAATTGCTCATCCGAACTGAGTTCGCATATACTTTTGACGATCGTGTCATTTCTACAGTGCACAACTCACGCTTTCCGCCTATATTTTGACGTATTCATCAATTACTGTCCTGAATCGTGCCTCTTATAGGCAATTTTTCTATTTTCCCGGTACACAAATGTATATTGTATCATTTGGGTTATTATTCATGTCATTCATTGTCCTGCTTTATTTTAACTTGTACTTAGATTAATTAAACTGCACGATGTCTTTAATTATAACCAATTATTATTTAACTAAAAATAATTATAATTAAAATGGTAATATAACATTACAACCCTCACTCATCCTACTCAAAATTTACTTTATGTAATTAGCTTATGTAAACGACGAGATGTCTGTATTCAACTAACTAATTATTATTCAACCGAAACTACTAACACATTTATTATTTACTTGTAAACTAATCAATATGGAAATATTACAAAACAATAGTAAAAACACATTACACTTACTATATTGTCAATCTGTGAATGGTTGTTTTAGATCGAATTTATTTTTTGGACCGAGATAGTAATTGTAATTAGAGGTTTTCTGGGATTTTCCCACTCGTTTTCGTTTATAATGCCACAAGATGACGATTTTCTAGTAATTGCGTTTGATTAAGATTTCTCGAGTACTCGTGGCGATACTTGAAGTCGCTGTGAAGGCCAATATAAGCTTCATTTACACATTCACTAATTTTCATTCTAGTTATTGTTGCACATGTTTATAAGTTGTGGCTTTATTTTGTAAACGGGTTTGTTCCATCGCAAATCATTTAAGATTCGGTCTTCAAATAAAATATAGAGATCCTTTTTATATGAGAGATAATTTTGGTACTCTTCTTGTGTTATATTAATAAAAAAATCTTACTGTAGCTGCTTGACATATGCATGTGCTCATAGATATTTTAAAGTTTAAAGATGTTAATTAAAGTTTATTTATTCTTCTTATTAAATGGTTTATTTATTTTATTAGGAACTTATTAATTGTCATAATTTAATTTGCTGGCTGAACAACTACACTATGCATATTAGTTGTTGTTGTAGAATTGTAAATTATTTAAAAAAAAACATTTTACTGTGCATGTATGTCTTTGATACTGAACCACCAACATTTAAATAAAAAAGACAACGCGTTAACACGCTTAAATACTTTTACTTACAATTTCTATGAAGCGTGAATATGATTTAAGAATATGAGGTGTAAATACATTACAATTTCCATATAAACGTCTGGGCATATTAATACAGATCCATTCCAATCATCGTTTGCCTATCACACAGAGGAAACCGGGCATGAAAAATAAAATCACTGAACATTTATAATTAACAATGAACGATGTTTTAACTGTGTTTTTTTTTTACATTTGTGTACAACCGGTAGTTAATATGACCTTGCTATTATAGCATCGAGTTAATAACTTATATTAATGGTCACATATCACGAATGTTGTATTAAAAGGTTTTATTGGGGATTTATTACTTCCCTGACAGGATATAATGCACCTTTTGAACCCAGTTTTGATATCAAATGATAAAAATATATAAATTGAAAAAATATATATATACTTTTAAATAAATATAACCTGTGTTCTGTCTGTAGACGCGAATGGCAACGTTTGAATGACTGTAGTCATAAAATGTACATAATAAGATTTGACTGGCCACTAGCTGAAATAACAGGAATAAAGGATCGTCGTTAATTAGGAAACTAGGCCACGTCACATGTAATTTCACGATATACTACAGAGAAGCCATGCATACAGAAGAGAAATCACAAGTTGCAGACGTTTTCCTCGGTCGGTTACATGTGCCTCTAAATGCTTCATTTTCAGTTTAAAGCGAATTTCATGTATTTCATGTTCAGTTGTAAGGTAAAGCTACCGGACAACATAGCATGATAGAGGTCACGACTTGTAGGCCTATAAAATGCACATAAACGATATTTGTTATGTTGTTGTATTCAGTGACACTTGCAGTCTTAAGGCCTTGATACATGTTTTAAGCTTATTTTGTTAAAGAGCGTCAGCATACATTTTTATATGACAAACGAGTTCGTTTCCCTGTGTCTGAACATATATATGACAATATTTAATTATTGATCACATGCGATGAGCCATAAAGCACTACTTAGTCTGATGTCCCGCATCATTGGCTGAGTTGTACAGAATTATGTATCGTCTTTGTGGTTATTTCTGACAGGTCACTGCATCTCACGTGTCGCTTTTTAACTGATTGATAACAGTTTTAAGTTTATTGGAAGCGACATATCAGTATGGACATGCTCTCTGCTATTCCATTACAATCGCGCTGACATGTCATAAAATTTTATAGGATCTCACGACGCATCAATGATAAATTGATTATGTTTATTAGTTTAAATTTAGTCTTGTTACTTAAAGTACTATTCATCATAAAAACAGGTTTATTTGGAAAAATATAAGTGTCACGGAAATAAGAATAAGAACTGATACGTTTCATTATCTTTAGTCACTCACTACAACAATTATTCTTGGAGCCGAAGCTAAGAATACGTCTGCAACATTCTGATACAGATTAACATGGCAAGTTGAAATGTCTTTATGACTTCAACAACTAAAGAGTTTTAAATAAACACATCATCGCGAACTCTGCGATACTTGTCGAATTGACGACAACTCATAAATTTAGCCTGCCGTTCCTCTGTGTGTTCGCTGCTGTTAAAATACTTCCTGCTTGTACTCAACGTTTATACTTAAATATGGAGCTTCTATTTAAAAAATCTCTTTTTCAACAGTTTTAAAAATGACCCCACTTTGCATGGGCAATTCTCGAGCATTGTTTAAAGTCTCAGAGCGTAAGGTAAATCTATTTCATTCAAATATTTCGACTTTAATTTTGGTTCATCTAAATCCTAGTGATTTTGTAAATACTATTAAAATGATATAAATGTGAATTGTTTTATTAATGTGATAACAATGTAAATACATATGATTCAGCGTGCCAGACAAATCACCATTTATCTATGACGCTTCTTAATTTTTCTCGCTTCTGCTTTATGTTGAAAACAAAAGTTTAAAGAAGTCAATGATAAGCAGGATGACATGGAAAATGAACGTTAGATAAAATGACAGCTGTTGTTGTTGTTGTTATTCTTATGTTATATTGTTTTCTCGTTTTTGTTTTTATTTTGATTTTTCCAAAGCTGTCTATATTGTACATATGTGATCAGGGTTACACAACGTTATTGTCATAACAGTTTTATTCGTATTTAATAGGACAGTTAATTTGGGCCTGCTATTTTAGCTAAGTATTGATTGAGTCTTAACAATTGTTAAATGTTAAAATACTTCTTTTTGTATCAATGAAAATATTGATATTTGTGGCAGGTATAAAAATAAAAGTTCAATGTAAACTGTTGTCTTAAGTGTTGATTGTCTATAAATAATGTATTCGTAAAGCGTCACTTTTAATTAATAACTGCGATCTCACTTGCTACAAACGCTTCACTATATAGTTCGGGCGTTGAATGTTATACGTTTGAGCGGGCAAAGTATCCTAAAGATGTATTAAAAGCGCATTCGTAGTATTTTGTGCAGCAGTTTTGAATGTGCATACATTTATGTCGTTAGGTTCTGATTTCAACAGAATTGATTCATTTTATAAAGAGGCGCAATATAAAAAAACATGCTATCAGATTAATACTGAAATCACAAGTAGGCTAACCCTGTCCAAGTATTCACTGTGTCACAAAAGATACTTCATAAATAATATCATGTTGCATTTGGGTTGTTACGAATTTGGCATTAAGCAAATAATAAAATTAGAAAAGAAATGTGCGTGTTCCTGTTTCACAACTACATCGTTACAAATTTTTTGATGTTTTTTTTTTATATATTTTGATGGTATGTTTAGATCTGGAGACGAAAGAATATGTAAATGGTATAATGTATAAACCAAGTGAATGATTTTTTTTCTTTCTTTTGTCAATATAGCATTCATTCGAACAAATGTGGTTGCTTACAACAAGTTAGAAGTTAAGAGAGTTTTGAGCTAATACAGCCATTATAGAGTCTGTACATAATTAGTACACCAAAGTTAAAAAGCATACCCGCAGTGATAAATCACTTTTGCTAATGGGTTATCATTTTTAATTGAAAACATAGATTTCTGAAATAAAAATGTCATTTGTAAAGGATTCTCCATGTGAAAACTGGGATGCTATTATATTTTTTCATATCAAGCTGTGGTTATTTTTAACGATAACAAAAACGAATATTAACACATCAGTCTATTTGCCGCCGGCTTTCGGAATAGAGTATCCTCGTGGGATACTGATGAGATATGAGTGGTATTTTAATCCTTTTTGCAGGGTGCCGCAGAACTAACATTATAGATATAATGAAATACTCAGGGGTCATCAAAATGACGAATGTATGTTATCTGATATGTTAAATATGTTAAAATGATTTACTCAAGCTATATCACGCTATAGGCACTCGATTTCATACAATACAAGGGTCGATGATAATATGATATGAATTTTGTCAAATTAAATTTTTTTAATTAATAAATATTTCTCGACCAAAAGTTATATAGATATTGTCGTGGGATTCTTGCATTCGACAAAATCATAAACTATCAAACGCCCGTGAACTTTTATCCTGTCTTTTTGAAATTCAACGTTAAATAAATAAAAGTGCATGGCAGATGTTTTACCAACAATTTTATCTTTACCGATGTTCTACATATTGGCTCTGTGAATATTAAAATAATTGATGTTTATGTTGCGATCTTACAATTTTATTAACTTACATATGTGAAGTGAAGTGAAGAATGTGTCTCGAATGAAAAGGATCTAATCAAAAACAACAATTCCATCTTCCTGCAAAAATAACTGATTATATATAAGTTATTAAAATCATTACTCTTTATTAATAAATTAAATAAATAACTAATTAATAATTTAACAATTAATTATTGCAGATTTAATAGAATCATATCAATATTGTAGCAAAAACATTGCAACACTGTTTATGGCTTCAACTTTGCCTGTTATTTGCGACGTATTTTTAAAGTAAAAACTATAAGGTTTTTTTTCCTTTTAATGAGATCTGTAATAAGTATTTGCTGTTTTCCTGTCTGATTTAAGTATTTTCACCAAAAATGCTCACCCTAATTAAGGGACAATTTCAGGGTTTTTTACCTCGTTTTATTAGGAGGTGGACAGAAATAGCAATATGAGTTTAAATAACACTGCATAAAACCGCACATACGACTAAAAGGAAGCCACTCCTACTTACAAAGACAATTGGTAGACGTCAAAAAGTATTTCACCTTTGCTTTAATTTTTACGATTTTCCTAAAGACACAATCTTGTTTAAATTCAAGTTTGTTTTAATGTAAAAAAGGAGTAGTTTAATCATAGTATTGATTCTTTTTGTTTTAATTTGACTTGCGGTAATCTGAGAGTGTACTTTGTTCATTTGAAAATTATAACCTTCTTTTACCTGTACTATACGTAAGTTCACTTGCACTTATCATAAACAGTCGTACATTCTGTTTAGGTTAAATAAGTCCTGATTAACGCCCTTATAAACATACAGATCAAAATATAAACATTTGACACCTTCACGAAAGGATAAACAAAGAACCAATACAACAAGCTGATTGATTCAAACAATGCACGTCAAGAAAATAAAGCCTAACTTGAAAAAGAACACATGAACACATAAAGTCCTTTTTCTAGAGATATTTATTTTACATTATTTTCAACATATCCTATAGTTAAAGAAACAACGTGTCTCTTAATTTGCAAACGTTAAAATAAAGTTTTTTATCTGTCGAAGTTTTAGGTTCATGTCGTCCCTTAAGTGTTTAAGTATTTATAATGTCAATTTAAAGTCATAGTCTCTACAATAATTATAGCTTTGACATTACATGCACACTTTTTGGTATATTCAACAGGATTCACATAATCAATATTGTTAACCACGTTTAAATGCTTCAGTAGATGCGCATTATTAGTTGCTTTCAAACAGATAATTTGAAGCCATTGTATAGGTTTTAACAATAAAAGATGAAACTGATGTTTATAACAACAGAAATACTAGAGCTACATATGCGTACAATTAAACTATTACTTCAATTGCTTTCTTTTCAACAGGGTATGAACAAGCACTAGTCTTTTTAGATTAAGGGATTCAAACGATTTATACCGTTAAACATATTGTTGTTTTATTAAGAACTATTCATACTTGTCAATGAAAAATTGAATATCGTTTTTATTTTAAATCAACATATCCAGTTTTATATCCTTAGATTACAAATATTCCGCCCTGTATGGCAAAAGCAGCAATACTTTGTCATACTGTAATTACATGGACAACAAGTGGAGTGGGTGGCGATTAAAATACATTGTATGAAGTTTCAGTCTACTCGATGAATTGCCGCTATTTATGATCGACAGCAAATTGGCTAGTTATGTTATGACTATGTCTAAATTCACAATGTGAGACAGGAAGACAAAACACCTGAAAAAGTATATAAAGAAAGAGACCCCTTTTATTGCTTATATAAACGTGCTTTCAAAGGGACGTGCTATCGTTTTGTCCGTTCATGAAAAGTTTTTATTCAACTAAAGAAATAGTCCTACCGGCAAGGTATTTCTGTTATTGAATTGTATGTAAAGTAAAACAACTTTCTTATTAAGATATGCTTAAGCAGATAACCCATTAGATTTCCAAGGGCGTCACGCCGTTCAAATTGCACTACAAAAATCTCGCTGTTTCGTGTACAGACGGCATAATATAGAATCTACAGCATGATTGTATTTTAGATGTGTTTCCCACTAAATGATTATATAGCTTTATATTATGATAAGGCAAAACATGTTCTTTGTGCAAAACAATACACTTACTAGATGTTTTCGGGTGGGACATATAGCGTGTATGTGGTTATATCTGACTTGCCACTAAATCTTGCGTGTCTCCTTATCTGATGTATAGCAGTTTCAGTGTGACTACACAATCACATTATCATTAATATGATCTGGGCAGGTAAATCAATTTGTGATGACATATCCGACTTTTATAGTGGATTTTACGACGTATCAATGCTAAATCAATTATAAACTGGTTATGTGCATTAGTTTCAATGAAGCTTTTATAATTTAAGAAAATAATTTTGCCTTAACATGCTGATCAATGCTTATCGAACATTTTCATTGTGTTAATTTCGTGACATAACGTCATTAAGATGCCAACAATAGAAAAAATATTTAATAAAAAGATTCTATTTTTATGTATAAAAGTTCCGTACGCAATTTGTTAATTGTAATTGTGTCAGCGTGTGGGTGGAGACAAACACGATTAAAGGTTTTTATTACGTAAATCAATCTTAGCAAAAAGAAAATTTGTTGCTGATCCCTCAGATGCACTTAAAGCTTAAAACTTATTCTTACTTCTTTAAACAATAGTTCAAGAAATCAATTTTCCATCAATCATTGAGCTGAGGGACCTTTGACGCGAAAGCTTATTGTTTTCATATCCTTGAGATGCAGATTGACTTTAAAATCATATTGATAATAACTCCAATTTTTGTAAAGAAAAATAATTATTATATAACTATATACATTAACGTTAAATTTGACGTGTGTCCAATAACACTTTCATTATATATCACTTTTTTGTATTGAGACTAGAATATATGTTTCCGAAGAAAGAATGATTGAATATTGTATTGTATTGTAACAGCCAAGTAGCCTGCTTTGAACATATTCAAAATAATAAAACAACTTTGTCTAAATAATTTGTCTGAGATTGAGAACATTGTCATAATTATACATAAAAATATTATGATTTCGTTCGATAAGACATTTAATTTGTTTTAACGTTTAACAGACATTAATATTTTAATGTTAGAAACACGTACTTAATAAGTAATTTCAAAAATTCAAGCACAGCGAAATCAGTATAATATATATATATAATGATAATTATTATAAATATTATAAATTGGATTTCAGGAAATAGAATTGTCACTCGTAGAATCTCCTTAATTAAAATAACTAGACTATTGCCTGCATCTTACTGCACGAGGTCTAGTGAAAAGCTATAGATGTTATTATATTTTCTATTTCAAGCTTTAAACATATTTAAACGATGAATAAAATGTATCTTTAGAACTCACCGTCGGTTTTGTTTGTTGTTTGCTTTTGTTTTTAATAGGTTGCTTCAGAATTTGCATTACATATGACAAAAGTATATAATACAAATTCCTGTAAGTTACCAAAATTTCTAATATAATTCTAATGGGCCATATATAAGTTCCTTTAATTTAATAAATAAATTAGGTTACAGGAAACACTGGGTAGCTGACGAATAACAATATATGGATATACTTGTTGTTGCTTTTTAAACTAAATATCTTAACAAAGGTACAAAATAGAAGACAATTATGAAGCTTATGTATACGTTGAATTTAGGGTCTAATATATTGTTTTATTATCACTACATAACTTATTAGTCAGGAAGAATGATTGTACAGCGTTATAAAGTACCAATGCATGGATACCAAGAATCGTTTCATTATAATGCTCAAGCGCTGTAGCACTGCTAGCAATTTGCTTTTTAGAACGAATGCTTTCAAAACAGACGTGTATTGCCCAAAGTACATAGTGTTACATAAGAAAGCTACCGACTGCGATATTATTGTTGAGGTTAAAAGAAAGCGGTGGAAGTGGCTTTGAAATAAATACACATGTCTCAAAACCATAAGTTTTATACTATCAAGTTGCAGCCTCAATATGTGATGGAACAAAACTGTGCTAGCATCTGATTTGCGTGGTATCGTGCCATAACGTCATAACCAGCTATGTTTTTTCTGGGTTACAGTCTGAATAAGAATAAGTACAAATCGTTGTTTTTTCTAATTGCGTTCTGCTCGATAACGCGCGAATTGTGTAACACCCGTCGATAAAAAACAAATGCCACACACTTGAACGTGTGCTTTCGAAACTGCTTTCCGCATGTCTGGTTTGTTTCTTGTTTTGCTGCGTTATATACGCATAGGTTATGGCTTAAATTGTTTAATAATTACGTCAGTCGGTCTTTTTGCCGACTGTTCATTCCAATGTGGTAACTGAGGGTTCCTCTATTTTGATATGATTCTCGTCCTAGTGTTGTGTTTTTTTGTTTTGACCCTTAACTGAATTGTCTTTACCTTTGTCTAGTTCTAATTTAATTGTATTAATACTTATAGAACTTTGTTTCATAATTATAATTTTCTTTTATGTTTGATTCATTTCTCACGCCAAATAGCTTTAAAACATACAAACGCCAAATTTCGATCGTTGAATGCACTTACCAGATCAATCAAATTATATACCCTTTCAGTTACTCGCCCTAAGTCAAACAAGAGTTGCGTCCCGCGACCGGATATGACGTCATACGAGGATTGAAAACAAAAAGGCTACTATAGCATTTATAAGCGGACTTTCGTGCTGTTTTAACGTAAGTATGTGCTTTAATTATTTTTAGAACTCAGAAAATCACCTTATTCAAAGACAGTGTTATCTGTTTTAATTTACAGTAAAAAATTAAGAATAAATCAGGAAATATAGGAAAGTTCGTCTTTTTTCCAGACGAACTGCAACTGTCATACCAATGAAAGTAAATAATAAAAGGCTCTTCAAAATTACTTAAAGACTCTTTGAAATGGTAGCTGGAGTGGGAAATGGTATTTATAATCGCATGTCTCTCTTATATAAGATCACGCTTGAGCCATGCTGCAGAGATAGCTATTTTTAGATTAGTTTTGTGATAACGTTCGCTCTGACGTTGATATCTATTTTTAGTAGACACCTCTATCATGCTTATTTATATATTTGGGAAGAATAAACATTAAGTATGTTTTTTTTTTCATTTTGTACTGTATACCAATATAAGTAGTGTTGAAGATTGTCTTTACTTAGACTAAAGTATGAATTTTTGCTGAAATTATTAGCGAGATTCCAACTCTGAAATTAAGTGACAGCATAGTCAAAAGCTTCACCATCATGCAGCTGCATTTGTGATAAGGTATGCTATTTATATCATTATTGTCACTTTATACTTCTGAAATCACTTTCCTAGACTTTTTGTCAGTGCTCCAGGGCTGTATCAAGAACGGCAGAATCACTGAGGCATGATTTTCTAGGCATGATGGGGAAAGCTGGGGCTGCCCTCGAAAATCTTACTTTCAAAATGTGACTTTTTGTCACAGCTCAAATTTTGTGCGCCTCAGCATGGCTATGGGCCTATGCTCAATCATTTAGTCTAGTATTACTTGTGTGGTAAATGTTAATTGGAAAATATAGCTTGTGGTTCAGTTTTAAATAAGTCTGGTTCATTAAAGCCCAAATCTATAATGGCCTGCTTTAGAGGGCCATCAGTTGATGGTTGTTACTTCCCAACAATCTTATACTGATCATTATTGATATATTCTATGGATTGCTTTCTCTTGGGTTAAACCAGTATTAATGTAAAAAATCACAGAAGATTCTTACCACATGATGGTCTGTTTGGCTCCTGGTAAGATGTGTGAAAAACAAATCTCTAATTTTTATTGGGGGAAATCCACTTTTTTGATTTATGTGAATCACAAAATCAGTTCATCACAAACTAAGTCAGACATAAAAAACTATAACTATAACTATAACTATAACTATATATATATATATATATATATATATATATATATATATATATATATATATATATATATATATATATATATATATATATATATATATATATATATATATGTGTGTGTTTAAATATATATTCATTTTTAATTCAGATTACTGTGAATGAGATTCCTGGAGCCCAGCTTCCAAGAGCGACAGAGAAATGTAAATTGAGCGAATTGATGATTTGGTTGAAAAGTAGATGGCAAACAGTGAAGTCAAAAGAAACAAGCTTTTACCATCAGAGTAGACTCGGATCAGCATGCAAGGTGTACTGTGTTTGCTATTCGAATAATATAATTTATTCACTTATTATATTTATGTTAATTTATACCTATCAGTGATACGAATGAATAAGGGTAAAGGTTACTGTTTTTTTTAATCCTTCCAGGAGGTTTACCTGGAAGAATCTCAAACCATATTTATTTTCATGAGATTTTTGTGATGTTTTTGTAACTGAATTGTTCAGTTTCATGATTTGATCCTGATGTGCATATTTTTTTTATCTTAAAACCATGTTTATTAATATTCATGTGATTAGGGGGATGCTTGTGCAATTGAAATGGCCAGTTTCATAATTTGCTTTTCTCACTGCTTTTATTTTCAAGCCTGTTGTTTAAATGAAATAAATTTTATCTGTTACTGGATATGCTTTGTGCTGTTATTTGTTACTACTGTCATTTTATAATTGTAAGCATAAAATTACTTGGTTTTGGTAAAAATTCCAATGTTTATTCATAAATGAATGGATTTGATTCGTTTTGAATCCAGTTACTTGTGAGGGATGTGATTTGCCAGCATTCTTGCCGATACTGTGCAGCGACATTTCTATCATTATAGCACATGGGCATTTATGAGGTTTCCAAGGACTGAACCCGGCAGGTCCATTATACTGACACCGAGTCAGGCTTAATGCTGTCCCCTTAGCCCCGAGCGTTAAGAGGGAAGCCACTATTACTAACTTCAAAGTCTTTGGTTTGACCCGGCCGAGGTTTGAACCCGCGACCTCCAATCCGCAAGCCGACGCTCTACCAATTGAGCTATTGCGGCTGGTTCCAGTTACTTGTGAGATCATTTCAATCTGTGGATTGATTGCGCAACAAATAAAAATGAAATTGAGAGCAAAGAAGCTATGCTGTGCAAAAAACCAACATCTCACATTTCATTAATGGTAGCAGCTGGATTTGCTGGAAATAAGACAGATTTTATGTCCACATGAAAATGTTGTACCAGTGGTATTTATAGCTTTAGCATGAAAATTAGCCCCCACGTAGTCAAATGTTACCACAGTTGTTGGGGCAGACTTTTCTGGTGGCTGTTTTAGACAGATTTACTCCAGTTTAACTGATAATGAATGGTTCCAACAAGAAATAATTTAAGAAATAATTCATCATTTTTTTCTTCATTCTTCAAACTTTTATTTTTATACAAATAATCTTTTTTACAAGTATATAAACTATCAATAAAAATATACAATGATGTTCTACATTGAATAATGTTATATACATCTATTTAATTATTGATGAACATGTAAGCCCTATAATTTATGTGTGCATGATGACAGTGGGAAAAAAAACAGTTCTAGTCCAACAACACTGCAATATTAACACAGCATTTACCATGTTTGTAATGATACAGAATTTATCATTTACTGAATAATTAATAACAAACCTCATTAAGACCACCCCAGTTTTAAAATTCCTTTTCCCTGTACCAAATATGGTCTTCATTGTAGGATTGTAAAGCAGACTTTGTTTTAATTACCAGGACATGATATAATAGGGTCCTGGAACAGTGTTTGCAAGGCCCAGACAGTCTATATTTGATTTATTGTTCCAAACAGAGAAACTGGAATGACCTGGTCAAAAATATGAAAGTTTTTTTTTATTTTGTTAATGGCTCTTTCTACATGAATTCTTTCTGCTGCTATACTTTGTGTCATCCTAACCTCATTACTAGTCGTTTGATCATACTGTCCTAAAAATAGTGGAATATTAAGTCTCACTGATTTATTATCCAAAAGATCTTGAATGTCAGATCCCTTGTTGGCCATTACACTGTCGCCTTTCTCAAAATCAAGCCCAAGGAAACCACTGCGCAGTGTAATTTCTCTATCAGAGATATTGCCATGATACAATTGGCTAACAAATGTTATGCTACTCAAAGGTAAGATTCCTACTAAACCTTTTAATGTATTGGCACTCTTATAATTACTGTAAGTCTGACTTTTGAAAAGCAGTGATGATGTCATTTCTATCTTTATTTCTGTACAGTCAATTATCACTCTTTTTGTCATTCCTGACCTGCAAATAAATAAATACATGCCACAGCTTAACAAAAAAGTTTTAATATTTTTATATACTTTTTTTCACTCAATATTTCATATGTATTCTCTTTATGTTTGTAAATAATGTTGTTGTTTTTTAACTACAGTTTTAATATCTAATTTTCCAAAAGAAAATTCTAAAAATTATTCTTGAAAATAAAGGCTTGTATCATAAAATACATTTTCATTACCTAAGCGGTTATAGTCGCTGACTTGAAACTCCTCAGCCCCTCACCGCAAGGGTTCGAGTCCAGGACGGGGTGAGAACTTTCATGTGAGGAGGTTTTCCTGCCAATCTGTGGTGTTCCAGTGGTTCTAACCAGACATAATTCTGGGGTCTTCCACCACCAATAATTAGCTGGACATCGCCAAAATGACCATAATTGTGTTGGTGCGATGTAACAAAAA
Source organism: Sinonovacula constricta (assembly GCA_007844125.1). Taxonomy (NCBI): domain Eukaryota; kingdom Metazoa; phylum Mollusca; class Bivalvia; order Cardiida; family Solecurtidae; genus Sinonovacula; species Sinonovacula constricta. The sequence goes on from CM017557.1 coordinate 63,364,097, forward strand.
ATGTAGATTGCTTATATTACTAATACCTTAAAACTTTTGTCTTCATCTCGCCTGATTTCGGCCAACCAAACAGCTCGAAGTGGGTCATTTACATCTGGAAAGGCATGATAACTCAGCTTTCCATGACCCTCAATCAATGAAAAACCTGTTGTATGACATTCTGGTACACAGCATACTCGATTTGACTGAAAAAGAAAATGATCTTAAGAACCAGGGGTCTTATTAATGTAAAGAAGAGCTTAAGTATTGTACCCAGATTACCTTTATCTATAAGCTATATCTATACCAGTGTGCCTGATGATAACTAGATCCCTGTATCAAAGTTCCAACAGCTATATCTATACCAAAATCTATGCCTGTTGGATGCAAGTGTGTAAACATGTAAATGTGGGTAAATACTCAATAGTTGTGTTGTGGTATAATAACACAACCTAGTCATTCTTTTATGTTTATCCTGATGATGTGGAATACAAATATACCTAGATTTTAAAATGAGCAAAAACTATGTACAGAAAAGGTACCTTGTGTTTTTTTCAATCCCTATTTTCTGGCAATCTTGAAATTCTGTACCGTCAGGTTTGGTGTTTGAAACAGCTGCAATATTCATCGGTGTTGCCGTGTACACATTCTCTGCATGAACATGGTCGCCCATTTTACCTTTAAAAATATAGAGAAATCAATTATTTCTATGCATTATTTGTTCCACTATCTAACTAAGTTAAAACAATCACTATTTTCCACTAAAATACTATATTTAACCGTTTATACTTAGTTCTAAGAGAAATCATCAAGACAGCTTTTCACATTTTATTTATCGCGAAAACTCATAACTATCAAAATTTACGCACAACTTTTGGAGAGACAATAACAATTAACAAGCACTCTTATTGCAAATACAACAACACTTCATAAAGAAATCAAACATACCCACACAATCGCTGTAGTTTTCTCTTTCAATGGTGTTTACGTTTGAGGCGTATTCAGCCCGAATCGAATAACAATCCTCGTATGACGTCACCAAGGGGGAGGTAATTGAAAACCGATAATAACTGAAAGGGTCTATAGGATACTTAAATAAGCAACGTTTAGACAGATAACTGGAATGAGATATTTATAAGTGACCTGGTTAGCTATCCATATATAATGAAAACTGGCATCATCTAAAGACTGTGAACTTCGTAGATGGATTTTCATGACAAACAACAGGATTAACATACATTAATTATTGATCAATTTAAACATTTAAATAGGTATTCCCAATAAGCTGAACATGCAGCATACTCAGTCATTCAAAAGTAATAGTCAAATTTTGATAATTATGTTCAAACGTATAATACTTTTCTGTAAAAAAGCAACGTCTTCTAATAACAAAATTATCCACTCCTCATCGCACGAATAATTGATAGACTGCACTATAAATGACTATATTATATTTCTTTAATAACATTTGTAGTATTAGACTTTCGAAAATGAATATGCTTAATAAACATTTTATTGAGCATTAAGTAATTTCAGGCAAACAAAGACGTAGCTACCGATGTTATGGCAATATGTTCCCACTTTATAACAACTCCTGTCATTCGCCATCAAACAAAATTTACCTTGAACTAGAAGAAACTCATAAACACTTTTTGTAATACTAATTATTACTTTACATAATCTGTCGAAAAGCACACAGATTTAACAATAATATTGAAGACAATGAAACAAGAAGAGTAAATATCTTAAATACCACGAAATTTTCCTACATAGAGGCAGTATAAACCATTTCTAGCTGTAGTTCATTAATAATATTTATCAATTGTATTATTGCTTAACCCAGATAAAGTATTTAACTCATTCGATTTTGTTTTATATGGAGCCTACAAATGTTGTAAATTACATATGCTTATGTTGCAATGACATCTAAATGGAACACAACTCACAGTAAACCTGTGACAAGGAATATTTATCTACCATCTAATCGTGCAAGGAAATTTATCCTAGAAAGGTTGTTCTGGTGTAAATGGGGGATTTTTTTAAAAAAGCGACCAAACAATAAAATTATTCCTTGCTCTACAGTCTGTGTTCAATATTCGAAACTTGCATTTACTGAGACAGGAGAAAAAAAAGAAACAGTATCAATTTTGTATAACGATTTCCTCACGTTTCTTTTGTTGCACATTTTCTGTACGAGGTCTAAAGAAACCTATACAACAAATGCTTGCTTCATCCATTTTAAATAAAAAGCTTCTTTTATATAAACTGTACCAGATCCATTTATTATATATTTTTATATATGAACATACTCTAGCACCCTGAATTTGCATATTTTACGACGTATTCGAAATTTAATTTGGATATATTTACAGTATGTTTTTGCGCGTAAAATTCATATTTATTTAAATCCGTCTGTTTTGTTTAATTCTCCGTATGCTAGTTGTTATTTCATGTGACTATAATTGTGTCGGTTTAATGTTACAAAGCGCATACACACATTATTCCATGTTGCTTGGACGGCGTACCTTATGTTCAAGTTAAAACTTGGACTGAAATAATGCATGTTGAGTATTTTTGTTTCTTATCCATTTTTATCTAAGGCCATGTAGACATGAATTGTGTGTTATACATATATATTATACTGTTTGTAAAGCTATGATAAAGTTTGATAAAGTGTAAGTATGGTTAATTACAACGCTTAATGTTGTTGCAAACCTAATGAGGCACTTTGTTGACTTAACAATACAATTTTAGGGAAAGTTTTAATTTAAATACAAAAACACATGCGTGCCTTTATATATGACATGAGACCATTATCTTTGTTTTGTGACATTGTCTAGCGAATAATTGTATCTCACGTGTCTTTTTATCTGATTTATTGCAATTTCAATCTTCCATTAATGTAACAAATCCATATTGCCATGCTGTCTGCAGTTACATCTTTTTCGAGCTGACATTCCAAGGGTTGTGAATGGATCCCAGGATACACCACTGGCTGATTGGTTCGGTTGATTAATTAAATGGAAACATCATGGCAAATTATTTATTCATAATGTATATGTACCTATCTAGGGCGTTTTATTTTAAATCATACAACGTTTGGGAAAAATAGGATGCAGATGTTATCTGTCATGTTGTGCTTGCTCCGAATTCTTTGAGCCTAGATTGGTGATAAATAAAGTTCACAATATATGATATTTTATTTAAATAGCAGGTGGGAGGATCCATTAATCAGTGAAAGGATACATTGAATTGTGTAATATTATAAATAGCTTTATAATGAGAAAAAAATGGTATCTATCTGATATTCTTTATAATACATCAAATGCTTAATGAGTCAAGACGAAAGAACTTTCTCCTGCCTCATTTGATAACATGCTTAAAGTGGCATTTTCCAAAAAGAATCAGAAATGTAAACTGAGCTTGCCAAAACATTAAATGGCCGAATCTAGTCTCGTAACTTAAAATCATTTGAATGAATCGCGAAATAAAAGGTATTTAGAGAAAGATTTTCATTTTCGGTTTTCAAAAGTCTATTTGATAGGTGCACGTTTGAACGTCCTGCAACATTTCAGTACTTAAGTCGTGATAGTAGATCTTCCACGCAAGCTGAGTGTTTTTCAGCGAACTTAAATAATAACGATATATACAAGACATACTATGTCAGTCGAACGAAATTTAAACGTAATCATGTCATTTCAGTTTTAAATACTTATATGTTTGAAACATTAATAATGAAGTTATTTAGCAAATTAAAATTTCTAATTGGTCGCCATTTAAATATTGTTACACTCAGTATTGAATACTGATACAGTGCTTATTTTCTGGGAGGTAGTGTAAGGAGATGAATAATAATGATGAAAAGGACGTAATTATCGAGCTTGCAGATATCTAATCCTGCCTTACATCGTTTTACGTCAAATACTACCAATTAAGGACTGCTTCAGATGATACGAAGTTTGCGCAATGTCAGGATGCCATGGAATCTAATAAGATGCATACTTTTATGTGAAGCGCCCGTTAACAAGCATTAAAAACGGTGACTGGTAAGCTCTAAGCCTGTGTTATTGCGAGTCCTATTTTTATGTTGGAATGCACTCCAGCTGATATATTGTGTGCAGGGTTTTTTTCTAATTTCGTCTTGGGACTTCCTCCTTTAAGAATAACAACAATGTGGTCGTATTTGGGTTGACGTGATAAATTAAAAACCCAAACCAAGTCTGCTGTTTTAACACACGTGTAGATATATCTGATGATTCACTACTCTAACTTTTATACTGTTACAAATTACTACTGACAAGCTGTTTCGCCATAGCGTTAACTTATCAAAGGATCTTAATGAAACCTGTGATGCGAAAAATATCAAATGCATGTGTGCATTAACTTCTCATTTGCTTAATTACACTTGTTACTTTAATAATTATCAGTATTGTTTTTGCATAACTATAAATGACATATTGCTTCATTAACATAAAATCCAGAGGTAAATTTTATATTATACTGCAGACAGTATTATATTATACTGTAGCCAACCACGCAATAATTGTAACTTTCCTATTGCAAAGTTTTGAAGTATGTTTTAATGAAATGCTAACACTTGTTCTGGGTATGAGTTTCGTTTACTTGTAATTGTTACCTTTACTTCGATTTTCGTCTTCATGACTATTAATAATTTAAAAAGAGTCCTCCGCGCGTTCTGCTATTGTATACAATGTATATATTCTTGAGTAAGTTTATTTGATTCAATGATTTTACTTATTTTAATTCATCTTGCAAAAATAAAAAATATCTGTTCATATTTTTTTGGATATGACATTTAATGAAATGCTGTATATTGTGCTTCTGAAAATATAAAAAAATGAAATGCAAACAATGTATCTGACTTCAGTTTAATCCTAAGACATCAAACATTGCAATGTCAAATATATTCAAGAAAATATATTTATAATTTGTAATAAGCATAATATAATTGTAAAAAAGGAATATACCGTAGTTATCAATTATAACTATATTACAAAAGAACATTTTAGCGATAATGAAGTTTAACGTGTTTGTTTGCACATGCTTAAACTTGAACAATTCTTTTTGTGATACAAAGGAAGCACAAGAACGAATGAGCGATGAATAAAAAAATATGTACCTTGAAATTATAGGGCGTTTTAATGACAATAAATATATGCAGAGAAAACATGGATTAGATACTTTTAATATATATAATAATAATTAAGAGCATAGTAGAAACATTGGAAGTCAAAACTAACTAAATAAGTGTTCCTTTCTACTATAACTGAAGTTGACCACAAGGTACGTTGAACTTTGGAAAACCTTACGATGATTCTTTTTTCTATAACGATGACGTCAATTACGTTGTGTGGTTTTTATTGAGATATATGACAATTAATAACAGTGATTGATATTTTTTATCTGATAGAAATAGCGATTTATAAAAAAAATGCTTATGCAATTCTGTATGTGGCAAGGACTGTAAGCTGTTATGATTTTGCAATTGAAAATGAAACTTGATCAAAGGTCGTGCGTTAAAGTGGTAATCAGAAATATCAATAGAACTCATTGCAAAATATAAGGATTGACCAGAGCAAATACGGCACAAATATTTTAAGTAGTAGTTTTGTAATTCAATGTTTCCGCGTTGGCAATGTCAGTATTATGCAGATTCTTTTTATTTTTATTATTATTTTATATTACCATTTTAATGATATGTAAATAATATCAGATAGAAAAAAGACAAAAGCGCTTTCCTTTTCTTGAATCATCTGCGCACTTAATTTCAAAACAAATTTAGTTTTAGTTTTTGTCCATTTAGAAATGTGTGATTGCTGCCTACAATTATACAAGATTAACGATTAGCAAGCTTCATAGCTGCTGTAACTGTTATATGATTTTATTTGCCTTTAAGCCGTATATATATGATCAATAAAATGAACAGTCGTCACTGTTTCTGCAGGGTCGCTGATCTTACACCATGCATTACTGAAATCCAATTACATGCTTAAATATTTGTAGACGCAACTTCTAAATAAACATATCCTCAAAATGCATGTGACTTAATTTAATCATGCAATGTGTATATTAACTACATGAACTACATAATGTACAGAACCTATGCATGGATATCTCCTACAGTGATTATAGCGTAGCCTAAAATAAAGAAGTTGATTGCATATTGTTCATCAATAAGAAGTCATAGATTCGATTTGTTAACCAAACACCCGCACAACCACTTCATTTCCCTGAGATACAATGTATATGTTTTTATCAATAGTGTATAACTTGAAAAGACTTTAAAAGTTTACTAAACGTACCTCGTTATATAACTATACAGCGTCACAAAAACTACCAATGTCATAATTTTGGAATGGAAAATTGGCTTTGAAATTACATGATAAGAACAACTTTGTTTGGATAAGTCTAGTCAAAGCTTATATAGGATATGACCAGCCATACATTACACGGTTTACGTCTAAAAAGTATAACAACATACAGTTGTATGTTGTCTTTTTTTTAATTGCGAACAGCTCGATAAAGCGCAAACATTTTTGACATAAACACATTGCTCATGATGAATTTAAGTGGGACCATTTAGCATTTATATTTTCTAGTAACCCGAATTTCTTAATGTCTCCAGCAAAGTGTTTCATCAACGGTTTCCCTTTTTAATTTAAATTTCAAATGAGAAATGTCTTTTTTAGTTTAAATTAGCCACCTAACCGATTGAGTATAAAATATTATAAATAGATTATTGACAATCATTCCATGGTTAATTATTCATAATACAATTGTATTTAGATGCACGTTGTTTAAGATTATGTTCATGGAAATTTCATTTCAAAATTAACGTCAAACAATATGGAACTAATTATTTTATTGGCATAATGTAAATTTTAATAACTAACTACAATATTTGGGATTTCGATAAAGAGCATTTCAAACAACTTTACCGAGACAATAAGAGAATATATCTTATAGATGGTATTATATATTATATTATATATTATAAATGTCTTAATACTTAAATCATTTTATGATATCATCGTACTGCAGTTATAAGAGAAGTAACCATTTCTAGCCTAGACCTATTATATAAATTTTGTTCCATAACTATACATTGTTATAAACAGCTATGTAATATCTATATCATTAAACCTTATAAATTTTATTTATTGTATACACTTATGGTGTCATAGGACATCTAATATAGCACAATGCACAATCAACTGTAACTAGATATATTAAAACTGCATAACAAGCGCATGAGCTTTAATCAAGTGGTTGGTATTTTGGTTAAATTGTACGAAAGCTTGGTAAATGTCCTACCGACAATTTACACTTACAATTGTTTCACTTACAATTGTTTAAGTATAGCCCCGGTTCCATTTTATTTCGAACCTGTTATAACATTAAAATGAATGAAATAACATTCGTCATAGTATTCTGCAATTATCTGTTAAGGTATCGTCGTAATATTTTATCCCACCATCTCTGTAAATATCGGTTGATATAACCCGTGTGATAAAGATGAGCTTTTAACCGATATTCGCGCACCTGCTCTAAGCCGGACTACTTTTTTGCTCTTGAATCTGTGGTGACTGTCTCAGATTGCATCATCTGCCAAATCTTAGGACAGACTTTGATGATCAAATGTCGTTACATGATGAATATCAAAATGGTTTAGATAGAGCTCGATCTTTAGTCGAACCAAATACAGCTGACTGCACAGATCTGGACAAATGTGCTAAAAAAATCACAGTTTCTAGACGTAAACATGAACACTAACCCAGCATATCCAATCCCAACATTTCTCCAAATTTCGCAAGTCACCCTGTCAAAAACACAACTATCTTCGAAATTTTAAAGCGCTATATTCAATGTTCATAATTTCAATGTCATCAACAATTAAAATCCATGAGCTACTGTTTGTTACATACACAAACACACGCAAACCTCGAATGTAATTCACTAGTAATTTAAATAGTAGTGTGCATTCATTGCGCATTTCTTATGCAAATAATCACTAGCGAAATCGCGAAAACTGAATTATGTAAATGTATATTTCTAGTGCTTTGACAGATTTGCATACGCGTTTATATACTCACAGGTCCTGGTCACACCGTCTTAACTCTTTTTAAGAAAATATCTATATTTAAGATGATTGAATAAGATTTTTACATTTTCGTATAAACATTATTACATTTTGCATTTGTATTTGTGCAAGAGTTCATAACCGATTATAGTAAATTTAAATTTATCCTTTAACCGCCTTACTCTTCCAAGGCGGTAATTGATGATTTTATTCTTGTGTGCTATGTATAGTATCTGTGTTTTTTGTCACATTTACATTTACCCTTTTTGCCATTATTTAGATGTGGATGAGATTTGAATATCCGTGGAAAGTTTGATAGGACCTTTTCTTATTAACCTATATCTGTATTCCTTACTTTCATATTTTGATCAGATAAGCTTGCCTGTTTTGTTCAACTCTCAGCGTATTTTATGTTTTTTTTACGCTTTTTACGTTTTATGCTATACTTAATTTGAAAATAAACTTCTGTTAAATAATAATCAGAGCCTGAAACAAAGAAGCTCATAATAAGTAGAGAAATGTAAGTAACTAAACATTCTTGTCGCTCATTATGCGTAATGTTTTCTTAAACTTCCTTGAAATGTCAAAAATGACTGGCAGTTAACACACCATCAACAAAACAACAGTAAAGAATGATACCTTGTATTACTCCATTTTAATAAAATAAAATTTAACACACTAACAAAAATACAAAGGTTAAGAATAATAACTTGTATTAACCCATCCAATGAAATAAGGGTGATATTTTATTTAATTCTAAACCAAACACAGGTTTAAAACCAAGAGGACGTTTTGTTTACTTAAGTTATATAATTTTATAGTTATATGGCTATATAATCACTGTTTTAAGTTACATACCTATACTGATTGCGCTTTGCTAAATATGATGTGCCGCATTTAGAGATCCGTGGTTTTATCTCTGATATGTTGAAGTGTCTGATAAATCCTTGTATCTAACGTGTCGTTTAATTGATGTATTGCAATTTCAATCTAAATGTAACAAATCAATATTGACATGCTCAGTGCAGTTACATCATTTTTCGTGCTGTCATTCCTCGGGTACCTAATGGATCTCATAATGCACAATAGATTGCTTCAGTGTATTACTTTCTCATTAATGGAAATATCATGACAAATTACTATACCATATTTCCATATGAACCTATCTGGGGCGTTTTAATTTGGAACTTAAACCTTTAAAGAAATAACAAGAGATATGTTTGTAATTTTCATGTGGTGTTGGTGCACATCTTGTTTCAAACAAAGAAGATTGAATTATAAAGGAAAAGAAAATCCATAAAGATATGATATTTTATTTCCGTTGTCGGTGGGAGATTAATCAAGAACTATATCTTTGGATAGAGAAATATTATATATAGTTTTCATAAGAAATCATGGGTGTAATCTGACAGCCTTTTTGAAGTCTAAAACAGTAAGACCCAACTCCTAATGCGCCACAATACTCTTATGTATCATTAATAACAGTATGTTAGCTTAAACAACTCATTTATAATACCGAAAGCTTTCTAATTAAACTTGAATGAACATTACCGAAATATTTACATAATCAGTTTGCAAAATATAAGTTAATTGAGCTGAAGTGTTTGTTTTAAAAAAAAAAGGCTTCACAAGTGAACGTCGAAAACGACCTGCAACTATTTGTGTCAGTTACATAATAAATCATTTAATATCCAAGCAAGCCATTTGTGTGTTTTTTCTGGTGGAAAATATAACAGAATACCAGTTCAATGCGATTTAATAACAATGAAGTTGGTGCAATATCTGTTTAAGATTTAATTCTAAAATGCGAGGAATATGCAATGTTAATATATAGCTTATATATGACTTTTTCTTTAAACTATTAACACCATAATATTGGCGTCGACTTTGATGTAGACATACACACGCATGATTTCCTCTGAAGTTTTTTGCTCTTAGCGATGTGATAAATCACCGAATCTCAAATTTTGTGCAACTTTCAACAAAACGTGGGGTTTCATACTAGTTACAATATTTCGCAAAATGCGAAAATATTATGCGGGTGTCCATTTTAGATATTACCTTTATCTTTTCAATGCGTTTTACTTTTAGAGACGTAGTCGACATCAAGTGGATAACTGAGCTATATGTCATGAAAAGATACATGTGATTGGGACATGTGAGAAGACAACAAGTAAGGGCGTACATAGGTCATTTCAATAAAAATATTGAAAATCGATATTTCATTAGATTATTAAACGTGATTTGAGGGATTGAAAAAAGTGTTTATATCTACGTAACACGGCTTCATATATAAAATGCTACAAATTTGGCTACTTAAGTGCAAAACAATGTTGGAAGCCACATAATAGACGATACATGTTTTTTATGTGGAGCTAAACAAGAGTTGAGTAATACTGGTTTTTATATTCTCAGTCTCCCAAAGTGCTGGTACGAGTCCCACTTTCATGACGGAATGTCATCCAGCTGAACTACAATGCACATGTGATTTATATGTTTGCCTATTGGTCTTCCTCCGTATGCAATAACTAGTCGCCGAAAGTATTATTATGATTGGGTTTGCGTTGCGCAAACTATCAACAGTCATCCAATCTTTTTGTTGTATTGCAAGTGTACTTTTTTCAGGTGTGAACATGAGAATGTTGCAAATTTAAATTGACAGGCTCTGTTCAGATACACCATATTGCTTACACATCACAGGATCAAAATCAATGGCACTGTTGTAAATTAATATTGACAAGCTCTATAAAGTTATACCATAGTTACAACATATCAAACAATCTCTATGAAACCTTTGATGAGGGAAAATAAATTGCATATGTGCATTAACTTCCGATCTGCTTAAAGGCCGGTAAATTAAAGGATACTCTTGTCAAATTAATAGTCATTCGTTTAAGGCACAACTTTTAATGTTATATTCTTTCATCAACATAATATCCAAAACTAAAGTTTCAGTATTTATTGCCAGACAAGCAACAGTTGTTGCTTTTTTCTAATTATTTTGTTTTTCAATGTCACACAAGAATAACATAATATTGCATTGTTTTTTGTATTTGTTACCATAACATTGGCTCCACAATATAATAAAAATAGTTTCATTAATGTTTTTGTGTATTTGTTGTTATTACTCTGATTTTATATTTTCAATTGGTTGTAAAACAATAACAAAAATATGTCGCAAAAATAACTTTTGAACTCGATAATTTATCATATTCACACTGAAGATGCACTGAATCAAAAAATAAGCATGTGCATTTTAATATTAAAAAAGTGAAAAAATGCATATAAGTCAGTCGTTGTGTTTTGTCGTGTTACTGTAATTTTGATCTCTGAAACAAGTTTATGAAAATAAAAATGAATTTTGGTTTACTTTGTTCTTTTTCCTGATAGAGTTTTAGTTTCTCTACTAGTAATTATGTTTATTTTATACCACCGCACATTAAATTCACTTTACGAAGAGTGTGCAGTTTACTTACCCTATATTACTTGCCATTACTAAAACAATACAGCCTAATTTTGCGTACGAAGACTGATACTTCAGCATCATTTTCTTTGAAGGTGTTTTCTGTCAATTGGTTTATATGACAACAAAAATTGAAAAATAACCTTGTACAGCCGTAATAAAAGATAGATACCATAAAAACGCTTAAAGTGTATGATGTTGTATACTTTTGGGAATGTTGCACATTTTCATGCACATGTTTGAGCCTAAATTCTTACAGGTATTATGACATATGTCCAACAACACCTTTGTTTGCAATACAAGTGAATCGATGTTAAAATGCCTCAGAAAAATTCTTTAAAGTCTTTTACGACAGTTAACACGTTAAGATATAAATGCGGATTAAATTATTTGTTTCATAATGTCAAGTGAATGCATTTCATCATCGGAAAGTGCAAGTGAAAAATTGCTCAATTACTGATTTAAACACGTTTTTTACTTATCAGTGTTATATGACCCGGCCAAACTGTGTGTTGGCTCCTTCGTAACTCTAGAGAGTCTCTAGAGAAGGGCAAATTTCATCTTTTACCTTGTATGAACCGAGCTAAATCAAATTCAGTTTTTAGTCAGAACCTTGTAACGTGATTTTACTTTTCACACTCGAACATTATGTTTTATTTTATGTTTAGCAGTATTGTATTGATAAAGTATTATTCTGAGTTCACTGCCCGAACTTAATAATACTCAATTAAATTAATAGCTAAGCATCGTTTCTTCGAGCTGTTTTTATCTCAAGGATAAACTCGTTTTATTGAGACATATGTTGAGTGGTGTACCAACACTACATAAATCAAATGTAATTTATAAGAGGAATGAATTATTAAATGATATTGTGATTAACGTGCCGTTTAAAATTATGGCTAAACAACATTCGTAATACAATAGTGCACTATTTGATATCTAAAAACATCAACATTAACATAACGCAATACAACAAATGTATAAACAAATGAAAGTATCAAATAGCTTTTTCAACTTTAATTGAAAACATATCTTTTAGATGATAGGTCATGATATCCTGGTTAGCAGTATCACCATGTAAAAATATTTTTTAATATCGGAATAAACCAATAATAAGTCACTTTCATTATTAATATAAATCAACCTGATATTCACATATTTGTATTATAACGTTTCCGGAGATGGTGCAATTGTTTTTTTTTGCTTTGTTCTGTCAAAAAGAAAAAATTTCAATTCAGTTGCATTTAACAATTCAGGAAGTATCATTTTATAGAGTGCATGGATAAATACAGATAAAGCATGGAATAGTTTTGCTTATCCTTTTCACAACAGTACTGTTAAGTTATAAAAGATCACTGTAAATGATAACACTGATAATTAATAAACAAAATATAAGAATCCTGAAAAAAACATTTTAACCCCGCTTTCCATGAAACAGGATAATAGATACAGTGTTATTAATATTTTCTGAAAAAGTAATCTAGTATAAAACATCATTGAAACATGACAATAATTCCGATATAGTTGCATTAAGTTTAGTTGTTCCTCTTTAAAGAAGATTTCGCAAAAACACGAAAAACAATATTATTAAGTCATTTTCACATAATAATAATTTTATATTTTATTGAAATCATTTTTAACTTTAATAATCTCAATATATAAAGATAAAAAATTAATCGTCTTTTGTAAAGTTAAACAACTTGTATGTTTGAAAGAGCAACTGAAATGAATGTCAAAGAACATGGCTCAAAATACTTAGCTATACGTATATTTTGTATTCATCGGAGCAATCTAATTATGTTTTAACACAGATGTTTAACGTGCATCAAAAAACAGTTATATTTAAAAGCATAAATCTTTTAGATATGTCTGTCGTTATAAAGAGACTGACAGAAAGCATAATGTTAAGTATTCGGTAAACTAGAATCATAAAAGATTCAAAAAGAAGATATCATTTATTGTCTTTTTATTTTAAGGAAATGTTATGTATGGCAGTTCAAACGAAGTTTAATACATTAAGCCCCAGGTGTCACAAAATATATTTAACTGCGGAATCAAGACTGCAATTTCAACAAACGTCTATTTGTTCTTTGCCAGTCATGCTAAGGATATGTGGGAAACCTTAAGGCAGCGAAGTTTGGACTTTGTAACCTGTATCTATATGACTCAAAATCAAGCAGATTTTTGTAAAAAAAAAGGTTTTTTATTAATATGCGTGTTTTCGTGAATGGGTTGCGTGCATGCGTGCTTTTGTGTACATTCTCTTCGCGATATAAAGATGAATATCAGTTAATATTATTATACACCGGAGTTCTCTAAGAAAAAGTGTAAATCAACATTTTCTCGTTTGTTTCATGTGTTAATGCGGTAATGGCTAGGAAGTTATAATATAACAAAAATGAAAAAAGAATTATTTATAATTCCAAAAGGATATTATAAAAAGTATTTAAATATAATAATAAGATTTGCAGTTAGCTCAAGTGAGAAAAATGTCTCTTTAGATTAAAACCGTGATTAACTTAACTTTTTGTTGAGCAAATGTTTCGCTTCTCAGCACTTAAAAGCGGCTTTTTGCATTCGGTATTGTTGTAACTTTAACTTTTCTGGAAAGCGGTGAAAGGATCATATACAATTTTATTAACAGTAGTAGATAACAAATATTAAATGAATATCAAAATGGATTATTCATTTTATATAACATTGATATGTATTCTAATGTCGTTTACAGAAATGTGTTTTTTTAAAAAAGTTTACTGGTACTGTTTGTTTGTTTATTTGTGTGTCTGTTTGTTTGTTTGTTCGATCGTTTCTTTCTTTCTTTCTTAGATATCATAACAAGATCACTAGTATTACGCTTTTCTAAACGATGCTTAGATACAATCCCTTATTATTAAAAAGCCTTAAAACTTGCTTGTTTTTTTAGAAAGTATATTGCACAATATTCAAATTTAGTTAAAAACTGCTCATTGTTCTTTGTTTTGAATAGTTTGATTTCATTAACTATCTTGTTTTCAAAATAATTAAACAGAATGCAATCGATAAACATCTTTTTTTTATATATTATGTATATATCATCTTGCTTATTTTATCTCCAAATTCAAGACATGGTCATATGTTAGGGTTTTTCTATCATATTTCATGACCCTTAATCGAATCCAACTCTTAAATGCCTTGATATCCCACATAACAACGTTTAACTCCACATTTGTGTGTATGCAAGTATTTTTTAAACTTTAAGTGCGACCTTATAGATTTTTAAAAAGAATTACGCATGTGGTTTGTTATGGCTTTAGTGCACGTGTACTTCATGTTTAAGCATGGTGTTTGTTAAAATTCAAAATGCAAGTGTAAAATTAATACAAAGGTTTTAGAGTGAAATGCGTTTGGGGCATATGGCGAGAAAAAAAGAGGGTGCGTCTTTACATCGGTTTTCTTTTCTTTGCTTGCATCTTGAGACACCCCCTAGGAAGTGCAAGGTTAGAAGCTTTGTAAAACTGGTTTAAGCACCCTAGTCGGTCCCCTTTGCCGTTCCAATGTGGAAACTGTTAAATTTGTTTGTTTTTTTTTGTTTTATGACTCAATAGAGATTTGTTTTTGAAACATGTGGCTTGCAAATACATACTTTTGCCCTGTGTCTTTTCTAATTTTGGTATATGTTTCAATGCTTATAGGGCTTTGTCAAATTTCCTTATTATCGCAATAATCAGTATGAAACCACTGTTCAACATCCCTTACTAAACTAACTAAAATAGAAAAATTCCCTTTAAAGTCCATGCAAGTTAATTAAATTAACATATAACTTTGATTTAAATTAAAAAAAGTCTTTGACTTTGATGTTTGGTATATGTTGCAATGCTCATAGGACTTTGTCATATATTCTTATTTGAATGAAATTGCCTCAAATAAGAAGGAAATAATGAAAACAGTATTTGAAAAACATTAGAAAAAACGAACATGAATTCTGTTGCAAATTTTGGAACGCGTATTAATGTAACATCGATTTGTGCGAAAATTATTATGCAAGAGTTTATTTGATGCAGTACAAAAACCGCAAATTAATTCGGGAAGTTATAACTACTTGTCATTTCATTTCACGCATTTGACAAATACAGACTTCTGCAGATATTTTAACCTGTACATGTCACTACTGAATACACATTTTACCTGAGACATTACACATTTCCTGCCCAATACATTTGTCGATCTTAGGCAATTAGTGCATGAGTGGCGCGCCATTTAAGTTTCTTGTCATGGATGGCATATTACGTCTTTTTTATTACAGTTATTAAATTAATGAAATAGAAAATGATCGTAGAGATCAAATGGATTAGAAAAAAATGAGTTTCATAATGTTACAGTGCCTACTATCAATATATCAATGTTTTAAATCTGACGACTATTTTATCAAGTTTTCCCATAAATTATATTTCTCGGTATAGTGGGAAATGAATGCCAACTGTGGTGTATGAAAGAAGATTTTTTTAACCTAAAAATGTCACATATGTCACATATGTATATATTTAATTGATTTACTTTTTAATCAAAAAATATCCGCGGCACCGGAGATTAATTATATACTTTACTATTCTCTAAAACACAGATCTAATTAACATTAACATTTACTGAACTGTAATGCCTGTAATTTTTGCACTTTTGCTATAATGAAAACAAGCAAAGGAAATAGAAACAAGATTATAGAAGCTAACAAATTAATTTAAAAACGATTCGATAAATTTTGCATCATATGAGATTCTACATTACATGTGATACATTGTCTGTTTCGTATAGCTATTTTTTATAAATATTACCCGTACAGCGAAATTCAATAAAAGCATTTATATATTAATTCTGCCTATTGTTGTAATACAAACGCCTTTGCGTTGCTAATGCGATTCAGTCTATATGTTTAATTTTTACTTCTGCTATAAAAGTATATATAGTTCAAAACTAGACGCTAGGGTAGACAGACACATTGGACGTTAGACAGATATTCATAGCAACGAAGAACAGGAATGCTTTATAGACAATTTTATTGCCAGGACGTACAGAAAAGTTATATTTTATTATTCTTTAAACCTGCCTACGAATAAATATTAACTTTGCCTTGTAAATAACTATAAAAAGAAAATTGTTTTAAAACACAGTTTATAGTTGTGATTTGCTTTCACCCAGCAAAGACTGAATACTTGCAATTTGCAACTATTTTATGCATTTTACTATCAAACACACTAATATTTCCATCGCAAATAATATAGATTTTTAACTTTTTGTCTGCGTTAAAGGCTACATTTGGTGTGATAAATATGCCCCTCGAAAATCGTTGTTCACTAGCCCGTAGGTTGGTCTACAAACTCCAACATTACTAAAACGTACACACATGGCTTGAGTTAATTGCCATTTAACCAGAAATGAAGATCTTGCTCAGAAAGTTGTTTAGTATATTTCATCTATTCTTAAATAGCTGACTGAAACTTTCGATGGGGTATAAATCACTGATGGATATAAATACAAAATAAAAAAAAAGATGAATAATTACTTGGTATTTTATCGTTTTTAAGGTTAAAACATATCATTCCATTCCGATCAGGGCTAAGATTATACTTAATTTCACCAATTGTAAAATTACGGAAAGTGTAACGTTCAAGAAACTGCAGAAAATAAATCATAAAACAATCGTCGCAATTGTTATTGTTCCAAATAAAACAGTTTGTTACCAACGTCACGTGACATGGTTTTCATAAGAATAATCTGAATGAAATTTTACAAAATGACAAAGCAAAACAACAAGAAATTAAATGCTCACTTAGATAAAGCAAGTGCCAAGAACCGATTAAATATATATAATAAAGACATACTGAAAGTAATAAAGGAAGTCCATTAAAACGCGGGATGAGTAAATAGACGTTGGCGCAAAAATATGAGGAAATAGAAAATAATTTATCAATTAATTGTGAAAGCCGGAGAATGGCTATACTCAACAAAACATGAGCAAAACGTTCATACAATTATATAAAGCCAGATATGATGCAATCGTTTAGAATAGAATTCTATGAAACCAGGGCAATAAAGACTTTCACAGCAATGTATCTAAGCTAAATTCATGTTTGGCTTGTGTGGAACAAAAATTAAATATGATATTAATAAATCTTTTAAGAACTCTTACATTGGTATAAACATTTCTTTTGAGGTTTTTTTATCTATTTATAATTTTTTGTATGTTTTGAAGAACATTTATTTCAATAATAATTGCTCAGTGTTGCTGTCCATGGCGCGGCGTCTACATATAATCATTTCTGGAAAAGTCCTTAAGGTGGCGCTATCATGTTTATACCTCTTCTGCTGCGTTCATAAAAAAATGTTTCTTCTTAATCAGCTTTTTTCATATTCATTTACAACTTAAAGTCGGAGTTTGCTTTGCTTAGGTTTACTAAGGTTTATGTAAGACATTAACTTCACTTTAAACGCTTTTAAATGTGAGTTGTTGTATGGAAGAAATATATTGATGAAAAGTTTTACTTGTGCTTTTTTGAGCATGCCCTCTGAGTAAATAGGTCTGGAATGAGATATCAAATCCATTTATATACATCAGTATCTATATTTATCCCTTTTTTGTCTGTTTGTGTTTGTTTGTTGTTGTTTGCTGTTGTAGTCGTTTGTTGTTTGTTTGTTTTTGTTCATTTTGTTTTGTTTTGCTTGATGTTTTTTTTTTGCTTTACTAACAGCGAAATGTTTTCAATTCTTACATAAAACTTCTTTAAATACTTTTACCTTAAATGCCGAAGGGATTGTCGAATACAATTTACCACGACATCTTAATAGGGACAACGTTTGGTCTTATTGTAAAAAATACGTGAATAGTATGGTTTATGTAAACATTGGCAATAAATGTGCATTCCTAAAGGTTAACTTAAATCAATTGGCGGATAGTATTCATGAGCACACAAATGACTTCTGAAAAGTGTACGACATAATTTTTAATTACTTGTCTTCTTAAAAATTAGTTTACAATTAAAATAATGTCCATTGAGGCATAGACGTTTGTCGTTATCTTTTCATTAGTAATCTCAATATAGCAACCACTTCTGCTTAATTATTATTTGCCCTTTATGGTTAATATTAGGGCAAGCTAAAACTTCAACAAAATGCGAAGTGAAACTGCAACGCATGATAAAGAAAACATGAGGAAGGTTGTACAAGGAATTGATACATTAGACGGCCATCGGTACGATGGTGTCAAACTACATGTACTCAGATGATTATATAGTTTTCATTTAAACAGAGATCCTGGCGGAAAATTTCGGATCCTGGCTACTCTCGGTTTGAAGGTTAACATTTCAATGGTCAAGCGTTTGCAATATTGCAGACGATTTGTGGGTTGGGAGGGGCGACATAATAGATTATTATTATAACATTAAAACTACTACTATAAATATATTATTATCCAACTGTGTATTTTAGTTACTGTTCACTAATACAATTATCTGTGTTCATGAAAAGGTTCTTAAATACTTTAGAACACATTTTTTCATATACAGTCATAGTAGCTATTGTCAGGTAACAATTCAGTTAAGTTCACTATTACTTTTAAAGTTGACAATCAGCAAACAAATAAGTTTATGTAAATATTTGGTTAAAGTATTTTAGCCATTGGCCAGTATACAAAGTGTTTGTTTAAGTAATATCAGTTAATATACATATACATTGATTTCAATAGACATGTTATGCATAGTAAATATTAAATTATTATTCAAGTTTTATCATTTTACGGCGTATCGTATTGTTTAACCTGTATAGATTTCCTCAAGTATTTTTTATCGTTTCAGATATCTATAATAAAAATAACAATTTATTTTACAGATAAACAATATACCACCATCCTCTAAAACTGACTTCAGATTGAAACACAATTTATCCAGTCATAAAACAATCTTCATTATACATTTTAATAGAATTCTGTCTCTTCAACAATACATTTTTCTTAATTTTAAATTATGTTTGCACACTTAAGATTTCGCTTACACACCGACACCGTAATCAATCAATGTCTACTAAGCTAATGGAGAACATGATCTTTTATGTCATTCGAATGACAAATTTTTGCTGTGAAATATTCAAGGAGCTAAAATAGTGTTTGACAGTAATTCTTGATATGTGGATAACTGGAATTGTAGTCGTGAAAATAATATTTAGGAAAGCTGGAACAAAAACAATGAAAGAAAAAGAACAGGTTATTATTAATAATTAATTAATTAATTATTAATGACATCGTATTTAATAACGAGTATACACCATTTCTCATAAAAGATAATTATATGTTAAATATTTGGTTGTCTCTGTATTGTTCTAATGCTACATTTATATTTATTTGCTAAATGTTCTCAAAGACTGGAAATATTACAAAGCTTTATAAAATTTTAACTTTGGTTAACATAGTACATTAAAAGCAATTTATTTCAATTTAAGTGCCTTGTGGTCTTGTAAACCCTCTTCTACAAACTCTCAAATTACATCAGTGCTAAAATACCCATTAAGTCTATAAGCTGTTATATTTGTTCTTAAAGACCTTTCAAGGTAACTTTCCTTTATGTATAAGTTAATTGTAAGTTCAAAATCACCATGAACAATTTTAAGCACCCAGTCGGTCCCTTCTTCCAACTGACCTTTCCAAGGTGGTAACTGTTGAGTTTGCTCTTTTTGTTTAATGACTCATCATTTAATTGTTCTTATTATTACATTTGACTTGCTCCAGGTACGGGAGGCCCCGGGTTCGATCCCGGGCCGCGACATACCAAAGTCGTTAAAAATGGTAGTTCCCTTGCTAACGCTCAAGCAAACATAAGGATAGTTCCACGACTGGTTTGCCCGGTGTCAGGATAATGTGACTGGGTGTGGTATCATGCCAGGTCTTCACGGCATGCTATACACAGTGAAGGCAGCACTATATCTGCTTCAAGTAGACACCGTCTCCAGATAACTAAAATACTGTTGGTGGGACGTTAAACCCAATAAACAAATAAACAAACAAACATTTGCTTGCATGTGAATTATTGTCCTGTGTCATTTCAAATGTTGGTATATTTTGTAGTGCAAAAAGGAATGTACTTCATTTTTATGTTTGGAAAACGACAAAAGCGGTGAGCTTAAATTAAGAGGTAGTTCATGTTCTGTTTAATTATTTTCAATTATGTAACAAAAGAAGGGTCCATTTTTAAATGCAAGGTATTTATTAAAGATGCCACCACACGGCATTAGATTACTAATTAGTATTGATGTGGTGCTCATTCGATATGTTTCATTTGGTATTGACCAATATCTTTAATATATTTTCGTTGCGGAAACATTTAAATATTTTCCACACACAAACGGGTACATTGTATATCCCAAATGAAAAGCAATATGTAATCTCGTTGTACAGTTTTACACGCTTTTGATCCACAAATCAATTTCCGACTTCTCATTGCTATATCAATCAGGAAAGAAAATTCAATACAAACGTACAATGGCACAACTGGTTCATGTTAGACAGTCAATGTTAGTGTGGCAGGTTACGAATGTTTCTTGTCAGTGTAACTGCAGTTTCCTTGAAGTAATCCAATTTAAAGATTAGAATTCACGTAAAGCTACCGTAGTGTGTAAATTTTATGCCATTTATCAGTTTATAAATGTGTTAACCAGTTTATAATTGTATTATTCATTTTAAAAATTGCTAGCATCTATCAAGCCGTTTTCCTATTTTTATACATGTAACATGTATATGTACAGTTTGTATACTTCTATTGTAGATTGAATAATAACTATATGTTTCGCATTTGTTTTGGGAGTTTATTTAGAAGTGAATGCTATTCGTAAGACAATGAAACCATTTTCCGATTATTTAACATGAAACTATTTTCTTATCATTTTCGTCGACATATAAGAAATATATTGTTCGCTTGTTTATACTAAATATACAAAATCTCCAATGTGCTATGCTCAGTATTCTAGTTAATTGAAAGTGATATTTTACTGGTATGTGCGCATACATGATTTAGTAACAGCTTCGTTTGTTACTTAAAAAATGCCTTCTTGATTTATTTACAGCCGCATCACAGATCAACTAGATGACCTTCCCATAATAAGTCATTCGCCTCGACGGGTACTTAAACCCACGCAATGACATGTTGAGTTGTCTGATGGAAAAAGTCGGTGATAATACTTCTTGGCTAGTTAAATTAGATTTCAGCCCCTAGCAAGCTAAAACGTCAACTATTGGTGTCAGCGACGAAGCCAAGCGCAATTTATGGATTGCGTTTGAAACTTGGCAAAAGGCTGTTGTTGTAGTTATCATGTCATTCTTACCTCCTCTGAACTGTCCGAACAATTCTGATTCGTACAAATATCAATGTTGCGAGTGCTTATTACAACCATGTATTCTTCTCATTTCATTTTTTTTTTCTTTTTAAAAAAAGTTAATTTCACTTTAAATTAACCATTTTTATTTAGTTTTTCCAATTGAAATAATACCCCTTTATTTTCTAAACACTGTGGTCATTATTTTTCAATGATGTCACTACTTTCGTCATTACTTGTCAAAGAAAACATCAGCGTTTGGACATTTTGTATTCAAATAGATCAGTTTTCTTTTCATTGCTTGCATTTGATAAACCCAACAGGAAGTGCGAGGTAAGAGCTCTGTGAAAACGGTTTAAGCACCACAGTTGGCCCATATTGCACACTGACCGTTCCAAGGCGGTAACTGTCGGGTTTACTCTTTTAGTTAAATGACTCGTACAAATTTGTTATTACTTTTCACTTGGCTTGCATGTGAAATAGCTTTGTCCTGTGCCTCTTCAGAGTTTAGTATGTGTAGCAATTCTCCTAGGACTCTGTCTTACATTCTTATTCATGATCACAACAATGTTACTTGTGCAGTGTGGCGGTCGTAAAAAATCTCCCCATGCATGTAATCTATGTTGTCATTTAATTCATGCTGTAACGATTGTAACGTAAATTTCCTTTGATGGACACGGGACTTTGGTTCCTCAATTCCATCTTTACATGAACAGGATACTACAACCATGCATTCTTCTTATTTCATTTTTTTCTTTATTCAAAAATTGTATTTCATTTATAATCAACCATTTTTGTTAAGTGTTTCTAATCGAAATAATACCCCTTTCCTTTCTAAACACTGTGGACATTATTTTTTAATGACGTCACTACTGTCGCCATAACTTGTCAAAAAAAACACCAGCGCTTGGACATTTTGTATTCAAATAGATCGGTTTTCTTGTCATTACTTGAATTTGAGAAACCCATCAGGATGTGCGATGTTAGAGCTATGTAAAACCGGTTTAAGCACTCCAGTCGGCCCATATTGCCAACTGACCGTTCCAAGGCGGTAAGTGTCGGGTTGCTCTTTTAGTTAAATGACTCGTCACAAATTTGTTCTTACTTTTTACTTTGCTTGCATGTGAAATACTTTTGCCTGTGCCTTTTCAGAGTTTGGTTTGTGTTGCAATGCTTATAGGACTTTGTCATATATTTTTATTAGGAGTTACAGATCATTACCACTTCTTACCATGTATATAACGTACTGATTTTGGCAACTTCGAACCACGCTGAGTAGGTTTTATTCTCATTTGTTAATAGTGCTGTACGAGGGGTTTTAAGATTGTTATCGTTCAATATTTCTTAAATGAGTTTAAATGAGTTTCTTCAAAAGATAAGTTGCGTTATTAAATGAATTGTTTGAACCATTTAGACAATATGCAATACATCTGGTGCAGAATAGTTTATGTCCATGTGAAGGCCAATAGGCAGGTTCGATCATATTTTCAGCTCACTTTAAGTCCGGTGTTGTCATTTGTCTGATAACATTTTGTCTTGTTAACCTATAATATACGTCTTTTGGTGCTTTGCATCAATGCTTTTCTTGTATTCTATCACAACATGTTAACGACAACATATATGACAACCTCGCGTGGGTTCGTCATCCAGTAAAAAGGAGTGGTGTAGTCATCTCTGTTAATTGTGTTCTTCCATAGAGAACACAGTCACATACAAATAGGAACACAATGGCAATACTATTGTGAATGTTAATATTCTCAGTGGAATGAAATTACCTATCCCTTCTATTTTATTAAATTAGTAAACCTCAGGGGATATATCA
The DNA here is from genome assembly GCA_007844125.1 of Sinonovacula constricta. Taxonomy (NCBI): domain Eukaryota; kingdom Metazoa; phylum Mollusca; class Bivalvia; order Cardiida; family Solecurtidae; genus Sinonovacula; species Sinonovacula constricta. Next base: position 63,387,791 of record CM017557.1, read on the forward strand.
AACCGTTCCGGCGAGTTTTACACAGTTTTTAAGCAATTCGTTCTGATTAATCACCAGCATAATTATGTTTCTTGTCGATGTTTGCGACATTGCGGCTTTGCGATTAACACCATAGTAACTCCCATTAAACGATGCAATTTGCACACAACCAATAAAAACAATAAGTGTAGGGAACAGACGACAGACCATTGCATGGGTTTGTCTCAATTACAAATGCAGGGATAAGAGTTGGTTGGAACTCGTCGAAATTCCAAAAGACGGTATTCTGAAAATTGATGGCAAAGATCGAATCAGTCGCAATGTATAAATAATCTGTGGCAAAGTGGTTTAACTATGGGTTGCCATACATGAGGTCCCTGGTGGGAATCATAAAAAAATACAGACATATTTGTTACTTTTATATTATTCTTTCGTTTTTCACCGACTAGCAATCTACTTTTTTTGTAAATCTACAAACAAGAGTTCGAAAACCATTTTTATATCTCAGAATATTTAAAACATTATTTAAATTTATTTTAGCTTTCAAGAAACCATTTTGAAGGATATGAATATTTGCATTTGTGATATGTTGTGTATTATTTTTACAATGTGATTTCGCACATTTATTACAAGTATAGTATATTAAATATTTATTATCGATCTAGCAATATGTATTCGTGTTTATTTTTATTTTAAAGGGGAAAGATTTGAGTATTAATTTGCAACCAATATAACACGTTTTATATAGTTATACATATACATATCAACCTATCCCAATATAACGATAAATGAATTATGTGTGTGCTGTTTGGAAAATCTAAACACTTAGGGACCGTAATTCAACCTAATTAGGTGACCTTATTACTTATTATTGTTTTCACCAGTACTCGCAGAATGATTTGAAATGGCGTGCTGTCGTGCATATGATGTAATATTTCACTATGTGGATGTTTTTATGGCCCGCACGTTTATATGGTCCGCACATTATTATCTAAAATTGCATATTATGTTTTAATTAGTATGTGCGCAGACAATAACTAATTTTCTTTCTATGCAAATAATATTTTTTCGTGTTTCTTGGTAAGTTAGTGTCCCACTCGTTATTTGTTTATCATACGGAGACCCAGAAGTCTCAAAATGGAGACAATACAAACATGTTTTGTTTTATAACATGCTGTGGACTTGATGCTACACCAAGCTTTATTTGGTTTAGCGCCAAATGAACATGTCATGTACATCTTAGTATCATAGCAGATAAGCATATATGCAAATGACAAACCGTTAATGGTAGTTTCCAGCATACAAGCAGTTATTCCGAAGTGGCTAGAAGATGTCTACGATTGTATTTCTTTTGTTTTGTTACTGCTGCTGATGCTGCTGATGCTGCTGTCCAGATTATTATTTTACATATACATTAATATAACGGAAAAACATGTACTGTTAAAATTGATCATCTGTTGAAGAAAAGGACAGTCACAGACTACATCTCCTTAGCCGCCATTAATATACAGTTGCTATACAAGGTGCTATTAGTATTAAAACATAAATTAAATTTGAAAATGCACAAGACAAAGATATTCACATTCCAGTCATCTTCTTCTTCTTCTTCTTCTTCTTCTTCTTCTTCTTCTTCTTATTATTATTATTATTATTATTATTATATTATTATTATTATTATTATTATTATCATTATCATTATTATTATATTATTATTATCATTATATTATTTTTATTATTATTATTATTATTATTATTATTATTATTATTATTATTATTATTATTATTATTATTATTATTATTATCATCATTATTATTATTGATATTATTTATTATTATTATTACTGATACTACCACTACAATTGTTTATAGTTTACCATATATGTATTCTTTTCCATTTTAAACACAATCATTGTTAATTGCTATTTGTCTTTCAATATTGCTTTTCTTTTCTAAGTAAAACAAGAACATATTATATGTAGGTATCGTTTTACTTGTTTCATGTAAATAAACATTTTTCATTATCATAATAAGTGTATTGCATATATTGTTATAAGAACCATTTATCATAAGCCCTAGTACTGCTTGATTTTTATCGATAATAATATTAATATTATTTGAATAGATCAACTCATTTACTTTATTCCACATGGGTTGGACGTTTATACATTTTCAAAACAAGTTTTCGATTGTTTCTTTTTCTGAATTCCATAAAATCTCACAGGATTGACTCGACATATTTATGTAAAAATGTGATGTTATGATTTGATTTTTCTTTACAAGTTAATATTGAATTTTTTTTGTAATACTACATCTTGTCTGGTTGCGTGAGTAATTTTATAGATATTGTTCCATTGTATACTATCAGTTTCATTATAAATAAAGACACCTTCCCATTTACCTTCTGATGTTTTTGTTTTAGTTATACAGTAATAATGAGTATAAAAGTTTGTATCTTTGATAAGCAATATTTTTCCTGTAGGGTTAATTTACATTCTGTTGTTATTATTTCTTCTTTTATGTGTTTATTTATAGTTTTAGTCACGGGTATTTCATAAAGGCTTCCCTTATATCATTATAAAAATATATGTTGGTCATAATTATATCGTTGATTACTTCTTTAATCAAATATGTCTTCGTACATATGTTCATTATATCCGTTTTAACTCCCGATGCAGGTGCTTAAAGTTAGTTGTGTCACTTTGACGGGATATTATATTTACACTGTTTGTGAGGTTGGAGCGCTCCACAAACCAGGTTTAAGCACCCCTGTTGGCCCTTTTGCCGACTGACCGTTCCAAGGCGGTAACTGATGGTTTTTCTTTTTGTGTGCTATGTCTCGTCTCAGTGTTTTTTGTCACATTTACATTTACCTTGTTTGCCTTTGTCTGCAGGTAGATAAAAATTTAAATATCTGTGAAAATTTTGATAGGACCTTTTCTTATTTACCTATTCGAAATATTTTATATTGCTTTTTTCAAATCATTCTTGGTGCTAAAAAGTATTGTCACATTTTTGTTGTTCAGTATTTTTCTTGCATTGGTTTATCCAGTTTACGGCATGCTATACAAAGGGAAGTCTGCCCTATATCTGCTTCAAGTGGACACCGTCTCCAGATAATTCAAAACCTGTTGGTGGCACGATAAACCCAATAAACAAAAACATAAATTGCTAGGTTTAATGAATTTCGACATATTGTCTGATATTAAAATATAATCGTCTTTGCACAACAGGCCTTTGATTAGAGTGCAAAGTATATTTTATCGGATGTTGATTTCGCCATACATTGATCATTTCTTCAAGGTAAATTATGTTATTAATCTTTTCTCAACATTTTATTTGCGTGTCTGTTCTATCATTCTTTTTATTTTATTTAAGTTATTTTCCAGTATGGTGTTCAAGTCAGCCCACCTATTATGAAAGCTTTATCTTTTTTCCTGTCAGTACATAATCGTAAAACATATTAAAAATCGGAAACATCGTCATTGTTTGGCCCAAACACGTTTATTATTCATATTTCTTTTGTGTGTATGTATTTCTATGTACACATTAATAATTCCTCCTTCAATTAACTGAGAAATATTTAAATTTGGACACTACTTGTAGAATTGAATAAAATAGCTACACCTTCTTTCTGACTATTGTTTCCATTAAAGACTCAAGGACCATTCCATTCTTGTGACTATAGTTTTAATGTTTTATTAGTACAGTGGGCTTCTTGAATAAACATTATATCGAATGTATTATTTTTAAACCATTTAAATACCTGTTTCTGCTTTTTTGTTTACTGCTTTAATCTCTCAATTTCGTAACATAGAACAAATTTGTTACATGTATTATTTTGTAAACCACTACTATTTTATGTATATTTGTTAAGGCTGCAACATTTATTTAAAAAGATGTGTACATTTGAAGACTACAGCTGATATTGTTTTGAATAATTGTGTGCTGTTTTTAGCAAAGATAGCTACTTCTTGTTTACATTATTTTAAGATAATGTAGAATATACTACATGCGTATGGTACTTATGCATGTCAATTTCAGTTTCATATTCATATATGTATCTTTGTTGTTTTTTACATGTAGTTTTGTTTTAGTATTGGCCATGTTTCTCTGGTCATATATTTGTAGTCGAATAAGGCGACCTTCTCGACTTTTTCATCTTGCCCTTTTGGTATATTGATCCATCTCTCGTCCCTTAGGCATCATCTTTAAGGAGTTGTCTTTTGATGTGGTTAAACACTTGCCTGTTAAGCTTGTTTACATCTTTGTTTATAAAGATTCCCGATCCCTTCATCTCTCTTTTATCCGTGCCGAAAAGCATGTTTTTCTGGTCATTTGTGATATTAACTTGATAATAATATTTGACACTGGTTCTCGTTTTCGGTCATAATCTGCGACACATGTCGATGTAACTGTTATTATCTTTTCATCTAGCACCTTTTTGAATGTGATGGTGGGTGATCCAGTTGACTGACCAACTTCTTTTGCTATTCCAGTTACTATTTTATTATTATTCCTTCTCCAGTTTGCCCTAAGCCGTGCATTTGTATTCATTATGTGCAATGGCTTGATTTGTCTTCAGTGCTTTTTCTTCCGCATTCTTTGAATATATGCCTATTTCTGGTTTCATTTCCTTGCTCTAAGTCAAACATTTTCTTTTCTATTCTATCTTTTTTGTATCAACAACTTCAGTAACCTGTGAGATCATTTCTGTCACCATTCCTGTCAGAACTTCATCATTTTTATCTCCCCATTATTGAGCTTTAAAAGAAACAATTCCAGCTCCGTATGTATTTCATTCAGTGATATTTTGTCTTTCTTCTCTAAAACCTGTCCATTGTCATTTTCAACATTTTTATCTTCATCTTGTTCTATTACATGATCTGTTTGTATTTGTGGATTTTCTGCTACTTTTCTTCCTTTCTTCTTTTTTTTTCTTGTGCTCCACTTCAGGAAATATAGCTGTATATCCCTTCCACTGATAATCTTTACCTTGCATTACTATAGCCTACAGTCTCCTGGTCTGCCGGTTCTCTTTGTTCTACAACAGTATAGTCTTGTGGGGGGGTTGTTTTTTGTATTTTGTTATTATAGAACACTGTAGTAGAAAAAGTATTTTTACCTTATGCATCTTCTTGCATGTAATGAACACTTACTTTCCTCAGAATATTTGTATATCAAACTAAATCCTGTGGGACTGCAAAATGTTAATTATCACTCTAAAGGGACAGTACTTTTCCTTCATTTATACTACTTTAAGCATTTATCTATGGTAATAGTTTTCAAATCTAGCTATAACTATTTTGAAATTTGGGAAATTAATCTTTCTTTGGATTATAAGATACATATATTTCGGCAAACCTAATTTAATATATTTTTCTTTGAGGAAGATTCGTTTATAAATTTTGAACATGTGACGGAATATTATCTTAATAATGTATTATTTCTTCAGTAATTATATCAATATAAATAAATAAATATCTCAAGAAATAAAGCTAATACAAGTGAAAGGTTGATATCTTATTTCGGAATATCTTTACATCCTGACAGTAAATCCTCAATAATAAAGGCATCCAATAAACTGACCTTATAACTAATAACTTATTTTCCTGCTGCTTTCCCATGCACTTAAGGAATATCAAAACTAATAATGTCCTAAAGGGTTTATTACGTAATATTGCTTTTTCTGTGTGTAAATGGTCAACATATTATCATATAAATTGCAAATTTTGTTATATTTAGTACATGCGTAATCATTATATGAATTTCTCTTAAATGCTGCCAATGATTAGTTGCTTTACTTAAAAAGTTCATGTGCCATTCGTAATTGTTTTCCATGCGGAGACTGGAAAGCCTTAAAGAAGATAGTGTAAAGCATTATTTCTGGTAGCATGCTGTGATCTTATGACATTGGCACCAGATAAATAGCTTTGTACGTCTGGAACCCAAACTAACCAAACTAACTCGCAATTAGCAAAACCTTAGTAGAAACCCTTCGAAACCAATAGCTTGTTTTATTTTGCTGATAGTTAACGAAATTATTCTAAACATTATGATGTACTACAAATGTATTTCTAGAAATGGTATAGTATGTTTACGATTCAAACATAATAATTTGCTACATCTATAAGCGGTAAATGTATATGATACAGTCCATGGTTAAAATGTGTTAGACATGTATATCAAATGATGATTTGTCCCATCTATAAGAGATATTGTAGATACAGTTTACTCCCATACTTAAACGTCTACTATTTTCCATAAAGATTTTACGCATCAACCAATGGTATCGGCTCTAGGTACGGGAGGCCCCGGGTTCGATTCCGGGCCGCGACATACCAAAGTCGTTAAAAATGGTAGTGGTATAGCTCCCTTGGTAACGCTCAAGCAAATATAAGGGTAGTTCTACGACTGGTTGGCCCGGTGTCAGGATAATGTGACTGGGTGTGGTATCATGCCAGGTGTTCACGGCGTGCTATACACAGTGAAGGCAGCACTATATCTGCTTCAAGTCGACACCGTCTCCAGATAACTGAAATACTGTTGGTGGGACGATAAAGCCAATAAACAAACAAACAAATAACCAATGGTATAAAATATAGGAACAATTTCGATAATGAAAGGTGTTATAGTTTACATAATGGTTTGCCGCATCTATAATTATTATTGTATGTATGTGATTCATTCCAAGAGTTAAAGGGTAGAGTGCATATGATGCATTTCAAGAGTTTTAAGCAATACATTTCACCTAATTGTTTACGGTAACTATATGTGGAGGATGTTAAAGATGTTATATTCACATACTGATTAGTTTCATCTGTAAGTGGTGTAGTATGTATACGATGTCAGTTAAAAGTGGTATACATAATGATTTACGTAATCTATTCATGGTCAAGAATGTTTATTCCAAATATTAAAGCTATAACATTTTACATAGTGATTTTCCGCATCAGATCCTTTTTTATTTCACATATTTGTGTATGTCTTCTTTGCTTTAACTTTTTAAACCATGTATCATGCAACTTTTTGTATTGTACAGATAAAAAGGACCACTCAATATGTAATATCCTATTATTATTATTATTTCTTCTTTATACCTTTATTATTTGTTTTTGTTTTATTTTACTTATGTAAAACTGTAAATACAACAAGGACATAAAGTAGTAATAATTTGATATATTTTAAATAATTATTGATGATAAATTCGTGTCTAAAATTACAGAATATGTTCGCTTTCTTCCGAGATGTTTAGGCAATATACTAATGGATTAATGAGAAAATAGATTATTGAAGTATATATAATGTGCGCAGATCATTTATTGGAACATAATTAAAAAAATATATATTTCTCTGAATTATCATTTAAAATGACCCCCGTTATATTTTTTATAATCATCTTGAATAGCTTAGTGTTCTTCATCTCTTTGCTGTCTTTTACTTAATGTATGTGGACAGTAGGAAAATGAACGACCCCGACATCCACGAGTTTCCAGCTGCCTTGCAAGTCGGCATTGACTGGTCAAAGGCTGTGGTAGTAAACCCAGATAGAAAATCCGGTACGGAGACCCGTAGGCAGTTGGCTGAGCTTTGCGGTGCCTTCTAGCACCTTCTGCAGCTTGTCTTTATGCCGGACTCTGCCAGTAACGTCGTGAGGAGGGTCCTGACACTGAGCACTCTAGGATCTCCATACCACCTGCCCAGGCCTGCACCTAGAGAGGTCATTAATCCATTGTCTTTAGAGACAGAATGGTGCCAACATCAACAACTAAATGTATATGTACGCTTATGAATAGTCACTTTTCACAGTTTTATCACTAAGAAATATTAAAAGATTCTGATCAACAGATTAATGTCAGTGAACACACATTTTTAATTTGAACTATATTCTTATAAATGGCAATGGATTATGGAATCTATGAAATTCGCAATCTTGGCGTACTGTTAAATTCTTTTAAAGTTATTAATTGCATTACAATATTTTATTAAATCTATTAAATCTTAAAATTTCGAGATTTAATTGGCGGGCTGTTCAAGTAATGATTACATCACTTCATGAAATCTACGGCATCTAAGAATTGTGAGATTTAATCTTAAAATATATTAATTGCATTATTTTATAAAATCTTCGAATTTCAAGATTTAAACTTAGCCTATTGTCGAAACTTGACGTGCTCTTCAAGTACTTTAATTGCATTATTTAATGAAATCTATTAATTTCGATGCTTAAATTTGGCGTGCTGTTCAAGTATTTTAAAAATTAACCACTTTATGTTATGAAATTTTCAAATATCAAGACTTAAAGTTGGCGTTCTGTACAAGTACTTTCAAAATAAGGTTTTCATTATTTTATGAAATCTATGATTTTCGAATTGTTAACTTGGCGTGCTGTTCAAGCAAATTTACAGTTATTGATTACATGATTTTATGGAATCTATGAATTTTGAGACTTTATCTTGGCGTGCTGTTCAAGTACTTTGAAAATAATGATAATGTATTATGAAATCTAGGAATTCCGCAATCTGAAATTTTCAAATGTTAATCATCATATTATATTCCGGGAAAAAATGAATGAATAAAAATAGCAATGGAATTATAATAAATAACACAAAGGCTATCTCTATCAAGCTCTATCAAGTTTTATGTGTGAAATAACAATATATTATATATCAGTTCTGCACCCTACTTTGCGTTCTTAAAATATTTTACTTGGCAACACGTTTAACCGTTTGACACGACTAGAGCATGCAAATAGCTGAAGAACCTACATCAGCTTTTTTTCACTCGAAGCTGACATGTCAGTGTCTGCCTTTTGCTGCCGGGAAATATGTCTAGTTGGCTTTTAAGAAAAAAATGAAGGGCGTGTGTTAAGAAATGTTGTCAGGGAATGGAAACAACTTTAGTAAAAACGATCTAACGTTTCATTTCGACAAGTTGCGGTGTACAAAATATATCGTGTTATAAGTTATTAAGATAGTTAAAGGTTTTAATAAAATAAAGAAAACAAGAAATTGTAATATCATTAAATGACCTTTTTAAAGGGAATGTGCTCACATCAAACAAATCCAACGGTTAAGGCAGAACAAAATCAATTACCTTTTACTTTTTAAAAAACTTTTATTTTAATTACATTTGTTCATTTAAAGAAAAAAGCTTCAATGATAATATATAAATACATATTAATAATAAAACATGTTATATAGCAACACGTTAGGACTGCAAAATTTCTTGTAGCATGATCTAAAATTTTGCTTTTTACGTTTTAAATGCATAGCAAAATGTTTAGTTTGTATTAATCACAAAACGCCGACAAGATTTTCTTTGTGTACTTTATTAGCATTGTTGAAAGTCGATTGGGAAAAGTTCTTTCATTACGGGTACGCTCTTGTGTATTCGATACAGCCACATTGTTTGGATCAAAGGATAAGAAAATAAATATTACCATATATTTCACATGGCATAAATTTATGCTGTATGTTTATTAACTGTATAAACAGCCTTTAGAGAAACAGTGTTTTCTAAACCAATCAATTTTGCATGCTCAGTTTTATCTACTTGCTTTTGTTTCTTAATAATAAACAACAATGCTAAAATACTGAAAGAAAATTTATATTAACAATAATATGGTTTTCAATGCATTCAGGATGTTTTAAACAATGTGGATTTAGAAAAAATAAAATTAAGAACTTGAAAATTAATAACTTAGCTAAAGTCATGAGATTCGAACCCTTTGACGAAACTACGACCATTTCTAACAGCCTGACGTTTTTTTAACCAATCTGTTTCATGGAGTATGGAACTTGAATGTTAAAATATAATCATAGCTCGGCCTTGAAACAAATTACAAACATTTAAAATGAGTACCTTAGAGGCATTTTCATGTTAAAGCTTAATACTATCGTCAGTATCTTTGAATCCAGGGATATAAAACTTTTAGAGCGCGAGCTTAAGAGGAGCCAATAAGTAAATGCTTGAAGTTCAATGCAATTTAATGCAATTTAAATTGTTCAACTGGAATGATACGACGTTAGACTCACACATTAACTTTGCAAGCTTAGGCACTGATTGAAATTTGGTCAATAGTATCTAAACAATAATCTCAAGGACTGTCATTAACAGTAGCCCTGAGCACATGGTGCCCATTTCCAATGTTATCCGTTCAGGTTTTCGCAGCTCATATATTCAGGGTTACAGACATTGCAGGCACATCCCTGGGCGTCGAAAACCTCTATATATGGGTTCGGATGTTCCGGGTGACAGTTGGATAGTCGGACTATGCGACTCTTCTTGCCGGTGTATGTGCAGACGGGGTGGTGGCTGATCTTAAATGGCAGCTTGTAATCTCCGTACTGAAAAAAGTCAGATGGCATAAATAAATGGATATAAGGGTTAAAATGAACGTGCATGCAAAATGGACCGTTCCGAACAAGCTGATTTTAAACAATCAGAAAGGGTTTATACATTTACTCTCCTTTACAGTGCTGACAAGTGATTTACAATATACACGGTAGCTAAGAAAAAAGACTGGCCTACATGTGTGTAAAATACTGTTAAGTGAATTTTACAAACGTCAAAACACAAGTTCGAGTACTTTTCTTGCTGCAAGAGATTTCTTCAACAGCTTTTCAATGTGAATTCACCGCGTACTTAATGTGATTTGGGATACATGTTTATTTTCAATTTTGTTACTTTAACACATAATAAATTAATAACGATATAACGGCGATTGGAAGAGACAAGTAAACCCTACGACTGTTGTAAACATGATGATGACAGAGACAGTGCCATTTTAAGGTCTCTTCATGATACGTCTTCATAATACAGTGATTAAGCAATTATACCGGAAATCAGATCAGGTGTTTGTTTGTTGGATTTATTGTCCCACCAAGAGTACTTCAGTTATCTGGAGACGGTGTCCACTTGAAGCAGATATAGGGCTGCCGTAACTGGCATGTTACCACACTCGAGTCACATTCTCCTGACACCGGGCTAACCAGTCGTGGAACTACCCTTATATTTGCTTAAGCCTTAGCAAGGGAGCTATATCACTACCATTTTTTTAACAAATTTGGTATGTCGCGGTCCGGGTTCGAACCCGGGGTCTCCCCTACCTGGAGCTGACGCTCTACCGATCAAGCTTCCAGGTCAGGTGTATAAACATCTTTTGTATTGTTGGCGGGACGATAAACCCAATTAAACAAACAAACATCTTTTGTTGTCGTATGTTTAACGTATTAAAAGATGGAAAGTTAATTTCCATCTTTTTTCAAATGATTACAGTGTTGATATTTCCAGCAATATTTCTTTCCCTTCTCTACACATGATCCAATGGTTCCAAAACCGTGCAATATGTGCTTCATACAGATATTACAAAATCCACTTCTTCTACATGTATTTTACGACAGGCCTACTTCAAATGTAACCAAATAACACGAACACTACGCAAAATGCGACAAAGTTACCAAAATAGTAGTGAAAATATATAAGCATTTGAAATAATTTATAATACATTGCTCTCCATCAAATTGATGGAATTGATATAAATAATGAATGTGCTCATCAAAATTTGGTTTAACTGTACCTGTTATCTGTAATCTGTTATATTCCTCAATATCATGTGTATATATTTATTGAAATACTAAAAAAAATATACACTGAAAACACGACATATATAGTATATGTGTATTTTATTGGTTAAAAAAAGAACCAAATTACTCGGCATGATAGAACTACGGACGGACAGCAATTTAAATGGAATCTTTTCAAGAAGGTATAGATTTGTAGGTTATAAGATAGACACACATAAGTATAACATGATAAATACAATATTGAGTCTTTAAGGATACACGGTTTACAAAACTTACTTTTTAAGCAATAAAAGAAATAAATCGATTAACATGTGGAAACATCTTCTTAATGAATAAAACATTACTTTGTATTATTTAAACATTAAAAGAGTGAACACATCTATTTTAAGAAAGTTTATTAGAAACATGGAAGAAAAATAAAAGTTCCTCTTTCTTACCATAGACCAGCATTTCATGTACTTATTTATATAACAAAAGGAAAATGTACTTATGTTTAATTTTATTGCATGTTAGCCACGAGCATCATATATGTATTATGTTTTTCCTGATGTTTTGTCTATGTACATATGTGTAAATAAACGGACTGCATGAAGCAATCCAAAAAAAAAAAAGTATAGATTTGGAATTCTAGTTTATGTGTCGCCATATTTATTTAAATATCATCATTATTTTTCAGTTGATATTTCGGAAAGTTCGGTACAGAATTGTCAAACCGACACGAAGAATCGTGCATATCAGTAGACATTTAATTGGTTGAGTTGTCTGTATTACTCAATAAAATGCAAAGTGTCATTCCCCGTCTACTTCGACAAATTGTTTTGTGCGGATAGTCGTAAATTTGAACAAAAATGTCATAAATGACAGAATTTGTGACTATCATCAAGCACAATATACTGATGGTATCAAGGCTAGATGTGTAAATTATATTTTAACTTCCCAAGAGAGGAATATATTGGGATGACACTATAATAAACATTACGGGTAAAGTTCCAAGGCGGTAACTGTGGGGTTTGCTCATTTTGTTAAATGACACATCACAGATTTGTTCTCACTTTTAAATTAGGCTTGCTTGTGTATACCTTTGTCCTGTTCCTTTTCAAATTTTTGTATATGCTGCAATACTCATAAGACCTTGCCATATATTCTTATTCGTTTTCAGTTCAACAGATTTCATGTATAAAATTGTCCTGCAACTTGCCATAAGAAGCCCACGCAGGACCATTTGCATAGCAGACATTTAATGACGGCTGTGTCTATGTATCTTAATGAAATGCTTAATGTTAGTCTATGTCCTTCATCAATAAATTGTTTAATGCACATGCTCGTAAAGTGTAGGTAACATGTAAATGAAACCGATACGTATAATTAAAAACAATTATATAACTATCAATTAGAGTAATTGGTTTAATATTATCCGGTATGGGTGTAAAAGTCAAAATTAATATTAACTGTCATATAACTACTTTATTTCAGTCATCAACGCATAAACGTTTTTGTATATTTCCTCTGACTGCTTAGCCACTCACCGCCTGGGTTCGAATCCCGTTCGGGACGAAGGACTTAATGTAGGAAGATCTACCTAGCTGAACTGCGGTGCGCCGGTGGTTCTACCCAGACTGGGGTCTGGGATCTTCCTAAAACAAAACAGCTGGACGTCGCTGCGATGTATCTTAAAACAAAAACAAAACATTAACGTTTTTCTTTTTTCTTCCTGTCTTGTGTTCGTAAATATTTACACCTGCACGATTCGTCTTTTGGTTATCATTTTACTGAACCAAACGAGAATGGCGAAAGCCGGTTAATAACTTCCTGTTTTGTTGTTTTTTTTCTTGACCATTGAAATGCATATTTAAGATTAGAACACAACAGGAAGCAATCAAACTTGACAGCTTTCAAAGAAATGCTACAATCGGTGTTTTAGATTATGTCACGCCATATTTATTTAGGAGGATGTCGAATCTTTTTAGAGTTGATAGCAACGGCAGTTTCATCATACAAAAATGCCATACAGATCTTTAGACTCATTCATTGGTTGCTGCGTCTGTGTGACTTAGGCTTAATAAAATGTTGACTGTAACCTACGTACCATTTCCGGTAAATGTACGTAATAATCAACAAGAAGAATGGTTTAAAGGTGGTATATGACAGTGTGCCTATGTCAAATGCATTTAACAATATGTGTCTCGCCACAAGAAAATGGCGCTTATTGAAGTTTTTTTTAACAAAATTGAGATTTTTTTTCTTTTCTTATTCGTCCGCCCCTTTCTGGGTAACTGTGGTGATATATTTTACTGAAATGATGCTTATTTATTCAGATATAAAAGTTTTTGTAACGCTACCAAAAACCTTTCAGATGCCGAGATGCGTGCATTAACGCCATGTCTCGAGTGGAAAAAAAAACACGTGCGAAGTTACATTTAATTCAACTGTTAAACGTTTCGATTTTCATGTATACCTGTAAATAATTCATAATAGCATTATGGGACCGCACAAATATCATTTCTACCTAATAATTCATAGTTTAGTATAATGTGTAATATAAATTTATTTATAACCACTGCCGACAAGTATTATCTGTCCACTGTTTTAGGAAATTAAGGCATAATTGCAACATAAACTCATACTGTAGTCTAAGTAAAGACGCCTTTGAACACTGCCTGAATTGTTAGATAATGCAAATTGCGAAAAAAATATCATTCTTAATGTTTATTCTTTCCAATCTATAAATAACCATGGTAGTGATCTCTGCTAAAAATAGATACTGACGTCAGAACGGAGACTACGTCATGACTTAAAAACTTAACCCTATACCATATGGTATAATGGTAGTACCATGTGATCTATAGAACAAGGTTAACCCCGATTAACCCAGTAATTATTCAACAGTATCACCTTAATCGATTCGGGTGCCGTATAACATGATCTCAAATGTAAGTAGTTACGTGGTTTCTTATTTTAAACATTGCTATCTCTGCAGCGTGACGCAGATGAGAAATGCCAGTTGCAATGAAAAGTGGGGATTTATGCTTCGTTATTCGCACAGATCCAGGGCAAAAATGGACACCATTTGCATTACATTTTTAAGTAATAATGACGTTTTTGGTTATTTGAAAAAGAATCTTTGGTCCAAACTGACACCACCGTAAACTGTTATACGGTAAATGTTATAAAATAGATTCAAAATGCACGAAGTGCAATTTGTTGTCATGGAACTACTTTATATTTTATGGTCAACAAAGCAGTCTCCTGTAAAGATGTATACTTATGTCTTTACACCCACACAAAAAATAGTTCGATTTCCGGGAAGGAGAGACAAAAGCGAAGGTCCGTTAAAACTTGCTTTTGTTATCTGAAGAAAGACATAAGAGCAACTGTGATAGGTAAAACAACGGACAGACATTAATCTAGCTGTAAAGCTTTCAAAAACGATAATGCCTTTTACGTACGGCTTATTTTTAGAGCTATATCAGACAATTTGCTTCAGTTCAGTTGATAGTAAGCATATTTCCAAGACAAAAATTCAGACAGATACTGTAAATCTTGCATGCCGTCCGCATAACAGACATTAATTTGTTGCTTAGTCTGTTTGTCTCAATAAAATGTAATTCTATGTCTACTACAACGAGTTTCTTTTGTGCAGATAATCGTAAATTTGCAATGTACGGTACTAAATTAACATTTCCATACACACAAAAAAGACCCACAGAAAGGATTGCCGAAGGATATCAGGTTAAAGGATGTTTGCTTGAACGGAAACATGAATCGGCATAAACATAGATTGATAAGCTTCTGCATTTTAAATTTAAACTAAAAGCACAGTATGTTGACAACTTTTATTGCAATAAGTAAAAATCCTTCTCTAGACTTACCAGACCACACCTCCTCAACAGTATACCACAAAACAACCCCCATACACCCCCGCAAATAATGCAAAGGAAGAACTTACGATGGACTGCAACCTGTTAACAAGCTTTAATAAAATAACAAATAGGTTGTTCAGTAGGATTCTCTGTAACACTGTATTAAGTATTGTGGGTTGATTTCATTTTCAGCTCTGAACATTTCTGCTGTAAGGTGCAATCAATAAATCATGATATTATCAATTAGAAATTAACTTAAATGATCAGCAAGATGAAAGCGTCGGCAGCAATTCGGTAGAGTTATTCTGATGTCTTTTATTTAAGCACCCAGAATTACTGTTTTACTTTTCTGCTTTTCACTTTTAAAAGTCATACTACTACTTGTAATATGTATCTGCGCATGTTTTATTGCTTTAAGATTATTCCCTTGACTACGAATCCATTTGTCTAATATATTTTGCAATACAGTAGATATCTATGACTTCCATTCCTGCAACAAAAGACACGCAATTGATATAATAAAAAGAGCGCTGAATTGTTTCGATTTGTTTAAACAAACTCTTTGTGATATAATAGCATGAGGGGTCCCATTGTAATTGCTACCAAGTTTAATTAGATTTTTACTCTTTCAGTGAAAAAATGGCCAATGAAGTCATTTGGCAACCGTAGTGTTCCCCCAGGGTGCCACATGGTGCTCGTACTTTGATGCTATTAGTTTGTTTATTTGTGTTGTTTTGTTTGTATTTTTGCAATAAAGTTTGGTGTGAAATGGCTAACTAACTGATGAACGCCATTCACATGCAAATAATGTGCGAGAATATAGAAGGAAATAGAAAAAGAGTAGGCAGGCAGTGAGACAAAAGATGCAAATGGTAAGAGAGAATGAAATCGAGGAAATAATAACGTAGTGGTTTCCTAATTAAGCCTGAATATTTCAGCACATGTCGCAATTGAATGAGTCAGCATGGATGCTGTTGGCGGTGTCATGTGTTCTAGCCGTCGTTTATTATCACTTAAAATTATTATCATCTACATTATATAAACCATTATGTGTTCGAAATTTGATACGTTCTCGAAAATTCTTCTTTTGTAGTTACATCGTGACATTGTAGATACTGATACTGGTTGTTTCGTAATATCTAGAAATGTTAATGCATTATTTTAACTCTTAACAAAGGTCAGTTGACCAGATACAATGCAAAATTCGATATCAAAAATACGTGGCTATAGATTCTGCAGCCACTGTTGTTGTTTGTTGATTTTTTCTCTCTTGTTATCTTGTTAAAAATGGTGTAAAGCAGCTTATTGTTTTACGTCGTTTTATAATTGACTTTTAAGGCGGTAACTGTCAGGTTTGTTCTTTTAGTTAAATGACTCATTTTAGTTAAATGACTCATAAAAATGTTCTAGCTTTTCACTTGGCTTGCACGTGAAATACCTTTGTCCTGCTGCCTTTTCAGAGTTTGATATATGTTGCAATGCTCATAGGACTTTGTCATATATTCTTTTTCAAGATCACAACAATGTTACTTGTGCAGTGTGGCGGTCGTAAAAAATCTCCCCGTGCGTGTAACCCATGTTGTCATTAAATTCATCCTATAAGGATTGTTACGTATATCTTCTTTGATGGACATTGGACTTTGGTCATGTTTTTTCTTGATTCAAAAAGTTGGTTTCACTTATAATCAGCCATTTTTGTTTAGTTTTTCTAATCGAAATAATACCCCTTTCTTTTCTAAACACTGTGGACATTATTTTTCAATAACGTCACTACTTTCGTCATAACTTATTAAAGAAAACATCAGCGCTTGGACATTTTTGTATTCAAATAGAGATCAGTTTTCTTTTCATTGCTTGCATTTGAGAAACCCATCAGGAAGTGCGAGGTTAGAGCTCTGTAAAACCGGGTTAAGCACCTCAGTCGGCCCATATTGCCAACTGACCGTTCCATGGTGGTAACTGTCGGGTTTGCTCTTTTAGCTAAATGACTTATAAAAAATTGTTCTTACTTTTCACCTGGCTTGCACGTGAAATTTGTCCTGTGCCTTTTCAGAGTGTGATATAAGTTGCAATGCTCATAGGACTTTGTCATATATTCTTATTGCAGAGAATGAAGTGGTATAGCAAGAGGTAAAAAGTTGCGAGAAACATAACACGAGTCGACAGGTACAGGCATGACAATAGATAGGCAAAGCAATGCGGGGAAGGGGGGCAACAAATGAAAACACATTACAACGATTTGGTCACAGTTGGTCATTTAGCATTTTTAAAATTTACGTTTAAGGATGCAATTCCTAAATAAGTATGATGTGCGGAACGCGTGGTTCAATGCGTTATGAACATGATGCTTTGTATTTGAACATAAGAAACAAAATAACATAGGAGTTATAAGGTGTGTTTGTCTTCAGAAAACAGGCTCACAGTTTGCATAAAATTTAAAAGTAAACATAAACACACTTCAGACATAAATAAAAATACAAGTTTCAATAAAGAGCATCCTTCTGGCAAATACATAATAAGTTTTAGCAGAAGAAATCAGAAAGCCGTTTGTGGATGTATTAGTTTTCAATTATGGATTGGTCAATTTTAGTATTTAGATCACCGTTCAAGCCCTAAAGAAGAGAGCAAGTGTATAAACTCCGATAAATAGCGTATTTTTGTTTGTTATTTAATATTCTTAAAATTATGGGAAATATATGTGCGTGCGTGCGTGTATGTTGTGTGTGGTGTGTGTGTGTGCGTGCGGGCGGGCGGGCGTGCGGGCGTGCGTGTGTGTGATTTTGTACTTTGCGCTGGATGTAAAATTGATTACATCATTAGAATCCAATACAAAGACAAAAAGCATACCTCAAATGAATCACATCGTCCGATGCACGACCATACGAGTATGTTGCCATAACAGGGCATCAGTTTTCCTTTGTAAACTATTGTCTTTGAGGCGTTATAACCGTAGACTGACGAGTAGCACGCAAGGTCTTTCCGGGAGACAGTTGCTTCCGCTGAACAGACGAACACCACAAGCAGCACGGCCATCATGGCGGGAAGAACGAGTCGTCTATTTTGCGGAAACCATTGATGCCGAGGTTTTGAAGTGCAACGACAATTGATCTGAAATGATATGAGGGAAGAAAAGTTGTATGATACTCAAAAAGGATCGTTTGTACGTGGTTTAGCTATCTTAGCTATAACAAGTTATTCTCGGTAATTTTATTTAATAAAGTCTTTTCAATAATAAACGTAATTATGTTTTTTATCATGAAATCGTATACAAGTTTCTTCGACAATATAAATGGATTAATTCTTATCTACATAATACAGGAAATTCTTTAGTCTTTTTATAAACGTTTTTAATACGTAACATTTATTACTTTTATAACCGTATCCTATTTAAGTATCTTAAATGGTATTTGCGATGTTATTTTTATAATAACATCTTAAATAAGTCTCTTTTAACAGAATAATATGAGTTCTTTCTATAATATATAAGGACATTATAGAGTAGTTTACTTTTAAAATTACCTCGCTATATATAAGCTCTTAAATATAATAAGTTCGGTTTGCGTGATAAGATAAATCGCATCGACACAATTATGGCCACATTGACGTCATCTAGTTATTATTTGTGGCGGAAGATTCCAGAAAAATGACTGGGTAAAGCCAGCGACGCTCCGTCCGCAGGGTCAGTGTAAAGACCTCTCCACATGGAAGAACCTATCCTGACCAGGGACTCGAACCCACGCGGGAAGGACATTAGGAGCTATGAGTCGGTGGCTCTAATCGCTAAGCCAAGGACATCCCCTAATAAACCGGACCTGGTAGCGCAATCGGTAGAGCGTCGGCTCCTGGTACGGGAAACCCTGGGTTCGATCCCGGACCGCGATATACCAAAGTCGTTAAAAAAAGGTAGTGGTATAGCTCCCTTGCTAACGTTTAAGCAAATATAAGGGTAGTTCCACGACTGGTTGACCCGGTGTCAGGATAATGTGACTGGGTGTGGTATCATGCCAGGTGTTCACGGCATGCTATACACAGTGAAGGCAGCACTGTATCTGCTTCAAGTGGACACCGTCTCCAGATAACTGAAATACTGTTGGTGGGACGATAAACCCAATAAACAAACAAACAAACAATCCCCTAATAATGTATTGGAAATAATATTTTACATGCTTTCTTATACAATAAGTTGTAAATCTCTTTAATACATTGTATGCCTTTTCCTAAATGATATCAATATATCCTAAACAAGTCGCACGTCATTTATGGTGGTCAAAATGGCGGTTTCAGGCCATTTATGTCTAAGAAAGATCTTGGCTTAGTGGTTTCAAGGCTAAACTCCAGGTCGGAGGGTCCCAGTTTTGAGATATATCTATCGACCACGAGATGCTAGTTCTTAAATATGACTTTATACTTCGGTTATTTGAAGTCGTCGTCGGGACTGCCGATTTACTTCTAAAAATGCAGGAGTTGGAATAATCCAAGAAAGTTTGGGACATGCAATGAGTTTTTTCCCTACAGCCATAGCCTGGTATTGAAAGGAGTTTGCCTGTATACCAGTGAAACGGAGACACTCAATTAGTGTTTTGTTTTCGGATTGTAATGTTGACATTCAAGTTACAAAGTTTGTGTTGTGGGATGATAAGGTGTTGTCATGTGCATAGTTATAGAGACTACATTTGTTTATGAAACAGAAGACGTCATTTATGAAAGGAAATAATGGACCCAAGAATGGAACACCTTTTGTAACTTCAGCCTATTACCGATTTTAATTTGTTACTTTCTTTGAAATAAAAAGCTAGATAAAAGTTTCGCTGAGCTGCAGAAAGTTAAGATAACAAATTTCATGGGGCACACAATAAAAAGCCTTCCAAAGATAAGTATTAGATGCAACATAGTGAGTGATTCTAGCGCACATTTCCATTCCTCTAACAGTCTATGTAAGGTTGTTTGACTTTTATGTCCTTTACGAAACGCACAAAGAAACCTATCAAAGACATTGTTAAATGATCTGACAACTGAGACTGACGATTTCTTCAAAGATTTTAGAAAGTATTGGCAGGAAATTAACTGGTCTGTAACTTAATTTAGTTGATGGGATCGGTTTCTTAAACAAAGGGATAATATGTGCTTCTGTTAAGGAAAACTCCAGATTTAGTTAATGTATTTACTAGAACTGTGAGATGTGGTACTAAGTGCTCTATCACTAAGTTTTAATAGTTTTTGCCGATATTTTATCAACAGCCGGTTTACTTTTTAACATTAAAACCTTTAGCTATTTAACTGATAGAGACATCGTTTACTTTCGAGAAATTAAATGAGTTTTTGGTAAAATGTCTGTCCCTGATTTCAACTAATATGTATGAAGAAAGCATTAAAAGTGTACGATTGAGAACCAAAACTGACTTCGAATAATGCCGAAACTTTGATTAATGCAGATATATTACCGAAGTTCTTTACATTTAAATGTTATAGGGAAAGAATCGGGGCCGACCAATGACTTCGAATAATAACTCCGCTTTGGAAAACTCGAGGGTTGAACCGAGGTTCGACTATTACACTTTTCTCCAGGTAGTTGCAACCTGGTTACTGGTTTTGCCAAGGATGTGGGCAGTTGGAAAGGGTTCTGTTCGTTCATAGAACTTGATTACCATCGACTTTTCACAAACCTAAAGGGATGAAAAGGCTAGTTATAACAAGGGGAGTTTCAAATGGAAGTTGAAGCACAGACAAGGTCTTGAAGTCATGGGGCTAACGACTGAAAGTTACTGAATAAAAAAATTATTTATATTGTCACAAAAATGACATTGTTCAAAATAATCACAAAACAAAGAAATATTGGGGGCGGTGGTGGGGGGGTGGGGGGGGTTAAGAGAGCAAGTAAGAAAACAATGAAAGACAACTAGCTATAGAAACAGTGACCAGTGACATAACTTGTTATTTTTTTTATTTATGAAGAAGAACAACTAATATGAATAATGTATCTATTCTTGGAAGAAATTGATACCTATAAAATGACATTTTTACTAATCAAATATTCAATACTCAACGTCTTTTTCTTTGCTATATTATTGACGTAGGTTCGTCATTATCGTGTTATTCAACTATTTACGTAAAAATTGAAGCAAATTGCTATCAATACGAGAAACCGGACAGAAATAGAAAAATAGTGGTCAGTGTCGTCTAAAGAAAGCAATTAACCGCAATAATTGGACAATTATGTCAAATCGTGTCCCCGAGGAATGTTTATGTGTTGATAGGTTTTAATTAAAATGTACTAGATCTGCGAAAGGTAAGAAAATTAATCTACCAAGAACTATCAATGGAATTGCCGTTTTATCTCTTTTACAACTAATTAATTGAGACTCTCTCCGCGTGACGTATTATTGCTTTTATTAAACATGTCACGTGGAAATTACGCTGTGGAAAAAAGGAACTCAACTGTTGGAATTATTCTTGTACTCGCCATTGCTCATCGATCAAATTTGTGTATATTGTGTCTAAATTACAAACAAATGAATGGGAATTCGAGTTTAAATGATAATTTTCAGTCTTCTTAACCATATATATGATACGATTTTGTCTTAGGTAAAATTCAAAGAAGATTCGAATAGTTTAGTTTCATAGGTAAATAACCTATATTTATGCTTTAATCATTGATATGTTTACCTTACTATTACGGTTATGCTACTGGAAATTGGCCAAATGATGCCAGTTGTCTTGCTGATCATTGGGAACATTTCATTTCGTTATATCTGAGGTTTGCAGCAGTAATCTATTATACCGTGCAGTTAATTACATTCGGCCTTTGTAGACTTATAAGTCCTCAGCCCCTCATCGCCTAGGACCGAGTCCCGGATTAGGCAAGAATTGTCGTGATTTCGTGGTAGGTTTTCCAGTTGACCTGTTATACACCGGTATCGCCTTAAACATTAAGCGTCTTCCTACACCAACAATTTTTGGACCTCGCCAACTTGTACAGAATTGTTTTGGTTTCTGTAAAATTGTCAAAAGCAAAGCTGCACTAAACCATGATGAATACTGGATCTCTGGTCTCTGTATTAACTGTAATCCTTAAGATTATCTTGTCTTTAGGCTGGGAGAAACAACAGCGTAACGACGCTTCAACTGTTTTAGATATTTAAACGTGGTATCCAACAGTTTGCCTACATCAAATGCACATAACGATATTTTCCCACTTTTTCGGTAAATTTATGCATAATTTCTGCATACCATCGTACTTTAGCCTAAGTAAAGACGATTTCGAACACAACCTATATTGTAATCTACTTTATATTACGCCCAAAAATGCACTCTAAATATTTATTCTGTCCAAATCTATAAATAAACACGATAGTGATATCTGCTAAAAATAGATATCGAGGTCAGAGCGGACTACACGGATGACGATGTTAACTCGTTCTCAAAAGAAAGTTGTCACGTGGCTTTCTAAGTTTAAAAATAGCAATCTCTGCAACGTGGCTCAGATAGGAAATACCTGTTTGCAATGACGGGTGTGGATTTATGCTTTGCTGTTCACAACGATCTAGGGCAGCAACGAACAGCTTTTGCGAATCTTTTAGATGACAATGGCTTATTTGGGTATTGGAGAAAAAAATCTTTGGTCCAAACTGTCAGATACCACCTTAAAAACTCAACGACCAAGTTTAACTCCGAACTACGCATGCTCCAGGAAACATACGTCATGTGTATACGTCAGTCATAAACAACACAATGATTAGTTCGATAGTTGTAGAAATATACATTGCGGATTGCGTGGTTTTATGTGTCGGGACTGTATAGTTGACTGTGACCACATCGCCATAAAGGTGGTATCCGATAGTTTGCAAAAATCAAATACAAATCAAAATCCTTAGCTCTATTTTGGGAAGTTTCTGCATAAATTCATTCATTTGTCTAATAAAACGATTTGAACACTGCATCAATTAGACAGCAAAAATCATGAAAAAATCCTATACATGTTTATTATTTAAAAACCTTCAAATAAGCCTGATGAGGCTTCTGCTAAAATAGACACTGGCGTCGTAGCGGATACTCCGGACGAGGATATAACGTTATCTCACATGCCGCGTGCTTTTCTTATTTCAAAAATAGCTAGCTTTAAAGCTTGGCTCAAATAGGGAACACATGTTTGAACTGATGCGCATGGGTGTCATGCTTCACTTTCACATACATACAGGACATCATTAAACGGCATTTATCGGAATTTTTCAGGTAATTATTATGTTGTGGTTAGTTAGGAATAAAGCAAGGTCCAAACTGTGGGAAACCTTATTTTATTTTCTGACAAAAAAACTTGTTTTGGAATTGCAGTTACATATTAATATGAAGGAACACAAACATTAAACGTGGTTTCCGAAAGTTAGCACATGTCAAATACACGAAACGATATCTTTCCACTGTTTTGGGGATTTAAGGGCCGGATTTCTGCATAAACTCGTACTTTAGTCTAAGCAAAGACAGTTTTCAGCACTACCTATATTGTTGTACAGTACAAATCACACACACACACACACACACATCACACTCAAACACACACACACACGCAACACACACACACACATCACACACAAACACACACGCACACATCACACACAAACACACACACACATCACACACACCACACACATCACACGCAAACACACACAAACACACACACACACACATCACACACACATCACACACAAACACACACATACACACAATACACACAAACACACACACACACACACACACACACACACACACACACAAACACACACATCACACAAACAAACACACACACACACAAACACATCACACTTAATATTCATTCTTATCACACATATAAATAAGCACGAAAGACGTCTCTGCTAAAATGTCGACCGTCACAGCGGACGGTATAACGTCATCTCATATTATTTATTAATGTATATAATATTAAGTTAATCAAATTGACTCTCATGTATGATGTAAAAAAATATGCAATTAGTATTCATTAATGTTGTAAAATCTTGCTGTTAACAAAGCTAAACTTACAGGAAATATTCTGTCTATATGTCCGTGATTTATGAACATTCTATTTTACTTTTTAATCAAATTAGAAAATCACTCAATAAAGCCGTTGCCTACGATGCCTCACCGGTTCTATCCATTGAAGTATTTCGAGAGTGTGTTTGGGGGTCCTCATCACCACACTAACAGCTTAATGTCCCCACTCCCCTCACAAATGGGTAGGTGTTGATGCCATCTTGCCTAGCATAGAGACACATTTCTCGGTTGAGATCTTTCTTAAGGTCTAACTTTGTTCCCGTCAATATTTACACACTGTATCTGTGAATTTTAATTTAGGTAGGCCTGACGTCACTACCTATTCAAGTTGATTGTGTTAAAAAAGGAACTGTAACATCATTTCATCATCATCGCTTTCCTTTAAGCTATTATGGAAGTAAACTTTTACGCTTTTGCCAAATCTGAAACTAAGAAATGTGTCTGCAAATATGGCCTTACCACAAACAATAAATTTTGACATCAACGTAAGAGCAGATTACCGAATGACGATTAGTACGTGAGCTCAAGTGTAAATAAAGTTGTCACATTGATTTCATAGTTTTAAAATAACAATCTCTGCAGCGTGGCTCAGACAGGAAATACCTCTTTGCAGTGACGAGTGTGGATTTGTGCTTCTCTGTTCACACGGATATGGGGCACCGATAAACAACATTTTGCAGGACCTGTTCACTTAACAATAACTTATTCCCTTATTTGAGAAAAAGCATATTTGGTCCAAACTTTCGGATACCACCTTTTAAATACAACAATGACAGCCTAATTTAATATGGGATATTACAAGTAAAGACCTATGTTTTGGTCAATATATAGTTTTAAGGGCCAGGATAATGTGATATTGACCGAGGATGCAGTCATTATTTATATGTATATTATTAGCCAGACACTCGTATAACGTTGTTTCTGAACGTAAAAATCATTCAAATGACAAGCTCATGATTTCCCATTGGAAAAAGAAGCAAGATCCTTGAATACATAGATAGGTTATTGTGTCCTTTAACAATAAATGCACTTATTTTGTATAAAAGTTACACCGCCCAGACACAATAATCTTCATCATAGGAATTCTATCCTTTATTAGTGAAGAAGTCAGACAAATGTCTGGGTAGAATATACTCCGTGCATATTGTATATAAATGTTATATCTTCGTAACTTAAGAATTGTTTTTGTACTAAACAAATATCTCATTAGATCTTCTATCCATTTCTGGTTATTTTCATTTATTTTCCAACCGCTTATTATGAATCAACCGCACCTGGAAGCGCATTTAGAGATCTAGGTACGGGAGCACCTTGGTTCGATACCGGGCCGAGACATGTATACCTTAGTCGTAAAGATGGTAGTGGTATACCTGCCTGGCTATCACGCAAGCAAATTTAAGGGTAGCTCCACGTCTGGTTGGCCCGGTGTCAGGATAATGTGACTGGGTGTGGTATCATGCCAGATGTTCACGTAATTTTATACACAATGAAGGCAAAACTATATCTGCTTCAAGTGGACACCGTCTCTTAATAATTGAAATACTGTTCATGGAACGATAAACAAACAAACAAATTAGTATGAAACTCAAACTGCGAGTTCTCCCTGTAATGCTTGCCAGACTCTTGTCAATATTGTACATTTTCTCTGGAGACATATGAATGGTCTTATTTAATTAGAAGAGAACGGATTAGTATCCGATGCTTTTACCCAATATAATCAAACCATACAAATTAGGCGACATTAATAAAGACTGTTAGTGGAGGAGATCTAATAATGGGCCAGAAACCGAAAACGGAAGCTAAGCTCTTTAGGTAATCTAATAGACTTCATGTGTAATCCTGTTATAAATCCCTTCGGTTCCAGTAAGGAGAGGCGCTAATTCATCTTATATTCGATAGCTCTTAAAAGAAAGCCACTTACTGCTGCTTATTTGTTTAATATTCGGAAACTTATGTCACAAACATGACGCCGCGTCATTAAAGCATAACACAAACTTTAAATAGGTGTGTATTTATAACGTCATATCAGTTAACATATATTTTAGGGATAAATAAAAACAATGAAACTTTATTTCCATTGAGGTCCCTGGAGGTGGGCTATATTCATGAGATATAACAACTGCGATACCGAGAGAGTGACACTAAGGTATGCGTGTATTGTTCTTGTTCATGCGATATCGACACTACTGCAAAACGTATCTGCTACGTTCTATTAAGAACAAATCGGCCAAAGACATAAACAAAAGTGAATTATTGGCTATACACAGAAAGAAGAAAATAGAAGCATCGTTGAGTAGAGAAATGGTCAATAAATAAAAAATATTACTTACGTTTTTGTCTTCAACGTCGATTTTGGCATCAGAATCTCTTTCGTTCCAATGACGGTGTTGGCGTCCATGACAAAGTGTCCTTATATTCTCCATTTTCCAAACGACAAACTCTGCACACACAGCGTCTATTGCTTTTTGTCTATATTAGATTCTGGAGTCATGAAATCGTCGTGTCGCTGTGTTAGGCGGAAGAAGGTAACTAGTAGTAACAGTGGTATCTCGAGCCGGTGGTAATCGCTTGTTTCGAAAAACGCGGCCACTGTTTATCACTAGGATTGTTCCCCTTGAGGTGCGTCTTCAGATAAAGGAGGATGGACAATCGGGCGTTGGTTAATAAACATGGTTACCTGTGACATGGGTGTCGTTTGGAGTGAGTAACATGATTAGAGAGATCATTGCATCCGAATGTCTTCTTTACCATAAAATACAATTCATGCCAATTGAATGCCACGAAAGAAAACTGACCTTTTAAAATGAATATATTGTTATTTATTAAAATATACCTTTCGCAAAGATGTTAGATTCGAAGGCTTGTAACCAAATAGTTTTTCTTAAATATTTTATATTATTTTTTCTTATATTGGTCTACATAGTATGAATACACACCATGCATTCTTATGTTGTTGTTGTTGTTGTTGTTTTCATTCAAGAGGGTTTGGTTGTTTTTGTATGTTGTTCTGTTTCTTCAGATATTTTCAATCTGTGCGAAGTTGGGCTTGACACTTTTCAACTCAAGCTTTATTGTTACGCACAGTTCATTGCCATGCAGATCACGAACGCATCCATTGGCGAAACCGACAAATGAACAGAAGGAATGTCATATTTCGTTTGTTTTCTTTTTCGTAAAATGCTTTATAACATTTATCACATTTCTCTAAAACACTTAAACGTGTAATAAATAAATACCAGGCTAACCTTTAGAAAAAAAACGAAAGTGCGCCCAACCCAGAACAAAAAGGTCCATGAGATTAACCTAATTCACCAGTATTTATGAGAACCGTTCAGCCTTGAAGCGTATACCAAGTACAAACGAAGTTGGCTGGCTTTATATAACTATACTGGTCATTAGAGCAATTCTTGGCGAAAAGAAATGACGCTGATTAGCGGAAATGTGACTTTCCTGTTGCTGATAGAAGCCCTTTTGATCTGTCCAACCAAGGTCTATAAGCTTATTCCGTCATCGATGGCGGCTGGTAATTACGTATAGGGACAGTAGTTGTCGGAGAAGTGGGTAAAAGAAACAGAAAAAATATATTATGATATCACGAATGCTGTCTCCATGGTTATGTGGTGCACGTAACCCATTTTTAAATCCTCCAAACAGGCGTTGTCATAAAACACTCAAGCAGGTATATTCGACTCGTTCTTTATTTATAGCTAAAACAAATGTCAAGATTCAGTTATATTGAAATAGAAGGGAAATGCGTATTTCCTGTTGTCGCTAGGCACTTTTTGATCAGTTCAACCAGTGTTTTAAACCGTATTTCGATGCCGCTGACTGAAGTTAATACTATATAAAGAAGATAGATTATAAGAGATTCCGGGTGACAGACGATAATGACGATTGGCTATTTGTTGGGATGGTAACATGATTCTCATTGCATGTCTATTACAGCCCGCATCAGTCATGGAAAAAATCACTTTAATAAGCTTCTATTTTCGTATTTGCCTATATATTTAGATTAAAGAAAAGCAGATAAATTGCTTTAATCAAAAATATATATTACTCGATCATTTCTAGACGTGACATTTGATATGTTTGCATTATTGTTTTCTTTATGTATACCATTACATTTGCAGGACGAAGCACAACCCTTATTATAATAATAGTAATAATAATTTTAATAAAAATAATAATAATGCTGATGATTTTACTATTATTTTTATTATTATTACTACTACTACTACTACTACTACTACTACTACTACTACAAATTTATAAACACGGAACTCAATATCATTTTATTCTGATCAATTCGTTATATATGTATAAATAGGCCCATATATATATATATATATATATATATATATATATATATATATATATATATATATATATATATATATATATATATATATATATATAAAGAATGCTCTACTGACTGCGCCACTTTGGCTTGAGACTACACTTGTTAGCGTCGCTCCCAGGTATGGGAGACCTCAAGTTCGATCCCGGACAGTACAGAACAGAACAGAACAGCTCTTTATTCACAGTGACATCTCAAAGTTGTTAAAATTGGTAGTGGTATAACTCCCTTGCTGACTCTCAAGCAAATAAAGGACAGTTCCGCGATTGCTAGGCCCGGCGTCAAGATTAAGTGATTGGGTGGGATATTTTGCCAGGTGTTCACGGCATGCTATATACACGGTGAAGGCAGCACTATATTTGCTTGGAATTGACACCGTCTCCAAATAACTGAAATACTGATGGTGGAACGATATACCCAACAAACTATCAAATTGTGTCTTATTATATTCTTGCATTATTTAGTTTTACAACAATTATTTAGTTTTACAACAATTTTCTACCGGCGCAATGTCTACATTAAAATTATAACATAACCGATGTTATCAATTATCCTGCATTTGAGTCGGCCTAAACAAGGACAAAAAGCTTTCGTTTTGGGTTTCTTTTTGTGATCTATACGTCTTGTTTTATTGGTTCTGTACTGTTTAAACTGTTTGGATTAGTTTGGATTTATTTTTGTAATGACTACTTTTGATGTTCAGCGTTTCATAACATTCACAATGGGCTTAAAAGTAAAACATCCATTCCCGTTAACTTTACCATAATAATTAAACGGAAGTACATGAATACACCAAAAACACTCTTCGTTTGCATCACATTTAAATAATAAGCATTGATTTCATTTCAAATTTAAATGATAAGCATCGATTTCATTTCAAATTTAAATGATAAGCTTTGATTTTATTTCAAATTTAAATGATAAGCATTGATTTATTTCAAATTTAAATGATAGGCATTGATTTCATTTCAAATTTAAATAAGCATTGATTTCGTTTCAAATTTAAATAAGCATTGATTTCGTTTCAAATTTAAATGATAAGCATTGATTTCATTTCAAATTTAAGTAAGCATTGATTACGTTTCAAATTTAAATGATACGCTTTGATTTTATTTCAAATTTAAATGATAAGCATTGATTTCATTTCAAATTTAAATGATAGGCATTGATTTCATTTCAAATTTAAATAAGCATTATTTTCATTTCGAATTAAATGATAAGCATTGATTTAATTTTGAATTTCAATGACAATCATTGGTTTCATTTTAAGCACTGATTTCATTTTGAATTTAAATTATCAGCATTGATTTCATTTCATTAAAAGATAATAGCCATCCTCTTCGATAATGACTTATAATGTATTTGTATAATTTTATGGAAATGTTTTAAGTACTTTAAAAAATCTACTTATTTTTGGAATCAATTAGTCAGATCCTTGTTTAAATGGTCCGTTGAGAAAACAGGGAAAATTACAAATCGGTGTATTATATTAAATGTATCCAACTATAAACTGATTGTGATATGATTCTGCATGCAAATGGTATAAATAAACGGTGATGCGTTTAGTTACACGCCTCATAGAACGGTTTTAAGTTAAATATATAATTACTGACTAAGTGTTCAAATCCCTTGAGTGCACACAACCTTACAATTAAACGATCATACCTTAGTGCTGATTAATTAATTCCATGTATTTCGTATTTCAAATCATCCACTTAAATTTTATGATAATTGTCAAATTGATGTTCTGTGCTTTATATATGCAAATTAACAATTTGAAAAAAAAAAAAAATGTCCACATTACAAAAGTTTTTTAAAATCAGTAAAAGTTAAATCATCGACGGTAATTATAAAACCTCAACGATGGTTGTATACATACGTTTCAAAAGGTATACTTTTAACGAAATGCAAAAAAATAGCCTAAAAATCTAACGATTACTGCAAAAGTTTTAATGGGAGATAACTTTTAAACACGTTGTTTATAAAGATTGTAACAGTTGTTCCCCTTAGAAGTAATGAAAATTTATATGAACGACCGAGTGATAACATTAAAACGTTTTAATCTTGTTTAGACCTATTAGCCTCGCATTCATTTTATTTCGTAATTGTAAGTAAGCGTCCTCAAAATATATCGCATAAATCCGATTAAGGCCGTGGCAGAAAAAAATCGTCATTGATAAGTAATGACAAAATAACGCCTGAAGTAATGGCCTTATGGTAAAACATTTCTTGCAAACCAAATATAACTGGTTCGATTTTTGTCAGCCATCGTATCTAACCAAACACTTTTGAATAAATTTGAAAGCATCCAAAATAAGGTAAATAAAATTTGTTCTTCGTGTAAATATCACTTATTTCTTCTGTGTTTCAACTGAATTTTATTGCCTTTCTTAGTTAAATATTGCAACTCTTATAATACGAAGATTTTGGTACGCTCGGTATAAATTTGATGCAATTTAAAATGGTATGCTTTGTATTCTAAGTGGCAAAACTATTTAAAATGGAGCAATTTTTTCTAAGATTTAGCGAGACACTACTGATTTTCTGAATCATGCGTTGACATTCCAAAAGCAGTTATGTTGTAGTATTAAATATCTATCAGAACAGTACTAATAGTAATAAGTAATTAAGTAATAGTTATTTATAAGCATGCTCATATGACATGTAATAGGCAAACAATCAATAATGTTATATTTTGTCTTAAGCAGCCATCTTAAGCGGCCAGTTTTAGGCTGTCCCAAAGGTGGCTGCTTAAGACAAATTGGGATGTACTTAGAGATACTGAAAATCTTATCGTTGCAACTCAATATTAGTTCAGATCGACATAGCGAAAACATAAAATCACTGGCCCTTATATATTTACGCATGAGCATCCGATGTTATCCAGATTGACCTGATGGCTTTCTGGATGGAAATAAAACATATTTAATTCTCCATAACAGCTTTTTTCATCTTAAGTCATTCGGAGTGCTCATTTTGAAATGATAGCAATTTCCGGTGAACTACGTCTCAGACCCATAATACCGCTAACAGGCACGGGATTAAGTTCAGCTGTCGATGTAAAAAAAAAGAAAATGAAAGAAAATAGAACCAAACATTTAAAAAAAAAATGATTCTTTTTTGTTTTTGTTAAATTAGAACCGGAACCTCTAGAATGGCAAGAACCAAACATTTTAAAAAATGATTATTTTTTGTTTTTGTTAAATCATAACCGGAACCTTTAGAATGGCACTCCATTGCTCTTCTGACTGTGCCACTGAGTCTTGGTACATGGTTGTTAATTTTGCTGTATTACATATGTCGACAGGAACGATGTCACATTTCCACTGTCTACGATGTTAAGTTGTTTCAACCGCTTATCAGTTCATTAGGATTTAAGTCGGACCCAATGAGGGTTCAATCGCCACTTTTTCTGCCAGTCTTCCGTGCCAAATACGGCTTTTTTTATTTTTTATTTTTCAGCACTAATAATATTGTTGTGTGTTTTTTTTCTCGATATTATGGCTTTTTCTATACTAGCTTACTATAAGCGAGTAGGTTAATACCAGGCTATTGCGTAGATGGAAATACATGTAGGTAAGTCATGCGAAGTAGCCTTTATATTTCAAATAATTTTTCATGAAATTTTAACCATGCTATATGTGTTTATTCCCTCGATTCAACCAAGAAGAAATCCTTGGCCTAGAATGTCTCCATCTTCTAGAATATAACTACTCTTTCCGGTGTAACAGGCCTTCCCTACAACCTCAACCACCACAGCGTTGTCATGGCAACCATATTTCACCTGTCTTATGGCGGCCGCCGTATATTCGGAGCCGGATGGACCCGAAAATGTCCGGGTTTGGCCCAGTGGCAGGAGGCCCTTTGCATACATAAGTGCTACTCGTGCCGTGACTCCTGTTCCGCATGGCGCCCTGGGAACCTATGCGTGTGTATTTTGATTACTATGTTACTTACAGAATATAAGTCTAGATGTTTGATGAATTTTAATTAAAAAATATATACAGCTACTTGGTTTTAATGTGAAAATTGCTGTTTGTGTAATTTTATTAGTGAAACAGTGTGCGTGTTATTACTTTTTTGTGTCCTAGCTTATTGTATGCCAGAAGGCTTCTTGAATACAATGGCCTAGATTGTATGTTGATATTTTCATCATTGACGTTGTATGTTATGTGAATTTTTCAAAATAGTGTATGTGTTATTTGTGTTATTTCTGGCATTAAGTGTCAACAAGAAATTACACGATGCATGTACATTCGAATTTCGGTTATTCGAAGTCGTCGGGACCGCCGATTAACCTGGACAATGCATGGGTTGGAATACAAAGTTTTCGGACAAGAAGTCTGCACTTTTGAATTACGTTATTCTGTGCGGCAACGTGTAAGGAGCGATGTATACTCCATAATACTTTTAACAGTGAAACATAAGGAATTTCTTTACATAGACATGAATAATAGCATAAGCGTCATGTTTTATTTGTTATCTTGTCAGAATAATGAATCAAAATTGATTCATGTGTGTATAAAGCAAGGTGGTATCGGTCAACATTTATACCTACCCACAATAACTGTTTGCAACACTGCAGTGAGACGAAGTGAATACAAGCCAATCTTAAATTGGATTGTCACTCTGCTTAATTGATTATACATCGCAACTGATTGTCATACTAATCAACACGTCATATGCAAGTAAAAACTTCAACCAACCAATTAACGAAGCCAAACATCGATGTTACTGGAGTGATCACACTCCACAGTTTGACAGGTGACAATACACAATGACCGACCTGTGGCGCGATCAGGCTTAAGATAAGATGTCTGAAGATAGCATTAAAACTGTAAATGGGAGACTAAAATTGGCTTCGAATAATGCCGAAACTTTGATTAATACAAATGAATAACCGGAGGTATTGTACATTAAACTATATCAGGAAAAAAATGGAATGCCCAATGACTTTGAATAATGCATAGACTTCGGACAACCCGAGTTTGAATAACCGAGATTCGACAGTACTTGGAAAATTGTAGATATATAGAAAGATATATTTCGGCAAAGGAAACATACAATAGTTAACATACAATTAATTTGTGCATAAGTGTAAACATTATTATAAAAACATTAATGCAATTAGACAAAAGAGTAACCATGGCATGCTTCCAATACCATGGATAATGCAAAAAAAGAGACAGCACTTATTTCCAGTGCACTTCTCGGCAACTGTTTTTATAATCTAGAGAGGCTTTAAGTTAAAAAAAAACACAAAGTGAAAAAATAATTGACAGGCATATATAATAAATACAGGCGTAGGTAAATAAAGCCACATGGTCAGAATATCAGCTGCAATCAACAATGTCACTGAGGTAAATTACGATACTTCCTATTCTATGACCGAACGAATAATTTGGCCATTCCGATAGAAACACTTATTATGTATCGTGATTGGACTGCATAATGTCAAAGTTAATATCATGCCTCTGTCACAGATAGTTGAGGTTGGGAATTTCTAGATAAATTCGATATCCAAAGTAATGCATTGTCAATTAAATTACTGATGATTCAATTCTAAGAGTAACTTTACATCAAAAGCTTCACTGTATCCTCTATGCATTTACCTTTTTCTTTTACAAATTATATAAACGTGGCATAACAAAATCTATATCAAACAATTTACCCACCTGTCTGTCGCCGTACACACAAAATCCCGAATGAACTTCGCTGGCATTATCGGCCCCGTCTGTTAAGATCGTTCCGCACAGCACCGCAAGTTCGGCATTCTCCGGATGGTGTAACTTAACAGCTTTTCGGACACTCTCTGTCAATCATGAAACTCAGGTAAGTTGCGGAATTCAAAATCAAATAGATATCATAATTATCCACAAGACTTCGTGTAATTTTTTTCAAGGAAATACAGAGTCATACTCACGTCCATACTGGAATCCAACTGTATACAAATAAGTTTACATTATTTATGGAACTAACCTGTCACAGCTAAAGCAGCCTTTATGAGGTCGTGTATCGGTGTCTCTCCCAAGCTTCAGGCGGAGCTGGGAGGCCGCCAAGATGGCATAGAACACACCGCCATAACTGACGTCAACTGTCAAGCGACCATAGCCGGGCACATCAACACACACGCCTAATAATATTAAAGTATAAGTATCAGCTGAAACAAGTCTTATTCAACAGCGATATTTTAACCGATAAACAAATGACGACGGTGTTAGAACGATGTGTGTAAATTGACTGTTGTCATTTTCGAAAGGAGGGACATGTGCAAGAATACATTATGTTACAAGAACATCATTATTATTCTCAGTTGTAAAATGTCATGTACTGTGCATTAAAATTTCTTGGTGAAACACGCGGGGTTTTTTTTAAATTCAAGCAGTGTTAAAGTTACGTGTAGTCTAAATTGCATGCATTGTTCAACAACGCAAAACGTTGTATACTTACAGCATCAACAAATTTCTAGCTGAAACACGTATTCCATGATAATATTACCATTTAAACATGAATCGACGTATTCATTCACAACATAAGTAGTATAAGTCCCTTAAGATGGTATCCGACAGTTTGGTCCAAATATTATTTCTAAAAAAAACAACAAATAGGTAATTGGTACCTGGAAAGATCTTGCAAAATGCTGTTAACTGATGCCAAAGATCTGTTTGGACAGTCAAGGATAAATCCTATCCGAGCTACGCTGCAGAGATAGCTATTTTTAACTTAGAAAACCACGTGACCACTTACTTTTATATAGTTATCCGGTTAATCCGCTCTGACGTGGATATCTATTTTTAGCAGAGAACAATATTGTGCTTTTTATAGAGTTAGAAAGACTGAACATTTAGAGATTTTTTTTTTTATAAGTACAGTCTAACAATAAAGATAATGTTCAAAACTGTCTTTATAACGACTGAAGTATATGTTAATGCAAAAAGTATGACCAAATTCCCCAAAGCGATAGTTAGATACTGGTACGTGTATTTAATATATGCAAACTGTCGAATACCATCTTTAATGTATCAACATAAACATTGAACATACCTTGGCTGTGCACGAACGCCGGTACACTATTGATGCGTGACCGGCCGGTTACTCCATTGCTGTACTCGACAAAGACCCTGGCCGTGCCGCCTGGACACTGTACGACCACTTCGGTTTCCGGGGAAGTTCGAGTTTTCACTAAACCTTTGTCTACGGCATATACACCTATTGACATAAGCGCGTGGCCACACATTGTGCCGTATCCATGAGCTGCGATGAAAACACATGCAATGTCGGCTGCGGGGTCATCTGGTGGCACCAAATACACGCCATACATGTCATGATGGCCACGCGGTTCTTGAACCAACAATTTCCGATATGAATCCAGATTTTCCCGGGCAAACTTACGCTTTTGCAGTAAAGTGGCGCCCGTCTATGTCCGGTAATCCAGACACGACAATCCGCACAGGGTCGCCACCTGTATGCATTTCAACCGTTTTAAGAACTACGTTCTTGAATTTCGACAGACATCGTTGAAGTTGAAACAGTTCTCACTGTACGTCCTGTGTGATAGTTCAAGCAAGCACCTTGCTTTGATTATTTACTATATTATTTTGATAACCTTCTTAGCTGTGGCATTAATTTGCAATCGCGCGTGGTATACATATTTATTGAAGCGCTGATTAAGCTGTTCGTAATAACAGTATAACATGGTCACTATGGTTCGTATTGAATGCACTTCTATCTTAATAGAGAAAGTTAACCCATCGATTTAAGCTTAATTTGTCAGACGTTTTTACAAGCAAAACATTCTTTACATTAAAGTCTTACCCCATCCACTTAGTTACATTGTGCACTAGATACAGTCCAAAATGTTTATGACATTAGGACGATAGCAGCTGTGTACAAGTGTTTGAACATACTACGAGAACTATATACCGGTATCTCTTGAACATATATGTACTTTATACGATAAGAGATGCGTTGGTGAAGAAGTCATCACTTTAGGAACAGAACATCTTTATACTTTAAAGGTGGTATCCAACTGTTTATCAATATCAAATGCATATAACAATATTTTCCCACCATTCTGGAAATGTATGCATAATTTCTAGATAAACTCATACTGTAGTCTAGGTTAAGACGATTCGGAACACTAACTATATTGTAAGACACTACAAATTGCGGAACAAGTCATTCCTAACTGTTCATTCCAAATCTATTAATAAGTTCGATAGTGATCTCTGCTAGACGTCTTCGGACTACTCGGATGACGACATAAAACTCTTCAAAAGCTGACTTGTCACGTGGTTGTCTTAGTTTATAAATAGCTATCTCTGCTGCGTGGCTCAGATAGGAAATGTCCTGTGTGCAATGACAAGGGGGGATTTATTATTCACTGTTCGAACAGATCTAGTTCAATGATGAGCATTTTGCATGACCCTTTCATGTAACAATGACTTATTTGGCTATTTGATAAAAGAAACTAGTCCAAACTATCGGACACCACCTTTAAACTTTTGCAAGAATACTTAGCATATTATTAAATCGCTGATCTACTTTTTTGTACAGAAGTCTTTTAACCTTAGTGTAATTTGCATATAGTACTAAACGAAAAATAAATGTAGCTGTGTTAATATCTTTAAATTATATATGAAGTCATGTTTGATGTCGCCATATTGTCTCACCAATGACCGAGTTTTGCAGAAAAGTTTGTTTCTTATTATAAATATAACGTTTTAAATACTATGATTGGCATTTTCAAGATCTCTGAAGAGCACGTTGATTTCTCTCTTTCTCTCTCTCCCTCTCTCTCCCTCTCCCTCCCTCTTCCTATCCCTCTCTCTCTCTCTCTCTCCTCTCTCTCTCTCTCTCTCTCTCTCTCTCTCTCTCTCTCTCTCTCTCTCTCTCTCTCTCTCTCCAGCAATGTCTTCTCCCGTGTCATTCTGACGCGCATCAAAGCATCGGTGGTTAGCAAACTCCGCCAAGAACAATGGAAGATCGTGCATCGAGCTAATCTTCACGCTCCGGTAGAACTTGGAGCAGTCCATTCTCATGATCTTCGTCGATTTTCAGAAGGCGTACGACAGTTACATAGCGACTTGCTCAGGAAAATCCTTCGGCACTACGGAATCCACAGAAACTGGTTCACATACATGGTATCCAATGCATATGTAACACAGGCCGGCGCTCTCCAACGGTAAGCCTTTCCATACACCAGCCACAATAATCGTTGCTTAACCGCGCAACTTTGGAAAACGCTTAAACCGCGTCGCTACAACCAAGCAGCAAGGCTGGTTTGAAGTGCTCATATGTCTACGACTGTGACCGTAACACTTCTTCCACCCCCATTCCACCCCCTCCGAGAAGTCTTCTCCCGAGACTTGGCCTGGGAAGTCCCATGGAACTCCTGTCCGGCAGGTGACTCTATGTCATCGCCACTAATGTAATGCAGGTCGGCGCTCTCCAACGGTCATCCATCCATGGATATATACCAGCCACAGAAAATATAGACTTTACAATTTGCAGAAACCGTTGCTTAACCGCGCAACACAGGAAGACGCTTAAACCGCGTCGCTAATGAGTTAACACAGCAGCGAAGCTGGTTTGAAGTGCTTATATGTCTACCACTGTTAACGTATTACATGTATGTGTCTCAGCCACAACAGCGAACTCTCTAAGCCTTTCGGGTTGGAGACCGGATTAAAACAAGAACGAATTACCAATTATGTTTTTTCCCGGCAATCGACTGGCTGATGGGAAGCGTCACCGAAGGACAGCAGCAAGGAATAAAGTGGACCAAGATGACAACCCTGACTCTAGACTATGTCGACGACCTTGGGCAGGTCTCCCACCGACAGAACATCAATCGAAAGAATATGAGCCTTAACAGGATTGTCAGTAGCATCGGGCTCAAGGTAAACACGAAATAAATAGTCCTAAAAAGAACACCACAACCATCGCTCCTGCCGCCCTTGATGATGTTAAAACTCGAACTTCGAACTGTGCAAGAGACCATTTGTTTACTTGGGCAGCAAAGTGACGTCCGATGGCGGCTGCGACCAAGACATCAACATTGGAACCAGCAATGCCAAGCAAGCGTACGCCATGCTGAACCACCAGCTTCAGCATTCATACCAAGATCAAGATCTTCAAAAGCAATGTGTGCAGCGTGATTCCTTGTCGATTTGAGCGCTGGATGACAACGGCTGCGACATAGGGGATAACTTGTATTTTGACCAAACGTCATTCCGAACAACGAAGGACATGAGTAGACTCAATTTCAAAGACAAAACAGACCAGAGACGCCGATAGAGACGGCTGGTCCACATGTGCGGGTAAGGGCAGTGGTACCAGACGGGGCAGGGAAGACTGAACTGAACTTGAACAAGCAACCTTGTACACGTAAGAATGAATTATTTGTTCGTATGTGTGTGTGGTGTAAGTGTGTGTGTGAGTGTGTGTGTGTGTGTGTGTGTGTGTGTGTGTGTGTGTGTGTATGCGTGTGTGTGTGTGTGTGTGCGTGTGTGTGTGTGTGTGTGTGTGTGTGTGTGTGTGTGTGTGTGTGTGTGTGTGTGTGTGTGTGTGTGTGTGTGTGTGTGTGTAATCTTTGTAAAAACGAGTCAGCGCAAGCATAGTAACACCCCATTTCATCTTATCATTTTGTCTACTTCCATTTTGTCTGCTTGCTATTTTGCTGACTTACGTTCCATATGCTTGACATTTCTGCTTAACATTTGGCTTACTTCCATTCCGACTTCTTACCATTTAGCATACTTCGATTCCGTCTTCTTACCATTTGGCTTACTTCCATTCCGTTTGCTTGCCATTTGGCTTACTTCCCTTCCGTTTGCTTGCCATTTGGCTTACTTACATTCCGTTTGCTTGCTATTTTGTCTACAACCATTCCGTTTGCTTGCCGTTTGGCTTACTTCCATTCCATCTGCTTGCAATTTGGCTTACTTTCATTCCATCTGCTTGCCATTTGGCTTACTTCCATTCAGTTTTCTTGCCATGTTGACTACTTCCATTCCGTTTGCTTGCCATTTGGCTTACTTACATTCCGTTTGCTTGCTATTTTGTCTACAACCATTCCGTTTGCTTGCCATCTGGCTTACTTCCATTCCGTTTGCTTGCCATTTTGTCTACTTCCATTCCGTTTGCTTGCCATTTGGGTTACTTCCATTCCCCTTGCTTGCCATTTGGCTTACTTCCATTCCGCCTTCTTACCATTTTGCTTACTTCCATTCCATGTGCTTGCCATTTTGCTTACTTTCATTCCGTTTTGCTTGTCATTTGGCTTACTTCCATTCCGTTTGCTTGCCATTTTGTCTACTTCCATTCTGTTTGTTTGCCATTTAATCTACTTCCATTCCCTTTGTTTGCCATTTGGCTTATTTCCATTCCGTTTGCTTGCCATTTTGTCTACTTACATTCCATTTGCTTGCCATTTGGCTTACTCTCATTCCGTTTGCTTGCCATTTGGCTTACTTTAATTCCATCTGCTTGCCATTTGGCTACTTCCATTCCGTTTGCTTGCCATTTGCCTTACTATCCTTTCGTTTGCTTGCCATTTTGTCTACTTCCATTCCGTTTGCTTGCCATGCTGTCTACATCCATTCCGTTTTCTTGCCTTTTGGCTTACTTCCATTCCCTTTGCTTACCATTTGGATTACTTCCATTCCATCTGCTTACCATTTGGCTTACTTCCCTTCCGTTTGCTTGCCATTTTGTCTACTTCCATTCCGTTTACTTGCCATTTTGTCTACTTCCATTCCGTTTGCTTACCATTTTGCTTACTTCCATTCCATCTGCTTACCATTTGGCTTACTTCCATTCCACGTTCTTGCCATATGGCTTACTTCCATTCCGTTTGCTTGCCATTTTGTCTGCGTCCATTCCGTTAGCCTACCGTTTGGCCTACTTCCATTCCATTTGCTTGCCATTTGGCTAAATTCCATTCCGTTTGCTTATTGGTTTACTTCCAATCCGTTTGATTGCCATTTCTGCTTACCATTTGGTTTACTTCCATTCCATCTGCTTGCCATTTGGCTTACTTCCATTCCGTTTGCTTGCCATTTGGCTTACTTCCATTCTCTTTGCTTGCCATTTAGTCTACTTCCACTCCGTTTGCTTGCCATTTGGCTTATTTCTATACCGTTTGCTTGCCATTTTGTCTACTTTCATTCCGTTTGCTTACCATTTTGCCTATTTCTATTCCGTTTGCTTGCCTTTTGGCTTATTTCCATTCCGTTTGCTTACCATTTTGCCTACTTCTATTCCGTTTGCTTGCCATTTGGCTTATTTCCATTCCGTTAGCTTGCCATTTGGCTTATTTCCATTCCCTTTGCTTACCATTTGGTCTACTTCCACTCCGTTTGCTTACCATTTTGTCTACATCCATTCCGTTTGCTTGCCATTTTGTCTACTTCCATTTCGTTTGCTTACCATTTTGCTTACTTCAATTCCATCTGCTTACCATTTGGCTTACTTCCATTCCACGTTCTTGCCATATGGCTTACTTCCATTCCGTTTGCTTGCCATTTTGTCTGCGTCCATTCCGTTTGCCTACCGTTTGGCCTACTTCCATTCCATTTGCTTGCCATTTGGCTAAATTCCATTCCGTTTGCTTATTGGCTTACTTCCAATCCGTTTGATTGCCATTTCTGCTTACCATTTGGTTTACTTCCATTCCATCTGCTTGCCATTTGGCTTACTTCCATTCCGTTTGCTTGCCATTTGGCTTACTTCCATTCCCTTTGCTTGCCATTTAGTCTACTTCCACTCCGTTTGCTTGCCATTTGGCTTATTTCTATTCCGTTTGCTTGCCATTTTGCTTATTTCCATTCCGTTAGCTTGCCATTTGGCTTATTTCCATTCCCTTTGCTTACCATTTGGTCTACTTCTATTCTGTTTGGTTGCCATTTGGCTTATTTCTATTCCGCTTGCATACAATTTTGTCTACTTCTATTCCGTTTGAATACAATTTTGTCTACTTCCATACCATCTTCTTACCATTTGGCTTACTTCCATTCCGTCTTCTTACCATTTGGGTTACTTCCATTCCGTTTGCTTGCCATCTGGCTTATTTCTATTCCGTCTTCTTGCCATCTGGCTTACTTCCATTCCGTCTTCTTGCCATTTGGGTTACTTCCATTCCGTCTTCTTACCATTTTGCTTACTTCCATTCTATGTGCTTGCCATTTTGCTTACTTCCATTCCACATTCTTGCCATTTGGCTAACTTCCATTCCGTTTGCTTGCCATTTGGCTTACGTCCCTTCCGTTTGCTTGCCATTTTGTCTACTTCCATTCCGTTTGCTTGCCATTTTGTCTACTTCCATTCCGTTTGCTTGCCATTTGGCTTACTTCCCTTCCGTTTGCTTGGCATTTTGTCTACTTCCATTCCGTTTGCTTGCCATTTTGTTTACTTCCATTCCGTTTGCTTACCATATTGCTTACTTCCATTCCATCTGCTTACCATTTGGCTTACTTCCATTCCACGTTCTTGCCATATGGCTTACTTCCATTCCGTTTGCTTGCCATTTTGTCTGCGTCCATTCCGTTTGCCTACCGTTTGGCCTACTTCCATTCCATTTGCTTGCCATTTGGCTAAATTCCATTCCGTTTGCTTATTGGCTTACTTCCAATTCGTTTGATTGCCATTTCTGCTTACCATTTGGTTTACTTCCATTCCATCTGCTTGCCATTTGGCTTACTTCCACTCCGTTTGCTTGCCATTTGGCTTACTTCCATTCCCTTTGCTTGCCATTTAGTCTACTTCCACTCCGTTTGCTTGCCATTTGGCTTATTTCTATTCCGTTTGCTTGCCATTTTGTCTACTTTCATTCCGTTTGCTTGCCATTTGGCTTATTTCTATTCCGTTTGCTTGCCTTTTGGCTTATTTCTATTCCGTTTGCTTACCATTTTGTCTACATCTATTCCGTTTGCTTGCCATTTGGCTTATTTCCATTCCGTTAGCTTGCCATTTGGCTTATTTCCATTCCCTTTGCTTACCATTTGGTCTACTTCTATTCTGTTTGGTTGCCATTTGGCTTATTTGCATTCCGTTTGCATACAATTTTGTCTACTTCTATTCCGTTTGCTTGCCATTTTGGCTTATTTCCATTCCGTTTGCTTACAATGTTGTCTACTTCCATACCATCTTCTTACCATTTGGCTTACTTCCATTCCGTCTTCTTACCATTTGGGTTAATTCCATTCCGTTTGCTTGCCATCTGGCTTATTTCCATTCCGTCTTCTTGCCATCTGGCTTACTTCCATTCCGTCTTCTTGCCATTTGGGTTACTTCCATTCCGTCTTCTTACCATTTTGCTTACTTCCATTCTATGTGCTTGCCATTTTATCTACTCTCATTATCTTTGCTTGCTATTTGCCTTATTTCCATTCCCTTTGCTTGCCATTTTGTCTACTTCCATTCCGTTTGCTTGCCATTTGGCTTACTTTCATTCCGTCTGCTTGCCACTTGGCTTACTTCCATTACGTCTTCCTACCAATTGGCTTACTTCCATTCCATCTGCTTGCCATTTGGCTTACTTTCATTCCGTTTGCTTGCCATTTGACTTACTATCCTTCCGTTTGCTTGCCAGTTTCTCTACTTCCATTCCGTTTGCTTGCCATTTGACTTACTTTCCTTCCGTTTGCTTGCCAGTTTGTCTACTTCCAATCCGTTTGCTTGCTATTTGGCTTACTTCCATTCCCTTTACTTGCCATTTTGTTTACGTCGATTTCGTTTGCCTACCATTTGGCCTACTTCCATTCCATCTGCTTGCCATTTTGCTAACTTTCATTCCATCTGCTTGCCATTTGGCTTCCTTCCATTCCGTTTGCTTGTCGTTTGGCTTACTTCCATTTCCATTGCTTGTCATTTGGTCTACTTCCACTCCATTTGCTTGCCATTTGGCTTATTTCCATTCCGTTTGCTTGCCATTTGGCTTATTTCCATTCCGTTTGGTTACCATTTTGTCTACTTCTATTCTGTTTGGTTGCCATTTGGCTTATTTCCATTCCGTTTGCTTGCCATTTGGCTTATTTCCATTCCGTTTGCTTGCCATTTGGCTTATTTCCATTCCGTTTGCTTACCATTTTGTCTACTTCTATTCTGTTTGGTTGCCATTTGGCTTATTTCCATTCCGCTTGCTTACCATTTTGTCTACTTCCATTCCCTCTACTTACCATTCGGCTTACTTCCATTCCGTCTTCTTACCATTTGCTTTCTTCCATTCCGTTTACTTGCCATTTGGCCTACTTCCCTGACATTTGCTTCCCATTTGGCCTACTTTCCTTCCATTTGCTTTCCATTTTGCCTACTTTCCTTCCATTTTCTTGCCATTTGGGTTACTTCCATTCTGTTTGCTTGCCATTTTGTCTACTTCCATTCCGTTTGCTTGCTATTTGGGTTACTTCCATTCTGTTTGCTTGCCATTTGGCTTACTTCCATTCCGTTTGCTTGCCATTTGGCTTACTTCCA
The DNA here is from genome assembly GCA_007844125.1 of Sinonovacula constricta. NCBI lineage: Eukaryota > Metazoa > Mollusca > Bivalvia > Cardiida > Solecurtidae > Sinonovacula > Sinonovacula constricta. The sequence continues at coordinate 63,432,091 of CM017557.1, forward strand.
TTCCATCTGCTTGCCATTTGGCTTACTTCCATTCCGATTTCTTGCCATGTTGTCTACGTCTATTCTGTTTGCTTGCCATTTGGCTTACTTACATTCCGTTTACTTGCTATTTTGTGTACAACCGTTTCGTTTGTTTGCCATCTTGGTTAGTTCCATTCCGTTTGCTTGCCATTTTGTCTACTTCCATTCCGCTTGCTTGCCATTTGGGTTACTTCCATTCCGTTTGCTTGCCATCTGGCTTCCTTCCATTCCGTTTGCTTGCTATTTCGCTTACTTCCATTCCGTCTTCTTACCATTTTGCTTACTTCCATTCCATGTGCTTGCCATTTTGCTTACTTCCATTCAGTTTGCTTGCCAATTGACTTTCTTCAATTCCGTTTGCTTGCCATCATTTTATCTACTTTCATTCTCTTTGCTTGCCATTTTGCTTATTTCCACTCCCTTTGCTTGTCATTTTGTCTACTTCCATTCCGTTTGCTTGCCATTTGGCTTACTCTCATTCCGTCTGCTTGCCATTTGGCTTACTTCCATTACGTCTTCTTACCATTTCGCTTACTTCCATTCTATCCGTTTGCCATTTGGCCAACTTTCATTCCGTTTGCTTGCCATTTGCCTTACTATCCTTCCGTTTGCTTGTCATTTTGTCTACTTTCATTCCGTTTGCTTGCCATTTGGCTTACTTCCATTCCCCTTACTTGCCATTTTGTTTGCGTCGATTCCGTTTGCCTACCATTTTGCCTACTTCCATTCCATCTGCTTGCCATTTGGCTTCGTTTCATTCCGTTTGCTTGTCATTTGGCTTACTTCCATTCCCTTTGCTTGTCATTTGGCTTACTTCCATTCCCTTTGCTTGTCATTTGGTCTACTTCCATTCCATTTGCTTGCTATTTAGCTTATTTCCATTCCGTTTGCTTGCCATTTGGCTTACTTCCATTCCGTTTGCTTGCTATTTGGCTTACTTCCATTCCCTTTGCTTGCCATTTGGTCTACTTCCACTCTGTTTGCTTGCCATTTGGCTTATTTCCATTCCGTTTGCTTGCCATCTGGCTTATTTCCATTCCGTCTTCTTGTCATCTGGCTTACTTCCATTCCGTCTTCTTGCCATTTGGGTTACTTCCATTCCGTCTTCTTACCATTTTGCTTACTTCCATTCTATGTGATTGCCATTTTGCTTACTTCCATTCCACATTCTTGCCATTTGGCTAACTTCCATTCCGTTTGCTTGCCATTTGGCTTACTTCCCTTCCGTTTGCTTGGCATTTTGTCTACTTCCATTCCGTTTGCTTGCCATTTTGTTTACTTCCATTCCGTTTGCTTACCATATTGCTTACTTCCATTCCATCTGCTTACCATTTGGCTTACTTCCATTCCACGTTCTTGCCATATGGCTTACTTCCATTCCGTTTGCTTGCCATTTTGTCTGCGTCCATTCCGTTTGCCTACCGTTTGGCCTACTTCCATTCCATTTGCTTGCCATTTGGCTAAATTCCATTCCGTTTGCTTATTGGCTTACTTCCAATTCGTTTGATTGCCATTTCTGCTTACCATTTGGTTAACTTCCATTCCATCTGCTTGCCATTTGGCTTATTTCTATTCCGTTTGCTTGCCATTTTGTCTACTTTCATTCCGTTTGATTGCCATTTGGCTTATTTCCATTCCGTTTGCTTGCCTTTTGGCTTATTTCCATTCCGTTTGCTTACCATTTTGTCTACTTCTATTACGTTTGCTTGCCATTTGGCTTATTTCCATTCCGTTAGCTTGCCATTTGGCTTATTTCCATTCCCTTTGCTTACCATTTGGTCTACTTCTATTCTGTTTGGTTGCCATTTGGCTTATTTCTATTCCGTTTGCATACAATTTTGTCTACTTCTATTCCGTTTGAATACAATTTTGTCTACTTCCATACCATCTTCTTACCATTTGGCTTACTTCCATTCCGTCTTCTTACCATTTGGGTTACTTCCATTCCGTTTGCTTGCCATCTGGCTTATTTCTATTCCGTCTTCTTGCCATCTGGCTTACTTCCATTCCGTCTTCTTGCCATTTGGGTTACTTCCATTCCGTCTTCTTACCATTTTGCTTACTTCCATTCTATGTGCTTGCCATTTTGCTTACTTCCATTCCACATTCTTGCCATTTGGCTAACTTCCATTCCGTTTGCTTGCCATTTGGCTTACTTCCCTTCCGTTTGCTTGCCATTTTGTCTACTTCCATTCCGTTTGCTTGCCATTTTGTCTACTTCCATTCCGTTTGCTTGCCATTTGGCTTACTTCCCTTCCGTTTGCTTGGCATTTTGTCTACTTCCATTCCGTTTGCTTGCCATTTTGTTTACTTCCATTCCGTTTGCTTACCATATTGCTTACTTCCATTCCATCTGCTTACCATTTGGCTTACTTCCATTCCACGTTCTTGCCATATGGCTTACTTCCATTCCGTTTGCTTGCCATTTTGTCTGCGTCCATTCCGTTTGCCTACCGTTTGGCCTACTTCCATTCCATTTGCTTGCCATTTGGCTAAATTCCATTCCGTTTGCTTATTGGCTTACTTCCAATTCGTTTGATTGTCATTTCTGCTTACCATTTGGTTTACTTCCATTCCATCTGCTTGCCATTTGGCTTACTTCCACTCCGTTTGCTTGCCATTTGGCTTACTTCCATTCCCTTTGCTTGCCATTTAGTCTACTTCCACTCCGTTTGCTTGCCATTTGGCTTATTTCTATTCCGTTTGCTTGCCATTTTGTCTACTTTCATTCCGTTTGCTTGCCATTTGGCTTATTTCTATTCCGTTTGCTTGCCTTTTGGCTTATTTCTATTCCGTTTGCTTACCATTTTGTCTACATCTATTCCGTTTGCTTGCCATTTGGCTACTTCCATTCCGTTTGCTTGCCATTTGCCTTACTATCCTTTCGTTTGCTTGCCATTTTGTCTACTTCCATTCCGTTTGCTTGCCATGCTGTCTACATCCATTCCGTTTTCTTGCCTTTTGGCTTACTTCCATTCCCTTTGCTTACCATTTGGATTACTTCCATTCCATCTGCTTACCATTTGGCTTACTTCCCTTCCGTTTGCTTGCCATTTTGTCTACTTCCATTCCGTTTACTTGCCATTTTGTCTACTTCCATTCCGTTTGCTTACCATTTTGCTTACTTCCATTCCATCTGCTTACCATTTGGCTTACTTCCATTCCACGTTCTTGCCATATGGCTTACTTCCATTCCGTTTGCTTGCCATTTTGTCTGCGTCCATTCCGTTAGCCTACCGTTTGGCCTACTTCCATTCCATTTGCTTGCCATTTGGCTAAATTCCATTCCGTTTGCTTATTGGTTTACTTCCAATCCGTTTGATTGCCATTTCTGCTTACCATTTGGTTTACTTCCATTCCATCTGCTTGCCATTTGGCTTACTTCCATTCCGTTTGCTTGCCATTTGGCTTACTTCCATTCTCTTTGCTTGCCATTTAGTCTACTTCCACTCCGTTTGCTTGCCATTTGGCTTATTTCTATACCGTTTGCTTGCCATTTTGTCTACTTTCATTCCGTTTGCTTACCATTTTGCCTATTTCTATTCCGTTTGCTTGCCTTTTGGCTTATTTCCATTCCGTTTGCTTACCATTTTGCCTACTTCTATTCCGTTTGCTTGCCATTTGGCTTATTTCCATTCCGTTAGCTTGCCATTTGGCTTATTTCCATTCCCTTTGCTTACCATTTGGTCTACTTCCACTCCGTTTGCTTACCATTTTGTCTACATCCATTCCGTTTGCTTGCCATTTTGTCTACTTCCATTTCGTTTGCTTACCATTTTGCTTACTTCAATTCCATCTGCTTACCATTTGGCTTACTTCCATTCCACGTTCTTGCCATATGGCTTACTTCCATTCCGTTTGCTTGCCATTTTGTCTGCGTCCATTCCGTTTGCCTACCGTTTGGCCTACTTCCATTCCATTTGCTTGCCATTTGGCTAAATTCCATTCCGTTTGCTTATTGGCTTACTTCCAATCCGTTTGATTGCCATTTCTGCTTACCATTTGGTTTACTTCCATTCCATCTGCTTGCCATTTGGCTTACTTCCATTCCGTTTGCTTGCCATTTGGCTTACTTCCATTCCCTTTGCTTGCCATTTAGTCTACTTCCACTCCGTTTGCTTGCCATTTGCTTATTTCTATTCCGTTTGCTTGCCATTTTGCTTATTTCCATTCCGTTAGCTTGCCATTTGGCTTATTTCCATTCCCTTTGCTTACCATTTGGTCTACTTCTATTCTGTTTGGTTGCCATTTGGCTTATTTCTATTCCGCTTGCATACAATTTTGTCTACTTCTATTCCGTTTGAATACAATTTTGTCTACTTCCATACCATCTTCTTACCATTTGGCTTACTTCCATTCCGTCTTCTTACCATTTGGGTTACTTCCATTCCGTTTGCTTGCCATCTGGCTTATTTCTATTCCGTCTTCTTGCCATCTGGCTTACTTCCATTCCGTCTTCTTGCCATTTGGGTTACTTCCATTCCGTCTTCTTACCATTTTGCTTACTTCCATTCTATGTGCTTGCCATTTTGCTTACTTCCATTCCACATTCTTGCCCATTTGGCTAACTTCCATTCCGTTTGCTTGCCATTTGGCTTACGTCCCTTCCGTTTGCTTGCCATTTTGTCTACTTCCATTCCGTTTGCTTGCCATTTTGTCTACTTCCATTCCGTTGCTTGCCATTTGGCTTACTTCCCTTCCGTTTGCTTGGCATTTTGTCTACTTCCATTCCGTTTGCTTGCCATTTTGTTTACTTCCATTCCGTTTGCTTACCATATTGCTTACTTCCATTCCACCTGCTTACCATTTGGCTTACTTCCATTCCACGTTCTTGCCATATGGCTTACTTCCATTCCGTTTGCTTGCCATTTTGTCTGCGTCCATTCCGTTTGCCTACCGTTTGGCCTACTTCCATTCCATTTGCTTGCCATTTGGCTAAATTCCATTCCGTTTGCTTATTGGCTTACTTCCAATTCGTTTGATTGCCATTTCTGCTTACCATTTGGTTTACTTCCATTCCATCTGCTTGCCATTTGGCTTATTCCACTCCGTTTGCTTGCCATTTGGCTTACTTCCATTCCCTTTGCTTGCCATTTAGTCTACTTCCACTCCGTTTGCTTGCCATTTGGCTTATTTCTATTCCGTTTGCTTGCCATTTTGTCTACTTTCATTCCGTTTGCTTGCCATTTGGCTTATTTCTATTCCGTTTGCTTGCCTTTTGGCTTATTTCTATTCCGTTTGCTTACCATTTTGTCTACATCTATTCCGTTTGCTTGCCATTTGGCTTATTTCCATTCCGTTAGCTTGCCATTTGGCTTATTTCCATTCCCTTTGCTTACCATTTGGTCTACTTCTATTCTGTTTGGTTGCCATTTGGCTTATTTGCATTCCGTTTGCATACAATTTTGTCTACTTCTATTCCGTTTGCTTGCCATTTTGGCTTATTTCCATTCCGTTTGCTTACAATGTTGTCTACTTCCATACCATCTTCTTACCATTTGGCTTACTTCCATTCCGTCTTCTTACCATTTGGGTTAATTCCATTCCGTTTGCTTGCCATCTGGCTTATTTCCATTCCGTCTTCTTGCCATCTGGCTTACTTCCATTCCGTCTTCTTGCCATTTGGGTTACTTCCATTCCGTCTTCTTACCATTTTGCTTACTTCCATTCTATGTGCTTGCCATTTTATCTACTCTCATTATCTTTGCTTGCTATTTGCCTTATTTCCATTCCCTTTGCTTGCCATTTTGTCTACTTCCATTCCGTTTGCTTGCCATTTGGCTTACTTTCATTCCGTCTGCTTGCCACTTGGCTTACTTCCATTACGTCTTCCTACCAATTGGCTTACTTCCATTCCATCTGCTTGCCATTTGGCTTACTTTCATTCCGTTTGCTTGCCATTTGACTTACTATCCTTCCGTTTGCTTGCCAGTTTCTCTACTTCCATTCCGTTTGCTTGCCATTTGACTTACTTTCCTTCCGTTTGCTTGCCAGTTTGTCTACTTCCAATCCGTTTGCTTGCTATTTGGCTTACTTCCATTCCCTTTACTTGCCATTTTGTTTACGTCGATTTCGTTTGCCTACCATTTGGCCTACTTCCATTCCATCTGCTTGCCATTTTGCTAACTTTCATTCCATCTGCTTGCCATTTGGCTTCCTTCCATTCCGTTTGCTTGTCGTTTGGCTTACTTCCATTTCCATTGCTTGTCATTTGGTCTACTTCCACTCCATTTGCTTGCCATTTGGCTTATTTCCATTCCGTTTGCTTGCCATTTGGCTTATTTCCATTCCGTTTGGTTACCATTTTGTCTACTTCTATTCTGTTTGGTTGCCATTTGGCTTATTTCCATTCCGTTTGCTTGCCATTTGGCTTATTTCCATTCCGTTTGCTTGCCATTTGGCTTATTTCCATTCCGTTTGCTTACCATTTTGTCTACTTCTATTCTGTTTGGTTGCCATTTGGCTTATTTCCATTCCGCTTGCTTACCATTTTGTCTACTTCCATTCCCTCTACTTACCATTCGGCTTACTTCCATTCCGTCTTCTTGCCATTTGGGTTACTTCCATTCCGTCTTCTTACCATTTTGCTTACTTCCATTCTATGTGCTTGCCATTTTGCTTACTTCCATTCCACATTCTTGCCATTTGGCTAACTTCCATTCCGTTTGCTTGCCATTTGGCTTACGTCCCTTCCGTTTGCTTGCCATTTTGTCTACTTCCATTCCGTTTGCTTGCCATTTTGTCTACTTCCATTCCGTTTGCTTGCCATTTGGCTTACTTCCCTTCCGTTTGCTTGGCATTTTGTCTACTTCCATTCCGTTTGCTTGCCATTTTGTTTACTTCCATTCCGTTTGCTTACCATATTGCTTACTTCCATTCCACCTGCTTACCATTTGGCTTACTTCCATTCCACGTTCTTGCCATATGGCTTACTTCCATTCCGTTTGCTTGCCATTTTGTCTGCGTCCATTCCGTTTGCCTACCGTTTGGCCTACTTCCATTCCATTTGCTTGCCATTTGGCTAAATTCCATTCCGTTTGCTTATTGGCTTACTTCCAATTCGTTTGATTGCCATTTCTGCTTACCATTTGGTTTACTTCCATTCCATCTGCTTGCCATTTGGCTTATTCCACTCCGTTTGCTTGCCATTTGGCTTACTTCCATTCCCTTTGCTTGCCATTTAGTCTACTTCCACTCCGTTTGCTTGCCATTTGGCTTATTTCTATTCCGTTTGCTTGCCATTTTGTCTACTTTCATTCCGTTTGCTTGCCATTTGGCTTATTTCTATTCCGTTTGCTTGCCTTTTGGCTTATTTCTATTCCGTTTGCTTACCATTTTGTCTACATCTATTCCGTTTGCTTGCCATTTGGCTTATTTCCATTCCGTTAGCTTGCCATTTGGCTTATTTCCATTCCCTTTGCTTACCATTTGGTCTACTTCTATTCTGTTTGGTTGCCATTTGGCTTATTTGCATTCCGTTTGCATACAATTTTGTCTACTTCTATTCCGTTTGCTTGCCATTTTGGCTTATTTCCATTCCGTTTGCTTACAATGTTGTCTACTTCCATACCATCTTCTTACCATTTGGCTTACTTCCATTCCGTCTTCTTACCATTTGGGTTAATTCCATTCCGTTTGCTTGCCATCTGGCTTATTTCCATTCCGTCTTCTTGCCATCTGGCTTACTTCCATTCCGTCTTCTTGCCATTTGGGTTACTTCCATTCCGTCTTCTTACCATTTTGCTTACTTCCATTCTATGTGCTTGCCATTTTATCTACTCTCATTATCTTTGCTTGCTATTTGCCTTATTTCCATTCCCTTTGCTTGCCATTTTGTCTACTTCCATTCCGTTTGCTTGCCATTTGGCTTACTTTCATTCCGTCTGCTTGCCACTTGGCTTACTTCCATTACGTCTTCCTACCAATTGGCTTACTTCCATTCCATCTGCTTGCCATTTGGCTTACTTTCATTCCGTTTGCTTGCCATTTGACTTACTATCCTTCCGTTTGCTTGCCAGTTTCTCTACTTCCATTCCGTTTGCTTGCCATTTGACTTACTTTCCTTCCGTTTGCTTGCCAGTTTGTCTACTTCCAATCCGTTTGCTTGCTATTTGGCTTACTTCCATTCCCTTTACTTGCCATTTTGTTTACGTCGATTTCGTTTGCCTACCATTTGGCCTACTTCCATTCCATCTGCTTGCCATTTTGCTAACTTTCATTCCATCTGCTTGCCATTTGGCTTCCTTCCATTCCGTTTGCTTGTCGTTTGGCTTACTTCCATTTCCATTGCTTGTCATTTGGTCTACTTCCACTCCATTTGCTTGCCATTTGGCTTATTTCCATTCCGTTTGCTTGCCATTTGGCTTATTTCCATTCCGTTTGGTTACCATTTTGTCTACTTCTATTCTGTTTGGTTGCCATTTGGCTTATTTCCATTCCGTTTGCTTGCCATTTGGCTTATTTCCATTCCGTTTGCTTGCCATTTGGCTTATTTCCATTCCGTTTGCTTACCATTTTGTCTACTTCTATTCTGTTTGGTTGCCATTTGGCTTATTTCCATTCCGCTTGCTTACCATTTTGTCTACTTCCATTCCCTCTACTTACCATTCGGCTTACTTCCATTCCGTCTTCTTACCATTTGCTTTCTTCCATTCCGTTTACTTGCCATTTGGCCTACTTCCCTGACATTTGCTTCCCATTTGGCCTACTTTCCTTCCATTTGCTTTCCATTTTGCCTACTTTCCTTCCATTTTCTTGCCATTTGGGTTACTTCCATTCTGTTTGCTTGCCATTTTGTCTACTTCCATTCCGTTTGCTTGCTATTTGGGTTACTTCCATTCTGTTTGCTTGCCATTTGGCTTACTTCCATTCCGTTTGCTTGCCATTTGGCTTACTTCCATTCCATCTGCTTGCCATTTGGCTTACTTCCATTCCGATTTCTTGCCATGTTGTCTACGTCTATTCTGTTTGCTTGCCATTTGGCTTACTTACATTCCGTTTACTTGCTATTTTGTGTACAACCGTTTCGTTTGTTTGCCATCTTGGTTAGTTCCATTCCGTTTGCTTGCCATTTTGTCTACTTCCATTCCGCTTGCTTGCCATTTGGGTTACTTCCATTCCGTTTGCTTGCCATCTGGCTTCCTTCCATTCCGTTTGCTTGCTATTTCGCTTACTTCCATTCCGTCTTCTTACCATTTTGCTTACTTCCATTCCATGTGCTTGCCATTTTGCTTACTTCCATTCAGTTTGCTTGCCAATTGACTTTCTTCAATTCCGTTTGCTTGCCATCATTTTATCTACTTTCATTCTCTTTGCTTGCCATTTTGCTTATTTCCACTCCCTTTGCTTGTCATTTTGTCTACTTCCATTCCGTTTGCTTGCCATTTGGCTTACTCTCATTCCGTCTGCTTGCCATTTGGCTTACTTCCATTACGTCTTCTTACCATTTCGCTTACTTCCATTCTATCCGTTTGCCATTTGGCCAACTTTCATTCCGTTTGCTTGCCATTTGCCTTACTATCCTTCCGTTTGCTTGTCATTTTGTCTACTTTCATTCCGTTTGCTTGCCATTTGGCTTACTTCCATTCCCCTTACTTGCCATTTTGTTTGCGTCGATTCCGTTTGCCTACCATTTTGCCTACTTCCATTCCATCTGCTTGCCATTTGGCTTCCTTTCATTCCGTTTGCTTGTCATTTAGCTTACTTCCATTCCCTTTGCTTGTCATTTGGCTTACTTCCATTCCCTTTGCTTGTCATTTGGTCTACTTCCATTCCATTTGCTTGCTATTTAGCTTATTTCCATTCCGTTTGCTTGCCATTTGGCTTACTTCCATTCCGTTTGCTTGCTATTTGGCTTACTTCCATTCCCTTTGCTTGCCATTTGGTCTACTTCCACTCTGTTTGCTTGCCATTTGGCTTATTTCCATTCCGTTTGCTTGCCATCTGGCTTATTTCCATTCCGTCTTCTTGTCATCTGGCTTACTTCCATTCCGTCTTCTTGCCATTTGGGTTACTTCCATTCCGTCTTCTTACCATTTTGCTTACTTCCATTCTATGTGCTTGCCATTTTGCTTACTTCCATTCCACATTCTTGCCATTTGGCTAACTTCCATTCCGTTTGCTTGCCATTTGGCTTACTTCCCTTCCGTTTGCTTGGCATTTTGTCTACTTCCATTCCGTTTGCTTGCCATTTTGTTTACTTCCATTCCGTTTGCTTACCATATTGCTTACTTCCATTCCATCTGCTTACCATTTGGCTTACTTCCATTCCACGTTCTTGCCATATGGCTTACTTCCATTCCGTTTGCTTGCCATTTTGTCTGCGTCCATTCCGTTTGCCTACCGTTTGGCCTACTTCCATTCCATTTGCTTGCCATTTGGCTAAATTCCATTCCGTTTGCTTATTGGCTTACTTCCAATTCGTTTGATTGCCATTTCTGCTTACCATTTGGTTAACTTCCATTCCATCTGCTTGCCATTTGGCTTATTTCTATTCCGTTTGCTTGCCATTTTGTCTACTTTCATTCCGTTTGATTGCCATTTGGCTTATTTCCATTCCGTTTGCTTGCCTTTTGGCTTATTTCCATTCCGTTTGCTTACCATTTTGTCTACTTCTATTACGTTTGCTTGCCATTTGGCTTATTTCCATTCCGTTAGCTTGCCATTTGGCTTATTTCCATTCCCTTTGCTTACCATTTGGTCTACTTCTATTCTGTTTGGTTGCCATTTGGCTTATTTCTATTCCGTTTGCATACAATTTTGTCTACTTCTATTCCGTTTGAATACAATTTTGTCTACTTCCATACCATCTTCTTACCATTTGGCTTACTTCCATTCCGTCTTCTTACCATTTGGGTTACTTCCATTCCGTTTGCTTGCCATCTGGCTTATTTCTATTCCGTCTTCTTGCCATCTGGCTTACTTCCATTCCGTCTTCTTGCCATTTGGGTTACTTCCATTCCGTCTTCTTACCATTTTGCTTACTTCCATTCTATGTGCTTGCCATTTTGCTTACTTCCATTCCACATTCTTGCCATTTGGCTAACTTCCATTCCGTTTGCTTGCCATTTGGCTTACTTCCCTTCCGTTTGCTTGCCATTTTGTCTACTTCCATTCCGTTTGCTTGCCATTTTGTCTACTTCCATTCCGTTTGCTTGCCATTTGGCTTACTTCCCTTCCGTTTGCTTGGCATTTTGTCTACTTCCATTCCGTTTGCTTGCCATTTTGTTTACTTCCATTCCGTTTGCTTACCATATTGCTTACTTCCATTCCATCTGCTTACCATTTGGCTTACTTCCATTCCACGTTCTTGCCATATGGCTTACTTCCATTCCGTTTGCTTGCCATTTTGTCTGCGTCCATTCCGTTTGCCTACCGTTTGGCCTACTTCCATTCCATTTGCTTGCCATTTGGCTAAATTCCATTCCGTTTGCTTATTGGCTTACTTCCAATTCGTTTGATTGTCATTTCTGCTTACCATTTGGTTTACTTCCATTCCATCTGCTTGCCATTTGGCTTACTTCCACTCCGTTTGCTTGCCATTTGGCTTACTTCCATTCCCTTTGCTTGCCATTTAGTCTACTTCCACTCCGTTTGCTTGCCATTTGGCTTATTTCTATTCCGTTTGCTTGCCATTTGTCTACTTTCATTCCGTTTGCTTGCCATTTGGCTTATTTCTATTCCGTTTGCTTGCCTTTTGGCTTATTTCTATTCCGTTTGCTTACCATTTTGTCTACATCTATTCCGTTTGCTTGCCATTTGGCTACTTCATTCCGTTTGCTTGCCATTTGCCTTACTATCCTTTCGTTTGCTTGCCATTTTGTCTACTTCCATTCCGTTTGCTTGCCATGCTGTCTACATCCATTCCGTTTTCTTGCCTTTTGGGGCTTACTTCCATTCCCTTTGCTTACCATTTGGGATTACTTCCATTCCATCTGCTTACCATTTGGCTTACTTCCCTTCCGTTTGCTTGCCAGTTTTGTCTACTTCCATTCCGTTTACTTGCCATTTGTCTACTTCCATTCCGTTTGCTTACCATTTGCTTACTTCCATTCCATCTGCTTACCATTTGGCTTACTTCCATTCCACGTTCTTGCCATATGGCTTACTTCCATTCCGTTTGCTTGCCATTTTGTCTGCGTCCATTCCGTTAGCCTACCGTTTGGCCTACTTCCATTCCATTTGCTTGCCATTTGGCTAAATTCCATTCCGTTTGCTTATTGGTTTACTTCCAATCCGTTTGATTGCCATTTCTGCTTACCATTTGGTTTACTTCCATTCCATCTGCTTGCCATTTGGCTTACTTCCATTCCGTTTGCTTGCCATTTGGCTTACTTCCATTCTCTTTGCTTGCCATTTAGTCTACTTCCACTCCGTTTGCTTGCCATTTGGCTTATTTCTATACCGTTTGCTTGCCATTTTGTCTACTTTCATTCCGTTTGCTTACCATTTTGCCTATTTCTATTCCGTTGCTTGCCTTTTGGCGTATTTCCATTCCGTTTGCTTACCATTTTGCCTACTTCTATTCCGTTTGCTTGCCATTTGGCTTATTTCCATTCCGTAGCTTGCCATTTGGCTTATTTCCATTCCCTTTGCTTACCATTTGGTCTACTTCCACTCCGTTTGCTTACCATTTTGTCTACATCCATTCCGTTTGCTTGCCATTTTGTCTACTTTCCATTTCGTTTGCTTACCATTTTGCTTACTTCAATTCCATCTGCTTACCATTTGGCTTACTTCCATTCCACGTTCTTGCCATATGGCTTACTTCCATTCCGTTTGCTTGCCATTTTGTCTGCGTCCATTCCGTTTGCCTACCGTTTGGCCTACTTCCATTCCATTTGCTTGCCATTTGGCTAAATTCCATTCCGTTGCTTATTGGCTTACTTCCAATCATCCGTTGATTGCCAATTTCTGCCTTAAAAAACATTTTGGTTACGACTTTTTACCTTTCCATTCCATCTGCTTGCCATTTGGCTTACTGTCCATTCCGTTTGCTTGCCATTTGGCTTACTTCCATTCCTTTGCTTGCCATGTAGTCTACTTCCACTCCGTTTGCTTGCCATTTGGCTTATTTCTATTCGTTTGCTTGCCATTTTGCTTATTTCCTTCCGTTAGCTTGCCATTTGGCTTATTTCCATTCCCTTGCTTACCATTTGGTCTACTTCTATCTGTTTGGTTGCCATTGGCTTATTTCTATTCCGCTGCATACAATTTGTCTACTTCTATTCCGTTTGAATACAATTTTGTCTACTTCCATACCATCTTCTTACCATTTGGCTTACTTCCATTCCGTCTTCTTACCATTTGGGTTACTTCCATTCCGTTTGCTTGCCATCTGGTTATTTCTATTCCGTCTTCTTGCCATCTGGCTTACTTCCATTCCGTCTTCTTGCCATTTGGGTTACTTCCATTCCGTCTTCTTACATTTTGCTTACTTCCATTCTATGTGCTTGCCATTTTGCTTACTTCCATTCCACATTCTTGCCATTTGGCTAACTTCCATTCCGTTTGCTTGCCATTGGCTTACGTCCCTTCCGTTTGCTTGCCATTTTGTCTACTTCCATTCCGTTTGCTTGCCATTTTGTCTACTTCCATTCCGTTTGCTTGCCATTTGGCTTACTTTCCCTTCCGTTTGCTTGGCATTTTGTCTACTTCCATTCCGTTTGCTTGCCATTTGTTTAGCTTCATTCCGTTTGCTTACATATTGCTTACTTCCATTCATCTGCTTACCATTTGGCTTACTTCCATTCCACGTTCTTGCCATATGGCTTACTTCATTCCGTTTGCTTGCCATTTTGTCTGCGTCCATTCCGTTTGCCTACCGTTTGGCCTACTTCCATTCCATTTGCTTGCCATTTGGCTAAATTCCATTCCGTTGCTTATTGGCTTACTTCCAATTCGTTTGATTGCCATTTCTGCTTACCATTTGTTTACTTCCATTCCATCTGCTTGCCAATTTGGCTTACTTTCCAACTCCGTTTGCTTGCCATTTGGCTACTTACTTCCCATTCCCTTTGCTTGCCATTTAGTCTACTTCCACTCCGTTTGCTTGCCATTTGGCTTATTTCTATTCCGTTTGCTTGCCATTTTGTCTACTTTCATTCCGTTTGCTTGCCATTTGGCTTATTTCTATTCCGTTTGCCTTGCCTTTTGGCTTATTTCTATTCCGTTTGCTTACATTTTGTCTACATCTATTCCGTTTGCTTGCCATTTGGCTTATTTCCATCCGTTAGCTTGCCATTTGGCCTTATTTCCATTCCCTTTGCTTACCATTTGGTCTACCTTCTATTCTGTTTGGTTGCCATTTGGCTTATTTGCATTCCGTTTGCATACAATTTTGTCTACTTCTATTCCGTTTGCTTGCCATTTTGGCTTATTTCCATTCCGTTTGCTTACAATGTTGTCTACTTCCATACCATCTTCTTACCATTTGGCTTACTTCCATTCCGTCTTCTTACCATTTGGGTTAATTCCATTCCGTTTGCTTGCCATCTGGCTTATTTCCATTCCGTCTTCTTGCCATCCTGGCTTACTTCCATTCCGTCTTCTTGCCATTTGGGTTACTTCCATTCCGTCTTCTTACCATTTTGCTTACTTTCCATTCTATGTGCTTGCCATTTTATCTACTCTCATTATCTTTGCTTGCTATTTGCCTTATTTCCATTCCCTTGCTTGCCATTTTGTCTACTTCCATTCCGTTTGCTTGCCATTTGGCTTACTTTCATTCCGTCTGCTTGCCACTTGGCTTACTTCCATTACGGTCTTCCTACCAATTGGCTTACTTCCATTCCATCTGCTTGCCATTTGGCTTACTTTCATTCCGTTTGCTTGCCATTTGACTTACTATCCTTCCGTTTGCTTGCCAGTTTCTCTACTTCCATTCCGTTGCTTGCCATTTGACTTACTTTCCTTCCGTTTGCTTGCCAGTTTGTCTACTTCCAATCCGTTTGCTTGCTATTTGGCTTACTTCCATTCCCTTTACTTGCCATTTTGTTTACGTCGATTTCGTTTGCCTACCATTTGGCCTACTTCCATTCCATCTGCTTGCCATTTTGCTAACTTTCATTCCATCTGCTTGCCATTTGGCTTCCTTCCATTCCGTTTGCTTGTCGTTTGGCTTACTTCCATTTCCATTGCTTGTCATTTGGTCTACTTCCACTCCATTTGCTTGCCATTTGGCTTATTTCCATTCCGTTTGCTTGCCATTTGGCTTATTTCCATTCCGTTTGGTTACCATTTTGTCTACTTCTATTCTGTTTTGGTTGCCATTTGGCTTATTTCCATTCCGTTTGCCTTGCCATTTGGCTTATTTCCATTCCGTTTGCTTGCCATTTGGCTTATTCCATTCCGTTTGCTTACCATTTTGTCTACTTCTATTCTGTTTGGTTGCCATTTGGCTTATTTCCATTCCGCTTGCTTACCATTTTGTCTACTTCCATTCCCTCTACTTACCATTCGGCTTACTTCCATTCCGTCTTCTTGCCATTTGGGTTACTTCCATTCCGTCTTCTTACCATTTTGCTTACTTCCATTCTATGTGCTTGCCATTTTGCTTACTTCCATTCCACATTCTTGCCATTTGGCTAACTTCCATTCCGTTTGCTTGCCATTTGGCTTACGTCCCTTCCGTTTGCTTGCCATTTTGTCTACTTCCATTCCGTTTGCTTGCCATTTTGTCTACTTCCATTCCGTTTGCTTGCCATTTGGCTTACTTCCCTTCCGTTTGCTTGGCATTTTGTCTACTTCCATTCCGTTTGCTTGCCATTTTGTTTACTTCCATTCCGTTTGCTTACCATATTGCTTACTTCCATTCCACCTGCTTACCATTTGGCTTACTTCCATTCCACGTTCTTGCCATATGGCTTACTTCCATTCCGTTTGCTTGCCATTTTGTCTGCGTCCATTCCGTTTGCCTACCGTTTGGCCTACTTCCATTCCATTTGCTTGCCATTTGGGCTAAATTCCATTCCGTTTGCTTATTGGCTTACTTCCAATTCGTTTGATTGCCATTTCTGCTTACCATTTGGTTTACTTCCATTCCATCTGCTTGCCATTTGGCTTATTCCACTCCGTTTGCTTGCCATTTGGCTTACTTCCATTCCCTTGCTTGCCATTTAGTCTACTTCCACTCCGTTTGCTTGCCATTTGGCTTATTTCTATTCCGTTTGCTTGCCATTTTGTCTACTTTCATTCCGTTTGCTTGCCATTTGGCTTATTTCTATTCCGTTTGCTTGCCTTTTGGCTTATTTCTATTCCGTTTGCTTACCATTTTGTCTACATCTATTCCGTTTGCTTGCCATTTGGCTTATTTCCATTCCGTTAGCTTGCCATTTGGCTTATTTCCATTCCCTTTGCTTACCATTTGGTCTACTTCTATTCTGTTTTGGTTGCCATTTGGCTTATTTGCATTCCGTTTGCATACAATTTTGTCTACTTCTATTCGTTTGCTTGCCATTTTGGCTTATTTCCATTCCGTTTGCTTACAATGTTGTCTACTTCCATACCATCTTCTTACCATTTGGCTTACTTCCATCCGTCTTCTTACCATTTGGGTTAATTCCATTCCGTTTGCTTGCCATCTGGCTTATTTCCATTCCCGTCTTCTTGCCATCTGGCTTACTTCCATTCCGTCTTCTTGCCATTTGGGTTACTTTCCATTCTGTCTTCTTACCATTTGCTTACTTCCATTCTATGTGCTTGCCATTTTATCTACTCTCATTATCTTTGCTTGCTATTTGCCTTATTTCCATTCCCTTTGCTTGCCATTTTGTCTACTTCCATTCCGTTTGCTTGCCATTTGGCTTACTTTCATTCCGTCTGCTTGCCACTTGGCTTACTTCCATTACGTCTTCCTACCAATTGGCTTACTTCCATTCCATCTGCTTGCCATTTGGCTTACTTTCATTCCGTTTGCTTGCCATTTGACTTACTATCCTTCCGTTGCTTGCCAGTTTCTCTACTTCCATTCCGTTTGCTTGCCATTTGACTTACTTTCCTTCCGTTTGCTTGCCAGTTTGTCTACTTCCAATCCGTTTGCTTGCTATTTGGCTTACTTCCATTCCCTTTACTTGCCATTTTGTTTACGTCGATTTCGTTTGCCTACCATTTGGCCTACTTCCATTCCATCTGCTTGCCATTTTGCTAACTTTCATTCCATCTGCTTGCCATTTGGCTTCCTTCCATTCCGTTTGCTTGTCGTTTGGCTTACTTCCATTTCCATTGCTTGTCATTTGGTCTACTTCCACTCCATTTGCTTGCCATTTGGCTTATTTCCATTCCGTTTGCTTGCCATTTGGCTTATTTCCATTCCGTTTGGTTACCATTTTGTCTACTTCTATTCTGTTTGGTTGCCATTTGGCTTATTTCCATTCCGTTTGCTTGCCATTTGGCTTATTTCCATTCCGTTTGCTTGCCATTTGGCTTATTTCCATTCCGTTTGCTTACCATTTTGTCTACTTCTATTCTGTTTGGTTGCCATTTGGCTTATTTTCCATTCCGCTTGCTTACCATTTTGTCTACTTCCATTCCCTCTACTTACCATTCGGCTTACTTCCATTCCGTCTTCTTACCATTTGCTTTCTTCCATTCCGTTTACTTGCCATTTGGCCTACTTCCCTGACATTTGCTTCCCATTTGGCCTACTTTCCTTCCATTTGCTTTCCATTTTGCCTACTTTCCTTCCATTTTCTTGCCATTTGGGTTACTTCCATTCTGTTTGCTTGCCATTTTGTCTACTTCCATTCCGTTTGCTTGCTATTTGGGTTACTTCATTCTGTTTGCTTGCCATTTGGCTTACTTCCATTCCGTTTGCTTGCCATTTGGCTTACTTCCATTCCATCTGCTTGCCATTTGGCTTACTTCCATTCCGATTTCTTGCCATGTTGTCTACGTCTATTCTGTTTGCTTGCCATTTGGCTTACTTACATTCCGTTTACTTGCTATTTTGTGTACAACCGTTTCGTTTGTTTGCCATCTTGGTTAGTTCCATTCCGTTTGCTTGCCATTTTGTCTACTTCCATTCCGCTTGCTTGCCATTTGGGTTACTTCCATTCCGTTTGCTTGCCATCTGGCTTCCTTCCATTCCGTTTGCTTGCTATTTCGCTTACTTCCATTCCGTCTTCTTACCATTTTGCTTACTTCCATTCCATGTGCTTGCCATTTTGCTTACTTCCATTCAGTTTGCTTGCCAATTGACTTTCTTCAATTCCGTTTGCTTGCCATCATTTTATCTACTTTCATTCTCTTTGCTTGCCATTTTGCTTATTTCCACTCCCTTTGCTTGTCATTTTGTCTACTTCCATTCCGTTTGCTTGCCATTTGGCTTACTCTCATTCCGTCTGCTTGCCATTTGGCTTACTTCCATTACGTCTTCTTACCATTTCGCTTACTTCCATTCTATCCGTTTGCCATTTGGCCAACTTTCATTCCGTTTGCTTGCCATTTGCCTTACTATCCTTCCGTTTGCTTGTCATTTTGTCTACTTTCATTCCGTTTGCTTGCCATTTGGCTTACTTCCATTCCCCTTACTTGCCATTTTGTTTGCGTCGATTCCGTTTGCCTACCATTTTGCCTACTTCCATTCCATCTGCTTGCCATTTGGCTTCCTTTCATTCCGTTTGCTTGTCATTTAGCTTACTTCCATTCCCTTTGCTTGTCATTTGGCTTACTTCCATTCCCTTTGCTTGTCATTTGGTCTACTTCCATTCATTTGCTTGCTATTTAGCTTATTTCCATTCCGTTTGCTTGCCATTTGGCTTACTTCCATTCCGTTTGCTTGCTATTTGGCTTACTTCCATTCCCTTTGCTTGCCATTTGGTCTACTTCCACTCTGTTTGCTTGCCATTTGGCTTATTTCCATTCCGTTTGCTTGCCATCTGGCTTATTTCCATTCCGTCTTCTTGTCATCTGGCTTACTTCCATTCCGTCTTCTTGCCATTTGGGTTACTTCCATTCCGTCTTCTTACCATTTTGCTTACTTCCATTCTATGTGCTTGCCATTTTGCTTACTTCCATTCCACATTCTTGCCATTTGGCTAACTTCCATTCCGTTTGCTTGCCATTTGGCTTACTTCCCTTCCGTTTGCTTGGCATTTTGTCTACTTCCATTCCGTTTGCTTGCCATTTTGTTTACTTCCATTCCGTTTGCTTACCATATTGCTTACTTCCATTCCATCTGCTTACCATTTGGCTTACTTCCATTCCACGTTCTTGCCATATGGCTTACTTCCATTCCGTTTGCTTGCCATTTTGTCTGCGTCCATTCCGTTTGCCTACCGTTTGGCCTACTTCCATTCCATTTGCTTGCCATTTGGCTAAATTCCATTCCGTTTGCTTATTGGCTTACTTCCAATTCGTTTGATTGCCATTTCTGCTTACCATTTGGTTAACTTCCATTCCATCTGCTTGCCATTTGGCTTATTTCTATTCCGTTTGCTTGCCATTTTGTCTACTTTCATTCCGTTTGATTGCCATTTGGCTTATTTCCATTCCGTTTGCTTGCCTTTTGGCTTATTTCCATTCCGTTTGCTTACCATTTTGTCTACTTCTATTACGTTTGCTTGCCATTTGGCTTATTTCCATTCCGTTAGCTTGCCATTTGGCTTATTTCCATTCCCTTTGCTTACCATTTGGTCTACTTCTATTCTGTTTGGTTGCCATTTGGCTTATTTCTATTCCGTTTGCATACAATTTTGTCTACTTCTATTCCGTTTGAATACAATTTTGTCTACTTCCATACCATCTTCTTACCATTTGGCTTACTTCCATTCCGTCTTCTTACCATTTGGGTTACTTCCATTCCGTTTGCTTGCCATCTGGCTTATTTCTATTCCGTCTTCTTGCCATCTGGCTTACTTCCATTCCGTCTTCTTGCCATTTGGGTTACTTCCATTCCGTCTTCTTACCATTTTGCTTACTTCCATTCTATGTGCTTGCCATTTTGCTTACTTCCATTCCACATTCTTGCCATTTGGCTAACTTCCATTCCGTTTGCTTGCCATTTGGCTTACTTCCCTTCCGTTTGCTTGCCATTTTGTCTACTTCCATTCCGTTTGCTTGCCATTTTGTCTACTTCCATTCCGTTTGCTTGCCATTTGGCTTACTTCCCTTCCGTTTGCTTGGCATTTTGTCTACTTCCATTCCGTTTGCTTGCCATTTTGTTTACTTCCATTCCGTTTGCTTACCATATTGCTTACTTCCATTCCATCTGCTTACCATTTGGCTTACTTCCATTCCACGTTCTTGCCATATGGCTTACTTCCATTCCGTTTGCTTGCCATTTTGTCTGCGTCCATTCCGTTTGCCTACCGTTTGGCCTACTTCCATTCCATTTGCTTGCCATTTGGCTAAATTCCATTCCGTTTGCTTATTGGCTTACTTCCAATTCGTTTGATTGTCATTTCTGCTTACCATTTGGTTTACTTCCATTCCATCTGCTTGCCATTTGGCTTACTTCCACTCCGTTTGCTTGCCATTTGGCTTACTTCCATTCCCTTTGCTTGCCATTTAGTCTACTTCCACTCCGTTTGCTTGCCATTTGGCTTATTTCTATTCCGTTTGCTTGCCATTTTGTCTACTTTCATTCCGTTTGCTTGCCATTTGGCTTATTTCTATTCCGTTTGCTTGCCTTTTGGCTTATTTCTATTCCGTTTGCTTACCATTTTGTCTACATCTATTCCGTTTGCTTGCCATTTGGCTACTTCAATTCCGTTTGCTTGCCATTTGCCTTACTATCCTTTCGTTTGCTTGCCATTTTGTCTACTTCCATTCCGTTTGCTTGCCATGCTGTCTACATCCATTCCGTTTTCTTGCCTTTTGGCTTACTTCCATTCCCTTTGCTTACCATTTGGATTACTTCCATTCCATCTGCTTACCATTTGGCTTACTTCCCTTCCGTTTGCTTGCCATTTTGTCTACTTCCATTCCGTTTACTTGCCATTTTGTCTACTTCCATTCCGTTTGCTTACCATTTTGCTTACTTCCATTCCATCTGCTTACCATTTGGCTTACTTCCATTCCACGTTCTTGCCATATGGCTTACTTCCATTCCGTTTGCTTGCCATTTTGTCTGCGTCCATTCCGTTAGCCTACCGTTTGGCCTACTTCCATTCCATTTGCTTGCCATTTGGCTAAATTCCATTCCGTTTGCTTATTGGTTTACTTCCAATCCGTTTGATTGCCATTTCTGCTTACCATTTGGTTTACTTCCATTCCATCTGCTTGCCATTTGGCTTACTTCCATTCCGTTTGCTTGCCATTTGGCTTACTTCCATTCTCTTTGCTTGCCATTTAGTCTACTTCCACTCCGTTTGCTTGCCATTTGGCTTATTTCTATACCGTTTGCTTGCCATTTTGTCTACTTTCATTCCGTTTGCTTACCATTTTGCCTATTTCTATTCCGTTTGCTTGCCTTTTGGCTTATTTCCATTCCGTTTGCTTACCCATTTTGCCTACTTCTATTCCGTTTGCTTGCCATTTGGCTTATTTCCATTCCGTTAGCTTGCCATTTGGCTTATTTCCATTCCCTTTGCTTACCATTTGGTCTACTTCCACTCCGTTTGCTTACCATTTTGTCTACATCCATTCCGTTTGCTTGCCATTTTGTCTACTTCCATTTCGTTTGCTTACCATTTTGCTTACTTCAATTCCATCTGCTTACCATTTGGCTTACTTCCATTCCACGTTCTTGCCATATGGCTTACTTCCATTCCGTTTGCTTGCCATTTTGTCTGCGTCCATTCCGTTTGCCTACCGTTTGGCCTACTTCCATTCCATTTGCTTGCCATTTGGCTAAATTCCATTCCGTTTGCTTATTGGCTTACTTCCAATCCGTTTGATTGCCATTTCTGCTTACCATTTGGTTTACTTCCATTCCATCTGCTTGCCATTTGGCTTACTTCCATTCCGTTTGCTTGCCATTTGGCTTACTTCCATTCCCTTTGCTTGCCATTTAGTCTACTTCCACTCCGTTTGCTTGCCATTTGGCTTATTTCTATTCCGTTTGCTTGCCATTTTGCTTATTTCCATTCCGTTAGCTTGCCATTTGGCTTATTTCCATTCCCTTTGCTTACCATTTGGTCTACTTCTATTCTGTTTGGTTGCCATTGGCTTATTTCTATTCCGCTTGCATACAATTTTGTCTACTTCTATTCCGTTTGAATACAATTTTGTCTACTTCCATACCATCTTCTTACCATTTGGCTTACTTCCATTCCGTCTTCTTACCATTTGGGTTACTTCCATTCCGTTTGCTTGCCATCTGGCTTATTTCTATTCCGTCTTCTTGCCATCTGGCTTACTTCCATTCCGTCTTCTTGCCATTTGGGTTACTTCCATTCCGTCTTCTTACCATTTTGCTTACTTCCATTCTATGTGCTTGCCATTTTGCTTACTTCCATTCCACATTCTTGCCATTTGGCTAACTTCCATTCCGTTTGCTTGCCATTTGGCTTACGTCCCTTCCGTTTGCTTGCCATTTTGTCTACTTCCATTCCGTTTGCTTGCCATTTTGTCTACTTCCATTCCGTTTGCTTGCCATTTGGCTTACTTCCCTTCCGTTTGCTTGGCATTTTGTCTACTTCCATTCCGTTTGCTTGCCATTTTGTTTACTTCCATTCCGTTTGCTTAACATATTGCTTACTTCCATTCCATCTGCTTACCATTTGGCTTACTTCCATTCCACGTTCTTGCCATATGGCTTACTTCCATTCCGTTTGCTTGCCATTTTGTCTGCGTCCATTCCGTTTGCCTACCGTTTGGCCTACTTCCATTCCATTTGCTTGCCATTTGGCTAAATTCCATTCCGTTTGCTTATTGGCTTACTTCCAATTCGTTTGATTGCCATTTCTGCTTACCATTTGGTTTACTTCCATTCCATCTGCTTGCCATTTGGCTTACTTCCACTCCGTTTGCTTGCCATTTGGCTTACTTCCATTCCCTTTGCTTGCCATTTAGTCTACTTCCACTCCGTTTGCTTGCCATTTGGCTTATTTCTATTCCGTTTGCTTGCCATTTTGTCTACTTTCATTCCGTTTGCTTGCCATTTGGCTTATTTCTATTCCGTTTGCTTGCCTTTTGGCTTATTTCTATTCCGTTTGCTTACCATTTTGTCTACATCTATTCCGTTTGCTTGCCATTTGGCTTATTTCCATTCCGTTAGCTTGCCATTTGGCTTATTTCCATTCCCTTTGCTTACCATTTGGTCTACTTCTATTCTGTTTGGTTGCCATTTGGCTTATTTGCATTCCGTTTGCATACAATTTTGTCTACTTCTATTCCGTTTGCTTGCCATTTTGGCTTATTTCCATTCCGTTTGCTTACAATGTTGTCTACTTCCATACCATCTTCTTACCATTTGGCTTACTTCCATTCCGTCTTCTTACCATTTGGGTTAATTCCATTCCGTTTGCTTGCCATCTGGCTTATTTCCATTCCGTCTTCTTGCCATCTGGCTTACTTCCATTCCGTCTTCTTGCCATTTGGGTTACTTCCATTCCGTCTTCTTACCATTTTGCTTACTTCCATTCTATGTGCTTGCCATTTTATCTACTCTCATTATCTTTGCTTGCTATTTGCCTTATTTCCATTCCCTTTGCTTGCCATTTTGTCTACTTCCATTCCGTTTGCTTGCCATTTGGCTTACTTTCATTCCGTCTGCTTGCCACTTGGCTTACTTCCATTACGTCTTCCTACCAATTGGCTTACTTCCATTCCATCTGCTTGCCATTTGGCTTACTTTCATTCCGTTTGCTTGCCATTTGACTTACTATCCTTCCGTTTGCTTGCCAGTTTCTCTACTTCCATTCCGTTTGCTTGCCATTTGACTTACTTTCCTTCCGTTTGCTTGCCAGTTTGTCTACTTCCAATCCGTTTGCTTGCTATTTGGCTTACTTCCATTCCCTTTACTTGCCATTTTGTTTACGTCGATTTCGTTTGCCTACCATTTGGCCTACTTCCATTCCATCTGCTTGCCATTTTGCTAACTTTCATTCCATCTGCTTGCCATTTGGCTTCCTTCCATTCCGTTTGCTTGTCGTTTGGCTTACTTCCATTTCCATTGCTTGTCATTTGGTCTACTTCCACTCCATTTGCTTGCCATTTGGCTTATTTCCATTCCGTTTGCTTGCCATTTGGCTTATTTCCATTCCGTTTGGTTACCATTTTGTCTACTTCTATCTATTCTGTTTGGTTGCCATTTGGCTTATTTCCATTCCGTTTGCTTGCCATTTGGCTTATTTCCATTCCGTTTGCTTGCCATTTGGCTTATTTCCATTCCGTTTGCTTACCATTTTGTCTACTTCTATTCTGTTTGGTTGCCATTTGGCTTATTTCCATTCCGCTTGCTTGCCATTTTGTTTACTTCCATTCCGTTTGCTTACCATATTGCTTACTTCCATTCCATCTGCTTACCATTTGGCTTACTTCCATTCCACGTTCTTGCCATATGGCTTACTTCCATTCCGTTTGCTTGCCATTTTGTCTGCGTCCATTCCGTTTGCCTACCGTTTGGCCTACTTCCATTCCATTTGCTTGCCATTTGGCTAAATTCCATTCCGTTTGCTTATTGGCTTACTTCCAATTCGTTTGATTGCCATTTCTGCTTACCATTTGGTTTACTTCCATTCCATCTGCTTGCCATTTGGCTTACTTCCACTCCGTTTGCTTGCCATTTGGCTTACTTCCATTCCCTTTGCTTGCCATTTAGTCTACTTCCACTCCGTTTGCTTGCCATTTGGCTTATTTCTATTCCGTTTGCTTGCCATTTTGTCTACTTTCATTCCGTTTGCTTGCCATTTGGCTTATTTCTATTCCGTTTGCTTGCCTTTTGGCTTATTTCTATTCCGTTTGCTTACCATTTTGTCTACATCTATTCCGTTTGCTTGCCATTTGGCTTATTTCCATTCCGTTAGCTTGCCATTTGGCTTATTTCCATTCCCTTTGCTTACCATTTGGTCTACTTCTATTCTGTTTGGTTGCCATTTGGCTTATTTGCATTCCGTTTGCATACAATTTTGTCTACTTCTATTCCGTTTGCTTGCCATTTTGGCTTATTTCCATTCCGTTTGCTTACAATGTTGTCTACTTCCATACCATCTTCTTACCATTTGGCTTACTTCCATTCCGTCTTCTTACCATTTGGGTTAATTCCATTCCGTTTGCTTGCCATCTGGCTTATTTCCATTCCGTCTTCTTGCCATCTGGCTTACTTCCATTCCGTCTTCTTGCCATTTGGGTTACTTCCATTCCGTCTTCTTACCATTTTGCTTACTTCCATTCTATGTGCTTGCCATTTTATCTACTCTCATTATCTTTGCTTGCTATTTGCCTTATTTCCATTCCCTTTGCTTGCCATTTTGTCTACTTCCATTCCGTTTGCTTGCCATTTGGCTTACTTTCATTCCGTCTGCTTGCCACTTGGCTTACTTCCATTACGTCTTCCTACCAATTGGCTTACTTCCATTCCATCTGCTTGCCATTTGGCTTACTTTCATTCCGTTTGCTTGCCATTTGACTTACTATCCTTCCGTTTGCTTGCCAGTTTCTCTACTTCCATTCCGTTTGCTTGCCATTTGACTTACTTTCCTTCCGTTTGCTTGCCAGTTTGTCTACTTCCAATCCGTTTGCTTGCTATTTGGCTTACTTCCATTCCCTTTACTTGCCATTTTGTTTACGTCGATTTCGTTTGCCTACCATTTGGCCTACTTCCATTCCATCTGCTTGCCATTTTGCTAACTTTCATTCCATCTGCTTGCCATTTGGCTTCCTTCCATTCCGTTTGCTTGTCGTTTGGCTTACTTCCATTTCCATTGCTTGTCATTTGGTCTACTTCCACTCCATTTGCTTGCCATTTGGCTTATTTCCATTCCGTTTGCTTGCCATTTGGCTTATTTCCATTCCGTTTGGTTACCATTTTGTCTACTTCTATTCTGTTTGGTTGCCATTTGGCTTATTTCCATTCCGTTTGCTTGCCATTTGGCTTATTTCCATTCCGTTTGCTTGCCATTTGGCTTATTTCCATTCCGTTTGCTTACCATTTTGTCTACTTCTATTCTGTTTGGTTGCCATTTGGCTTATTTCCATTCCGCTTGCTTACCATTTTGTCTACTTCCATTCCCTCTACTTACCATTCGGCTGACTTCCATTCCGTCTTCTTACCATTTGCTTTCTTCCATTCCGTTTACTTGCCATTTGGCCTACTTCCCTGACATTTGCTTCCCATTTGGCCTACTTTCCTTCCATTTGCTTTCCATTTTGCCTACTTTCCTTCCATTTTCTTGCCATTTGGGTTACTTCCATTCTGTTTGCTTGCCATTTTGTCTACTTCCATTCCGTTTGCTTGCTATTTGGGTTACTTCCATTCTGTTTGCTTGCCATTTGGCTTACTTCCATTCCGTTTGCTTGCCATTTGGCTTACTTCCATTCCATCTGCTTGCCATTTGGCTTACTTCCATTCCGATTTCTTGCCATGTTGTCTACGTCTATTCTGTTTGCTTGCCATTTGGCTTACTTACATTCCGTTTACTTGCTATTTTGTGTACAACCGTTTCGTTTGTTTGCCATCTTGGTTAGTTCCATTCCGTTTGCTTGCCATTTTGTCTACTTCCATTCCGCTTGCTTGCCATTTGGGTTACTTCCATTCCGTTTGCTTGCCATCTGGCTTCCTTCCATTCCGTTTGCTTGCTATTTCGCTTACTTCCATTCCGTCTTCTTACCATTTTGCTTACTTCCATTCCATGTGCTTGCCATTTTGCTTACTTCCATTCAGTTTGCTTGCCAATTGACTTTCTTCAATTCCGTTTGCTTGCCATCATTTTATCTACTTTCATTCTCTTTGCTTGCCATTTTGCTTATTTCCACTCCCTTTGCTTGTCATTTTGTCTACTTCCATTCCGTTTGCTTGCCATTTGGCTTACTCTCATTCCGTCTGCTTGCCATTTGGCTTACTTCCATTACGTCTTCTTACCATTTCGCTTACTTCCATTCTATCCGTTTGCCATTTGGCCAACTTTCATTCCGTTTGCTTGCCATTTGCCTTACTATCCTTCCGTTTGCTTGTCATTTTGTCTACTTTCATTCCGTTTGCTTGCCATTTGGCTTACTTCCATTCCCCTTACTTGCCATTTTGTTTGCGTCGATTCCGTTTGCCTACCATTTTGCCTACTTCCATTCCATCTGCTTGCCATTTGGCTTCCTTTCATTCCGTTTGCTTGTCATTTGGCTTACTTCCATTCCCTTTGCTTGTCATTTGGCTTACTTCCATTCCCTTTGCTTGTCATTTGGTCTACTTCCATTCCATTTGCTTGCTATTTAGCTTATTTCCATTCCGTTTGCTTGCCATTTGGCTTACTTCCATTCCGTTTGCTTGCTATTTGGCTTACTTCCATTCCCTTTGCTTGCCATTTGGTCTACTTCCACTCTGTTTGCTTGCCATTTGGCTTATTTCCATTCCGTTTGCTTGCCATCTGGCTTATTTCCATTCCGTCTTCTTGTCATCTGGCTTACTTCCATTCCGTCTTCTTGCCATTTGGGTTACTTCCATTCCGTCTTCTTACCATTTTGCTTACTTCCATTCTATGTGCTTGCCATTTTGCTTACTTCCATTCCACATTCTTGCCATTTGGCTAAATTCCATTCCGTTTGCTTGCCATTTGGCTTACTTCCCTTCCGTTTGCTTGGCATTTTGTCTACTTCCATTCCGTTTGCTTGCCATTTTGTTTACTTCCATTCCGTTTGCTTACCATATTGCTTACTTCCATTCCATCTGCTTACCATTTGGCTTACTTCCATTCCACGTTCTTGCCATATGGCTTACTTCCATTCCGTTTGCTTGCCATTTTGTCTGCGTCCATTCCGTTTGCCTACCGTTTGGCCTACTTCCATTCCATTTGCTTGCCATTTGGCTAAATTCCATTCCGTTTGCTTATTGGCTTACTTCCAATTCGTTTGATTGCCATTTCTGCTTACCATTTGGTTAACTTCCATTCCATCTGCTTGCCATTTGGCTTATTTCTATTCCGTTTGCTTGCCATTTTGTCTACTTTCATTCCGTTTGATTGCCATTTGGCTTATTTCCATTCCGTTTGCTTGCCTTTTGGCTTATTTCCATTCCGTTTGCTTACCATTTTGTCTACTTCTATTACGTTTGCTTGCCATTTGGCTTATTTCCATTCCGTTAGCTTGCCATTTGGCTTATTTCCATTCCCTTTGCTTACCATTTGGTCTACTTCTATTCTGTTTGGTTGCCATTTGGCTTATTTCTATTCCGTTTGCATACAATTTTGTCTACTTCTATTCCGTTTGAATACAATTTTGTCTACTTCCATACCATCTTCTTACCATTTGGCTTACTTCCATTCCGTCTTCTTACCATTTGGGTTACTTCCATTCCGTTTGCTTGCCATCTGGCTTATTTCTATTCCGTCTTCTTGCCATCTGGCTTACTTCCATTCCGTCTTCTTGCCATTTGGGTTACTTCCATTCCGTCTTCTTACCATTTTGCTTACTTCCATTCTATGTGCTTGCCATTTTGCTTACTTCCATTCCACATTCTTGCCATTTGGCTAACTTCCATTCCGTTTGCTTGCCATTTGGCTTACTTCCCTTCCGTTTGCTTGCCATTTTGTCTACTTCCATTCCGTTTGCTTGCCATTTTGTCTACTTCCATTCCGTTTGCTTGCCATTTGGCTTACTTCCCTTCCGTTTGCTTGGCATTTTGTCTACTTCCATTCCGTTTGCTTGCCATTTTGTTTACTTCCATTCCGTTTGCTTACCATATTGCTTACTTCCATTCCATCTGCTTACCATTTGGCTTACTTCCATTCCACGTTCTTGCCATATGGCTTACTTCCATTCCGTTTGCTTGCCATTTTGTCTGCGTCCATTCCGTTTGCCTACCGTTTGGCCTACTTCCATTCCATTTGCTTGCCATTTGGCTAAATTCCATTCCGTTTGCTTATTGGCTTACTTCCAATTCGTTTGATTGTCATTTCTGCATACCATTTGGTTTACTTCCATTCCATCTGCTTGCCATTTGGCTTACTTCCACTCCGTTTGCTTGCCATTTGGCTTACTTCCATTCCCTTTGCTTGCCATTTAGTCTACTTCCACTCCGTTTGCTTGCCATTTGGCTTATTTCTATTCCGTTTGCTTGCCATTTTGTCTACTTTCATTCCGTTTGCTTGCCATTTGGCTTATTTCTATTCCGTTTGCTTGCCTTTTGGCTTATTTCTATTCCGTTTGCTTACCATTTTGTCTACATCTATTCCGTTTGCTTGCCATTTGGCTTATTTCCATTCCGTTAGCTTGCCATTTGGCTTATTTCCATTCCCTTTGCTTACCATTTGGTCTACTTCTATTCTGTTTGGTTGCCATTTGGCTTATTTGCATTCCGTTTGCATACAATTTTGTCTACTTCTATTCCGTTTGCTTGCCATTTTGGCTTATTTCCATTCCGTTTGCTTACAATGTTGTCTACTTCCATACCATCTTCTTACCATTTGGCTTACTTCCATTCCGTCTTCTTACCATTTGGGTTAATTCCATTCCGTTTGCTTGCCATCTGGCTTATTTCCATTCCGTCTTCTTGCCATCTGGCTTACTTCCATTCCGTCTTCTTGCCATTTGGGTTACTTCCATTCCGTCTTCTTACCATTTTGCTTACTTCCATTCTATGTGCTTGCCATTTTATCTACTCTCATTATCTTTGCTTGCTATTTGCCTTATTTCCATTCCCTTTGCTTGCCATTTTGTCTACTTCCATTCCGTTTGCTTGCCATTTGGCTTACTTTCATTCCGTCTGCTTGCCACTTGGCTTACTTCCATTACGTCTTCCTACCAATTGGCTTACTTCCATTCCATCTGCTTGCCATTTGGCTTACTTTCATTCCGTTTGCTTGCCATTTGACTTACTATCCTTCCGTTTGCTTGCCAGTTTCTCTACTTCCATTCCGTTTGCTTGCCATTTGACTTACTTTCCTTCCGTTTGCTTGCCAGTTTGTCTACTTCCAATCCGTTTGCTTGCTATTTGGCTTACTTCCATTCCCTTTACTTGCCATTTTGTTTACGTCGATTTCGTTTGCCTACCATTTGGCCTACTTCCATTCCATCTGCTTGCCATTTTGCTAACTTTCATTCCATCTGCTTGCCATTTGGCTTCCTTCCATTCCGTTTGCTTGTCGTTTGGCTTACTTCCATTTCCATTGCTTGTCATTTGGTCTACTTCCACTCCATTTGCTTGCCATTTGGCTTATTTCCATTCCGTTTGCTTGCCATTTGGCTTATTTCCATTCCGTTTGGTTACCATTTTGTCTACTTCTATTCTGTTTGGTTGCCATTTGGCTTATTTCCATTCCGTTTGCTTGCCATTTGGCTTATTTCCATTCCGTTTGCTTGCCATTTGGCTTATTTCCATTCCGTTTGCTTACCATTTTGTCTACTTCTATTCTGTTTGGTTGCCATTTGGCTTATTTCCATTCCGCTTGCTTGCCATTTTGTTTACTTCCATTCCGTTTGCTTACCATATTGCTTACTTCCATTCCATCTGCTTACCATTTGGCTTACTTCCATTCCACGTTCTTGCCATATGGCTTACTTCCATTCCGTTTGCTTGCCATTTTGTCTGCGTCCATTCCGTTTGCCTACCGTTTGGCCTACTTCCATTCCATTTGCTTGCCATTTGGCTAAATTCCATTCCGTTTGCTTATTGGCTTACTTCCAATTCGTTTGATTGCCATTTCTGCTTACCATTTGGTTTACTTCCATTCCATCTGCTTGCCATTTGGCTTACTTCCACTCCGTTTGCTTGCCATTTGGCTTACTTCCATTCCCTTTGCTTGCCATTTAGTCTACTTCCACTCCGTTTGCTTGCCATTTGGCTTATTTCTATTCCGTTTGCTTGCCATTTTGTCTACTTTCATTCCGTTTGCTTGCCATTTGGCTTATTTCTATTCCGTTTGCTTGCCTTTTGGCTTATTTCTATTCCGTTTGCTTACCATTTTGTCTACATCTATTCCGTTTGCTTGCCATTTGGCTTATTTCCATTCCGTTAGCTTGCCATTTGGCTTATTTCCATTCCCTTTGCTTACCATTTGGTCTACTTCTATTCTGTTTGGTTGCCATTTGGCTTATTTGCATTCCGTTTGCATACAATTTTGTCTACTTCTATTCCGTTTGCTTGCCATTTTGGCTTATTTCCATTCCGTTTGCTTACAATGTTGTCTACTTCCATACCATCTTCTTACCATTTGGCTTACTTCCATTCCGTCTTCTTACCATTTGGGTTAATTCCATTCCGTTTGCTTGCCATCTGGCTTATTTCCATTCCGTCTTCTTGCCATCTGGCTTACTTCCATTCCGTCTTCTTGCCATTTGGGTTACTTCCATTCCGTCTTCTTACCATTTTGCTTACTTCCATTCTCTTTGCTTGCCATTTTGCTTATTTCCACTCCCTTTGCTTGTCATTTTGTCTACTTCCATTCCGTTTGCTTGCCATTTGGCTTACTCTCATTCCGTCTGCTTGCCATTTGGCTTACTTCCATTACGTCTTCTTACCATTTCGCTTACTTCCATTCTATCCGTTTGCCATTTGGCTTACTTCCATTCCGTTAGCTTGCCATTTGGCTTATTTCCATTCCCTTTGCTTACCATTTGGTCTACTTCT
Source organism: Sinonovacula constricta (assembly GCA_007844125.1). NCBI lineage: Eukaryota > Metazoa > Mollusca > Bivalvia > Cardiida > Solecurtidae > Sinonovacula > Sinonovacula constricta. The sequence continues at coordinate 63,463,769 of CM017557.1, forward strand.
ATTCTGTTTGGTTGCCATTTGGCTTATTTCCATTCCGTTTGCATACAATTTTGTCTACTTCTATTCCGTTTGCTTACCATTTTGGCTTATTTCCATTCCGTTTGCTTACAATGTTGTCTACTTCCATACCATCTTCTTACCATTTGGCTTACTTCCATTCCGTCTTCTTACCATTTTGGTTACTTCCATTCTATGTGCTTGCCATTTTCCTTACTTCCATTCCGTTGTGCTTGCCATTTGGCTTACTTCCATTCAGTTTGCTTGCCATTTTGTCTATTTCCATTCAGTCTGCTTGCCAATTGGCTTACTTCCATTCCGTTTGCTTGCCATTTTATCTACTCTCATTCCCTTTGCTTGCCATTTGCCTTATTTCCATTCCCTTTGATTGCCATTTTGTCATCTTCCATTCCGTTTGCTTGCCATTTGGCTTACTTTCATTCCGTCTGCTTGCCACTTGGCTTACTTCCATTACGTCTTCCTACCAATTGGCTTACTTTCATTCCATCTGCTTGCCATTTGGCTTACTTTCATTTCGTTTGCTTGTCATTTGACTTACTATCCTTCCGTTTGCTTGCCAGTTTGTCTACTTCCATTCCGTTTGATTGCCATTTGGCTTACTTCCATTCCCCTTACTTGCCATTTTGTTTGCGTCGATTCCGTTTGCCTACCATTTTGCCTACCTCCATTCCATCTGCTTGCCATTTGGCTTCCTTTCATTCCGTTTGCTTGTCATTTGGCTTACTTCCATTCCCTTTGCTTGTCATTTGGCTTACTTCCATTCCCTTTGCTTGTCATTTGGTCTACTTCCATTCCATTTGCTTGCTATTTAGCTTATTTCCATTCCGTCTGCTTGCCATTTGGCTTACTTCCATTCCGTTTGCTTGCTATTTGGCTTACTTCCATTCCCTTTGCTTGCCATTTGGTCTACTTCCACTCCGTTTGCTTGCCATTTGGCTTATTTCTATTCCGTTTGCTTGCCTTTTGGCTTATTTCCATTCCGTTCGCTTACCATTTTGTCTACTTCTATTTCGTTTGCTTGCCATTTGGCTTATTTCCATTCTGGTTGCTTACCATTTGGTCTACTTCTATTCCGTTTGATTGCCATTTTGCTTATTTCCATTCCGTTTGCTTGCCATTTGGCTTTTTTCCATTCCCTTTGCTTACCATTTGTTCTACTTCCAATCCGTTTGCTTGCCATTTGGCTTATTTCCATTCCGTTTGCTTACAATTTTGTCTACTTCCATACCATCTTCTTACCATTTGGCTAACTTCCATCCCGTCTTCTTACCATTTGGGTTACTTCCATTCAGTTTGCTTGCCATCTGGCTTACTTCCATTCCGTATTCTTACCATTTGGCTTACTTCTATTCTATGTGCTTGCCATTTTGCTTACTTCCATTCCGTTTTGCTTGCCATTTGGCTTACTTCCATTCAGTTTGCTTGCCATTTTGTCTACTTCTATTCAGTTTGCTTGCAATTTTGTCTACTTCCATTCCGTTTGCTTGCCATTTGGATTACTTCCATTCTGTTTGCTTGCCATCTGGCTTACTTCCATTCCGTTTGCTTGCCATTTCGCTTACTTCCATTCCGTCTTCTTACCATTTTGCTTACTTCCATTCCATGTGCTTGCCATTTTGCTTACTTCCATTCCGTTTTGCTTACCATTGGGCTTACTTCCATTCAGTTTGCTTGCCAATTGACTTACTTCAATTTCGTTTGCTTGCCATCATTTTATCTACTTTCATTCCCTTTGCTTGCCATTTTGCTTATTTCCATTCCCTTTGCTTGTCATTTTGTCTACTTCCATTCCGTTTGGTTGTCATTTGGCTTACTCTCATTCCGTCTGCTTGCCATTTGGCTTACTTCCATTACGTCTTCTTACCATTTCGCTTACTTCCATTCTATCTGTTTGCCATTTGGCCAACTTTCATTCCGTTTGCTTGCCATTTGCCTTACTATCCTTCCGTTTGCTTGCCATTTTGTCTACTTACATTCCGCCTGATTGCCATTTGGCTTACTTCCATTCCGTTTGCTTGCCACGCTGTCTGCTTCCATTCCGTTTGCTTGCCATTTGGCTTCCTTTCATTCCTCTGCTTGCCCTTTGACTTACTTCCATTACGTCTTCTGACCATTTCGCTTTCTTCCATTCCATCTCCTTGCCATTTGGCTTACTTTAATTCCGTTTGCTTGCCATTTGACTTACAATCCTTCCGTTTGCTTGCCATTTTGTCTACTTCCATTCCGTTTGCTTGCCATTTGGCTTACTTCCATTCCGTTTGCTTGCCATGCTGTCTAATTCCATTCCTTTTGCTTGCCTTATGGCTTACTTCCATTCCGTTTGCTAACCATTTAGCTTACTTCCATTCCATCTGCTTACCATTTGGCTTACTTCCATCCCATGTGATAATTTTCTCCTCGCAGATTTACTTTAGTTATAACGCGGCCAAATGCCCATACTTTTAGAATATTTACAGCAGAGTTCAAGCGGAGATCACTCTGCTGGACCGAGACCGGTTGACCCGGAAGTTGAAGTTTGTCAACAAATGTGAGATGACGATCACTTTCAGTGACGGATTTTCCCTGAAATTGTCAATTTAGGATGTTCACGGTGGAGTCGAAATGGATGCGGACACTTGTTTATTTGTTAGTGTTCCTGAAAGGATGTCACTCGTTACATTTGACGGGGTCGTGGGATTCTTCGGAAGATTTTTTCCTGTTCTTAGCCAAATTTGGCTTTCAAAAAACAGACCCAGGGATGTTGGATGACACTCAAGGTTTTATTTATGGCAACATAACTCCATCTGCTGCCACCTCACTAACTAGTTTTTATACGCTTGTCCTTGTGGACAGTGAATATTTCATAGAGTATTATGGCAATTCTTCGAGTCTCCAGAAAGATGCGTGCACAAAAATGTTTAACAAATTGGATCATTTAGCATTTGATCCATACTGTCAACCACAAGGAACTGAAGATTTCCTCAGAAAGATTCCATGTCCACATAATAAGTTGTGTATAGATGAAGACAATCCAGCAAATGTACTACAAGGTTTTCAGTTTACATATAGAGTCCAGAATTCAGCATACCCAAGGTAAGATTTTGATTGTCATTTGCAAAGTTTTGATAACATATTGATACTTTATTGGCAGTATTGTTATTGGAACAAGACCAAACAGAAAAAAACTTAGTATGTGTGTTGATTAAAAGATAGTGAAAATAAAAATGTCACAGACAGAAAACATACTGTTACTATAGAAACATAAGGTAGCATTGAGCGAGTCATCATTGAATGGTGTCATCAAATCCAACTCTATCTGACTCTTAAAATTCAACACATTTCCACTATGCCCCTGCCCCATTCAAAAATACTCATTAAGTATTTTACCCTATTAATCTTACCTTTAGCATTAATTGTAAGCACACAACCAACTAAAACTGTTTTTGTTAGTTTGTTGTTGTTACCCAGACAGCAATGGACAAGTCAGTAATATCATAAAGATAGCATAATTTCATTCTTGAGTGACATCGCAAGACAAAATGGAAGATAGACAAAGAAAAAACGGCATGGTTACACTTCACTGCCATGAGATAAACCCTCTTAACACACTAGAAAATAATCTGGTATAAATGATAGATTGTATTATATTATGCTGCTAACTTAAACACTTGCAATGTATAAATTATAGTAATTTTCTTCTGGGGAGCAATATGTATATATGTACTGCTGGGTATTTTTCATCCTAGAATCAAACAAATTTCAGTGCAAAACAGCTGTTTCCATATTTGTCTAATATTTCAAAAGAAATTAATGATAAACTATCATTAAAAATGAATTTTTGTCTAAAAGCACTATTTTCAAAGACTATCTCGACCTGAAATGGGTTTTTTCCTGACTGAAGGTCCAATGCAGCATATTTGTCTGTTGTCACCAGTTATTTGTAAATTTTCCAAAATGGACAAAATCAGACTAAAAAATCTTTTAAAGTTATCTTTTCTTTATAAAAAAACATTAGCTTTTATTATTATATTTACAAGACTTAACTGTGGGCACCATATCAAAATGTTACAAAATGTGGAACGTGTACAGGGAGGGTCTTTTCTGCCTACATTAAGATTTACTGGGATTTAGTCCACCTATGCTAAAATGAACAGAAGGAATTTTGTCCCTGGGAGGTTTTGTCCATCCCCCAATGTTTGACTATGTTGGGATACTAATTGTTAACCCATGACATGAGCTAAAGTGCATGCCACATGTATTACTCAAAGTGAGGAAGTGTAATGGCAGGTGGTACTAATTTACATGCTAAACAGGAGAGCTGATGATGGACCGCTTTGTACACTGTACAAACTGATAAAAATGTCAGGCATTTAAAGACATATACATACATTCAGTATATGATACATGGATAGGTGTACACATATAAATAATGGATGAAATCAATACTTTGAAATCAAATAGGCAGCTGACCTCCACTGGGAAAACTCATGTTTTCCATCCATTGTCTCTGCAGCTGTTTGCTAATTCCTGGTAATGTCATGTCAGAGAATTTTGTGGGCAGCTACTTATTGTCATTTAGAGGTTCCCAATTATCTGATTCTTGAAAGATATTTGTGAGCATTGTGTTTGACTGTTTCTTAGTCTCTTCTCTCACAAAGTTGGTAAGATCCAGGACTTTGTTACTCTTTGATATCTTTTTCCTCTTCTCCAAATCGAAGATTTGGTCTATTTCTGTAAGGACCCTATCATGGCACCATCTGTGTCGTCCTTGAGTCAAAGAGGTAGGGCACCCAGACAGTATGTGATGCAGTGTACTGGTACGATCACACAGCTCGCATGATTGATCACCTGACAATTTCCATATGTAGGTTGGCTGGAGTTAGCAAAAGATTGTTTACTGAATGAAGGAGGAAGCTCAACTGCAGTGGTTCATAAGCCCACAGTACCTGCCATGTAAGGGTCCTCTCTAATATAGGCATTCCATTTTGTCCAGTTTCCCTGCGAGCCTAACTGTACAGTCTTGGCTGACATTGACTCCTCCTCTGCTCTCCTTATATCTTTCTGCATCCTATGGACCACTTCTCCATCTTGTTAGCATCTCCCCATCTTTGATGCTGTCTAGTGCCCAGTCCTTCTCTTCCCTTATTTGTATGTTCCAACAATGTCTTGATGTCTAAAATTACTCTCTGCCTGCTCCACCATTTGATTGACAGACCATTTCCTGTCTGTTCTCACTTTTATGCTTACTCCTCAGATCTTTTCATCTTAAAGAATCTTATTGTTTCAGGAAGTGTTGGGCTTTAGCTGCTTTTTATTCCTCTACCAAGAGAGCTAAAGAGCACCTGGAGCTTGTTTGATTTACTGTAGAACCCCATGATTGTGAAAGATGGTGGTAATTCCAGCCATCTTCTCAGGTGTTTACTTATTGTCCTGCTCTACCTTTTCAGCAGTGCTAATGCAAACTTCATTCACTATAACAGCCATATCAATCTGGGCAGAAGTCTGTGCTGGAATATCCTAAGCTTTCCAGGAAGGTCTGACCTGTCAATTCTGTGCAGCCCCTCCTTCCTCTTGCTGCTGCAGCATGTATTTACTGCTTCTTTTGGTAAGCGTGGAGTCAAACCACTTCCCTAAATATTTAACTAGGTTGTATTTTAACAAAGATTCTCCTTCCCTTGGAATACATGCATGAACCTGTCTGTGGCTTTTCTCTTTCAAGCAGCCTTGACTTCATTGCTGTAAACTGCATCCTAGCCCATGTCACTGTCTCATCAAGTGCTTTTAATACCCATCTTCTTGGATGTACAATTCTGATTGTGGCAGTCATGTCATCCATGAATCAACTGTTGGATGGAAGACGGATGCCAATGTTGGTTTTTGGGGCCCCTGGACTGCAGCCTCCCTTGTCTTGATGGATAGTATTCATCCCAATACAAATAGGATAACAGATATATATAGATATATATAGAGAGAGAGATGTATAACATGCATAGTCTTGTAAATATGTGCTACTATTTTATTTCAATGAATAAATAATAGAATGAGCAAATACACCTGAAATTTTTGATATAATAGTAAAATTAACATGGTAGTTAAGACTTTTTTTCCCTCTGTACTGACCTGGATCTGGGACAATGAGTCACATGCATGAAAAAAAAAAACATGTCCCATTTTTTTTAAATCACTGCAAACATTAAGTAATGCAGAACAATATTTAACAATGTTAATTTTCCCATTTCTTGCTACCTACTATGCTTTATTAAAAATCACTGAACTCATGATAGCCAAATGACTTGAAATGATTTAGTTCAGAAATGCCAAAAATGTTCTGTAAAGTATTACGGTTAATGCTGGAAATTATAAAATAATTTTACCACATGGTTTTGATTTTTTTACAGTTTGATTATACCATTATGTCATTCCTTTAAAATGTATGTACCAAAATTAAATTTACAAAATTAAAGTTAAAAACTGGACATGTTTCTTAGTGTGGTAGAGTGATGCAGAAATAATTTTCAAAGTGAAAAAGAAGGAAGAAAACAAAAGTTGACCATGCAAGGCCATACCAAGATTCAAACCCTCAACCCCCAGCTTTTAAGCTACTTTAACCTTAACCTCCTGCCTGACTTTTAACTAAAGATATAATATATGAATTTAAATGTATGCTTTATTCTGTGGAAAGATAAAAATATATTTCTATTTTAGCCTTCGCAGTAGCAAAAAGATCATTGTAAGAAGCTTTTTTTCACACAGACTCCTAGCAGGTAAAAATCATTAAAACCAGCCTTGTACTCAGCAGATGTTGCTAAAGTGACTTTGAAATTTAGCTTGGTCTGTGCAATTTATACTGTTTTATTTTCTTCATTTTAGTACTATACTAGTCCATTGTTTTAGCAAGAACCAATAAGAACCAATAACTACACAGAAAGATAGGATAAAACAATAACAGTTGCAGATTAAACAAATTTTGCTGATTCTTCTTTTCCATTTCTTCATGCCGAGCATATGACTGGCTTAGAGCACCACTGATCGATGGCAAGGACATAAAAGAGCATATTACTTTTATATACCCACTCATTTAACTAATCCTTTATACCACATCGATGCAAACTGGCTGCAGATGCAGCATCCTACACATATCAGTTTGTTCAAGTGTTGTCATATTTTTTTTATAGCTTCATCTGTCCCGATATTTTTAGAGCACCGCCTCAGTCCCCTAATATAAATGTTATGTTCAATCTTTTACTTTGTTCATTTAATTTAATTCAATGCATGACTTCGTTACTGGCTCACATAGTGTCAAAAAGTAGGTCACTAGGCCAAATCTTAGAAAAACCCTGTGAACACACTAGAGGCCACACTTATGGCCCAATCTTCACCAGACTTGGCCAGAATGCTTGTTTGCATGAAATCTTGGATGAGCTCTTAACTGGGTCATGTGGGGTCAAAAAGTAGGTTACCAGGTTAAGTCATAGAAAAACTTTGTGCACATGCATGAGGCCACATTTATGGCCCAATCTTCACCAAACTTGACCAGAATGTTTGCCTGCATGAAATCTTGGATGAGTTCATTACTGGTTTACAAGGGGTCAAAAAAGTAGGTTATTAGGTCATATGTTGATAAAAACATGTGAACATGCTAGAGGCCACATTAATGGCCCAATCTTCACCAAATCTTTCCAGAATGCAATGTCTGCAACATTAATAACCAAAAAAGTGTTGTTGTATTTTTTTGTTCTTTTCCAGGTTCTGGTACCTTAGTATGGTTGCATGTCATAGAAAGAGTACATCGAAGGATTGTAACTGGTATCACAACATCTCACAGAGGGTTCAAGTCGACTACGATATTTGGATGGTCAACGGGGATCCAGCCTCCAAACACCTGAACCCATGGGAACATCAGTTCTCATTTGAGATGCACGACGTGTTCGAGATTTACGCCTTATTCTCAGTATTATACACAATTGTTGTTCCAATTTGGATTTACGCCTATAAGAAACAAATTCACCCACTGACAAAACTTTTAACAGTTTGTTTATCTACAGAATATGCTGGTGTTGTGTTTAATTTTCTACACGTGTTGATTTTTGCGTTTAATGGTGTTGGTGCTGATTGGTTACGAATAATTGGAAATCTATTAGGAACGTTTGCCTGAGTGTTTGTTTATGTTGATTTTATTATTAATAGCAAAAGGGTGGACTATTACGAGTATGACCCTTTCATCAAGAAAAGCTGTGTTTGGATTTTGGTCGGTGTATGCAGGATTAAATGCACTCTTCTTCATTCTTGGTCTGGTGGGTATTTGCTTATTTCTTCTTTAAAAAGATTGGTTTGATTTTGCAATGTATTATATGCCTTGACATTTTATGAAGTGAATACTAAAGTGCTTGCAGTACTTTGATTTATTAATAGTTGCTTTATAGCCCAGGCAGAAAAGTCTATTATGTACTTTTATGTTTATGCTGTTGAAATGCGTCATTGCTGAGGTATTTTCAGTGAGCCTCACTTGTGAATATTGCCACATCTGTGTTGACACAATATATTAAAATCAGAGACAAGCGCAATTTCACAGAGACAGTATTATTTTCCTTACAGATACCTACTGCATAAGTGAGACACATTTATGTCGGTGATCTTTGTTTTTCTAGGGTTTTCTGCGACTGCTGTCAGCTTCTAGACATGAAACTCATTAAAAACTAAAATCACTTATGTCAACAGTTGCAGAACTCCAGACTTCCTTTCATTTCTCCTGCCTCAGTATATCAGAAAATACAAAATTTCTAGAATAAGTTTATAAACTGCACCAGTGTGCTTTTATGAAAATATTAGTATTATTTCAATGCTTTTTTAGTATATAGTTCTCTAGAAATCCAATATTTCATCCGTCTGCAGTGTGGGAGAATACAGTATTTCATTAATTATTATAAAAACGTTTTTTCAGTATATTAGCCAGATTGATGTTAATAAATGGCAATACCTTATGACAGGGCATTGATTTTACTATATTTAATATTAATAATATAATGCCTTAATTAGCTCTGATGCTGTATTTTGATTCTGTTGTTTTAATTAACACGTTTTGAAAGGTTAAATGTACATATATACTGGTAGCTTCAATATATATATATCATCCATTTATGATAACTTAGGTTTGTCTGTCATAACATGTTTATAAAGTTTAAATGACGTAAGTGTACATGTTTCGATTGCAATACACGTAAGAAGTTTGGTTCTCTATATCATCTACATTCTTTACTTCTTACATATGAATAAAAAGAAACATTTATTTCTACTATAAACTTTCCCCTTATCCCTCTCTTCTTTTGCTCAATTTTGTCTTTTCAGACCACTTCCACTTTTTCTCTTCCTTAGCTGTAATAGCCAGTATTCAGTCCTTAAACATTCAGAACTTCTTAGCTACTTTGCATACAACCAAACAACTAGAGATAAAGAGTCAAAGATTTAGCTCATATTTACCTGGTTACTGTATTGGATTTTTACTCCTAAGGCTTCCATTTTGAAACCTCAAGCAGCTGAGAATATTTTCTAGCTCTGATTCCAGTTATTAATATTAATCATTTGTTAAACATAAAGAAAAGGGGTGCCGAAAGCATTGTGGTAGAGTTGCCAACTTGTAACTCCTCTGACTGCTTTAGCCTCTCACCTTGTGGGTTTGAGTCCTGTTCCGGGTGAAGGACTCAATGTGGGAAGGTCTTCCAGCTGACCTGTGCTGTGCTGGTGGTTCTTACAAGATATTTGTTTGGGGTCTTCCTCGACCAAAATAGCTGGACGTCGCTATTATGATCATAATAAGTCGCTGTGATGTATTTCAAAAACAAAACAAACATTATTAAAAAGCACTTTTTAAAACTTTTTACAGACTAAGATCAACATCATCATCAATCAGGATGAGTGGAACTCCTGGCCTGGATACCTGATTGCTGGTTTCCGGATCATTATCATGGTGTGGTTCGTACTGGAGCTTCGAGGAACCGTTCTGCACAGTCGACATGTTGAGAGACTCAACTTTTTTCAACAATTTGGCGCCTACTATCTTGTCTGGTTCATCTACCTACCAATCTTAGTTGTCGTAGCAACCCAGATCTCACATCTATGGAGGAGTAAAACACTTTTAAGTAAGTTATGCCATTTTCCTGCTACTTCTGTAAAATACTGCATCCTTGTTATTGGTGACAATTGTTCCCAAGGTAACTAGACATAAGGTTATTAAGGCATTCTGGCACAGTAGCTAGAACCTGGCATAGTGCATAGGAAGGCCTTGAAAATCAATCTCTGGCCATGACGTACCATAGCCTTGAAAAAACAAGTTGGTTGCTTACCAATGTTCAATTTATTAAATCGGCTGCCATAGCTCAATTGAAGAGCCTCGGCTTGCGGGTCAGGAGGTCGCGGGTTTCAAACCCCGGCCAGGTCAAACCAAAGACTTAAAGTTGGTAGTAGTGGCATCCAACCTTACACTCGGGGCTAAGGGAACAGCATTTCACCTGACTTGTCGGTGTCAGTATAATGGACCTGACCGGGTTCAGTCCCTGGGCACCTCATAATTTCCCCTGTGCTATATAATAGAAATGTCGCTGCACAGTATCAGCAAAAAATGCTGGCAAATCCCAAATCTCTCAATTTATTAATATAATTAAAGTAACATCCTGGTCTATTGTAAGGATAAAAGTGTTAATTTTACAATTCAGAGAAATGGGATTTAGTAATGCCCATATTTGGAAACAATGTTTTTCTGTTACAGAATCAGGGGGTCAAATTAAAGTCCACTGGAACTCTATTGTGGAAAATTCATATTACATACTGGCTTGCTTATTTCTTTATTCTACTTTGTTTGCTTAACCTTTGTTTAAACATTATTTTGCCAGACATTACAATCTAGTAATGCGTGATGACAAGCAAATAAAAGGTAGACAAACGGGTTGAGTAACAATGTAAACTTAGACAAAAACCCTCTCCATTTGCTTGATACAGTACGTAGAATGCGCAGCAGGCTACATCCAGTCACTGTTGCTGTCAGAAGCAGGTGTGCCAATTTTTTCACTAGTTTTTTACCTTTCTTAATTCGATATGCAGGTCTCCATTGTCTGTTTTAGTTTTATCTCTTCAAGACAAAATGCAGCCATAAATTATCATTTATTTGCATCAGGTGTTATTTCTCTTACATTGTATTTCCAGACAAGTTAAAAAAAAATACAAGACACTATTTTGTATGATTACCTTAGCTGTAATGAATGTATTCAGCGATTCTATTTGCCGATAGCAATAATTGATCAGCCAATCAGAAGGTTCATATTGTATAGTAAACATAACATCTATATAAAAAGTTTTCGCTTCATTTTTGTTAGGGATCTTACAATCACTATTCATTATATTTATGATCGCATAGTAGCGTGAATGACAACTTTTATACATCATTCAATTTAATTATGGGCAAGGTGTCACGTCAAGTATTTAGAAATACAAGAATGATAAACTATTGGTATAAATTAAAGTCTAATCCTGAGTCTCTACCTGGTAGAATACTGTGAAAGCATTTTATTTCAGTGGGGCATTAATTTCGTGGAATTCGTGGGCAAGACAATCCACCAATTTAAGTAGCAACAATTTAAAATCCCCTGTGTTAGACTATAAAGCTCAAACAAACAGACGATTTCACCACACTTTATTTACATTGTATTGACATAGAACGATAAAACATGTTTACGAACATAAGTCACTTAATCATGAAAAACGATCAATGCTAAGTAATTTTATACTGTAATATATGCACGAGCACTATAAACTAATGCACATCGTACAGGTAATTTTACAACATTTTGTCACAACACAACACAATGACACTAGCACAGGCCTGCTTTCCGGAACCCTGTGACGATCAACTCGGTCTTCGCTTCTACATGAGCGTGTTTACTCAAGGGTCTGTTTTGTGTCAGTTTGCATAGTATGCTAATTGGCATTGACAGTCACTGGCTTCGTTAAATTAGACCCTTAAAAGAACCCGCGCCCCTAACATCTTTATGAATATAATCCCTTAAATGACACGCTAATTGACAGTTTGGTGTCATAAAAGTCGTCTGATGAGACTCGGCTGTGAAAACATTGACCGTTGCGTGGATCAATATTATCAGGCGTGACGTAAGACAATAGGCAGAATCACTCGCTAATCCATAGTTTCGCAATTGACCCTGTTTCAGTGTTAGGCCTCAGTTTCGCATCTGTCAAAAATCGAAGGTAATTTTTTTTTTAATTTCGTGGGTAGGGCTATCCACGAAGTCAAGTACCCACGAATATGCCCATCTTCTTCAAATGACGAAATTTCTGCCCCACGAAATAAAATGCTTTCACAGTATACACAGCAGCATCTGATTCTGTGGTATCATGTCATGATTGGAATTGGAAAGCTAAAATGAAAAATCTTCTCCAAGACTTGGGCTTTGCAATTATATTCTATAAAGAAACTGTATCTAAATGTGATAAAAACATGATTATACAACGAATAAAAGATAATTATATACAGAAATGGTATTTGGATGTTAGCTCGTCGACTAAACTCGATTGTTTAAAACTTTATTTTATTTCGAAAAATTTCTTGATATTGTTATAAATGACTCAATCAGAATACACCTTACCAGATTCTGTTGTTCAGCACACAAACTAAGCATTGAAGAAAGAAGGTACACACATGTTTCAAGAGAAAACAGGCTTTGTACTTACTGCAGTATGAATGTTATTGAGAATGAATACCATTTTCTTTTAGTTTGTCCTTTTTACTCTGAAGTGAGAAAACAATATTTACCCAGAGTCTATCTAAGATGGCCCAAAATAAATAAGTTTGTTCAATTAATGAGCACTCAAAACACTAACCTTATCATAAGATTGTCAAAATATATAAACAAGGCTATGGTTACTAGAAATGATTTTACATTTAACACACATGTATAGACACTATTTTTGTAGTACCTGACTATTGAAATAATTGTATATTACAGTTTTTGTAAATTGTTATATAAACGTAACTATCTAACTTTTCTGTAAATTTCTCTTATAAAAATAGTATATAAACATACTCTATTGAAAAAATCCTATTGTACCCACTTGTAGCAAATGGTGCATAACTGCTAAATGATGTATTAACTTATAATACACTCATGAAACATTTGAATTGCTTGTAGAAATAATACAGGTATAACATAAATGAAGTTATACATATTCTCTTTAATCACGCTTTTCTATAAATACTACGTCATTTTGTACTGTATTATATACTGCCATCTTCTCCAACTTTTGTATATCGTTTTGTACTTGGCAATAGCCAAAATGGTTATGTAAATAAAAGTTTGAATTGAATTGAATAGTATTTATATTCTGTGCTATAACAATGAAGGCAGCACATTATCTGATTAAATATAATGTCTCCATCTGATTGGTATTACAGCAAATAAATTAAATTAAAAAGCTGTCCATTATTTCTGTCATTTTTGCAACAACTACATGTACTTCATCATCCATTATTTCATGTCAACACATAATGTTAAAGATGATAGCCCTGCTCTTATTGTTTTTAATCATTCATGCAAGTTGATCTATTAACTTGCATCAAGCTAACACTCTGATATGAATAGTAAATCATTTATTGAAACAGCTGGTTAAGCACTCTTGAATGCCATCAGTTTATAACCTTGTACTTGCTGGAAACACCATTAGGGTGAGGTGTGTTTTATGTTAATGTCGTGAAAGGTGTTTCCAGCATAAAGGCTTACACAAAGGATTTTGGGCATAATTTATTAAATGCAACCCTCAAGCCTGTTGCATGTCTTTTTGTTGGCAAAATGGTCTTGGTTGATCAGAATGTGAAACTTCTCCCTAAGAGTGACCGGTTGATTGTTTGATGACCCCCCCACCCACTCCTCCAACCACCATTCCCTCACCAAGATAACAAATAACATAGAGAAAGGAGTAAAAATAATAATATAGTCTCCTTTGCAAGGCTGGTTAATTTGGTATCATGTTAATGTGATTTAAATGTGTCTTTATGCAATGTTTTTAATAGTTTTTTTTAACAAAGTTATTATATTCGAACAAAGTAAAGGCAGCACTGTAAATGTTTCTGATCCCTTACTCTAATGCTATAATAGATAAAGCAGCATTCATTGAGTAACTTCTTCAAGTGAAGTCTTGCCACATAAAATTGAGAGCTCAGTTCTTCAAGGGGATGTGTAAATATCCATTAGTGATCAGGTTTATGTTATTTTCCGTTTATCACACCAAACTTGCAGTTTCATTCACACATCCTAACTGTTATTATCTTTAAAAGGTAATAATACTGTCACACTTATCGTTAATTAACAATTGTTTCCATGGAAATCTAACAATGTAAGATGAGCCATAAGTCAGGTGATATTTAAGATTGCCAGTTTATTTAGCAAAAGGTGCAGTGATATGCAGGCAGCTTGGCTGTTAATTTATAAGTCTTTCAGCAGCACCACATTTTGATTTTTTTATTATTTTTTTATTATTTTTAGGAGCACTGAACAATGGTACCAAATGATATAGTAATTTAATGTAATGTTATGTTCTGAATTATTCATTAAGGTTATCGATTAAATAACTTCTATCCAATTTCAAGACTAATTCAATGTAATTAAAAGCCTTCAGAACCTTGAATCTTGATCACAAATAGCATTTACAGTTTATCGTAAACAGTTGCAAAACATACAAATAAACCCCCCCCCCCCCCAACATTTTTAGCATTTATATTTAAAATAAATTAATAGCTTAATATATATACTGGTTGGTAAATGAATTTTAAAATAGTTATACTAAGTCACAGTTGATAAGTTCATATTTCCATGGAAAACGACTGTAGAACAATTGTAGAAGTAAGTCAGACTTAATACAGCTGCCAACCATGTCATTTTAAGCCTTAATAATCACTCCAGCATCTGTGTATCATTATGTTATTAATACCTTATGGACTTAATATGCCTCAAGATTTATGGGGTTATAACTTATAATTCACATCAAAACCTAAGGTCCTCACGTAAGGTCATAGTACGGGAATTGACATTTCCACATTTTTGCAATATTTTTTGTTTGATTCTCATGTCTAGTATGTATAATCATAATAACACACATAATAATCATGGAATAGATTTTATCGGGGAGGGTTTTTGTCCCTAAACCCATCAGTTACAGCTGTGCTATGATTTGCAATCAGAGCAGGTACAAATTGAGGGCTTGTAACTTTGTGACTATGACTTACGGAGGTCCTGGTGACCAAGCAATAAAAATCACAACTTTTGAGCCCTTATCTGTTCGCTACTTGACTTCCAGTTACTTGAAGTACCAGTCAGGATAGCAATTTCAATTGAGAAGTTCTTCTAGCTGACTTATGATACTCTGTAGTTCTACCAAGACTTTCTTGGGTCTTCCTTCATGAATCATCACTGGTTGTTGTCATCTAGCATCTACCTTCATTAATCTTAGCTGATTGTTGTCATCTAGCATCTTCCTTCATTAGTCAGAGCTTGTTGTTGTCATCTAGCATCTACCTTCATAAATCTTAGCTGATTGTTGTCATCCAGCATCTCTTCCTTCATTAATCATAACTGGTTGTTGTCATCTAGCATCTTCCTTTATTAGTCATAGCTGGTTGTTGTCATCTAGCATCTTCCTTCATTAGTCATAACTGGTTGTTGTCATCTAGCATCTTCCTTCATTAATCTTAGCTGATTGTTGTCATCCAGCATCTTCCTTCATTAATCATAGCTGGTTGTTGTCATCTAGCATCTTCCTTCATTAATCATAGCTGGTTGTTGTCATCTAGCATCTTCCTTCAATAATCTTAGCTGATTGTTGTCATCCAGCATCTTCCTTCATCAATCATAGCTGGTTGTTGTCATCTAGCACCTTCCTTCATTAATCATAGCTGGTTGTTGTCATCTAGCATCTTCCTTCATTAATCATAGCTGGTTGTTGTCATCCAGCATCTTCCTTCATTAATCATAACTGGTTGTTGTCATCTAGCATCTTCCTTCATTAATCATAGCTGGTTGTTGTCATCCAGCATCTTCCTTCATAAATCATAGCTGGTTGTTGTCATCTAGCATCTGTCCTCTTAAATCATAGCTGGTTGTTGTCATCTAGCATCTGTCTTCTTAAATCATAGCTGGTTGTTGTCATCTAGCATCTTTCTTCATTAGTCATAGCTGGTTGTTGTCATCTAGCATCTGTCTTCTTAAATCATAGCTGGTTGTTGTCATCTAGCATCTTTCTTCATTAGTCATAGCTGGTTGTTGTCATCCAGCATCTTCCTTCATAAATCATAGCTGGTTGTTGTCATCTAGCATCTGTCTTCTTAAATCATAGCTGGTTGTTGTCATCTAGCATCTGTCTTCATAAATCATAGCTGGTTGTTGTCATCTAGCATCTGTCTTCTTAAATCATAGCTGGTTGTTGTCATCTAGCATCTGTCTTCTTAAATCATAGCTGGTTGTTGTCATCTAGCATCTTTCTTCATTAGTCATAGCTGGTTGTTGTCATAATAACCATGACTGTATAAAGAAATATAAGTTATCTATCCAAATACATGTATAAACTTATTCTGAGGCCAAAGTGGAATATTTTTGCTTGCAAATTCGGAGATTTGTTATTTTCATTTAAACACAGACGTCTGTTTCCAAGTAGGGAGATATGTGAAATGTGTTAAACACCCCTGATTTTCAAGTTACTTGGAACCCTAAAAGTGGGAGTCTCCCTCCAAAAGTGCTGCATGGCTCAGATAAGAAATGCATGTTTGTAATGACGAGTGAGGTGTTTTTCTTTGCTTTTCAAATAGATTTAGAGCATCAATAAAAATCATTTTTTTGATAGCAATAATTTTTTTGGTCATTTGAGAAACAAAACTTTGGCCCATATTGTTGGATATCAATAAGAATGAAGATTGTGGTATTATGGTTCACTTTTTGGACAGGTGTAGGACATTAGTTAACAACAATTTGCTAGATCAGTTCAGGTAATGATAGTTTACTAAGATGTTTAATGAAAATATTTTTGGTCCAAACTGTCAGATACCACCTTAAAGGTTCTTCAGAGAAACTGTTAATACGGTACATGTAGTATTCCACTTTGTAGTACACAAATTGATAACATGCAGCTTAAACCAGCCAGCATGATAAACAATGTTGGACATGTTTTGACACTTGTGTCTTATCAAACTCTAATTGAAGGTTGTTGTCATGAAAAGAACCAGAGCTACTGGTGATAAGAAAATATATGAATGAGTTGTATTATTTGTAATGTATTGAGAGTTTTTGATTATGATATCTTACAGTGTCTGAAGTTTCATGAGGTCGCTAGTTATGTTTGATGATACTTTTAAAGAAACTATATGACAATGTTAGGTTTTGTTCTGCTTTTTTTAACATACTTGGATGTCAGAAAATTAAAAAAAGGTGATTTTGAATAAATGTATTCAGATGTTATTGATTATATTATGCTTATAGAAAAAACATAGTAAAACTAGATGGTTCAATTCTTATTTGGAGCATATTGAATCAATTTATATTTAAATTATCTTCCATATGCAGAATTTATTCCTACTTATTATTTGTTTAACATTCCTTTATGTTTTCTATAATGATTTACTTACTGCTGTAACACACCTATTTAAAGACAATTTCCTAAAGACTAGGTAAATAATATTTTGTAGAATTGTTGCCAATTACTTTCATCTTCTGCTAATATTTCCCCCAACACACACCCCATTATCGGACCTGGTAGCACATTCGGTAGAGCAATGGATCCAGGTAGGTAGAGTGTAGGCTGCAAGTACAGGAGTCCCCGGGTATTATCCCGTGCTGAGACATACCAAAGTCTTTAAAATGCTAGTGGCATAGCTCTCTTGCTAACGCTCAACCAAATATAAGGGTAGTTCCACGACTGGTTGGCCCCGTCTCAGGATAATGTGACTGGGTGTGGTTTTATGCCAGGTGTTCATGACATGCTATACACAGTGAAGGCAGCACTGTATCTGTTTCAAGTGAACACCGTCTCCAGATAACTGAAATACTGTTGATGGGACGATAAACCTAATAAACAATAAACAAACAACACCCCCATTGGTTTTCAGAATGACATACTGCATGTATTTTCTGACATTTACCAGTATGTAACCTGGCCTGTAAATTTTGTTAAGTCTAGACTTAGATGATTCACTTGATATTGAGGTAAGTTTTATAAAACTGAAATTGCATTCATGTGGATAGAATCAAAATTTAAATATAAGAAGATTGTTGTTCATATATTACTAAATCTGCTGCTTGTATCGAGATAATTAATATCTTGTTTAAAAAGTGATTATGGACTGAAAGATAGTTTTGATATATTTGCAACTTAAGGTTTAATTGGTGAACAATGTTCAACAAAACAAGTGATAATTCCAAATCATTGAAGATCAAAGACATTTTTTTCACTCCTGCTATCTTATAAGAAGTCACCATTAGGCTGACCAAGGTTAATTTTCATTTCCAGAAATTTCTCAGTGACTTCATCTTCAGTTAATACATGTATTATCCTCCCCAATAAGTATTTCCTGACATAAATGTGGCCTGTAGATTTTGTTTAGTGCCGGCCCCTGTCTCTAGACTTGCATGATTACCAAACAATGGTGACAAATTTTATGGAAGTAGAAGAGTCTTCATGCAGATAGACTCAATTATCTGGACTTTAGAATGGGGCAGTAGACCATGGGCAGTAGATTATGGACAGTAGACCATGGTAGACCATGGACAGTAAACCATGAACAGTAGAACATTGACAGTAGACCATGGATAGTAGATCATGGACAGTAGACCATGGGCAGTAGATCATGGATAGTAGACCATGGAAAGTAGACCATGGACAGTAGACCATAGATAGTAGACCATAAACAGTAGACCATGCATAGTAGGCCATGGTAGACCATGGACAGAAGACCATGAACAGTAGACCATGGATAGTAGACCATGGACAATAGACCATGGGCAGTAGATCATGGATAGTAGACCATGGACAGTAGACTATGAGCAGTAGATCATGGATAGTAGACCATGAAAAGTAGACCATGGAAAGTAGACCATAAACAGTAGACCATGCATAGTAGGCCATGTTAGACCATGGACAGCAGACCATGGACAGTAGACCATGAACAGTAGACCATGGACAGTAGACCATGGGCAGTAGACAAGGTGCAGTAGACCATAGGCAGTAGATCATGGATAGTAGACCATGGACAGTAGACCATAGATAGTAGACCATAAACAGTAGACCATGGACAGTAGGCCATGGTAGACCATGGACAGTAGATCATAAACAGTAGACCATAAACAGTAGACCATGGACAGTAGATCATAGGCAGTATACCATGGACAGTAGATCATGGACAGTAGACCATGGTAGACCATGGAAGTAGATCATGGATAGTAGACCATGAAAAGTAGACCATGGACAGTAGACCATAGATAATAGACCATAAACAGTAGACCATGCATAGTAGGTCATGTTATACCATGGACAGAAGACCATGGACAGTAGACCATGGACTGTAGACCATGGACAGTAGACCATGGGCAGTATACAATGTGCAGTAGACCATAGGCAGTAGATCATGGATAGTAGACCATGGACAGTAGACCATAGATAGTAGACCATAAACAGTAGACCATGGACAGTAGGCCATGGTAGCCCATGGACAGTAGACCATAAACAGTAGACCATGGACAGTAGACCATGGACAGTAGACCATGGTAGACCATGGACAGTAGATCATGGAAAGTAGACCATGGTAGACCATGGACAGTAGACCATGGACAGTAAATCATGGACAGTAGATCATAGATAGTAGACCATGGGCAGTAGACCATGGACAGTAGACAATGGGCAGTAGACAATGAACAGTAGACCATGGGAAGTAGACCATGGACAGGAGACCATGGACAGAAGACAATGAACAGTAGACCATGGACAGTAGACCATGGATAATAGACCATGGTAGACCATGGGCAGTAGACCATACTAGAAAATGGTCAGTAGACCATGGACAGTAGACCATGGACAGAAGACAATGAACAGTAGACCATGGACAGTAGACCATGGATAATAGACCATGGTAGACCATGGGCAGTAGACCATGGACAGTAGACCATGGATAATAGACCATGGTAGAAAATGAATAGTAGACCATGGACAGTAGACCATTGACTGTAGACCATGGATAGAAGACCATGGACAGTAGACCATAGATAGTAGACCATACACAGTAGACCATGGATAGTAGACCATGGATAGTAGACCATGGACAGTAGACCATAGTAGAAAATGGTCAGTAGACCATGAAAAGTAGACCATGGACAGTAGATCATAGATAATAGACCATAAACAGTAGACCATGCATAGTAGGCCATGTTATACCATGGACAGAAGACCATGGACAGTAGACCATGGACAGTAGACCATGGACAGTAGACCATGGGCAGTATACAATGTGCAGTAGACCATAGGCAGTAGATCATGGATAGAAGACCATGGACAGTAGACCATGGGCAGTATACAATGTGCAGTAGACCATAAACAGTAGACCATGGACAGTAGATCATAGGCAGTATACCATGGACAGTAGATCATGGACAGTAGACCATGGAAGTAGATCATGGATAGTAGACCATGAAAAGTAGACCATGGACAGTAGACCATAGATAATAGACCATAAACAGTAGACCATGCATAGTAGGTCATGTTATACCACGGACAGAAGACCATGGACAGTAGACCATGGACTGTAGACCATGGACAGTAGACCATGGGCAGTATACAATGTGCAGTAGACCATAGGCAGTAGATCATGGATAGTAGACCATGGACAGTAGACCATAGATAGTAGACCATAAACAGTAGACCATGGACAGTAGGCCATGGTAGCCCATGGACAGTAGACCATAAACAGTAGACCATTAACAGTAGACCATGGACAGTAGACCATGGACAGTAGACCATGGTAGACCATGGACAGTAGATCATGGAAAGTAGACCATGGTAGACCATGGACAGTAGACCATGGACAGTAAATCATGGACAGTAGATCATAGATAGTAGACCATGGGCAGTAGACCATGGACAGTAGACAATGGGCAGTAGACAATGAACAGTAGACCATGGGAAGTAGACCATGGACAGGAGACCATGGACAGAAGACAATGAACAGTAGACCATGGACAGTAGACCATGGATAATAGACCATGGTAGACCATGGGCAGTAGACCATACTAGAAAATGGTCAGTAGACCATGGACAGTAGACCATGGACAGAAGACAATGAACAGTAGACCATGGACAGTAGACCATGGATAATAGACCATGGTAGACCATGGGCAGTAGACCATGGACAGTAGACCATGGATAATAGACCATGGTAGAAAATGAATAGTAGACCATGGACAGTAGACCATTGACTGTAGACCATGGATAGAAGACCATGGACAGTAGACCATAGATAGTAGACCATACACAGTAGACCATGGATAGTAGACCATGGACAGTAGACCATAGTAGAAAATGGTCAGTAGACCATGAAAAGTAGACCATGGACAGTAGATCATAGATAATAGACCATAAACAGTAGACCATGCATAGTAGACCATGTTATACCATGGACAGAAGACCATGGACAGTAGACCATGGACAGTAGACCATGGACAGTAGACCATGGGCAGTATACAATGTGCAGTAGACCATAGGCAGTAGATCATGGATAGAAGACCATGGACAGTAGACCATAGATAGTAGACCATAAACAGTAGACCATGGACAGTAGGCCATGGTAGCCCATGGACAGTAGACCATAAACAGTAGACCATGGACAGTAGACCATGGACAGTAGACCATGGTAGACCATGGACAGTAGATCATGGAAAGTAGACCATGGTAGACCATGGACAGTAGACCATGGAAAGTAAATCATGGACAGTAGATCATAGATAGTAGACCATGGGCAGTAGACCATGGACAGTAGACAATGGGCAGTAGACAATAGACAGTAGACCATGGACAGTAGACAATGGGCAGTAGACAATGAACAGTAGACCATGGGAAGTAGACCATGGACAGGAGACCATGGACAGAAGACAATGAACAGTAGACCATGGACAGTAGACCATGGATAATAGACCATGGTAGACCATGGGCAGTAGACCATACTAGAAAATGGTCAGTAGACCATGGACAGTAGACCATGGACAGAAGACAATGAACAGTAGACCATGGACAGTAGACCATGGATAATAGACCATGGTAGACCATGGGCAGTAGACCATGGACAGTAGACCATGGATAATAGACCATGGTAGAAAATGAATAGTAGACCATGGACAGTAGACCATTGACTGTAGACCATGGATAGAAGACCATGGACAGTAGACCATAGATAGTAGACCATACACAGTAGACCATGGATAGTAGACCATGGATAGTAGACCATGGACAGTAGACCATAGTAGAAAATGGTCAGTAGACCATGAACAGTAGACCATGGACAGTAGACCATGGATAGTAGACCATAGACAGTAGACCATAGATAGTAGACAATAGACAGAAGACCATGGAAGTAGACCATGGATAGAAGACCATGGACAGTAGACCACTGATTTTCTTTCGTAGTCAAGATGACTTAGGGTGATAGTTTGGGGTGACTTGCAATGTTTTCACAACCCTGTAATTGCCGCACTCCCAAAATGACTGCAAAATTTGAAGAAAAAATCCTAATTCAATGTAAAGGCCGCACAGTTTATATATATAGGTAAGGTCGGAGTGACAATATGAGAGATACACTATGTTTGACAATTTGGGAGAATTAATTGTTAGAGTTTGGTAGGCAGGTTTTTAAAGGCAGATTGAGCTACTCATGTCCCCTCAAATGTCAAGTGTCAATAAGATATTTCGCACCTTCTTAACATGTCACCATCTTCTTTGGGGTCCAGCGAACAGGTGAGAATAACTTGACAATTAGTGGCTCTGAGAGATGAGAATAACATGTCAAAAAGTGACAATTAACAGTAACAGGTGATGTACAAACTTGTACTAATGATTGTGATTCTTAGTTACGTATGAATGGACCTTGAACTTTAAATCATTTTATTTTCACAGAAAAATAATAAAAACAAAATTCTGTATAAATTTAAAATAATTCCGTATACATGTAATTTCAAGAACTTGTTTTAAAAAACCCTTAGTTCATATATGTACATTTTGCTTTGATCAACCGTCCTGTTAATTTCATTTTTCGTTTTATTGACAGACTATGGAGTTTAACATTGATATTTCCTGTCTATGAAATGAAACTTCAAAGAGATTGTCAGCTCATATCAAAGCTGTGATGTTTTATCAGCTCTGCTATGAAATCCTTTGATCTGCATGGTAGTGTGCACGTGACATTTTAGCTGGGTGAAATTGTTTGATGATGCAAACTTTCAGAAATATGATACAAGAGATAAAACTAGGAAGTACCCGGTAATTTATAAATTAGGAAATATGGAATATGTTCACGATGGTTAGTGTTTTAATATTATAATGCATTTTTAAACAAAATGTTTGAACTAAATTAGATTGCTACCGGAAAAGCATAGAACGGTGCTATCTCATTCATATTGTCCATCAACCTCCTAATTACAGCACTCATCTAGTTATATCACGAAGTAAACGCATGGTGTCCCAAAAATCAGCAGAATCGTTCAAGAAAAAATGTCCGAAGGCCTTACACCTATAGAATGGCCGCACCCCCAACTCCTTAACGATAAAATCGGGTAAAAAAGTGCGGCGATAACATGAGTGAATACGGTAATTTCTTGAAAACATTTTGTGTATTTCTGACATGCTAGCTTAATATTTTATTACCTCATAGGTCAATTATTATCTTAAAGCTTTGGCTTTAACAATGTATTTATTACACATCTTTATTCAAAGTACATACATTTGATACTAGGTTGCATGTTGTTGTCTTTTCATATATTTGACTAATTATTAAGGATTTCCATCGTTTTATTGAATTGACGAATTGAAAAGAAAAAATAACAAAGATTAAAAAAATGAGTACATCATTTTTGTTCAGGGAGGCTGTTTAAGATATTTCATGGCTTTTCATAAAAAAAGACAGAATGAAAAGAAAAATTGGTAATATTTCATGTTTCATTTAAAGGAGATTTAATTTAGTTCATGCTCTGCAGCTTTTTTGCTTTTTTTTTTACTTTCATCACTTTTTATCATGGCCGAATAAGAGATGTTGTATTGTTTCATTTGTACAGAATCTTAGTTAAAAAATTAATATTGATATCGTCTATATAGTTTATATACTGTGCAGTATAATTGTATTGATTTGACTTTTAACTGTAAGGGTTGCTTAGATTGATTTTGGAAAACAATAAACAGCAGTTTGGGTCTAATTGAAAATAGCATATTTCATCAAATTTTAAAGATAACCTTGGTTACTATAATCGAATCAAGATCTGTCTGCACTTTTGGTTGGTCTATTTATAGCTTATCAACATCAAAACACATCTAGACAAAATTTAATCTAACTCTCAATGATCAGCTTCGATCAATTTTAAATTCTAACCAATTAATTACTATTAGTATGATCTCCATAGGTCATTTGCCGAACGAATCTTAAGATATATTTACTCAGGTTAACTAAGTAATTTCCATAAATTATGAAAATTTCTCTGTTGTTTTTTTATGAAAGATTTTTAAATCTGATAAATGATTTTTTCAAATATTTTAGGAACTTACAAAAAAAAAGAGTAAATGTTCAAGTTTTAGTAACAAGAAAAAGCTACATTCTTTATATGAATATAATGCCAACACTAAAACCACTAGTCCTTGGGATGAACCTATACTTAGCTTTAGTTATTCCTCTCACCTAAACTAAGACATTTCATTAAAAAGTTAAAAACAATCCTCTAAGATACCTGTAAATGGAAGTTTGTTAGATTAATATGTTTTATAAATATATAGAAGTTTTATTACATGTAAGAAAATTTTCATAACCAAGAAAATTTTGGATTCCAGGTGTTGCAAGCTGACCTGCTGTGCTAATTTGTTACATTGTCGGTTAATTACTTTTACTTCTGTCACAGGCACTGACTGCTCTAGACTATGTGACTCCAAATGATATCTGGTTAAATATTAGTTAGAAATTTTAATCTCGAAGTTCAAGGTCGGCCACACATTTAGCTTGTGAAATATAAATAAAATGTGGATGAATTATGCTTCGTATGATCAATGAATTACACAGTTATGCAATACAGTGTTTACTTCCTGTGCATTGTATTTCAACGGTGTGCACAGAAAACTCACAATGAAAATCAGTCTGTATTCATTATTTTTAACTTTAGTATAACTGTAAAACTTATAGAACATCCTATCTATGTGAGTGTAAGGAGTAGACTAATTAACAAAGTAAATAATAAAAAGGAAACTGCCTGAATACAATAATAAATAGCAGACGGCAATATACTCTCTCATGGTCAAGTAAGGCTTAGGGAAAAATGTTTTTTTAATACATTATAGAATGTGTGCACCCTGGCTTTTATTGACTAAATCTGTCCAAAAAACTGCGCACATGCTATAGCTCTTTACGGTATAATTAAATTGTGTCAATTTATTCTTCATTTCATTTTTTGACTAACATATGTTTGTTTTATTATTTTTTATATATACAGTGTTATTGATAATGTTCATATATTTATCTGCCTTGCATAGTAGATACAGAAAATAGTTCTAAAATAGTTAATAAATAGTAAAAGTAATTTGTAGTTTTTGGACTAAAACAAAATAGCTTTAATTTATAGACACCTGGAGTGATCAAAAGAAATGCACCTTCAAACATATTTTACACATTAATATTTTCTACTTCAAGAATCTTGACACATATGGCTGTGAGCCTGTTTCAGGGTTAGATATGATTGTAGGATGCTGCCTTGTATCAGCTGCTGTACCGAAATATTTGTGTGGGATCCCTCTGCAACAGTCGTTGCTGAGGACACTTTGATGTCTAGAAAAATATATATTAAATTTTAAATTGACAGGAGGTTTTGCTTCTGATCTAGTACAACAGCTGGCTTATTATAAATTTAGATAGATAGTTTATAATAGTTTGTGTGGGATGTCTTTTTGACAGTTATTGCTTACAATACTTTTATGTCAATAAAAATATATGAAGTTATACATTTACAGGAAGCTTTCTCCTGACCAAGTACAACAGCTGGTTAAATTTGAACTTATGGTGCTAATCAAACAATTGCAGGTTTGTTTGCCATTTCATGTCTCTACACATAATATGACAGACATAGTTTACTAGTACATGCTTGGGTTTTTTTCCTGCATGCATAATATCACAGACTTAGTTTACCAGTACATGCTTGGAGTCTTTCCTTCAGACATAATATCACAGACTTAGTTTGCCTGTACATGCCTCCACACATATTACAGACTTAGTTTGCCAGTACATGCCTCCACACATAATATCACAGACTTAGTTTACCAGTACAATGCTCTACACATAATATCACATACTTAGTTTACCAGTACATGCCTCCACACATAATATCACACACTTAGTTTACCAGTACATGCCTCCACACATAATATCACAGACTTAGTTTGCCAGTACATGCCTCCACACATAATATCACAGACTTAGTTTGCCAGTACATGCCTCCACACATAATATCACAGACTTAGTTTACCAGTACATGCTTGGAGTTTTTCCTCCACACAAAATATCACAGAGTTAGTTTACCAGTACATGTCTCCACACATAATATCACAGACTTAGTTTACCAGTACATGCTTGGAGTTTTTCCTCCACACAAAATATCACAGAGTTAGTTTACCAGTACATGTCTCCACACATAATATCACAGACTTAGTTTACCAGTACATGTCTCTACACATAATATCACAGACCTAGTTTACCAGTACATGTCTCCACACATAATATCACAGACCTAGTTTACCAGTACATGCTTTGAGTTTTTCCTCCACACAAAATATCACAGACTTAGTTTACCAGTACATATCTCCACACATAATATCACAGAGTTAGTTTACCAGTACATGCTTGGAGTTTTTCCTCCACACAAAATATCACAGAGTTAGTTGACCAGTACATGTCTCCACACATAATATCACAGAGTTAGTTTACCAGTACATGCTTGGAGTTTTTCCTCCACACAAAATATCACAGAGTTAGTTGACCAGTACATGTCTCCACACAAAATATCACAGAGTTAGTTTACCAGTACATGCTTGGAGTTTTTCCTCCACACAAAATATCACAGAGTTAGTTTACCAGTACATGTCTCCACACATAATATCACAGACTTAGTTTACCAGTACATGCTTGGAGTTTTTCCTCCACACAAAATATCACAGAGTTAGTTGACCAGTACATGTCTCCACACATAATATCACAGACTTAGTTTACCAGTACATGTCTCCACACATAATATCACAGACTTAGTTTACCAGTACATGTCTCCACACATAATATCACAGACTTAGTTTACCAGTACATGCTTGGATTTTTTCCTCCACACATAATATCACAGAGTTAGTTTACTAGTACATGTCTCCACACATAATATCACAGACTTAGTTTACCAGTACATGTCTCCACACATAATATCACAGACCTAGTTTACCAGTACATGTCTCCACACATAATATCACAGACCTAGTTTACCAGTACATATCTCCACACATAATATCACAGACCTAGTTTACCAGTACATATCTCCACACATAATATCACAGACTTAGTTTACCAGTACATATCTCCACACATAATATCACAGACCTAGTTTACCAGTACATGCTTGGAGTTTTTCCTCCACACATAATATCACAGACTTAGTTTATCAGTACATATCTCCACACATAATATCACAGACCTAGTTTACC
The DNA here is from genome assembly GCA_007844125.1 of Sinonovacula constricta. Lineage (NCBI taxonomy): Eukaryota > Metazoa > Mollusca > Bivalvia > Cardiida > Solecurtidae > Sinonovacula > Sinonovacula constricta. The sequence continues at coordinate 63,491,774 of CM017557.1, forward strand.
AGTACATGCTTGGAGTTTTTCCTCCACACAAAATATCACAGACTTAGTTTACCAGTACATGCTTGGAGTTTTTCCTCCACACATAATATCACAGAGTTAGTTTACCAGTACATGTCTCCACACATAATATCACAGACTTAGTTTACCAGTACATGCTTGGAGTTTTTCCTCCACACAAAATATCACAGAGTTAGTTTACCCAGTACATGTCTCCACACATAATATCACAGACTTAGTTTACCAGTACATGTCTCCACACATAATATCACAGAGTTAGTTTACCAGTACATATCTCCACACATAATATCACAGACCTAGTTTACCAGTACATATCTCCACACATAATATCACAGACTTAGTTTACCAGTACATATCTCCACACATAATATCACAGACCTAGTTTACCAGAACATATCTCCACACATAATATCACAGATTTAGTTTACTAGTACATGCCTGGAGTTTTTTCTCCACACATAATATCACAGACCTACTTTACCAGTACATATCTCCACACATAATATCACAGAGTTAGTTTACCAGTACATGCTTGGAGTTTTTCCTCCACACAAAATATCACAGAGTTAGTTGACCAGTACATGTCTCCACACATAATATCACAGAGTTAGTTTACTAGTACATGCTTGGAGTTTTTCCTCCACACAAAATATCACAGAGTTAGTTGACCAGTACATGTCTCCACACAAAATATCACAGAGTTAGTTTACCAGTACATGCTTGGAGTTTTTCCTCCACACAAAATATCACAGAGTTAGTTTACCAGTACATGTCTCCACACATAATATCACAGACTTAGTTTACCATTACATGCTTGGAGTTTTTCCTCCACACAAAATATCACAGAGTTAGTTGACCAGTACATGTCTCCACACATAATATCACAGACTTAGTTTACCAGTACATGTCTCCACACATAATATCACAGACTAAGTTTACCAGTACATGCTTGGATTTTTTCCTCCACACATAATATCACAGAGTTAGTTTACCAGTACATGTCTCCACACATAATATCACAGACTTAGTTTACCAGTACATGTCTCCACACATAATATCACAGACCTAGTTTACCAGTACATATCTCCACACATAATATCACAGACCTAGTTTACCAGTACATATCTCCACACATAATATCACAGACTTAGTTTACCAGTACATATCTCCACACATAATATCACAGACCTAGTTTACCAGTACATGCTTGGAGTTTTTCCTCCACACATAATATCACAGACTTAGTTTATCAGTACATATCTCCACACATAATATCACAGACCTAGTTTACCAGTACATGCTTGGAGTTTTTCCTCCACACAAAATATCACAGACTTAGTTTACCAGTACATGCTTGGAGTTTTTCCTCCACACATAATATCACAGAGTTAGTTTACCAGTACATGTCTCCACACATAATATCACAGACTTAGTTTACCAGTACATGCTTGGAGTTTTTCCTCCACACAAAATATCACAGAGTTAGTTTACCCAGTACATGTCTCCACACATAATATCACAGACTTAGTTTACCAGTACATGTCTCCACACATAATATCACAGAGTTAGTTTACCAGTACATATCTCCACACATAATATCACAGACCTAGTTTACCAGTACATATCTCCACACATAATATCACAGACTTAGTTTACCAGTACATATCTCCACACATAATATCACAGACCTAGTTTACCAGTACATATCTCCACACATAATATCACAGATTTAGTTTACTAGTACATATGCCTGGAGTTTTTTCTCCACACATAATATCACAGACCTACTTTACCAGTACATATCTCCACACATGATATCACAGACTTAGTTTACCTGTACATATCTCCACACATGATATCACAGACCTACTTTACCAGTACATATCTCCACACATGATATCACAGACTTAGTTTACCAGTACATATCTCCACACATGATATCACAGACTTAGTTTACCAGTACATATCTCCACACATGATATCACAGACTTAGTTTACCAGTACATATCTCCACACATAATATCACAGACCTACTTTACCAGTACATATCTCCACACATAATATCACAGACCTAGTTTACCAGTACATATCTCCACACATAATATCACAGACTTAGTTTACCAGTACATGCTTGGAGTTTTTCCTCCACACATAATATCACAGACTTAGTTTACCAGTACATGTCTCCACACATAATATCACAGACTTAGTTTACCAGTACATGTCTCCACACATAATATCACAGACTTAGTTTACCAGTACATGCTTGGAGTTTTTCCTCCACACATAATATCACAGACTTAGTTTACCAGTACATATCTCCACACATAATATCACAGACCTAGTTTACCAGTACATGCTTGGAGTTTTTCCTCCACACATAATATCACAGACTTAGTTTATCAGTACATATCTCCACACATAATATCACAGACCTAGTTTACCAGTACATGCTTGGAGTTTTTCCTCCACACAAAATATCACAGACTTAGTTTACCAGTACATGCTTGGAGTTTTTCCTCCACACATAATATCACAGAGTTAGTTTACCAGTACATGTCTCCACACATAATATCACAGACTTAGTTTACCAGTACATGCTTGGAGTTTTTCCTCCACACAAAATATCACAGAGTTAGTTTACCCAGTACATGTCTCCACACATAATATCACAGACTTAGTTTACCAGTACATGTCTCCACACATAATATCACAGAGTTAGTTTACCAGTACATATCTCCACACATAATATCACAGACCTAGTTTACCAGTACATATCTCCACACATAATATCACAGACTTAGTTTACCAGTACATATCTCCACACATAATATCACAGACCTAGTTTACCAGTACATATCTCCACACATAATATCACAGATTTAGTTTACTAGTACATGCCTGGAGTTTTTTCTCCACACATAATATCACAGACCTACTTTACCAGTACATATCTCCACACATGATATCACAGACTTAGTTTACCTGTACATATCTCCACACATGATATCACAGACCTACTTTACCTGTACATATCTCCACACATGATATCACAGACTTAGTTTACCAGTACATATCTCCACACATGATATCACAGACTTAGTTTACCAGTACATATCTCCACACATGATATCACAGACTTAGTTTACCAGTACATATCTCCACACATAATATCACAGACCTACTTTACCAGTACATATCTCCACACATAATATCACAGACCTAGTTTACCAGTACATATCTCCACACATAATATCACAGACTTAGTTTACCAGTACATGCTTGGAGTTTTTCCTCCACACATAATATCACAGACTTAGTTTACCAGTACATGTCTCCACACATAATATCACAGACTTAGTTTACCAGTACATGTCTCCACACATAATATCACAGACTTAGTTTACCAGTACATGCTTGGAGTTTTTCCTCCACACATAATATCACAGACTTAGTTTACCAGTACATGTCTCCACACATAATACCACAGACTTAGTTTACAAGTACATGCTTGGAGTTTTTCCTCCACACATAATATCACAGACCTAGTTTATCAGTTCACGCTTTGGGTTTTTCCTCCACCCATAATATTACACACTTGAAGTTACCTGGACGGCTTAGGTTTCCTCCACCCATATAATATCACAGACTTAAAGCTGCCAAAATATGTTTGTTTTTTTCCACCACCTGTAGTAGCACATACTTTGAGGGGGTTACCAGCATGTGCTTAGCTGCTGGAATACGTATATCCCATTCTCATGCCCCCCCCCCCCAAAAAAACCCAACAACAACAACAACAAAAAACAAAACAAAAAACAACATCACACACATACAAAAACATGACAACAAAAATTGATTAAGCCAATTTATCTTAATCACTAGAATAAGCATCACTTTGTCTCAAATTGGAATTTAATTAACTTACAATATTCATAGATTTAGTTTATATTTGTTAACATCTTTACCTGGTACAAGTTCCTGGACCAATGGTGGTTATATTCAGGAAAATGTTATCAGGGGCCTGCCTGGGCTTACGCACTTACACACGTGCGTACAGTTGCTTCCAAAAATTGAAAAAAAAAAATGTCAAAAAGCAAATAAAAATCGTACATAACCTGTATTTGGCACTTGTTGTTAGCTGTTTTTTTAATTTAGAGTTCTTTAACCCTTTTTCAATTTCTACAAATACTTCTGCAATCCTACCTGACGTATTTCTGTCCCTTCCTGCTCGTACTGTGACAGAGTTTATCCCCAGAATGCATCAACAGCGTTCTAAGGAAGAAAAAAATCCGGGGGCGGGGGAATGCCCCTGACCCTCCCCCACCCCCACCCCCACCCAGTAATAGTGTGTATACTCAAAGGTCGCCTAGGCACGCCCCTGGTTATCACTTCTATTGGCTAGTATTTTTTATATTTGTCAGTAAATAGCTACACATAGAAAATAATTTATTACTATGTATACTCAGTAATGGCTGCATGATTTTGAATTAGAGATGCTTGTCCAAATAGCTTTGTTCATGAAACAGCTAAAGAAGCTGTGAAGAATCAATACAGATATTTACACTGACCAGTATTTATGTATTCTTTATTTGGGGCCGCTTTTTACTGGTGGGTGCTTTTATTGGGGGGCATTTGCACATAGATCATTCAGCTGGAGTAAGATATTTTAAGTTCAATGCATCGCCCTTGGACAAATATGGTCATATTTGTGACTTCTAGCTAATTATTGGTAGAGGAAGACCCCAGACTTATGCCTGGGTAGAACCAGTGGGGCATCATACATTATCTGGAAAACCTCCCCACATAATACTTCCAGTCCTACCTGGGACTCGAACCCACACAGTGAGGGCCAGTAAGATATATAGATTGATATAATTTATTTTAAGCTGACAAGGTTACAACAATTCAACACAAGTTCCAGATAAACTTCTTCCAAACTCTCTGATTTAATAAAATTAGTTTTTAGCAAGTGATTTGCAAAGGCCCATGTGATGTAATGAGATTTGCAACTTTATTTGTCAGAGCTAAGCATGCAGTGAGGGATTCCAGTCTAATCAACATTCTTCATTAATTTCTAATCAGTTATGTCAGCAATGATAAGGTTTGTATAAATTAAAGGCTTAACTTTAACTGAGAGCCTTGTATACAATAACATTGTGATTTAGATTTTACAAATTCTCTGAGGAAATACATCATGAAGATGAACATATCTCTGGATAGTGTTATTGCACTTTGAACAAAAATCAAGGATAAAAGACTTAAGATGCAAATGTAAAATTTGCATTGCTGTTTCTTTATTTGTCATTAAACATGCTCCGTTGGCAACATGAAATCTGGACCAGAATGCTAATCTTCCCATCAGTCTTGATGAAACAGCCACAGATGCTGTTTCAGATCAATACAGATATTTACATTGACAAGCCTGTCTTTAGCAACCTGATGAAAACTGTGAGACGTTTATTGATATTAATGCACGCTCTTGTTTCCCTGTCATGAAAAAAGGAAGATCAGATTTTGACAGTGATATTTAAATTCCCAATTTGATGATTTTCTTTTACTTTTAGGTATGTGTATGTTTATTTTATAACAGTAAAAAATAATTCATGTGCTTACATTGAGCCTATGACTTTTATGCTTACAGAGTGCTGCATAAAGCAAGCACACTGTACATGTATGTCCATGCATCTGTCTTTACTTGCAAAGTTATGTATTTGCAAGAAATAATTTCAGATAAAATATATTGGTATATATTCCTAGCATGATCTGTCTGTATATTCCTGGTATAAAATATAGGTATATATTCCTGGTAGAATATGTTGGTATACATTTTTGGTATTATATATTGGTATATATTCCTGGTATTAAATATTGGTATATATTCCTGGTATTAAATATTGGTATATATTCCTGGTATTATATATTGGTATATATTCCTGGTATTATATATTGGTATATATTCCTGATATTATATATTGGTATATAATCCTGGTATTATATATTGGTTTATATTCCAGGTATTATATATTGGTATATATTCATGGAATTATATATTGGTATATTTTCCTGATATTATATATTGGTATATAATCCTGGTATTATATATTGGCATATGTTCCAGGTGTATTGTAATGTAATATATTCCCAGTATATAAATCTATATATAAACCAGGTAATATATATATATATAGCTATATATTTCTTGGACAATATATTTGTATGTTCCAAGTGTCATATTTTGGTTTATTCTTCAGGTATTATGTATGCGGCAGACCTGCTATCCTATGTGGTGATGATACACTTGTTGTGGCCAACACGGTCTGTACTCTACCTGATCAAGAAGGATGAACCCCTTCCCCAGTATGAGTTGGAGGCTACAGGTGAGCTAATTTGTCTTGTTTTGAAACCATGCTCTCCATTAATGTAACCATAACTACCATAATAATCAGAAAATTGGTGTTGACTGATGAGCTATAATATTCTGGTGCACCTTTTGTCACTTTCCTGGTGTAATTTTGCAATTTGCAACAAAATCCAAACAGCAGCCAAATCAACTGATTTCCTTGGTGTTGTTTTTCTATTACTTAAAGAAAGGGTGTAAACTACCCTTCTCTCTTGTTTCGCCATTATCAACTAAACATAAATAGGGGGAACCATATTTTATTAGGGCTACCATCCCAAAAACAGTGATTCAGATTGCCTATCATTTTTTTTAAGACAGCTGCCCTATTGGTGGAAATTTTCATAGGCCATTTTGTCCACAAAAGAACTTAGGCCACTAAATTATTAGTATAAACAAGAAAATTCAAAAGAAGGCATAAAAGGAAATTTTATGTGGGGAGGTTTTCCAGCTAATGTATGGTGCCCTGCTGGTTCTACCCAGGCGTAAGTCTGGGGCCTTCCTCTACCAATAATTAGCTACAAGTCACCAATATGACCATATTTGTCTTAGGGCCATGAAATGAACAAGGTTTAGTATTGTAATTAACACTGTAGCTTTTGGGTTCATACACGCCCTTTAACTGTTTATCCTACAAGAGTGAAGCATGAGTAGGGTATGCTGCTACAGGGGGTGTATAATTTTATACCTCAAAGCTATAAACAATCTTTATTTATCTTGCTGACTACCTTAGATTAACTGTTGAGCATTTTATAAAATCACACAAATTGAACATGATAAACGTTATCTATCAGGAAGTCCGTTTTAGACATTTTCAGTTAAAGGCATCTCAAAACCTTTATATAAGTGACCCCCCCCCCCCCCCATTTAATGCCCCACCCAGCATGTGAGGGCATCTGTTTTATGATAAGCCAGGCTGCCACAGTCTGTAACGATGTGTCTGTCACACAGGTATTGTTCAAGATCCAAGTGTATGTATGCTGTATCTGGGGGTTGAACATAGTCATTCACAGTTTGTAAAGAAAACAGTTGTGAATATAACAATTACGCAATCCTAAATACCAGAAATTATTCTATCAGTTCTTTTTTATTCTTATATATATATATATAAACAGGGCTCCCGCTGGTTTTTTTTAGGTCCGAGCCAACCAATGAGCCAAATTTGAAAATTATGCGCCACTTTTATATTTCATGAGCCATTTTTATGAGCCAAATTTACGCGTCAATTTTGATGTTATTTTTGTAGTATGTATAGGTATATTTGTTAACACGCAATTCTTTTTATTTTAATATAGTTTTTGTACATTGAATTGAGACTGAAAAGAAAACAATGTGAACTTTCTATTTTACGTTTTATTTACATAAATATTTGTAAATATTTTTATATAAATCGACAATCCGGTACTGTCCAATTAATGATCGCAACAAACATTTGGCTGGCTGCTTTATTATCGTCTCGCAAATTACACTAATCCTGCCCTGAGGCGATGTTTATTTGGCAGTTATGTACACAACATGTCAACACAACAATGCCCTCAAGGTGAAGGCCGCCGCGCAAGTTTGACTGGCTATCGAGTTTCTCCTTGCTAGCGTATCACAGTGCGCGTAGAAATGGTTACCAGTCTTGGCCGCTTAGCGATTCACAAAAAATAATGCCGAAAATATCGTGCGCCATAAGGATGCGCCAATTTTGAAAAAAATGAGCCACTTTTTTTGTTTTTGCGTCAATGGCGCATTTGGCGCATGGCAGCGGGAGCCCTGATAAATCTTTGTTTTCTTTCTTACTTTGTTGGTTGATTTTGTTATTTCTGATACATTTTGTTATTTCTTTCTTTCATTCTTTAAGTTCTCATATATATTTTAAGTTATATTTTATTTTGATTTGTAAAATATAATGAAACGTTTCTAAAAAAAGCAATTTAAAAAGTCATTCATTGTCAGAATAATGTCCTTCAGACTCATTTTTAGTCATATTGAATACTAAAACTTGTATCTCTCATGAATTTTCAAAATCAAATATTTAACTATGAAATAAAAACATAATCATGCAGTTACAAAATTGACACCTAGTAATACATGCAATAAAGAATATGTAAGGAATCATACAGTAAACAACCCACATTATCACTAACATTAATGTTTATGGCTTTGTGTAAAAGTTGCCTACTGTCTCACTTGCATACTAGCAGGTAATTTAGTTTTGCATTAACCCATCAGAGGTTTTACTGTGACAGATTAGTACTATGTTGGCTAAAGACTCCCTGCAGTGATGACCAGCAATTAGCAGGTCTGGTCACAGCAGGTGGGGGCCTGGCTCAGTGGGATACCACATTCCTTTCGAGATGCTTTGAAGCAAACGCACAAGATAAGGGCCATATTGTATGAGCCCCGTACTCAAAGCTGCAAACAGTTAATGGATTATTGCTACATCTACTTATATCGTACTTCTTGATAATTTTGTAAATCACACAAAACTAAACCACATACACTGTTGGTGCAAAAACTTAAAAAATACTGGACCTGGTATTGCATTAGGTAGAGCATAGGCTGCAAGTACAGGAGGCCCCGGGTTTGATCCCAGGCCGTGACATATCAAAGTCGTTAAAAAGCTATAGTTGTATAGCTCCCTTGCTAACGCTGAGGCAAATATAAGGGTAGTTCCATGACTGGTTGGCCCAGTGTCAGGATAATGTGACTGGGTGTGGTATCATGCCAGGTGTTCATGGCATGCTATACAAAGTGAAGGCAGCACTATATCTGCTTCAAGTAGACACCATCTCCAGATAACTGAAATACTGTTGGTGGGACGATAAACCCAATAAACATAAATTTTAGAAATATTTGTCATTTCTTAAATAACAATATCATGCTCAAAAGCTATGACATTAAAAAAATCATCAGATATGTTTTTGTTAATGTCATAAACATATTAAACATCAACTGTGAAACTGTAACAAAAATCCATCATTTTTATGACATAACAGTTTTAAGGGATATATGAAAGTTACATAGGGTGTATGGGAAAATACCTCATGGTCATGTGACACGTATCGACCAATCAGGTAGCAGTTTTTCTTCTTGATGTGAGATAAACTATATGCTGATTCAGCAAATGAAACACATAACAGCTATGGAAAAATATCAGTAATGCATATATCTAAATTCAGAAATATTTGTGTGCACCATTTTTTTTACAAAAAGAATTTCCTGCAAAAAATAAAATAACCGTAAGAGATACTGGATTACCATCCATATTGTACAATCCTAAATAAATCAGCATTCACTTTTTCACAGTATCTGTTTAAGGGCAAATGTTCCTCATTGAAGCAGTATTAGCAACTGACATTGGGGTAAATTTTGCTCATGAACATATCTTCAAACATTTTCTTATGAGCCAGGTGTTCAGGGACAATTTCTTTGAAAAATATGGGGAAATTCTGCAATCATGCATTTTAGAATAGGCACTGCTCTCACGTGGCGTTGCAAGTGTAAGACCCATATTGGCTGCAAACTTGGCAAGTGAGATGCTGTTCAGGAAGCTTAAATGGGCACCAGGCCCCGCTTGCAAAATCCCTTCTCATTTTAGATTTAGCTCAAGCTCAAAATTTAATTTCCCAGTATTTACTCATATAATATGTTTATTAAATCACTGTAATATAGCAATACTGTAACCTTGCAATGTTCAGGGTGTACAACAAATTGGAATTGAAGAATTATAACCCAGTAAGAGGTATTCTCAGAGTCAAAATTTGAGATTGAGCAAACTCTCAACTAAAAAATGTTTCTGCAAATGAGACTTGTAACTTCACAGACTCTTACTGCAAGTGCTCGAGTTCCAGTTAGGGGGAGAACTTTCATGTAAGAAGGACTTACTCCCACACGTTTGTCAGGGGTTGTCCTCCACAATAAGTGAACCCCAATGCCCCTGCCCCAACAAGTTCTTTGTGTCTTCCACCTTGACAATGTCTTGCTCTAACTATTAATGTACCTGACATTCTGAATAAAAATATAAATACAAAATATTCATGCAAAAATACCAGTAAAAATCTGTATATACACCATTTTGACTTTTTTTAGGTTTGATAGATACAGATGACATGGAAGAGACTGTGTTTGAAAGTCCCAGAAAAACTAGACTGCATGGTGCACAGAGACCTAGTTCCAGTCTGGGCCCAGAGGATTGTGGGAGTAAAACCAATCTACTGGAATGTGACAGTGAAGAGGATGGACACAGTCCAAAATTGAATGGGGGACTAAGGAACGGTAGAGGGGTCTACACTAGTATCAGTCTAGATGATGAGGATGAGTATGAGGTATGAGATTCTGTAGTCTGAAATCTGAATGGATAACTGAAATGGATGATGATTGTGAGATGAAGGAGGAGGTTAATAAGAATAAATGTATATCTGTGTAAGATCAATGTCATTTGTCCAAGATCTATTTAGAAATTTTTGGTTCTTGTATTCGGAGCTGAATATTCCTGATAAACGATCTATATGCCCTCAGTTTAAAAATGTGTTGTGTAAGGGTCTATTTTGGAAACTGAAGTGTGTGTTTTCACAGATGGTAATATTAAAAGGAGTCAAATGTGTGTGTTGTTTTATTGTACAGTTTTTGAAGCCAGCATCAGTTTTAAAAATAAAAGTGGTGATGAGTCGGTGTGTTTTTGCTTCTGAATGTACGACTTGAATGATAAATGATGATTTTGAAGAAGATGGTGTGAAAATAGAGAAGAATGGGATAGGTTTTGTTTATTTCCAGCATCATTTTTGATGATGATGACAACAAATTAATATCTTACATGTCGAGTTTTCCCTTAAAAAATCTGGATTTGTCACAGTATCCTTATAGCTTAAAACATCAATTAGATGTTAACCAAAATGCATCAGAATGCATTAAAAAAAAAAAAATTGTTGATTTTTGTGGGGAGAATCTTTTTTATGACGTAAGTGACATAGCTAGATATATTACCAGTTTTATTGAAAGTATATTGATACTGACAGCTTGAATATTGGTGATGCATGGGAACACATAGAAATATACAGTGGTAATCTAGAAAGTAAAACATTTTATATATGTATATAACTGGATATATTTTATGACCTATTTCCTTCTCTTATGCCTTTATTTTGTTTACTCACAAAACAACATCAATCACCTTTAATTATTAGCTCTTCTGGGCCTATTTACTCAATATCTGGCATAATAGCGTTATACATCGCAAAATTATTGTGTACTTGTTACATGTTAGTATCATACCATTATTATATCAGTTTGCTGCGAACAAGCCCTAGAAACTAGATTTATATATTAACATAAGTGTTAAAACAGCAGGTTTCCTTCATATTGCTCTTTGCTGTATGTATCAGATTTGATTATAATGGGTTCCATGGGCAGTCATTCAAATAAGTGTTGAAGTGATGGTCGTAAGGTAGTGGTTTAGGTGTTGTCAAAACTGTGATAGTATGCCTCCAGTTTATGATGAAATGCTGTTCTCAGCAACATTATATCTTATTCCAGGCCAACAAATACCAGGTCAAATCTTATCGTTTTGTAATGTTTTGGATTTGGTAACCGATGTAGACAAACTGGAGGCTACTGTATGACTTAGGAATTTTTTGTTCTTGCTTTTTTTATGTTTTCTTCATTTTCATTGTTTATAATTTTGAATTAAATGCTTAATTTTAAAATGAAAATGTTGGTACATGTACCAGTATTCTTGTACAGTTTATTTCCTTCTAAATACTTACTTTGTTCTACTTACCAATGTTCCTGTGTATTTGTATTACTGTGCGTGTGTGTGCAGTGATTATTTTGGCCTAAAATTTTAGCCGAATATCGGCATTTTCCCCACGAGAAAAAGACAATTTTTTTTCCTAAAAAAATGTCAACCCCCAAATATTTCAATATCATATGCATTAAACATATTACTTCATTCCAATGAATGCTGATGTTGACCGTATCCTAATACCAGGATGTAGTAAAAAACTAGTCAGTGTTAATCAGAAAGCTTGTCTACTGCAAGTGTTTTGGTAACAAAGCAAAATGTTGCATAATTGGCGATACTATATGAACAATATATGTAAAAACGATACAAGCGGACAACAGTCCATAGGTACATTCATAAAGATACTCCTATTGTTTATAACAGGAATGTTGCTATGCTGTGTAAAACTAGTCAAACTGTGTGTATTTTCATAATAAAGCTGTTTTAAAAAATTTCCCAATTTTGAGATTTTATGTGCTTTTTTTCCCAATTTGAAAGCCACAGGACACTTTTAAAAACAGCCAAAAAAATCACTGGTGTGCGTGGTGCATTTTTGTGTGAGGTTTGTAAAAAAATCATTTTGAGTATGTACATGTGTGTTGTTTTTTTTTGTGTACTTGTGTGTGTTGTGTGTAAAAATATCACTTGATATCAAATGATCAAATGGTTTAACTTCTCATCCCACATTATTTTACTAAGTTAAACCAGTTTAACTTGAACTCAATGAGTTTTTATGTATAAAGGGTACACAGTTTGTGTCCATGGTGTGTTTTTTTCTTTTATTGGACATCTTTTACGACTGTCATGGAATAAATTGCTTTGTTTTGCTTATTCCTATTGAGCCATCAGTTAATCATGATAGCTGATTATTTGTAATTATCTACTGTGCCTAATTGGCTCCATCTGAACCTTCTTTATGTTGGATTTTTTTTTGTCAATCAAAATCCACACACTCCTTAGATTGAGACCAGCTATCCCTTGAATTTTTAAAAAAAATAATAAACTTTTATTTTCTTTTAGTCATTTTAAAACATATTTTATTTTATTTATTATTCCCACTTACTTCCTTCCTGGTTAGAACCACTACTCACTTTTGCCCAATTTGCACCATTAAGAAAATAACTTGCTTATTAACTTGTTTTATATGCAGAGCTTGTGCATTTTTTAGGCAGGTGAGCAGAATTTATATTGAAACCATTGTGTAATTTATACAGCAAAACTTTCCCTTTTTGTTTTTATGGTCCATTCCGTATTCATAAAAAAGAGCACATCCTTGCATTCAAAAAGGTAATTGTTGTATTAAAAATTTCCGTAAAAAATTTCATCAATGTATTGAACATTTCCGTAAAAAATTTCATCAATTTGGTCACAGTTAATTTTTTTTAAAAGTTTTTCAATAAAACTCACTTGTAGTACAATAAATATTTTGCAAGTATAACCTCCTTACTAGATGGTATGTGAACATGCTTCCTTTCAAAAGATTGTGCTGTCTTTAAGTTCCCATTGAGATGGTTTTCATCTGTTTTTTCACAATTTAAGGTGCAAGAACAGAGTACATCTATGAACTGTGCATGAAAAATATCCGTCATATGTATACAGCAATCATAAACAGTTCACTGATTGGTTGGATTGTGAAGTATTTATAAATAATAATTATAACATAAAGGTTCTATTTGTCATGTGACTACACATGCCACTGACCAAGTCACTTCAGTGTAAATATATGTAATGTTGATCTTGTGTAACAATTACTAATTACACCAATAGAAGAAGTTCCATACAAAGTATTTTTCTGTGTATCCTTTTGTTGAATAATGAATGTGTAAGTAGACATTTAGTGGTAATTGCTCAATTTTCATTTTTTCAAAAAACATGTTTAGCATTGAGTAGCGTATATGTTGTAGATGCAGTTTATAGCTTTAGTTTTTCAATAAAAGTAAGTGAAAGTACCATAATTACTTGTGTTTAGTGCGCCTCCTTTTTGCGGCTGAAGCCAATAATTCTTGTAAACTGCGCACCTTTTTTGGATGCTGTCAGCTTTTGTTGAATTGGCATTACTGCCTAATGGTTTAATAAACACCTAACAATCTTTTAACTTCCTCAGTAGTAAGTCAGTTGAATTATGCTGGCACAAAGCCATGTTGATTAAAACTTCTAAATATGTGCACAAAATGTGAGGGAATATGGTACTGCTTGACTACTAAATGACTTGCCAAGTTTTAATTCTGTGATAATTGTTCTCACTGAAAGTAGAGTTGTACATTTTTTTAATTTTTTTTCAACATTAGATTCTTCAGTAATGTTTCCCTTCAAGATGATGCAGTGACACTTTCTAAAGCTGCTATTTATGATATTTATGATATTTAAGGAAAAGTCTGCTGTACCTATAGCACTGTCAGGCAAACATGGTTAATAGGGGGGTATTTAAGTTGTTTGTAGTTTTTTTATGAAGAAAGAACCAAAGATTTTTTTGTCTGTTAATTCAAAAATAATTTTGTTTGCTTTATTTATTCAACATCTCATCTCATTGCAAGATGTCAGGTAATGTAACAGGCTAATGAAGAATGAAAATAGTGGTTAAATACTGTATGTCATTGTTTTGTTGTATTTTTATAGCAAATGACATTAAATTCTTCAGAGTATCGAGTATTGAGTAAGTGAATGAGGTAATAAAAAAAGATGTATTATTTCCAAGGCAGCATTATACTTTTAAAAAATTAGTTTTAAAACGTTGAGGCAAATCAGAGTTCTTGTTTGTTCTTAACAAGGCTTTTCCTGTCTTCATCAAATGAGAAATGTAATTCCAGTTCACCTAATGAAAAAAAAAAGAATTAAAGTGTTGTCTTGAGATATTCAAAATCTTTTGGGATTCAACCTTGGTCATGGTTATTCATGTATAAAGGAAATTCTATTTCATGTTTATCAAGTATTTGGTAGTTGGAGATTTATGAGAGTGGGGGCATTTTCGTAAGGTTAAAGCTTACTCTAAGCTTTCCCTTTAATTTAGAAGGCAATACTTTTTGTAGAGTGTACCCTAGAGGTACTGTAAGTCAAAGCATTCCCTTTGACTTTTTTTATGGATATCTCAATTCATATTAATAATTGTTTGTTTCTCATTCACAGACAAAGAATGAATGTGAAATGTAAGTTTGCTACACATTGTTAACATTGGCTTCCAGGGCTAAATTTTCCATTGCTTCCTCAGAAAATGATTTTATTTTTATAGTAATCTTGTTATGTTTATCATTTTGAAATGATGAAAATTTGTTACAATTATTATTTGCATGTTTAATATTTATGTTGATTATTTTTGTGTTTGTAAAAAATCACCAATTTAATATTTCTATGGTTGTGATATTGTACACTTTCTTTTTCATTGGGTATGCTGCTTTATGTTGTTCACAGCTTGTTATATTTATCTATTAACTACATCATATTTTAAATACAAATTTGCTTTATGGTTCTGAAATAAAGGTAGAAGACTGCGATTGAAATCACCTGATTGTTCTGCAGTAAATTATATTGACTATTTTTAATTTTTATAACATTCATAATGTACATTGCCATTGTTCTAAAAAAAAATGCTAATTTCCATTTTATAAGCCATTTTTTGTAATTGTAATTAAGTTTGTTTTTACAATTGTAACTAAGTTTTAAGAAGCATTATATTTGCCCAAAACCAAAATACAAAAGATCACAAATTGCTTTTTTTTTCTTGTTAAATCAGGCTTATTAATTCTTTAATTCTTGAAGTGTGTGACCTAATGGTATATAGGGTTTTTTGTGTGCTTTAGTAAACAAGATACTTTTTACTTCAAATAATCTCTGCTTAATCTGCAGTTCAAATGTAGAATACAAACTAATGCCATAACTTAGAATATTTACCATAAACAAAATCTCTTAGTTCTTGTGGACAAATAAGCAAGCATATGATTATCTAATAACTTACTGCATTTTTTCCAAGCTCAGGATTTTATTTTCCCACAAGAATAGCTTCGTTGACTTTCTAAACACTGGTTCTATCCAGACAATCAACTGCTAAGATTGTCTCATAGTGATTATTTATTAATTTAATTTAAGAAAAGGATGAACATGTATATTTTCTTTGCCTTTTATGGCCAAGGTCAGATATATGTATGTGTGCATGCATGCATGCATGTGGGTGTTTTTTCCTATACAAGCTGAACAATGACAATGTTGTGCATTTAAATCAACCCATTCTGACTTGCTTCATGTGTGTTATTAGTACATGTATTTACAATTTCTTTTATATTGCTGGCTTAACAATACTTGTTTTATAAACACACTTGTGAGGACTTTAAAATTCTTGTTTTGCTGTAAATTGTATTAAAAATGATATACTTGCCCCAGAACTAAAGAAATCTAATTCTTTTTTACCCATACCTGTTGTACAATTATTGATTACATTTAATATACATGTTATCTGTGTATATTAAATATAAGCAAAATTGTTAAATGATTCACAGAACAGATAGTATTTGTCAGTCATGTTAAATGTAAACACATTTGAGATTGGATGGTTTAGTCCCGTATTCACCAAGCATTGAGTTTGGATGGTTTAGTTCCCGTATTCACCAAGCATTGAGTTTGGATGGTTTAGTCCCGTATTCACCAAGCATTATTAGGCCAAAGTCATGACTTAAGGACAATTTCTAAAATAATAATCCTTTCATAGAATTTTCTAATTTTTTGATAACTGAAGTAGAATCTAATGGCGAGTTCAAAAATGAAAAGAAAAAGTAAGGTTGTTGGGCTACTTTTTTAGTAAAAATGAAGTTTCCATGGTAACCAATTTGGTAAAATTTTACAAAATGGCCCAATTTATTTAAGTCACTTAAAATATTCCAGATATTTTACACAAACATAACAAACATGAATTTGCACACAAAAAAACTTTATTTTATGTTATCCATGTACTTCAGTAATTATTGCATCTGTACATTTTTTCAGCACAATACAGCCATTTTGAATTTCCTCACAGGGTAAAAATGAAAGAAAAAAACACACATGTTCTGCAAATAAATAAAGATTGAATAATAATCCTTTCATAGAATGTTTCTATTTTTTATATCAATAGAAGAATTTAATGGCGAGTTTGAAAATGAAATGAAAAAGTAAGGTTGTCGGGCTACTTTTTTAGTAAAAATGAAGTTTCCATGGTAACCAATTTGCCAAAAAGGTAAAAAAAATCATACAACTTCTTATAAAATACCTAAAATTCATGTTATGCCTTCCTCAGTTAATAAGACACAAAAATAACACAAAATCTCAAAATATTGAAAAATAATATTTCTGTGTTCATTTTGAAATATCCGAAACATATTTAACTATCTCCTTTTTAAAAAGTAAAAGTCTGCGATTATCTCCCCTTGATGCACTTGAATGATGCGCAGAAATTGCTACTGAAAACGTCTCTAAGCCCAAATCACAATTTTCATACCAACAAAAATAAGCTTATTTATGAAGTTTCATTGTGATTTTAAGCAGAAAGTAGCAAAGTTAAAGTGTCATGCAAAAATACAGACATGTGGCTAAATACATAACGAAGATATAAAATGAAATCCATGACTTGAGCAATTCTTATGTAAGAATACAGGCCTAAGTGACAAAACATGGCAGATTCTAGTAAAATCACACATTGTCAAAAGTGATCTTTATGGTTTGGGTTATATAAATTAGCATAGTGGTAAACAGCATTAAACTTTCAGGAAGACAGTCTTAGGCCTGAGTAATTATATTTATAAGCAAGCAGAGCAGGCTCTGGTCAAACCACATGGAATGAACTTTATGTTTCTGGTCAAACATGCATTTTACTGAATTTTTATATTATACACAGAACAATAGATCTTTTATCTTGTAATTATACATATATTAATGGTAAATAATAAAGTGCCGTGATTACATTTGGATGTGGCTGCACATGAACTGATGTTTTTCTGGCTCAGTTAACTGGATGATATTGATACTCGGCCCACTGAATGAAAGTCTGTGGTTTCAACAGCCCAATTTGACATCATAATTTCACAAAATGGATGACATTTAAGTCCTCAGCAACTTTTTTTTCAGATAGTTGACATTAGCCCAAATGACAGCCCTTATGCCTTGAGGTTATTTTGCCAGCTAGCCAATTATCAGAGCTTGGTCCAGTCCCTTGGTATATTATTTTATCAGTATGACAGTTTATGATTTGAGCTCAGACATACTAAAAATGTCTCTCTGAAGTCCTCTACATTAGCACTCTCTCACGCTGTTGGTTCATCACACTTACCTCTGCAAAGGCATAGAGCACATTAGGCCATGTGACAATTGTCAATATGACATCAAGTTTAATGTCAGTTAGAAAAATATAAGTTTCAAAGTGACCACACACTAAGCTTGTGAAATTTAAGTCAAATTAAGAAAATTATTAGAATTTTATCAAACAAGTAATTCATTATTTCTTTTAATCCACATGTATGTTTAATAAATACAGTGATAGCGTTAACATTTGTATTTTTATTTGCCTCGTTGGTCCAGTGTCAGGATAATGACTGTATGTGGTATCATGCCAGGTGACGGCATACTATACACAGTGAAGGCAGCACTATACCTGCTTCAAGTGGACACCGTCTCCAGATAACTGAAATACTGTTGTTGGAACAATAAACCCAATGAACATACAAACAAACCTGTTTGAGGTAAAATATGTTACCTTTGGCATCAATATACATGTGTCTGAGGTAAAATCTGTTACCTTAGGCATCAATATACATGTGTTGAGGTAAAATATGTTACCTTAGGCATCAATATACATGTGTCTGAGGTAAAATCTATTACCTTAGGCATCAATAGACAGGAATTTGAGGTAAAATCTATTACCTCTAAGGCATCAATATACATGAACATGAGGTAAAATATGTTATGTTAGGCATCAATATACATAATATGAGGTAAAATCTGTTTCATGGGGCCTCAGAATAGATATTTGTGAGATAAAATGTGTTAACTGCTAGTCCATCAATGATGGTATTGTAAATTATTACAGGTGGTATGTGAAATATCTTGTGAACAGTTAGACATGTCTATTTCACAAATAAGAATAATAGATCATAGTGAATACAAAGATGAATGACAGTACACAGATAATGTTCCAATTTCACCAGTAGAGAAAAAAACAACATCATTAGTAAGACTAATTACAGGAATACATGATGGTATATCTGACCTGCTTTATTGCTTTATTTTTATGGAACAGCGGCATCCTTTTGGTCATTTTTTATAATGCCAATTCTTTTCTACTTACCATAACAGAAAAGAACCCACTTTCACTTTTAATCTCAATTACATTTATTTTAAAAAAATCAACATGTGGAAGTCATTGTTCAATTTAAAATAATAATTGAATGTAGCTTCCATTAACATTTTTGTTTTGGTACAGTTAGATTGGGAAACAAGTTATTTTGGTTTAGGTTCATCCTTTTGATAGCCAACTTCCTGGGTAGAACCGGTAGCATGTGCATGAATCATAGTGTATACTTTAAAATAATCTTGACTTATATTTAGTGTCAGGATTTGGGTTCAAACCTAGGACTGTATGAACTGGACTCCAAAGCATTAATAACAGAAGCACAAAAACACAAGAAAAGAAAAGCATTTATATCTTTTATGTTAATTTTATGTGAATTTTTGTGCTTTAATATCTTGTGTGTTATGTAATCTGTGTGTTATGCTCAACTTTCACAGTTATATAGATAATGCTCCACTTTCACAATTATATATATATATATATATGTGTAGGAATAAATAAACTGAAACATATATATTCCAGATGAACTGCAATGTGCCAGTGGTTCTACCTACCTATATATGTATTATGTATATAAATTAATCTTTGTCTTAGTATTCTTAGTGTAGTGTTACAATCCACTAAATTGTTAGTATTCTTAGTGTTACAATTCACTAAATTGTTATTTAAGTTGAAATACAGTATGACCATAGGGAAAAGAGTGTTTAAATAAACCTGTCAGATTTGCTCTTGTTTCTAGGCAACAAATTACTTCTTTATGAGGAACATGGAAAAGCTAAATAAACTATTGCTTGTTGTGTCTTTATTATGTACACATCAAAGCCTGGAAAGATATATTGCTCTGTATGTATACATTTTCAATTCAATAACAATTTCATTTCATTTACAAGAGTATAAGTAATAAATTTTCTACAGCAATTGTAAAAGAACAAATCAATACTTTTATGTACACATGTATACATGTACTTTATACATTGTTTAGTTTCCATGAACAATTTTAGTTACTTTTCGTTAATTAAATTCAGAAATGTCCATAATATTTTTTAATATTATTTTAGATATAAGAAAACTTAAATCATAATGTTATTTAATATAAAAATTGTAAAATTATTTGTGACAACTTTAAAAATGAGTTTTTAGTTTAAATTTTTAAAAAATAAGCAAGACTCATGGATATACTTGGTAACCACTGTGTTTCATTAATTAATTTATGTCTACTTATGTACAGCAATAAAGAGTTTAAACAATGATTTTATTGGTCAAGTTTTATAAATGATTCTTTTCCACGATGCATGATATAAAACTTAAAAGTAGTACCCAATAATGTTACAACTTATTGTAAAGTAATGAATACATCTCCTTTGCTGCATTGTATATTTTGGAACAATTATTAAAACTCACGGAGAGTGGTTACAAATATTCCAAGTTGTTACAAATATTCCGAGTTGTTACAAATAACAATATAAAGATTGAAAGAAGCAATGTTTCTCCAGTTTTTATAAATATTTGATTTCTTTTGTTTACTTGGTTTAGTAATTGTACTTTTCAAATAGAGGCATTTAAGGTATTTATCTAATTTTTCTAGTTTATGCTTAAGTACTTTTTATTCATATAATTAAGGAAACAGAGTTAATGTTTAAGTACATTTTATTTATATAATTAAGGAAACAGAGTTAATGTTTAAGTACATTTTATTCATATAATTAAGGAAACAGAGTTAATGTTTAAGTACATTTTATTCATATAATTAAGGAAACAGAGTTAATGTTTACGTACATTTTATTCATATAATTAAGGAAACAAAATAAATGCTTAAGTACATTTGTACCTTGTGATATGTTGATTTGTTTAATATTTATCAGTAACCAGTCTCTTAAAATGTAACCAAGCTTTAAAGCACATGTACCAGAAAATAGGGATGCCATCTTTACATTTGAACATGCCACTGTTGATTTTTATTGCTTTTTACTTTTATTTACAATCGTCCATATCATAAATTCTCATTTTGTCTTTGAGATTATAGTTTTTGACTGCTACATAGCAATAGAGACTTATTTTAGAATATATATTTTTATTAACAAATTCATTTCTACATTTGTATGTGAGTCATGAAACTTTCCATCTTTGTTATTAACTATTTAACCTTTTGCATGCAGGAAACACCTTTAGGGTGGGGTATGTTTTGTGTTATAGAGATGGTGTTTTCAGTAAGTCGAGGTTTAAGCTATATTATATGCCTATATTTGTACAAACCAACAATTTTTGAGTATTTTAAGACACAGATCTTATTTCCAACAGTGTTTTATCCATACATAGTCATAATTTCTGCAGTAATATGGTTTTATTATTGATAATTGTCATTATATTGGCACACAAGATTGTGTGCATCATTTTTCTGGTACTTTATTTTGTCCAATTACTTTGTATTGATTTTTGATGATATTTTTACAAATTGCGCCTTTCTGTCAGTGTTAATGAAAACATATATGTGTATGTTAAATAAATGGTGTGTTGAATTAAAAAAACAACAGATCTACAAAAAAAAAAGTCATTAGTATAGAAGTATCATTTTAATCATAACATTCACAACTTTTTTCACTAATGGTTGTGGAAGGCTCTTGGCTGAGTTGTTAGAACCACTGGCTTGTAACTCCTTAGCTCCTCTCTGCGTTGGTTTGAGTCTCGGTTGGGGTGAGAACTTTCATGTGGGGAGGTTTACCAGCTAACCTGTGGTTCGCCAATTGTGTCAGTAGGATGTTTCAAAAAAAAAAAAAATATATATATTTATATATATATATATATATATATATAACGTTTTCTCATATTTTCGGGTTTTCTCATAAATTCGTGACGTCATAAAATATACGGAATGCACACTCATGCTATCAGTGAGATTGTCCGAAATACTACTAAACTTTGAAAAGAACGCTAATACTACTTATTCGACCAAAAACATGCGGTCTTAGCAGGTAAATATTGTCCAATGTTCAATTTTATTATAAATAATCTTGATTATCATTAAAAAAATCTTATTATGTTGAAAATGTTCTTTTGATCCAGACAATAGTGCTAAATCCATAACCTGATTCACACCTAACGTTGTAAATAGTCGTAGCTAATTTATTGCAGTATGGAAAAATAATTCACATGATTTCCAACGGTAACACCTGCCATCCAATCAAAAGTCACGAATTTATGAGAAAGCGTCTGCTCGATTTAGAAGACCGGTGTCTACTCAGAAAAGTAAGATAAGCAATGCATAAAACTTTTTTTTCATGTTTTTTTGTCTATTGTACATTTATCAGCATGGTTTCTTGTGATGATAACTATTGAGAAACGATAAATAGAATAAACATTTATGTCGGCACGGTTAAATTTATGTGATAAACCCCCCGTAAATATGAACGAATAGCATATATATAATATATATTATATATTTAAAATAATGGTTGGTGAATGTAATGTAAAAAAAACTTATTA
The DNA here is from genome assembly GCA_007844125.1 of Sinonovacula constricta. Taxonomy (NCBI): domain Eukaryota; kingdom Metazoa; phylum Mollusca; class Bivalvia; order Cardiida; family Solecurtidae; genus Sinonovacula; species Sinonovacula constricta. Next base: position 63,514,742 of record CM017557.1, read on the forward strand.
TCCAAAGCATGTGCTGTTGCATATACTTTTATGATAAAATAAATTTCATAAATACTCAAAGGTAATTGCAATGCTAAATCCGCTGCACTTTAATCATGAGTAAGTTTTGAAGGATACGTTTCAGAACAGATTTTGACAAAAGTAAATAAGTATTAAATAAAGCAATCAAAACATTTCCTTCTGCAATATTTTCTTGTGTTTACAATGTTTGTGTTTGAAGCTATCCATGTCATAGTTGCATGTAAGTCTAGACCTTGGTTTAATCAGTTCACTTTGTTCGATTGGATAAGGAATCAAAGCAGCAGTGCCCAATGTTATCTATCATGTCATTGATTTACGCACACTTTATCAAAGTGTTTATACCGGATCAAAGTGTTCAGGTATGCTACGGCAAGGAGTTGGTTTGTTTTTAACTCTCTGGGCCAATCATTTCTTTTAATGTTATCTCATTTAGTCCTTGTGTTTAAAAACTCTTAAATCATCATTTTTCGTATGGGGTTTATTTTTGTTGTGGAATTTGGTAAATGAAAAGATGAAAAATATTTGTTCTGACAAACAAGTCAGTTCTAGTTTCATTTTGTTTCAGGTTTTTTATGTTTATTTACAATCATTAAGTCATTGCTAGAAGGTAGATAAATGCTTAAATGCACATTAAATAAAAAATATTTTTTATTCATTGAATAAATTATGTTAAAACTTACCATTAATTTAATAATAATTGTTTTAGTATAGCAAACATGTTAAATAAACATGTTAGTTTGCCCATATCAAATACTTAACAATTAATAAAACCTTACCCTTGTTATAAGTTTTGGGGCATTAGTGCAAAATTTCTAAATATATTCATGCATTAATCAAAATACAGATGATTTTGAACACAGTTAAATTGTAAGACAGTACAAATCGCAAATAAAAAGGCTCTAATTGTTAATTCTTTCCAAATCTATAAATAAGCACAATGAGGATTTTCCTGCTAAAAATAGATATTGACATCACAGGTAGTTACCAGGATGATAATACAATGTGATCTCAAATGTAAGTGGTCACATGGTTGTCTGGGTTAAAAAAATTGTGCAGTGTTGCTCAGACAGGGAATGCATGTTTGAAATGAGGAGTTGGGTGTTATGCTCCACTTTCTAATATAAGTAGGATATAAATAGGATTTCAAGGGATATTTTTAGGTAACAAAAATTTATATGATTTTTAGAAAAAAAAATCTGGTTCAAATTTTCAGATACCTCCTTCAAGCACAAATTTTATATACACAAAAACATGAAATTTGTCCTCAACAAACATGTTTGCAGTACTTTATGAGCTATTATTTCAAGAATGGTAAGTTTTAAAAGACTTTTTTAACTATGAAAACATTGTTTTACAGCTAAATGTTCTTTTACTTTATCACTTAGCCCTCTGCTTAAAGTGGTTCATGGTAGGACACTTTGACAAGGCTAACGAAAATTATTTACCTTGAAAATTTATGACGTTCTTTTATTGAATGAACTAATGTTTGCATTGGAGAAATAAAATGATTGGCAAAATAAAGGAAACTTCCTTGTCTGTTATTGATAACCCATTTTCTCAAGTACCTTGATAAAACAAAACCTAGTTGACATTTTCCTCTTAAGTAGTACTACCCAAACATGCTTGTTCATACTGTCAAAAATATAGTTCTTTTCTTATCTTTTGTCATACCTTTGGGCATAATTTTGGTGTTTTTTTTTTTTTTTTTGTTACATCGAACAGAGACAGTTTTTGTAAAATTGGCATTGTCCTGCTTATTATTGGTGGAGGAAAACCCCGGACATCTCTTGGTAGAACCACAGGCACTCCGCCAAATGGTTGGAAGATGGTTGTATATTCTTGCTCCAACCAGGACTCAAACTCGTGCAGTGTGGGGCTGAGGAGTTACAAGTCGGCGACTAACCCCTTAGCCCACAAGTAAGAATTAAAGATAACATGATAAGTGGTGATTAATTCAAAAATTTTTTTGTCTATACATAAACTTCACAGCATTGCAGTTTTGAGGAAGGCGCCGTCATATGTCTATGTAGAACCACCAGCGCTCTGTGGAACAGTTGGAAGACGTTCCCACATTTAAGTTCTTGCTCCACCTGGGATTCAAACCCACTGAGTGAGGGGCTGTGACTGTTCAGCTACAGCACAATTAAGAATGAAAAATAGCGATGATTAATTCAAAGAATTATTTGTATTAGCATGAACTTCACAGCATTGTAGTTTTAAAGTGATTCTGATCAAATTTTCTTTTTTTATAAAGAGTAATTGTCAATTGTGTCTTGTTTTCTTGAGTGTTTAATCTATCAAACTCGAGACCCTTTAGCACTTTTTTGAGCCATGATCTTGTCAAAAATATTGACAAGACTTGATGAAGACTTTATCCTCTGTGTGTTTGTGGTCTAGTGGTTAATACATTGGACTATGAATCAAAAGGTCCTACTACTTAAAGTTAATCCTACTACTTAAAGTTAAAGGTGGTATACGACAGTTTGCCTATATCTAATAGATATAACAATATTTGACCTCTGGAGTATTTGTGCATTATTTCTATAGAAAAGTAAAACTCATTAATCAACACTTAAAATTTTCTTTCTTTTCAAATCTATAAATATGAACGATTGGGATTTCATCTAAAAATAGACATCAACATCACAGCGGATGATGTGGATGAGCTAAAACAAAAGTGGTAACGTGTCTAAGTTTAAAAATAGCTTAAGTGCAGCATGGCTCAGATAGGAAATACATGTTTGTAATGATGATTTTGGCATTATGGTACACTTTTTTAGAGAGGTGTAGGTCATCAGTTAACAGCATTTTGCATGATCTGTGCAGGTAACAATAGTTGATTAAGATGTTTAATGAAAATATTTTTGTCCAAACTGTCGGATACCAACTTTAAGTTTTTAAGCAAGACTATTTACTACACATTGCACTTTATACATATACCCAGATACCGGTTCTATCTGGATCTCAACTCTAAACATGTTGACTTTAACTAGAGCATACATGTAAACTCTCTCGCTTTTGGAGGGAGACACACTCTTTTAGGGTTTAAATTATTTGAAAATGAGGGGTGTTTTACACAATTTCAGAAATCTCCCTAATTCTAAAACAGATAACTCCTTCTTTGTTTATGTGAAAAATAACAAATCTCCCACTTTCCAAGTAAAAATCTTCCACTTTGGCCTCAGAAAAAGTTCACATGTATGCTAGAGTCTCTTTCTTCAACAAGATCATCAAGACACTAAATATTGTAAAGATAAACTAACAAATGTCAGGTTCTAATTATAGCCTCACTTTACTTTAGGTTAATTGTTTATTTTGAAAGAAGAGTTCTCTAAAAAAAATCCTGTGACAAAGAGATGTCACATTGTTCAGCACTTGGATTATAAAACTTAGCTTAAGTTTGTTTTTCTTTTTTTGCAACAAGCTTCAATGGACATAGGGATTGTGTTGAGGCTTTCAGCACTGAACAATTCACATCTCAAAATGTAGCAATGCTTATTGCAAAGTAATTTATGGTTGCCATGTAGTTTGTGGTTGCAAAGTAGTTGCCAGTATTTTATGGTTGTTTGTTTTCTGGGTTTATCGTCCCATCAACAGCATTTCAGTTATCTGGAGTTGGGGTCCTGATATAGTGCTGCCTACACTGTGTAAAGTATGCCATGAACACCCGGTCACGTTATCCTGACACTGGACTAACCAGTTGTGGAACTACCGTAATATTTGCTTGAGCATTAGCAAGAGAGCTATACCAGTACCATTTTTTACTTATCTGGTATGTTGCAGCCTGCATTTGAATCCCGGGGCCTTCCATACCTGGAACAGACGCTCTACAGATTGCGCTACTCGATTCAATGTGTCACTTACAAAGAAGATTTATAGGAGTTGAGTGTACATCAAAGTAGGCTATTGAAATTGCAAACTGCTCAGCAGCCTTTCAATTCTCTTCGTGAACCTGTCTACATTGTCATTTGCAAAAGCAATAGCCTAAGAGTTCAGGTTAGGTTGTCGTCATCACTAAAATCCACTTTACCACTCAATATAATTAAATGTTCAGCTTTCAACATTCTTTTCAGTAGCTCTTTTGCATGATGCAATTGTGACCTTTAGGCCTTTGATTTAAATTGATGGATTGAAGTACAAAGCTCTTTGCTATGTCACAGAGGTTCACCAATGTGCATTTTCTTCAGCATTTAATAGCACTTTTCTGTAATAGATATTCTAAAAGTTGCTTTATATTTAAATAACTATGATAACCATTTTATTTTTATAGGTTACCTTGTGACTTAACGGGCAAAGGATCTGCATGTACAGAAAAGTACATGCGACATATTTCCGGCTTATGAAATAAAAAAAATACCTTGTTTCATTGTTTCACTTTATTTCAAGATTGTTTTTAATAAAAAAAAATTCAAATAGGGTATCAACATACAAATTTTAGCAGCCAAAAATGTGACATGAAAATAAATAAAGTAATAAATAGTTGTTTACACAGAAAAAAACAAATAATGCAAGAACAAAATGTTGTCCGTTTTCTCAAATTCATACATTAAAATTTATGCAGACAATGAAGGACAGGCATTATCATGATTATATTCAAAAGTCTAAAATATATTTGGTGTAAAATAAATGTTAAAGTTTGCAGAGCAATAAAAAAATAAATATATAAAATGGACTGAAAATTGGGCCAAGCAATATCATCAAGAGTTTTATCTGCAAAAGCAGTAAAACAAATCTTTTAAGGTAGAAACACGTGCAACATTTGCACAATGCATGTGGGTGAGAATATAACTACACATAATTGAAGATTTATTAATATTTAATGTGTCTATTCTTTACTAAAAACACATATTTAATTTTTTAAGCAAAATAGAATTATGTGATATAAATGTATTTTGAGTTAACACTGTCAATGCACATATCATAAACAGTAAGATGGTGTTCGATACCTTATACTGTACACAGACAACAGTTCTTTTGCAACTTGACAAAAAATACTGAAAGCTATATAGGGTTGGTATCCATAAATTTTTTTTTTTTTCGCACTTAGACTAAAATATAATCAAAAGGTCATTAAAGATTCCCTCTGATGTATGAATAAGTCTTGAGTCCCTTAAAAACAAATTAAATACATTAGCGATATTCTTCCATCTTACTGATTTTTTCAAAATTTCAGAACATTTCTTAGTTTCAGTGAGACAATCTTCATGGAGTCGACCCCTAAGGAAATGCAACTGTAAGTCTAAGCACACTGGAAAGTGGCTTATTTAATCATTCAGTCTTTAATTAGTTATTTTATTAAGAGTGGTAGATTTATAAGCCGTAATTCCAACTTCTAATAGAAGACATTTATGAATGTTAGTTTAAATCCACATTATGATATGAGAAAAAGGAACAAATATGGTAAATGTAAATTTTATTAAAATATAAGACTAGATTTTTTTCTTAAACGCCAGTCAACGACATAATGTATACAAATGGTGCATTTGATATTTATCTATGTTTTACAAATTAAACAAATACTTGTAGATAAAGGAATATTTTAACTGGTAGTTTGTTTTACTAGACAGGCCCACCACAGCTTTTGTAGATAGACATTTAGAACACATCATATTCGTAAATTAAGAAATGTAAAGTTTTCAGCCAGAAGATAATAAGGTAATTTTGGGTGCTTGCTTCAGTAATTAATTAATGCATATGTGATTCTGAGTTAAAGCATTCATGCTGCATAAGTAACGAGTAATTGGAAAACTTTTTATTAGATTTTTTTAAACATGAAAAGTCATGTATTTTCTGTGTGTCTTATAATCGCAAGTGAGGTTAGAACCCCCTCAAATACAACAAAGAAAAAATCATACATAATACATATCATAATTTTTTTTCAGTCTTTTACCCTATCACCCACACTCCCAAAACTTTATATCAATAGTTAATTCAAAATAAGACCTCACTAACCTACCATTTGTAAATATACAAAGACTACAAATACTTGCATAAACACATCTTTCACACTCGCCACTTGTTTTCAGTATACATGTATTTTCAATATTGCACATAACAAGCTAATGCTGCAATTTGCAGCCTCTAAATTGATTTTGTTAAATGTGATTAACTTTACTTTTTATTCCCTGACAAAATTTTCCATCTACAAGATTTCCCCGACCAAAATTGACATATCTACTAAAAGAATGTATAGTAAACTGGCACGATCTTACATCCATGTGGATTTTTTGCCATTGCTTTTGACATCTCCAACAATATTATGAAAAGAACCCACCAATATAAAGGGTATTTTATAATGCCTGCCATACAAAAAATAATAAGCATACTGCAATTAAAACAATTGTGTTTTTTGTAATTATAAATATCTTCTTTGATTTATTTTGTAAGAATTAAACTCCCTATGTTAATTAATACAAACTGATGATTATTTGAATGAGTGACAATACCACACAATTTACACTAATTCCCTGTTAACTAACCATCACTGTTAATTAAATATCAAAGAGAACAATGGTAAATAAAAAAATCTTTTACTTGTACTAACAATGATGAAACAAATTTTATATAATTGATAATTATAAATTAAAAAGGCCTATAATAAATTTTGGAAATTTTGTGAATAAAAAATGAAAGAAAAAACTATTCATATTAAGGGAATAAGGACAGCTTTGTTAACAAAAGTAATCCTCAGGATATTCTATTTGAGTTAAAAAAAATTCCAAATGACTTTACAAGAAAAAAATATTTACTGGCATGATCTATCTTATTAACAATTCAATTAACAATTTTTTTACATATCTGTTAATAAGTGTAGTAAAACATCACTAACAAGATATTTGATTTACTAGTCTGGTCCATGGTTTGTGAAATATTTTAGGATTTTTCCACATAATTTTATAGGGTCTATAAACTGGTAGTATAGTCTATTCACTATGTGTAATGAGTTTATAATGAATAACAGATTTTAATATTTCACAGTGACTTTCTCTGTTAATTTTGAGTAATAAGCTTTTGCCAAGCTGCATAAAATTAATAGGTTGAAAAACTTTCAATATTTTCGATCAAAGCAAATTATTAATTTATAATTTAAAATTAATAAAGTTGGCAATCAAATTGTTATTGATTAAAAAAAAAAATATTACAAATTCAATTCTTGCTGCACATGAAATAAGTTAATGATAAGATTTTTATCAAAACTGTCCTGAAAATCTTTTTGGCCTTAGTTGTCATTATCAAATTATCCAGCTCATGCCATCATAATGTCTGTGCTGTCACTTTTTTGCATCATCTTTGGTACTGAAAGCATGCCATGGTTACTCTTTTGTCTAATTGCATTAATGTTTTATAGCAATGTTTACATTTATGTTGTACAAACATTTATGTTGTACAAATAAATTGTCTATTAACCAGTGTATGATTCCTATGCAAAAATAAATCTATATCTGTTTGTTTTATTTTGACATAAGTAGTTCTGCAGACAGTTCTGGTAAGTTGCATACAGGTATGACAATTTTTTTGCTATAGCAGGTGAAACTAACAACACTGGGAATATCAACAGAGTGTATTGAAAAATGCATTTCTAACAAAAGCTTACACATTTTATGGTAGCAGTATAGAGACCCTATAAATAAACAAAACAAACCATACCTTTACACAACACTCTACGGAACCAGTAACACTTTCCCTAAATCAATACATGATGGTGTGTACAACAAAAATGCTGCCATTTGAACAAATCAAATCATAAAAATTAATACCCCTGCATGACAAACATAAAAATAATAATATAATCACATGCCCTATGCGTCTGTTGTGTCAGTGACAAAGTCACACACCCTATGCATGTATGGTGACAGTAGCTGTCACATGTACTATCCATATAATGTGACAGTTACAAACTCTCATGCATTTTGGCTATGTTGCAGTAACAAGTTAAAATTCACCTCACTCCAAAAGTTGTGCAAAAGCTCAGTACCTTCTTACTGTGCTAAATCCAAATCCAACAAAATGAATTTCTTCTATATAGTATCCTACATGGAGCACTTATCTATTCTATCTACAATGGACATATTTCACTTTTTAAGAAACTATGCACCCAGCATGTGTTAGTTCTAAATCCCTAAAGTCAAAATGCGTCCAATTTTTTACAAATATTTGTATATTGCATTTTATAATCTCCATAGCATTTTCAGATACACTTAGGTAAATAAGATCCTATATAAATTGCATCATTGTTAGAGTCATGACATCTGGTTTACCACAAAAGACTTAGGTCAATAATTGAAAATGGCTTTCTGAGTACCATGTTATGCCATCAAACATTTAACTTCACAGAAATTCGCATTGATGACACTTATGTATTTGTTAACCCCTTGCCACAATTATTTGATATATAGACTATCCCAGCCCGTTTAGACAACTTCATTGTACCTCTGCACTGCTTCCCCTCCAGATACCTTTTTCTTCAGTTGAACTTACAATGGTTGGTTTTACATTGACCTCTGTCACAAAAGCTCTAGTGACAGTGTTCCCAACCAATTTATCCAGACAATTCAGATGAGTTAAGACAAATCCTAGTTTTCAACATATTTTACCGTTTGCAGTTCACCCTAGAACTCCATTCTCTACTGTTTAATTTTTAACCAAAAAATTAAACAGTTCAATCAGTGTCCAAATCTCTTTTCTGACATTTATGGTATTGTTTCTGGACTCCAAGTAACGTGGCTAAAACCAGTTGTCTTGCAGTCCTCTAGATGACCACAAATAAACCCGTTGATATTCATGAAATGGTCCACTATTGGTATTTCTGTGTTCCCTCAGTCGATATCTTCGTCATAATCATCTTCAACACCTGAGGTAACAAAACAACAGATGCTTCTTATTTTAAAATACATTACAGTGACACTATAATGGTAAGTATAAGTATAAACAGTTTATTCTGATCAAGGGGTAACACTGATAAATGTCTGAGAAGAACCGACGGCACTCTACAGACCGGCTGGAAGACCCTCTGCTACCTACATCTAGGTTTATAAGCTCACAGGGACTTGAACCCACAAGGTGAAGAGAAAATGAGGTAAACAGCAAGTCTACCAGTAAAGTTACTTGAGCTTTAGACAAAAAAAGCAATTTTCTTAAAAGTATAGTGATTTTTTTTTTAAATTTTAAGTACATCACAATGACCAATTATGATCATTATAGTGACATCCAGATATTTTGGTGGAGGAAGACCCTCGGACAAATATCTGCATAGGACAACTAGCACACAGCTGGTCAGCTGGAAGGCCTTCCAACAGCTGGAAGTCCTTCACCATATCATTATAGCACAGGGGCACTTATGAAGTGCCCTGGGACTGAACCCGGCTGTTCCATTATACTGACACCGAAGAGTCAGGCGTAATGCTGTCCCCTTAGCCCTGAGTGTTAGGAGGGAAGCCGCTACTACCAACTTTAAAGTCTTTGGTTTGACCAGGCGGGGGTTTTAACCCGCGACCTCCCAATCCGCAAGGTGACGCTCTACCAATTAAGCTATTGCGGCCGGTCCCAGCTATCATCGGTGAAGAGCACACTAGACAAATATCTTGAGTAGAACCACAGGTCAGATGGAATTTCTGATATGAAATTGTTTGTCCTGACTAGGATTTTAACAACCTACAAGGAGAATTGTTAAATGATTATTAGTCTTTGAATCCTGTTTCTCAACAATGTCCGATAGTGTGATTATTTTGGGGGGTTTTATACATTGGTCTGAAAACAATTACGGTCTACAATGGCCTTTCTTGATTTCAAAGCAGAGTAAGTAAATTATTGTCAAAAGGAAGAGTATGTTGAAAGACTTACCTGTATGCCCCAGGAGTTGTGCTGCACTTAAATGCTGGTCATCCTCCTCATAATAATCCTCAGCATCCTCCTCCTCCTCACCATAACCATCATCTAGAGGAGAAAAAAAACACAATAAATTACCTCCACATGTATTTAGAAATTACACCTCCCTTTGTGTTCAAGTAAATAATGAAAGAAATCATTCAAACAGCACTTCTACAAAATAGCTGTAATACAAATTTTATTTAAAAACATATTTTATTCTTTTTACCGGACCTGGTAGCTCAATTGGTAGAGCTTCAGCTCCAGGTTTGATACCGGGCCATGACTTAGGTTCGATAACGGGCCACGACATAACAAAGACGTCAAAAATGGTAGTTGTATAACTCCCTTGCTAACACTCGAGCAAATATAAGGATAGTTCCACGACTGGTTGGCCCGGTGTCAGGATAATGTGACTGGGTGTGGTATCATGCCAGGTGTTCACGGCATGCTGTACATAGTAAAGGCAGCACTATATCTTCTTAACGTGGACACCATCTCCAGATAGCTGAAATACTGTGGGTGGGACGATAAACCCCCAAATCAAACATTTTTTTTCTGTTATAGGATAAGATAAGAAAAGCCATGAATAAAAAGAATTGCCAGAGTGGAAAAATGAAAATCTCTTGTTATGGAATTAAGTCTAATAAAAGAATATAATACAAATATTTATTTGGTCAACAATTTTTCCACATGAAGACAACGTAAACTTGAAGCAGATAAAAAACTGCCTTTAATATCGGGCATTACAGATTAAATGACAAATAAGTAGAACAGAAAATTGATAGAAAGCTGCTACAATAATCAATCATCGTCTAGGTTGATTAAAATAAATTTCATCCCTTTCAGGAATAAAAGTGTTCCCTGACTCTAGCTGGTGATTTTTTCTGTGCCAAGGGCTAGAGAACTGGGAACTTCAAATTTAAAAATTAAGAGAAAAACCTTTGAAAATACAGTATTTAAAATGTCATGTAATGATGTATTGGACTGTATATATTATGATTTAAGGCAATTAGTCAGTGGTACAATTTAATTTGCTAAAAATAGTTACATAATACAAATCCATGGTAAAGCAAAATTTTGATTACGTTATCTAAGATTGATCCAATGCCTTGGCAAATTATTTCCAATCATTGCGACTTTTGACTGATTATAAAACCCTGCTAGAAATGCATATACAGCCAATGTACTGGTATTTTTCATCTTTGTTTATATTCAATTTAATACTTATTGACATAAAGCATACAAGCCATTGCCATAGCTACTAATATAGGCAAACAAAGACAATTGTTCTTCACATACACAAATATGCGGAAAGGGGAGAAAACTATGACAACATACAATAAAATATCGTGAAAATGCTAATTACAATACCTGACAATTTCACAATTTACTTTTATACAACATTTTACTGAAAAAAGTTGGGTTTTTTCTTTTTACAATAATAAAATTTGACTGTAACGTTTAATTATTTGTTTAAGTACAAAAAAATGTAAGGTATAATGTTAATAATGATGATGATGATGCCGATGCTTATAATAATAATAATAATAATAATAATAATAATAATAATAATATAGTAATAACATGAGCAAAGAAGTATTAAGTGAGGCACAAAATGCATTAGATCTTTTTCTCTGCAAGGTAAACAAATTTGGCCAATCGCTTTAATAGCCCATATTTATAATTATAAATAGAGCTACAGTTTAGTCACCATGTTATTGACCCCTGTCTCTTACCTTTCTGAGCATACTGTACAGGTCCAGATTCTACAACCACCTCCTCCACCACTGGCTTAGGTTCAATTTTCATTGGCAACATTGGGGCTAGCTTCACACGCTTGCTGGATGACACGCCCTTCAAATACACACACAAAAATGTTGTTTTTCAGTTACAACAGTAGCAAATTTTTTCCAATATTATAAAAAGTTGAAAACAATGTTGTTCTAAATGGCAGTGAGTTTTATTCACAAACACAAGCAAGTCATATGAGGCCAAAGTTTTAAAACTTTCAGCTTCAGTGTAAGAACATTTTTTAAGAAACAAAAGATTAGATAAAAAAAGTAACCAAAAAAAAAGGCTTGGTTAGTTGAAGACTCACAATATAGTGTAATTCTATTTTCCATGAATACCGGAACTATAAATTTGAACTTTGCTGAGCTAAAAATGTGAAGGAAAACAAAATTGCACAGGAAGAATCCTAAACTTTCAATAAAAGGAAATAAATTCTCCAAAGTTTTATCATTTGGAAACTATTATTAATTATTTAAATGCAAACCTATACATGTATATTTTCAAAAAGAAAAATAATGTAGGTAGCAAGTTTGTATCTCTTACATTGAATGGCACTTGATAAACATGCTATGCCAATACCATATGATATTAATCCTTTCTGAGGAGCACATATAACAACTGAATAACAAATTGAGCTAGAAAGGCTTTTGATGCCATTCTGACTAGTCTAGATTCATCAGGTTTTACAACAAAGTTTAGTCCTTATGTTAAAAACAAAAGTTTTTTAATGGAAAAGATATATCTATGAAAGTTAGTTTTACCTGACCCACAAAGTAAGATTGGATTGGATTTTGCTGGCTTTTTTGCCAATACTGTGCAGCGACATTTCTATCATTTTAGCACAGAGGCACTTATGAGGTGCCCAGGGACTGAACCTGGCCGGTCCATTAGCTGACACTGACGAGTCAGGCGTAATGCTGTCCCCTAACCCTGAGCATTAGGAGGGAAGCCACTACTACCAATTTAAAGTCTTTGGTTTGACCCGGCCGGGGTTTGAACCCGCGAACTCCCGATCAGCAAGCCGTCGCTCTACCAACTGAGCTATTGCGGCTGGTCAAAGTAAGATGAAAGAGTCTCAGAGGCTTTCTACAGCATTTTGACTGGTATAAATATTTATCAGAATTATAACACAGGCCAGTCAGAAATCTGAATGCTGACATGGGTATACAACGCTATCATGCCATATCAACAGTGGGCCTTTGACAGCGAGAGGCCACTGGACCTGTAGATGTATTTATAGCCTTAGGATACCATATCAACGGAATGTATATGTCTATGTTTAAAACTGATGTTTCTATAAGATGGGTAAAATAGATAATGCATATTTTAAGAGAAGAAAGAATATATATATATAAATATATACTGTGTCAGCTGTGGGTGTTTTGCAATTAGCAGATATAGATAGATATAAGTCAATGCTTATTAAATTTTCAAAACAACATGTGTTTAAAATAAATAATATCTGGAACTATTACCATTAGCAATATAGGTAAAGACATGCATTTTTAGAGAATTACTGAAATTTTTAATTAAATTTTAAAAACTTCAAGAATCATCTGATCTTCGCATACTAACAGGTATTAGGTGAGGATAAAAAAAATAAAACTGAGTTTATCAAGATTGTGTGAGCCCTGACCTACTACAAAACTTCTTCTGACAATAACATATGTTATAATTTTAAATGTTACACATCATTAACCTAGAATGATTGACACATCAAGAGATAACATGCATTAATGATGTGTATAAGTAAAATACTTAGCAGTCAAAGTTTAAGCTCAAGGAAAATCCCAGCTGAGAAATGTTTCTGCAATTGGGATTTCCTTTCCATTTCCCGTACTGATGCCACACTCAAACTCAACTAAGGAAAAATTCACAGGACTTTCGGGAATACGTGGCCGGAAATAGTATGATAGAATAGATTCATATACAGCTGCATTTTTTCAACTGTTAACCCCTAGCTTACTATGAACATATTTCTTGTAAAACAGAGTAGACTCAGATCTGCCAAATCCCTCCTGGGAGCTGAATGAAGATGAAAATCACTCTTCGCTATGGAGTCTCGAGCAATATGTCTAGGCACCTTTGCATGTCCATGTAAGAAGACAACCAAGAATTAGTCTGGGTTTTCAACAAATGTAGCAAGCTAAGAGTTAATGCAGACAGGTGGACTTTATAAGATTAATCTGTACCAATTTACATGTAAGTCTCATGACAAACAAATGGATTATTGAACAGTTATCCATATAGCCAATTTTAATAAGAAATAAAAATTGTTTATTCATATGTATGATAGTTTGACAACTGTTATAGCTGTGATAAGGAATAAATGTTGTTTTTAATTACTGTAATTATTATTAAATGTGATTTATAATTGTGAAAATGCTAGTTATTTTTTAAATATTTAATGTCTTCTTACTTGACTATATATCTGTGGACCTAACTTCATATTTACCTATTGTTGTTGTTGTTTTTTATCTTAATATTTTTAGTCTTGTAGCCATCATTGAAATTAATTGAACTAATCTATGAACATGAAAGGACTGTAGTCAACTTAAAATTTAATATATTTTTCAGTATTTCTTTTTTATAATTATATTCATTCTTTTTGTAAATAAAAAAAAGTTGCCTAAAAACTAGAAACTGCTTACTATAAATTATAATCAATTATAACCAGATTGGTCCAAACCATCAATTAATGCACACTTGTTTGTGATAATGTTCAAACAGAGGGGGTGGGGGCAATTACACCTTTGAAACCATTGTTTATCTCACCTGCCTCAAGCCAATTAGATCCTTCCTAAAGATCAAAAGTCCTTGACCAATCAGAGCAATCAACAGCCAATTAAAAGGTTTATTACAGATGCTGTGTTCCTGTGTTTCAATTGGCTGTCACCTCTGAAGGGGCAGTGTTTCTGTGCTTTGATTGGCTGTCACCTTTCATGGGGGTGAGACAAACACTAGCAGGTGAAGGCTTGGAGGCAGATATAAGCAGGCTATGATGTCTGATTTGGTATCAGTCTTTCCCTGAGAGTTGTAAGGTTTCAAACAACAACCAGAACTGACATACCAATGGATCTGCAGGAGCTACGTCATGTTTATGAAGAGTCCAAGAGGCACATAGCTGTGCTAAGTAAGTTGTCTTTTTATCAAGCTTTCCAAATAACAAAAAAGGTGCATAGCCAGAGTAAACCCATAACCCTCTCTCTTTTTTTTTAAACTGAAGCTGTCTACCTTAATATTATTAATATTGCTATTATCTTAGTGTTATTTTTTATCATCACTATTTTCATTATTATTATTAGTTTTACAAGCAGTATGAACACTGAAAATGATACTTCCTCATGGTTCATTATTGCATAATCTAATATTTCTCTCTCATTTATGTTATTTACTTATGTGCTTGTTTTATATATGATTATTTGACATTTTAAGACAAATACTGCCTTCATAACAATTATGTAGAATTCAATAACAATTATTTGTTCATTTTTAACAGACCGGTGTCTGAATGAGCTTACACATCGTCTGCAGCAAGCTCATCTCTATGACAATGAGGCTGAGTTCCACTACCTCAAGTTCAAGCTGACCACGATGCAAGCAGTGAGGGACATGTACCAGATCTACCATGACAGCAAGTGGAAGCAACTTCAGACAGAGTGCACCCTTTCACTGCAGGAGATCCTCTATGGCGACAACAGTGACGGTAACCATAGTGATGACCCACTGACCTCTACCCCCACCCACTCCAGAATAGAGGAGGACCTTCACATTCATGAAATTCCTGTCGCCATCTCTCCCATCACAGACCCAGATTTCACTGGGATTCCAATGTCATGGTCATCAAGCTTTCACAGTTTCCTGGGTGGTATGCTGGAGGATGAGTTTTTGGAGAGGGATATGTAAATGTTGTGATATCAACTACCATGTAGTGATGGTTGTGAAGTGAGTGAATAGGGATTATGTAATTGTGCCGTGATCGAGTTGTTCCATTACATCATTGACCTTAATAATACTTTAAAAAAGAACAAGTTGAGTTAAAATAGGCTTGTGTATGGTCACAGGGCATCAGTTACACCAGTTACACAGGAATTATTGTGGTGAATTATGGGACCAAGTACTTGCAATGTGTAATGATTGTGCTAGTTAGTGTTGGTGAAGTTATATGTACATATGATAAGAAACTGTGCTATAATTCTTATTGTTAAATTGTTATGTCTGATTTTAGTTATATAAAATATATTTATTGTTATATACTTCTTTTGTTGTTTGTTTCTTTTTTCATCAAAGAACAATTAGCTTATTTATAAACTATTCCACAGTTGTGTGAATATGAAATATTAAGGCTCGAACCTTTGACCAAAAAAAAAAAGATTTTTAAAATGCCAGACGATCAAAAATAGTACATCCTGAATATGTGTAAATATGTAACTCCTGTATTTAAATAATGGTTACATTTAATACTCGTTCGACCAGCTATGATTAGACTTTATAAAATTTTATAATACAACAAAGGATCCTAGAGTTTCACTATATCCAATGCATGTGACACTGTCTAGCCCTTTCTGTGGGAGAATTGTGGCATTTGCTAAAAAAATTAAAAACTTGGAAAGCATCAAATGTCCACACTGTATAATAAATCATTACGAACTATCATTTTTTCTAAGCCTATAAAAAACAAGATGGGGAGTTCTGCCAAAAATAGCCACTGTTGTCAGGGTGGATTACCAGGATGATAATACAACATGATCTAAAATGTATGTGATAATATGTTTTTATAATATCAAAGTGCAGTGTGGCTCAATATGTGTTTGTGAGTCAGGTAGTGTGCTTCACTTTCATATAGATGTGTGACATAAAATAGCATTTTGCGGAATCTTTCAGGCAACTTTAATTCATTTGGTTGTTCAAGAGGGAAAAAAAGCGGGTCCAAACTTTCATATACCACTTATATATATATATATATATATATATATATATAACAATAAAGTTACAATAACAACAGCTGAACATTATGCTAATAACAACTTACTGTTTCATCCTTGAGATCAAAGCTGATGCTAGATTTTCTAAGTCTTGATATAGAGGGACTAACTGGCACAGGTGATTGCGGAATTAAAGATGGGGCATCCATCAGTTTGCTGGGCGTCAGTGATGATTTAATGTTGAGATCGTTGAGAACATCATAGTTGATCTTACAAGAGATCCTTTTTTCCTGAATAACTTTTTGAATAGCTTCCTGGGCAGAGGCCTGTTCTTGAATAGGGGGTCGTTTCTTCCTAGTTATCTTCTTTTTCTGTGAATGTATTTAAATAATGTTCAACTATTTTGTTCATGTACAATTCTTACGATTTTCAACCGTTAACACACTCTTGAAGTTCTGAAAATTCTGACAGCATCCTATAAAGAGGCCAACAATTTATAGTAAAGGCCCAAAGCCCGAAACCATTTATGTTTGGTATAATGTTTCTTGCATAACTATCCCAGTATTTTCTTACCAACAAGTAGCAATGTAATAACCAACAGATAGGGAAAATGTTTCCATTAACATTTTACAGTATCTTATCTTAATTTATATCACACAAAAGTGTTATAAAATTGATATTACAAAAAAGATACACACTGTGAATGAATTAGTGATCATGATCACTAAATGTTGCATCAGAAGCATTGGTTTCCTTTCCAAAGAAAATTTTTTCAGCTAGAAGATCTTTTTGAAAATAACCATGTGTGATATGTATTATATTATATTACAGATTAATCTGTCCTAGTTATATATGTTAACACACATACCCTTTTCTCTGGGGGTTTCTTCAATTCTTCCTCAGCTTCTTTGGCTTTCCTTTCTTCTTTCACTAAATACAAAATAAGACATTTATAAAAAAATATACATTAAAAAAGCATCTGGATAGACATTATCTGCCTAAGCTTTATCAATACCTGATTGGCAAACTAAGAGATTATAAGAAACTTTTTCCATAATACAATTAAGAGTGCCACAACATTGTTTGATTTCATGTTAGTTTTTAATAACACCTTAAAGTTATTGCTATGATGT
Organism: Sinonovacula constricta; assembly: GCA_007844125.1. Lineage (NCBI taxonomy): Eukaryota > Metazoa > Mollusca > Bivalvia > Cardiida > Solecurtidae > Sinonovacula > Sinonovacula constricta. The sequence goes on from CM017557.1 coordinate 63,532,479, forward strand.
TAAAAGCTTTAAATGTTAAACATGTAATAAAATTAAATTTATCATAATGAACATTATAATTAAAACATCATAATGAAACTCACATTTTTGTTCTCGTAAAAAATCTTCATTTTCAGCCATCCAAATCTTTGTTTTTAGGGCAACTTCGTATTCGGACAGCAAAAACTGGTTGTAAAGAAAAGATATATAAATATAACATTTATATAATTTCAAAAACTTGATCAAAGCATGACAGGTTCAACTTCCATTCTTACATGGATTGATCTCAAACATGTTTTCTGCTTTTTCTCATAGAACATTCCACATGAATAATTATAAAATGACATTTATTATTACTTAAATTTCTATTTAAAGCCTTAAGAATGCCTTTTTAGCAACAGTAGTGTTAGAATTGTAACACTTAAATAGATTTATTAATTTAAGATCCTAATTTGTAGTTGATGTTTTAGATGTTTCACACTGACAGAAAACAATGTCAATGGTCAATACAAGACGCAACATGTCATGTACCAATGTAATAAAAAATGATAGGTTTCTTGCTTAACCCCAGTTTATAAGGGCAAAACTAACACAACTGATGGGCTCAGGTTAAGGAAAATGTGACTGGTATTAGTATTCTATCACACATTCAAGACATGCTATCACTGTAAAGGCAATAACACTTCCAGTTAACACAGTCTCAGTGTACATGGCAATATTACTGGAGGGACGATTAACCCAATAAATATAAACAATTATGGGTACCAAACTTAGAATTTCACCATTTGACTTTCAAGCTATTTACACATATATTTTTATAGCAATGACTGTATAATTCAATTTTTTTTCATACCTTATCCAGTTCTTCATCATCTAACCCAGTGAGGTCCAGCTCACCATCCCCCTCTTCCATCCCATCCCTGGAGTTATCACTACCACTGGCCTGCAAACATTCATTTACGACATCCTCCACACCCAATCCAAGGGAGGGCACCCTACCAGTAATAGGTTCAACTTTACCAGCAGCATGGTCTACGCCTGGGAGGCTTATGTCAGAACCCAGCAACATCTCCGTGGAGACCCGAGAGATACTTTTACAATCTAGTTCATTATCGAATGTAGGGAATTCAGGTTGGCTAAGATCATTGTCGGGCTGAGAGATTTGAAGTTTTGGGGACAGAGGTTTAGAGGCACATGGAGTCACGTCACAAGATGCTTCGCTGTCCACGAGGTCGCTGAGACGAGAGGTGTCTGAGTCTATAGAGCAGCTGTCGTCTATCTCTAATTAAAGAAAAATTCATTTAATTAAATATCACTTTAATAAAAAATCAAATGAATTGTATATCAATGAGTGCATGCAAAAATATGCAAATTTTCCAGTAGTGCATAAAACTTAGCACATGTTGTAAATGTGATGTGTAACATCGCACCAACACAACAATGGTCATGTTGGAGATGTCAGTCTTAATTATTGGTAAAGGAAGACTCCATTTATATATTGGTAGAACCACTGGAACACCACAGGTCAGGTAGATCAAAAGCTGTTAAAGAAATGCTGTAAAGGCATTTTCTAGTCTTTATATAACAACTTATATTAAAGAAAACTTCTTACTTGCATAAGCAGCCCATGGACCCCTAAGCTTCTGATTGAAGAGGGTATTCTCAATCTCCTGTTGTAGTTTAGACACCTCAGACTCATATTCAGGAAGCTTGCTCTGTTCCTGGATCTGGTAACAATCAGTGATTAAATTAAAAACTATAATGTATTGATTATACTTGTAACTCTGAAACTGAGTGATACCTTATCAGTACTAAAAAAAATAAATCCAATGATATTACTTTATAGCCTATCACTTAAGCTGCAACATTTCTTAATGACACATACAAATTGTTTGGGGTTTTTTTTCCAAAAAAAACTTTCTACAGTGGCTACAAGAGGTATGTTGCTGGAGACCAAGCAGCAAATAGTGCAGATCCTGATCAGACAGCTCCCAACAGGACCTGGCTGTTCCGGATCTACACTGTTTGTCTAAACAGTCAGGTCATTCTTAGCAGGCAAATGGTTAAGACTGCTTGTTTATGCCAAGTGAGGAAAAGTGGGTGACAGTAGGTAAGCAGTGAAAAGATGCTGACTTGTATCTCCAGAAGGCCAATTACATGTAAATTTGTGTCCCAGATGGTGTGAAAACTTTTTTGTGGCTGAGTCTTCCAAGTAATTAGTGGTGTGCCAACGTTCTACCCTGACATTAGTCAAGGGTCATACATGTACTCCATCAATGATAGCCGGATATCACAAAATATAACCATAACCATGAGTCATATTAGTTTCATTTAATTGTTTTAAGTGAAAAATTCTTAGTGTTCTCTTTTTAAAGATGACAAACCAGAAAGCCTCATAAAAAAAGCATTGTTCAGAATCTGCTACAGTGGACAAGAAAACAGCATACCTCTTTTCTCATATGTCATACAATAGGGTATTTTTTTATTATTCATGTGAATGGTTTAGATTTTTTCAAGTCCCTGATTAAGATCTAAGCAGAACCAGTCAACACACACATGCTTTCCTTGAGGGGTTGTCATGTGACAGGTGAAAGTTGGTGCCTTAGGCAATATTTACCATTCATAGTAGTTACTGCATATAGGAGTAATTCTAGTATAACAGGTTATCAGTATTTTATCACTAACCTATTATCTCGTATGGATTATATGCATATAGGAGTGTAATAGGAAAGTTGGAAATTTGCCCCAAATAGCTATGTCACAAGAAAGCAACATATTTTTTAATATATTATGTATGATTTTTTATTTTAGATTCAACTAAATAGAATAACAAGGAATACGTCAACAATTAATAAGAAGGACTATTTTATGCTGTAAGTTTTATACCAGACCTGGTAGCGCAATCAGTAGAGCGTCAGCTCCAGGTAAGGGAGGCTTCGAGTTCGATCCTTGGCCGCGACATACCAAAGTCATTAAAAATGGTAGTGGTATAGCTCCCTCGCCAACGCTCAAGCAAATAAAAGGGTAGTTCCACGACTGGCTGGCCCGGTGTCAGGATAATGTGACTGAGTGTGGTATCATGCCAGATGTTCATGGAAGTACAAAGGAATATTTAATATAAACACATATTTTTGTTATAAATTCACCTTCCTAGCCCTGCGTTTGGCCTCAGTGAAGCAAGGAGGGTCTTGTTCCTCCTCCAGATCAATGTTCTGAAACTCTTCTATGGTCAGCTGACTGGATGGGGTCTCCTCAAACTCGTATAATCTTAACACATAATATAAACATTATGACTGACAACATATTAATAATGAAAACTATGAAGTTGGATTTAATGTAAGCAGGCACAAAAATGCTGGAAGCCTTCCACAGAGGGGTAGATCCAAGACTAGCACTGTTGCTCCACTGTCACAACAATATACTTGGTTTAACGGAACAAAAAACACTTGTAGAGGTAGGGTGCCTAGCTGATGACATTGAGTGGATGTGCAGCTTCATAGCTCTATTCTCAAATATTGTTACATTACTATATATTACAAATGCAGCTTCATAGCCGTATTCTAATATAGAATTACAATAATATATATGTTACATGTCTTTATCCCGTCAATGAAATCCATTATATACAGTGACCTTAAACTCTAGTGACGGTTAAACAATAAAGTAAAATTAGCCATTTTAGTATAAAAACCAACACTAAACAGATGGTGGTCATGTGACAAGAGTCACCAGTTCCAAATTTCTTAGGCCTTCATCAGGGCTCCCATGGCCGAGTGTTAGTCACAAGCTTTTAACTCCTCTGCCGTCACCATGGGTGTTCAAGTCTAATCTTGTGAGGTCTTCCAGTTGACCCTTAGTGCACCAGTGGTTCTACCTAGACATATGTCTGGAATATCTCTTCACCAACAATTCGCTGCTTACCATAAATATGAACATTATTGTATTAGTGGGATGTAACTAAACGAAAAAAACATCATGTGGGTTCCAGTCTCATTTGGGGCTTAACTTTATATATATAGTGTGCCGGAGGTTCTCATGATATAGGTAGTTACTCTGAAAGTCTTTTTAATTACTATTATATAAACAAATGGGGTTGTAGATCACTACGTTATTATTTCAGTTTGAACTTTTTCTATTTAAGCTTATTTATTCTTAACATGCTGAGATACACATTACAATATAACATGTTCCCTACCTTTTCCTGAGAGTAGACTGACAGACTTTTACAACTTTTACAATTTCTTTGGTCGATCTAGAAAAGTCATGAATTCGGGCAGCCACAAGCAATGCTGAAGAAAAGGTGAAAATAACTTTTATGTACTTTAATCCTCAAGAGTAATAAAGATTTTCACAACTGGTTTAATAGAAATGTTCACTTTAAAAAAACAATAACCTTCAATATTATCTTCAATATTAAACATACATTTGAAACTTGAAGGTATATCATATAAGTTAAAAGGAAGCTGTATATAGCAAAACAGTAATATACAGTTAATACTAGGAAGTATAATTATAAACAACCAACATATAATTGTTATATTCATTTTGTATTTGTTTAATAAATAAAAAATATAGTTTAGAATGAAAATACACTATAGTATTATATAATAAGAATGAAATAACACTTCATATAATTTTAAGTATTTAAATTTAAAGTTGACACAATCACACCTGAAATTAAAATGATACCCATGATTTATAATAAGCAAACTTCATATTGACGTAATAACATTACAGCTAAACGTAGACGATATATAACTTGAATATAGTCAGCTCTCAACACTGTTCTAGAGATTACCTGCTCCACAAAGTCCACTCGGTCTGCGACCAGTCGCCATCCAGTCTCTCTTCATACGCTGAACCAATCTCATGGCTGTCATGGATACCTCATGGGTCTTGTCTCCGAACTCAAGGGAGTGGGCAAATCGCGGAATATACAAACAGGGGTCTAAAGGCAGAGATGAAAATTATATATATTATATACCTAGTAACTACTGCAAGATTAGTAACAAGGAACTGGTACAACCAGGCTATGAAGTGATGTTTTACGCAGGAATATAAGCCAGTCAAAAAGAAATGTTTGTTTTTTTATGTTCCATGCAGTTGCTATATATTGCATGATTTTAAATACTAAACCTTGCACAGTTATTCTTCCTGTGCTCTGTAAAGCAAGTTATTGTGGCAGACAGACAGAAGGGAGATAAAACAAAATAATACAGGAAACGTATTAATGGCTGTTGTACACTGCAATTCCATTCATGACTTAGTACTAATATACACATAAGAAGTTTAAAGTAGACCTATCCAGTATTTTTCTAATATCTATTACCAGAAAATGCTAATAAAATAATAGTTATTACAAAATACAAATTCAAAATATATAGTGTAATGATAATAATAAAATAATTATTGCTATTATTATTACTGTCACTAAAAAACATTACTTTAATTATTTTGATCATAAGTAACTTATGATGATGATGAAATGATGGTGATTATTAAAGAATAAATGATACTTATGTGTCCACTATGAATAGATATAACAACTAATAATATATGGCGTGCCAAAGACAGCTGTGTTTTTTTAGAATGTTTACATCATGTCGAGAGTTATCTCCCTTGTATTTAAATGTACTCCATTTTTTGTGTTTATTTGAAGCACGTACAAAACATAAATCTAAACACTCTTCGTAGCCAAAATGTAGTCAAAAGATTATTATGCCTTTTTAAAAAAGGTATGTTTATCTACATATAAAATTAGATATCACATGACATACATGTGACAGAAATACTTATTATTGTATTATTGTAAATGCACTAAAATACGTGGGTGGGGTAATTGTAATTGTACAAAATATCTGATCGATTTGATACGATGTTTTACTAAATTTACGGAGTTTCGCTTTGTTAATGTTTTTTTTAAACTTTTCTTAAGCTACTGGCATATTTTGTGCCTTTGTTATACCCAAGTAGCACAGAAATACCTGTACAGAGAAAGGAATATTGTAATGTAAATGGACCCAATAATCTGGTACAAATGCTAGTCTAAGTTTTCTAGCGATCTCCATGAATATTCTGTCATAGGATCTGACATAAAATGTGTGATGTAACAAATGGCACTGCAGTTTGTAATTTTAGATGTCATTTAAATATAGGTGGAAGGAACAGTCTAGTCAAAACGTTTTTTTCTCAAAAAAAAAAAAAAAAAAAAAAAATTGCTATTTATTTATTCCCTAGATCTGGGTCATGCTGCCGAGACAGCTATATTGATACTAGTTCACAAAGAGACCATTTACTTTACATGATGTTATAATCTGCTATGAACTTGCTCTGATGTTATCTTTTTTAGCAGAGATCATAAATGTGCTTGTTTATATATAATGCAAAGAATAAACATTTAGAGTGATTTTTCACAAATTGTACTATCAAACAATATTGGTAGTGTCCAACAGTTTTTAATTAGTAAGTATAAGTTTATAATGACATTATACCCATATTTCCCTGTCCCAATAGGTCTGGTAAGATATTGTTACATGCATTTGATATGGGCAAACTGTTTGATATCACCTTCGAGCTGGTAGTAATATTTTAAGGTTTGGGGTCTGAAAACCAGCCCAGTAGTAACTAGGGCCCCACACTCCTCACGTTGGCTATATTTTGCTGTGCTACAGTAACCAATGGAAAGCTGTCCCTAAAAGAATGTGACCAAAATAGTGATTATATCGATGTCCATGTAAATATACTCTGTAGGATTAAAATGTAATAAAATAAAATAAAAATACTTTTAAAATGTAAACATTCTCCACTATAAGAATAAAATTTTCAGAACTATATAAAAATATTATAATCCCATTCCAATTTTGTTAATCAAACCCTATGTCCTTTTTTCATGGTTACTGTGATCTGAAAGGCCTAAGTTTGTTGATTATATGTATAAACACAATGTGATAAATAATGTGTATACATAAATAATAAAATAATATAATAAAACAATGTGAACATCTCCATATATGTATATGGTTTACACCAACAAATTTTGAGATGATTTTTTATTTACATTTCAAATCACTTGGCTTAACTAAAACTACAAACAAGAAACATGGCCATGCCACGAAACCAGGTTATTTACAATTTAACAAATCCAGTCCCAAGCTAGGTCTTCAAGCAACCTTGCTATATCCAAAATTTCAGCAAGATTTGTTTTTTTGAACTGAAGATATTGACAGGAAACTGTTTTTCTACTTTTGGTAACAGTGACCTTGACCCGACTGGCCCCAGATCCAGTCCCAAGCTAGGTCTTCATGCAACCTTGCTATATCCAAAGTTTCAGCAAGATTGATTTATTAGAACTGAAGCTATTGACAAGAAACTTTTTTTCTACTTTTGGTAACAGTGACCTTGACCCGACTGGCCCCAGATCTAATCCCAAGCTAAGTCTTCATGCAAGCTTGCAGTCTACGCAAAAACTTTTTTCCCTTCACAGGACATGATGACTGGTAAACACAAAAAGTTTACCAGTCACACCATATTTTTACCAGTCACAATGTTTTTTTACATTTTTTGTAACAACAAATTGAATTATTGATCTTAATTGCTGTTTTATTACAAGCATTAGAAATACTTAGCTTTAAAGCATAAATTTAAACATATTGATTGTTTGCTTTAGACTTAAAAAAGTAAATACAGTGTTACTGTATAAGTAATACTGTATAAGTGTTTCTCAAAAAGGTTTGCCACAACTATTTTCTTAGCCTGATGTTTGACTTCATACTCTCGGCCAGGCATATCACCCTCCTAATATCTACATAAAAGCAATGAACGGCCTGCATCTGGCACTTACAGTAAAAGCTGGGTGGGGTTCAGCCTTTTATTTCCTGTCATTTTTCCATATGAGTATTTGACACATTATGTTACTTTGCATCCTCAATTTTCATGTTACACCCTGCCACTTCTCCGACGTTTCCTAATTCCTATTACTAAACATAGAAGTTATTTCTTTTTAACTGCGTCGAAGGTTACCCATGTAAATATATTTTTCAACGACTCGGGAAACATTCTTTCCCGTTTTTTCTTCATATCCCTTGCGTGCTTCCTCGTCTGTTCTTATTTTCTTAAGTGGTAAAGGTTTATTACCTTTTACATGTGAAAATGTGTCTGCAACTGTCATCCATGGCAATCACAACTTCGCAAACATGGGCTTAAGGATAAGTACCAAGTTCATCAAAATGGTATCACACAGACACTTATTAAATACTGCTGTGATTCGTCTGCGTTCAGGGACATGTGTTACGTCACGTTGCGCTGTGCTATTTAGCTATTTAACAGACCAAGGATGGGAGATTGCCGATGTTAGGGAAGAAACATTTATGTTCGTTTCAGAATTTTCATTAAACATTTTCACCGGACATTATGTCTGACGATAACAGACTTTTTGTCGGTCATAGTAGAAATCTATCGGACATGTGGACTGACCGACGGACATTCGCATTGACTGAGCTTGCTATATCCAAAGATTCAGCAAGATTGGTTTACCTAAATGAAAATAGTGACTGGAAACCCTCTGTTCGATGCCGATTCACCTGCCCGCCCGCCATACCCCAATCTTATAACCAGGATTTTTCGAAAAACTAGTTAATAAAATTACAGGTTTAAATTTTTAAGCTTTCTTCTTAAAAAAAAAAAGAAAAGAAAAAAAAAGATGACATGACAGGTATGCTTACATGATGCTTAACAAGTTGTCACTGACAATGTCCAGTTAAACTGCTTTAAAAGAAACTGTTCATTGAAAAACATAAACCAACCATTATCCGTTATTCTAAAATCTTACAATCGGATGCTTACAAATTATTGGACCAAAGGGTACTGGGCAATACTGGCCTACTTGGCCGTCCCAGTAATTTGTCCTTCCTGACCTGTTTCCTTAAAAAGTTACACAACTTTTCAACTGTTTTTTGTGTGTGTGTAATTGTATGCTTCGATTAAGCTACGTCTACATTTAAATTTGTTTTGTATTTCAGGGTAGACATGCAGTAAAATGCAGAATGCACTAAGAATGGCCACTAAGAATTGTGTTCCACAGAAGTTCAGAGCAGACAATTCTGATGAGGAGGTGAATCAAGAAGTTCCCAACAATGCCGGTTGTGTACCAAAGCTTCCCATTCAACGCCCGCCTCGATCTGTCAGCGACCCTTCTTGGAAGACCCCTAGGCCACTCAGCATAGTACAACCATGTCTTCCCACAGCTAAAGTTAGTCAAGAATTCAACTGGCAGGCGGGAATGACATGCATCAAGGAGAAGAATGCTGTGATGTACAACAACTCCTTAATGTCATGATGTACTATTCATCGTGGGTCAAGGAACCCAGAAGCAGAAAATTCCAGCTCATAAGTACATCCTTGCTACCGGCAGTTCAGTCTTCTACGCCATGTTTTATGGAGGACTCGCTGATTCTCTTGAAGAGATAGAACTTCCCGATGTGGAGCCTATTGCTTTCCACAACTTACTAAGGTATGTTCTGCATTCACAAAGAATGCTGAAATCAGTTGATGGTATTTGTCTGGATTTGGGGTTAAACTGCACAAAACAAGTTGAAACAAAAATTGAAGCATCAGTTGTTCAAGACTTTGATAAAGGTATCAGGATATTGAGATTTTGAATGAAGCCAAAACCAGATTAAGGGATTTTGTGTCAACAACTAAAGCAAAACATTAATTTTCATCAGGTCACTTGTTTACCTTCAACTAAAACTGTAAAGCAATAAGTTAGTCTCAAGCACTTTCAAATGTTTATTTGTTTATTGGGCTTTCTGTCCCACCAACAGTATTTTAGTTATGTGGAGAAAGTGTCCACTTATGGCAGATTAAGTGCTGCCTTAACTTTGTATAGCATGCTGTGAACAACTTGCATAATACACAGCTCGTCACATTATTCTGACACCAGACAAACCAACCATTGAACTATCCTTACTTTTGCTTGAGGGTTAGCAAGGGAGTTAAACCGCATCATTTTTTTTGACAACTTTGGAATGTTGTGCAGTCCAGGATGAAACCTGGGGCCTCCCTTTCCTGCAGTAGACACTCTAGCGAGTGTTCTACAGGGTCTTGTCTCTTTAAATGGCTAGTGTAAAACAATAGTGTGAATGTATTAATAAAGATGCTTTCGAGTTTGCTTCTGAATTTTGAAAAACATCAGTCAATATATTTCACTCACATGATAAACATGATAATAAATGATCAACTACTACTATGTTTCAGGTATTTGTATGTGGATGAAATACAGTTGGCTGCTGACAATGTTCTGTGTACATTATATGTAGCCAAGAAGTACATAGTTCCATTCCTGGCCAAGGCTTGCGTGCAGTACCTCGAGACAAGTCTCAGTGCCAGGAACGCTTGCATCCTATTGAGCCAGGGGCGACTGTTCGAGGAGCAAGAGCTGATGCAACAATGTTGGGAGGTCATAGACGCACAGGCTGAGGAAGCCCTAGCTTCTGATGGGTTTGCGGATATAGACTATAGCACATTAGAGAGCATACTTCTTCGAGAGACTCTTAATGCCAAGGAAGTGTCAGTATTCAATGCTGTTTGTAGATGGGCTGAAGCAGAGTGCAATAGGAAGGACATTGATGCAACAGCTGAGAAAAAACGAGAGGTGCTTGGTCGTGCATTTAATCTAGTAAGAATCCCCGCAATGTCATTAGAGGAGTTTGCTAATGGTCCTGCTCAGTCAGGAATCCTTACACCAAAAGAAACAACAGATATATTTCTTCATTTCACAGCAAAAAGAAAGCCACAGTTGCCCTATCAGAACAAAGGGAGAGCTGGTTTGCCGCCGCAAAAATGTCACAGGTTTCAATCATCAGCCTACCGGAGTAACCAATGGCGCTATAGAGGTCGCTGTGACAGTATTCAGTTTGCAGTCGATCGTCGAATTTTTGTTGCCGGTTTTGGCCTGTATGGCTCAAGCAATGGTGCTATGGAATATCATGTGAAGATTGAATTGAAGAAGAATGGGATTACATTAGGCCAGTCTGATACACGGTTCTTCTCTGATGGTTCTAGTAATACATTCCCTGTTCTGTTCAAGAATCCAATCCAGGTTGAGCCAGATACCTACTACACAGCTAGTGCAGTTCTCGATGGAGTAGAGCTGAGCTACTTTGGCCAGGAGGGCCTAGCAGAGATCCAGTGTGGTACAGTAACATTCCAGTTTCAGTGCTCGACAGACAGCACAAATGGTACAGGAGTACAGGGAGGACAAATACCAGAGATCATATTCTATTCCTAACATCTTTTCCATAGTTGAACCTGCTTGCAAAACAATATAGGTTGAAATAGGTTGAAAACATTGTATACCATGTTATACCACTATGTGATGTTCTACCACAGATCATTTTCCTTTATAAACATTTGTTTTCCAAATTAAGGTCTGCTTAGCAAAATAGCACAATATAAAACTTGGTCATGTTTTCTAAAAGGTGCCTGTGTACGAATGTTCATGTATTACTTTTTCCCATACATGTACATTTATCTGATGGCCTAATTTGAATAAACACATGATGTGTTACACTTATTTCTGAACATTTTTGTGGGATTTCAAACTTACATAAATAATCAAAATAATTCTACTCTGCAAACAGGCCCCTTCCACTTTTCTCAGTGCTGGACAGGATAATGTAAGTTGTTGCTATCCTTAACATAACACAGAAAATTTAATTTAATTTAAACATAACTGTGCAAAAAGGAATGTTAGAGTTACCTGCCCATTTAAAATTAATTCCACTTTTGACAATTTATTAATCCATGTTTATAAATCCATGTTCAAAGTGAATAGGTTTGATGGATTTGGGAAGTGGACCTTGCAAAAAATCTAATCTATATATTACTGTGTGTGTTGATAGGAATGTAAATTGCCTTTTCATTAAATGCATCTTCCTGATTTATATTTTATATGAATGTAATTATACAAGCACTTTGCTTCCTGTATAAGCTTGTGCTCCTATTCAAATATATTAGTTTTATAGCTGATATACAATTAATCTCTTAGAAGAATGAGTATGTATGTACAAATATAAATATACTCGAGTTTGGCCAGATATATTTTTTCCTAATGACTCGTTTATGACCAGTTGTATAATTGATTCTAAATGTAATATGGTCAGTTTTTTGGCTAATTAGTACAGAGAGAAAACCATAGTTTGTTTATATACCTGTTACCATTATTTTCCTGTTGTTGTTTTAGTAGTTTTTTTGTTTAAATAATGTACAATTATTTTCCTGTTGTTGTTTTAGTAGGTTTTTTTGTTTAAATAATGTACAAGTGGCAACTGTCGGTCAAACTTGACTTAACTAAATAAGTTTATTTATGTACTATAGCATCTCATCTCAGTCTGCAGACATTAAATTTCAATGATTTTGTCAAAAAGACATTTTTATGGGAACAATTTAAGAAATAAATTTCAGATTAAGATTTCCCTTTAGACAAAACAACAGTTTTGCACAGCTTATCACTAATATAAAAAAAAAAAACATGAAGGTTTTTTAATGCAACAATTCATCTTGCATTTTCTAAAGATTTTAAAAATTAATCCCCCATGAAACAAAATGATTTTACAGTAATTGTTAATGTTAAGCCATCACTTTTTATGCCAGTTGTTGAATTACCTCCTTTCTCTGTTTAATTAGGTCAATATCTAATAATCTAATCTATGTATAAGAGTTGCAATTTTATTTTATTTACTGCTGTTAGCACAAATAATAATGTTACAATGAAACTATAGTTATTTAATAGTATATGACATCTGTCATAGCATACCCTTGTTGTTAACTTTTTATTGCCAATCAAGATCTAATGATGCTTAAACAATGACAACTTCCATAGGAAGTTTTCCCTGTAATTCTCTTAAAGGTACATAAATCTAATGTTATCTCTGAACTAAGCCCAAATTGTAACAAAAAATAACATAAAATGTTAATGATGATATAAAGTGGTATCAGAAAAGCTCACCTTGAGCAACTTGTGCTCAGGTTGAGCAACTTCTGCTCAGGTGAGCTAAAAGGAGATGTCTGTTCAAGAATTTATTCCAGCTAACATGTAATGTGCTGGTGGGTTTACCCAGACATAAATCAAGGGTCTTCCTTTATCAATAATTAGCTGGATGTTGCCAAAATGGCTAAAATCGTGATAATGCAATGTAACAAAAAATAACAAGAGCTTATAAGAAAAAAACAAACGAAGAGCAATTCTTCTTGAGCAAAAAATCTTAGATATCTCATCTTTACGCAAAACTGCACAACAAAATCAGTCTAGCAGTTATATAGAGGATCTGATATGAGTGGTCATTAGGTACTGAAAATATTAAACGAGTTGAATGAAACGATACGAAACGAGGCTCTGCCGATAAGATTCTATTTATCACATAACCAAAACATCAGCTGTCTTTTGTTTACAATGCATCATCTTTTTATAGTATGAACAATCGGCCTTGACATGTGTAATTCGGTTTGGGAGAATCCGCACAAAAAATAGCTCCACTCTTTACTCGGCCACTTCCATAAACAGGGAACAGATTCGTTTACACCATGACTAAAATGTTATTTTTTATTTATTAAAATGAAATTGTCCAACAAAGTCCACAAGACGGCGGAAACAAAGTGATGAGGAAGTGATATATACACAACACAGCCTAAATGACGTCACACTACGATAATGACGTCACACTACGATATCTAACCAGTGAGTTACCAAAAATAACGCATGAGTGTTACCTCACGCTCGCGCGGTAGGTTATGTGATAAAAAGAATTCCCACTAAAAAAACTAAGAATACAGGTTACAAGCTATGAAGAAATTCCAATAAATAACAAAGAAGGAGTTGTCCAAACAAAAACAAGAAAGTTGCTAAGAAAAAAAAAAGGCATTAAGTCCACAAAAAACAATGCAATTTGAGCTTCTTACCTTCATGCACAACCACCCATCAATATCAATCATCCAAGCAATACAAATAAAGAATATAATCAGATAAGAAATAAAGAAAGTGTTATTGTCACAAGAAACTGCTAACAGACACTTGATTCATCATACCATAATACATTTATTCGGGCATATAAAAAGTATTGTTTATGCCAAGATATCGGAAAGGTTGCTAATCAATATCAGGTAGATTTATGCAGATTTCTTTTGACAGGTGGAAAGAAGGAGATATCTGCACAAAAAACTGCTTAATGACAGCTGAAGCGCCATACCGTAATACATACCTTCAGCATGTAATATTATATAGTAATTGTAGCCTTTGGGTGTTTAGAAAGTTATGTCTTTGCTGTTGTTACATACCTATATCGGGTAAATTGATGCAGAGTTCTCTAGACAGATGAAGATAAGTTTTCCCAAGAGTGAACACATTCACCTGTAAAAAAAATTGTAATATTTAGTGCTTTTTAATTGTTAAAAAATGAATTTAATAAAGATCTTGATACAACTTTTGGAAGAAAATGTCCTTAAATAACACTGTATTCTTACCCCATAAAAAACTAGCAATCATTTACATCAGATTGTCTGTCTTTTTTTTACAGGATTTATTGTTAAATATGCCTTTGCATTTTTAATGCATGAAAATGAATTTTGGGACAATTTAATGCATGAATATTGCTCAGATGTAGTTCTAAACAAATGACAAACTATAACCAAAATAACTGGCAAACCAATGCTATGTTTCATTGATTATATGGATTAAATGAGATGACATTAATAAAATATGTATTAGGGCCAATCATAAATAAGTGTTAACCTGGTTTGATAAGGACATGGTAAGATAGGAACAGAAAATGCAAAAAGGCATGAAGTGACCAGCATAATATAAGGATATAAGAAGGTGCAGACAAAAAAAATACCAACCTGAAGTGCATCACTGAAGTCTAGCAGCATATGTGGTAACAGTTAAGGGAAAACATTTCTATAAACTACATTACGTTTATAACGATTTATTTTGTTAGTTAAGTCTCATTGAGCAACTTTGATCCAAGTCTGCAATCTTTAATCTGTTCCATTAACCAATATATTTGACTAGTTTGATTTTCTTGAGAAAAAACTACATGTACAATATTAGCTAAATATCAATTAGTTTGCTAAAATGACCTTATGGTGTCACTTCTTTTGACTTAAAAACACAAACATAAACTGTGTTCAGACAACTCGTCTAGCTTGACTACAAGACAGTTTTTAAAAAACAAACAAACAAGGCTTATTTTTTTAATGAAAGGAAATGTCAATGACAAGAAGAATTGACAATACTGAGTGACAAAAAATCTTACTGAATATAGCACATCTTTATGTTATAGTCTATCACACTTGAAAAAAGCACCCACGACAAAGGATATGAGGTGTTTTCTCTGTTCGACACACTAGATAAAGGGCTGCTGCTATAACATGATCCACCTTCCTACCACGCGTCACTCTCTTAGATACTGCCATCTTGAAAAAGTTGAATGCAGTATCCACACAGTGTTGGTTTAACTTCATCTGGCCAGCAAGCTTCTGTATTCTTTTTTTTCCTAGAAGGAAATACATAAAACAAATGCTTTTATTGAGAGAAGACAATCAATACCATGTTGGTTAGTCTGTTTTGGGGGGAAGATGGGACAGGGGAAGATTTGATTTGGGAACATTTTTCATTATCTTATATACATCGCAGCGACCAATTATTATCATTACAGCGATGTTTTGCGATTTTCGTGGAGGAATATTCTAAACAAATGTCTGAGCAGAACCACAGGCACACTGCAGGACATCTGGAAGACCTTCCTACATTAAGTTATTCACCCAGAACTAGACTTTGAATCCGCAAGGTGGAAGGTTTAGCATTCAGAGGAATTGCAAGCCGGTGACGCTACCACTTCAACCTGGGCAACAGCGTGGTTGTTCTTTCTAATAAGTAAAATTTAATACAAAAAACATGCTACCATCAAACCAAAGCCTTTGTCCTCATATGAAATATGTGTATTCCATTTTATGCAATTCATTGACATTAAATTCAATACACATGTACTACCCACAATCTTACATTCCTTTTTTTTGAAATTCATTGACCATTCTATTAACAAACTTATGTCAAGTCATCTTTGAGCTATTTATCTTCTGCATTTTCTGCAAGATCATATATCAACAAAAATAAATTTCAACAACATGACACCTTGTAGTGTGTATTCCTCAATGAATTTTAAAGGGTCTTGTTAATTTTTAAGGGTTATAGTAACTTACACCAAACTGGACTTAAGCTGATACAAAAAATACCAAGGGCATGTAAACCATCTTTGCATGCAGTGCAGAAATCATACAATAAACAAAGAATTATTCAACAAATACATAGGAAAGCAGTATGGTGCATGTGCGCTGAACTGCATCTTATCTGTAGCTTCCCTATGCTGTAAGTATATGTTGTTCCCTAGAAGTGATTTCAGACATGTAGAAACGTCTATTCCGGACAAAAAAGTTCAACAAACTTTTGGTACTAAATATAGCGGAGCTTCGCTTTTTGTGTTTTTTGTTGGTCTTATCACAAGCTTCCTATATTCCAAGTTTGAAAATTGAAGGTTATGCACCCAACAAACAAAAAAACTTAACAAAGGGAGAGTAATCTAATCCAGCTGGGCAAGAGTTATGGTGCTGACGTTGTGTAGTTTCGGCTCCATCAAGAACTACCCAGGATATAATTTGAACAGCAACCGAATTCAGCTCTTACCAGGTCCTTTACCATACAACTTATCTTTGATGGATTGGATAAAGGTTTTTGGAGATTGGTTTTCATTAAGGAAATAAAAAGATGACCTCCCTTATAAATGTCAAAGGTTACAGCAACCCAATCAGATCTGGTTAAAAATTAAAGTTAATTGACAGCTACAAAGCGACAAGGAATCAGACTTAGGACAGATGATAACAAAAATTAAAGCATAAGTAACATTTATTGGTTTCTTTTGTTTATAAAGAGCCAAATAATAAGTTGTACAGTGTTATATCCAACAATATTCTTTGATGCCAGAATAAGACTTTAACAACCGATGAAAACTAACACTAAAATATAATATGGATACATCAAAGGAAACAACCTTTGTATTTTCACTCTTTTTCAAAAGTGGTATCATCACACTGGAGCATATTAAATAATATACCTTTCTGTAATGTAATTGTCCTGGATTCTTTCTGCATGCCATGAGGAAAGCTGCCACCAATGGACAAGGATTTTCCTGGTCCTACAAATATATCAAGACACATACTTACACAAATGTTTGTATTATACAGCATACACTTGCACGAACTTAATTATAAGCATATTAGAAAAATATTTATGCAAAAAGTATTAACCCCAAGAAGTAGCCTGAAGAAAAAAACAAGAGCTGTCAGAACATAGCACACTCTACTTTTTTCAGTGCCTAACAATACAATCCTAGCTGTTGTCAAAAAATGTCAAATAATATTGCCCTGACAGACCCGGCCCTAAAGGTTTTGTATTTTTCCAGTCGCATCCCAAAAATCTGATCAGCAATTGTACTGTTCCGGAGTATTATGTGCCTGGTCTCTTACTAGGATTTTTTGTAATGCAACTCTACCAGCCAAATGCCAGTAGTCCAGAAAATTTACCATTTGAAATCAACATTTGAAATCAACTAAGACATTTTTCTGCTGCTATGAATAATTTTGAATTAAAGTTGTTCTGCATCACAAAGGGTAAGAATTATAGACAGAATCTATATTTATAGATAGAATCTATATTTAGTCTATGATATGACATATCTATTAATTTGAGTCTTTGTAATATTTTGATCTAGTCATTTATTTTTGTTTATTAAAATGCTTTGTAATTTTCATGGCGGACCACTCAATTTCCTTAACAATAACTGCAAAAAACAACAACACAAAAACAGACATTTTTTTATGATAAAATTAGGCAACAGAAGTAAAAGTGATGATATTCTTCTTATCTTTTTAACAGAGCTTAAAAGTATGTCTGGTAAATATGAATTGCTTTGCCCATTTAAAAGAGGCTGCTGCCATTTAAAAGGCTGATCTACAATGTCAAATAGGTTAATGGATTCAATTAAAATTATTCTTAATATAGTAATTTAAAAAAATTCTTGTCTAACACAGAAAAGGCAGAATGGAAAAAAGGGGCATAGCTGTATCAAAATTAGTTTTAGGGTTACCTGTCCTATTGATATGGGTTCTGCTTTTGAAAGTGAACATATATTTCAAGATAGAAGTGAATATCTAATTGTTTCTTGCAAAAAAAGTTCTAAGATACTGTGGCTGATGAAAGGGTCAAGACAACATCTCCACTTTCCTCATAAATAAAGCTAAAGATAAAAGAAAAACATTATTTACAGTCATGTTTATCTGAAACCATCAGCACGTACTTCATAAAGTACAATATAAAAGCAGTCTTAAACGCGCCTCCTAACGAATCCTTAAGTAACGTGGGCATTTAAATCTGAATATTATGTATTTACGAGTGTCTACCAGTCTACTTACCTTCCGATGACACAAATTGACCAATCAGTGAAGATCCACCGCCAGAGTTTTCCTGGAACTGAACCTCAGAGACAATGATCTGATCCTCAAGTACTGAGCCACATCCAGTACACACAGCATCCCCACGTGTTGAGTCGATATCAATATCTGTACAGCCACAATGGCTGCACACCCGGCTAGACATCCTGCTTCCTTAGGGTCCTAAAACAGGATCAGAACATAACAATATCATATAAATGTGAAGTAGTATACAGTTTAAGTTTTACAAATATCTAATACATATAACAACAGCTCTAGCCCTGTTCTTGGAATGCATTATTGCTATGTATACTTATACTTTAGTTTAAGTAAAGGCTATTTATAGCATTACCTCAATTATTAGACAGTACAAATCATGGAATACGTCGCTTCTTTGACAATTATTTTAGAATTTATAAATGAGCATGATAAGGATTTCATCTAAAAATATACCGGACCTGGTAGCGCAATCGGTAGAGCGACGGCTCCAGGTACGGGAGGCCCCGGGTTCGATCCCGGGCTGTGACATATCAAAGTCGTTAAAAATGGTAGTGGTATAGCTCCCTTGCTAAGCTCAAGCAAATATAAGGGTAGTTCCACGACTGGTTGGCCTGGTGTCAGAATAATGTAACTGGGTGTGGTATCATGTCAGGTGTTCACGGCATGCTATACACAGTGAAGGCAGCACTATAACTGCTTCAAGTGGACACCGTCTCCAGATAACTGAAATACTGTTCGTGGGACGATAAACCCAATAAACAAACAAACATCTAAAAAATAAAAATTGATGACAGACCTGATTACCAGATGATGATGTAAAGTTATCTCAAAAGTTGGTGGTCATATAGTTTTCTTAGTTTAAAAATAGCTAACTGTGTAGCATGGCACAGGTAGGAAATACCTTTTAGTTAGAACAAGTTATTTTTAATTTTTCACATTGATATAAAGCACCAATAAATAGCATTTTGCTAGATCTTTTGAAGTACATCAATTTCAAACAAATTGTTTGCATAAGATAAACAAAAAGGTCCAACTGTCACGTTTTATCCAGAATTACTGTTTGTAAAAGACTAAATTGATGTTGTCAATTTGTCCCAAACATATGCCATTACCTATGTTGCTTATATCATCCATAACGTAGCAAGACTGAGATTTCCAAAAGCCTATACTCTGTCCCAAAAATAGCCATTTTATAAAGTGTACAATTTGGGGACATTTTAGCTCATTTACTGACTTGCCATAGACAATTGTTTATTTTTGTTATTTGTAATATACTGAAGAGGATTTTTTTCTTTTTTTGTTTGTTTTTGTTTCGTTTATTGTCTTACCAACTTTATTTCAGTTATTTAAAGACCATCTCCTCTTGAGGCATATGTAGTGCTGCCTTTGCTGTGTATAGCATGCCATGAACACCTGGCATGATACCACAGTAACCACACTCAGTCACATCCTGATATCTGGCCGGCCAGTTGCGGAACTACTCTTATATTCACTTCAGCATTGGCAAAAGAGCTATATCACTACCATTTCTAACAACTTTGGTATGTTGGGGCCCAGGTTCGAACCAAGAGCACATACCTGAAGCCCCTGCTCTAGCGAATGCACAACCTGGTCTGGAATAGGTATCTTTTGTGGGGCAGTGGTTGCAAAATTAGAAAGGCATCAGTACCATGTACAGAAGACCCTGGGTAAAATATTACCATAATCAAAAGGCACAAGATCTACATGGTATTTTTAGAAGCATGTTTAATTGTATGTATTTATATTTTCAATGGTTATTATTTGGAATACAAACACTGCAAAAGTTTTTTCTATTGTTTCAGTTAGCAAAATAGCAAAAACAGCTTTCCTTGCAACCTTTAAGGTGGCTGTCAGCATGTTGATTTCAGATCTGCATTTAAACTTTGACTTTTTACGTTTTTCATTAATTTTTTTTAAATGGTTAAGTAAACAATTAAGTTAATTAAATTAATACTGTGCGAGATTGTGATTTTTCATGTCATAATTATTTATCATTATTTTCTTTATTAGGCAATCAATGAGGAAAGTCACTAAGCCTCATAGGTCCAATAATACCCAGAAACATCAGTAAAATTTAAAGAAAGATCAGCAAGATTTAAGGTATCAAACTGACCACAACAAACAAAAGTCTTTCACAAATAATGTAACACTCACGGGTTTACCACATTTTTTATAATTGACAATACAAACAAAGTAAATTGAAGACTGTCACATAGCTATAAATAATAAACAATGACTTTCAATGGTTTTCTGTATTTTCTCATAATGTATGTAAAGGAGTGAGGAAATATTTGTACAATATTCACCTTATTTGTTAAGAATCCACGGGCTGACAACAGTCATGTGAACATTATGTGATAATTTACTGAAGAAAACCACAATTTCATTTATTCTCTTCTTCGCATAATTGTCTGCTGATAAAACTGACTAGCAAATACAGTATTGCGACACTATTCAAGGCAAACATTAAAAGTGCAGATGAAATTATTAGCCATAATGGTTGCTGCAACTTACACTTTGTACTCGTACCAATGATGTAAGTGTTCCAAAAGTTTAGTATAAACAAGCTCATGCTATATCTTTAAAGTTTGTTTAACACCATGTTTTGCAGTCCAGGAATGATGCTTTCAGTACCTTCGCAGAAACACCAATTAAACCAGCAATTTTAGTTGAATAAAAAATATCGCTACATGCTCTTCTGACTGTGTCAGAGACAAATGTATTATACCAAAAACACAGAAAAAGCAGAATCGCAAAAACATTGCAGATCACGTTTGTGCCAGTGTTCGAATTTATGACACAATCATATCAAATTACACAATGAAATCACATGAGATGGAAAATCACCAAGGCCATTGCATCCATGAAATGAACTTTGGTTAACATAACTAGATCATTTCAATTAAACTTTAGAAAATATGAATCATCTTAACTAAAGTAATCTAAAAAATCGAACAAAACCACTTTGAGATATTTTAAGTGATATCCGTCATGCTAAGCGTACTGACATAAAAGCACCTGCGTAGGAACCAGTTATTAAAAATAAGTGCTATCTGATTATGTCAACCAATGAGGTTTGACTGATTATGCAAAACTGGTATGTTGATATTGTTTTACATTTTTTTTTTGCTGCTTCTAATCTGTTATTAGACAAGTGATCTCTTCCGTTATCCCCAGGAGACTACAGCTTTGAGGGGCCCATCTCACACCTCACCCTGAGTAAATGTGATGTAACGCATTGGTCTTCCCCGAAAGACAATCTTTGTCTAATTCCCTAAAACACCAATAAAATTGGCCCAGTCAATCCTTTGCAGCCTACTGCAAGTGACTACCAGCATATGCATGTGTGTATGTGTGCAGCTAATCAGAACAGATCACTGCCCACAATTAAGCATACCAAGTGTTCATTGGTCATGATGATAGTTATGTGCCCTGCCTACTGGTATAAGAAGGCAGTCATCACAAACTGTAGTCCTTGATTGACAATATTACCACTCCCATTTAGTGATTTGGCAGAGATCATGCTCAATCAGTGTCGTAGATTCCATTTTCTAACACATCATTAGGAAAGTTGCTGTTGAAAATGGGAGCAATGCTTAACGCATGTGTGGATGCAGGCATTGGACTGAACTTCAAAATTTTACATTTTCAAAATACTCAGTTAATAAAATGCTATGAGTACTATTCTTTATTTACCCAAACACAATCTAGTAAATATGTAAAAACTGAACCTGAATGCACTTAATTGCAGTTAACTAATATCACAAAATAATTCACAAAACGTTTACCAAATGACCTTCTATATATGTGCCTGACAAACAAATGAAATAGTGCTATTATTATAGTGTGTGATGGCATTGCACCTTATGACCATTTTGTCAGCACACTACAGCATTTGTTGAAACTGACATGAAGGTGTACTATTAAACTTTCTCTAGTATTGATTATTTTTCTTTTTTTTAACCATGACTGCTGTGGAAAGTTTCACTATGTAAAGGTAAGTGTTTAAATCTTAGGCTCATCATGAAATTAGAAACCAATGGGAGCGGAGCAACTTTGGTTTCTATTTTATGATGAATCACCAATTTAGACTCAGAACCTATCCTAACAACATGCTGCATGATTTAACACGATTGGAAATAAACACCATGTACAAGTAATAATGTATATATTTAATTAACATAAAAACAAATTACAATTACACTGCTGAATACACAGACTTTGCAACATGTATATTTGTGGATTGTGCTACTAAAACAATTGTTGACTTTAATTTGATACTTTGTAAGGCATTTTGCTAACTGAATATCTTTTGGGACATTATCAGCACTCTTGCAAAAACAACACATGCATCTAGTCCTGAAATATCTGGAATAATTAGGAGACAAATCTACAAGAGTCACCAGAACTTAGGACCAGATCAAACCTTAAAAAAGTAAAACATGGCAGAGTTTTCTCAACATTATGTTAAGCTTACTTTGTCTTAACTTAAGCTTGTCTTAGAGGAGTAAATTGTTTCTTTACTTTACAATATTGTTGTTTCTATTTGAATGAAAATTTGAATTACCCATAAATTGTTTTCATGAATAATAGCATCTCATTTTATGCATGAATAGCAAATAAAATACCAATCATAGACACTTTACATCCTTTATTTTTTAAGATATTACGACAGAAGACAAATACATTAATTAATGTAAATTCTTTTTTGAGCTTTTTTTTTTCATTGGCATGCGTCTCCTATATGTAAAGAAAACAACAAAAAGGACAGTTATTCTTTTTACTTCTTAGTCCTAGTAGAACACTTAGTAATTATTAGTTTTATCATTTGTTCTTGATGAGTGCAATGATTTCATGAATTCTTAATTTATTTAACTTTAATGTGTTTGGGCAAAAATGGTATCAAAGTGTTGACCACTAATAGGCCTACCTTATAATTATCAAAAAACCTAAACTATTTTGTCACTAACTTACAAATAAAATCAGCTTTTTTGGTGCTTGCATAACCATTATTTCAATTTTAACATCCTAATAAGTATATAATTTTTAGATCATTTTAGAAACCATCTTAAATTCATTAGTAAGTGTTGTTGACATATAACTTTTTTACACCATGTTTGGCTGTTGTTGTTCTTGTAGGCCACAAGCATAAAACCAAAGCATACTTTTATATCTAGCAAAGGAATTAAAATATCTTAGATACCGTAAAGTTTTATAGATAAGACTGCAGTTTTTTGCCCCAAATTATGATAAAAAAGTAGGGGGATGCATCTTATCCATGCGAATTTAAGTTTTCCCCTTTTTTCCCAGACCAAAATTGACCCTTAGACTAATCCGACCTGCAGAGAATATCGCCGATAGTATCGGCCATAGACAACTGTATTGTGCTATTTTAAGGGAAAAGTTAGGTTGTTTTTACCTAAAATTTGACATTAAACATAAAAAGAGACATTTAAATTCGTTTGTGTATAGATAAAACAACAATATGCAATAGATATTTGCATAAATATCAGTGTATTCTAACAAAATCGGTGAAGTTTCATAATCCGGAAACGGTTATTGAGTTTTAGTGGAACGTCCATATCCATTGACGACGCTGTTATTATCATCGTCTAAGTAATATGGTATTATTCAATTGATCAATTTTGATTTGAAATTTGTTTTATTTTAAATGTTAACTACGAATAAATTTTAAGTTGAAATTAAAAACCCACTTAACAACAATAAAATGTGCATCGGCTATTTGTGCAGACAAGTTCTCACACCTTTTTTGGATGTAAATAGATTGTCCATCATCCGTAAGTAATTACAAAGGTGCATAGAACTAATTTGTTGGTAAGCGGTCACTTAAATAGCATTGTGTAAAAATGAACATTTAAAAGCCTTTAGTTGTTATTTTAAATGTCATTTGTGTGCTTGTCCCATGTATCGAGAACTTAATTATAGGCCGAGAACTTAATTGTTTTTATGACATGCTGCCGCGTGAAACAGGATGTTCTCTCATGTGTAGGGCTGGGATAGCTGCGAGAATATCCTGTCTGGCGTGTAAACGATATATTGGGGTAGAGTGTCATAATGTAACACAATACACACGGTCTCACTAGGCAAACATTCGCGACGTATTATTCAAGACACTTAGAGAATAATAAGCACTCAGCGCAAACACCGATTTACGGAACAATTGGAACTTTTTCCCTCGAGTTAAATCGAGCGATGCGGCGACGCGGGAATTTCGTAATGGCGGCCAGATGGATTAGTGAATCAGGGATGTGTCTTGTCTTTGAGAATTTGCTTTTTTCCTTGATTTTAGACCTCGAAGAGGGGGTGCGTCTTATATTTGTGTGCGTCTTATCTATAAAACTTTACGGTATATTTCAAAATTCAATTAAAAAAACTTTGTAAAGAAAATTTTATCACTGAAGTTATTATGACTGTTGATAAAAAAGACAAACAATATTGTTTTAAAAATAGAAATAAGCCACATCGCCAGTTAAAGGCACATTAAAAAAATCTCACTCCCTGGCATACCTCTATTAGAGCCAAAGAAAAGCTCTTTCATCCAAGACAAGATCACTTGTCTGAGTACTGGTTCTACCCAGGAAGTGGGCAGTTTAGAGAGATTGATATAAGTTAAAAGAACTTGTTTCCTAATAAACTATAAATAAATAGGTTAAAACAAAACTAAAAAAAATGGACTTTTACAAAAATTATAACATCATCCAAAGATGCAGTTACATTTCTGATATAATAAAACAATGCTCAAAAAGAAAAAGCATGCAATTATAACATGTATGTCATAAAATGTGACCATTTCTCACTTAAACCCACTTTTAATTAACACATCAAATGCACACTAAAATGGGTCTTTTGGAAATTTTGCTTGGGATTCAGTTTTTCTTAAGGCTTTGCTTGCCATGATGCAAGAAAATATTTGACAAACTCAAACACTGTTGTGCACATATATATCAGTGTTCAAGTAAATAGGATCCACATGATTTAATTGTAGCAACTGTATAAGATACATTATATCCCCAAGTATTACACAATCTTTTTCTCTCTCTCTCTCCCTTTTTTTTCAGAACAAAATCAAGCCTTTGTAAAAATAATAAACAGTTATTAAAACAGTTGAGTTAGAATAAGATTTAATATTTTATTATTTATATTTTCTTTTTAGAAATATATTCAGTTTTTTATTTATTTATTTGGGTTTTACGTTCAATACTTTTTTTAAGTTTAATATCTAAGTCCAGATTTGCATTAAGGAATATTGCTAAAACATTAGAAAATTAAGTTAATGATAATATACATGAAATTATGATAATGACTGTAAATCTATGGTTGCTAGAACTATATATATAACATAGTTGCTAGAACTATATATATAACATACAAGCTTCAACCACAATTATGCAGTATAAAATTAAGGACTAAGCCCAGCATATTAACATGTGCCATTTTCTTTGTTTCTAGTAAACTTCTTATTTGTTTTGATAAGTAAAAATTTTATAATTTACTTTAATGTTTGAAAAATCTCACGCGTCAGACGGGTTTCGAACCCACAACCTCGAACACACAAAGCTGTCAACGTATCCACACGGCCAAAATGCTTGCATTTTAACTGATTCAAATATTAATACTAATCTACAAAAATCACCATTACTTCTTGAAAACTTGTCTATATATATAGATTCACTAAGTACATCTTGAGAGAGAATGTTTCTAGCTTGTTTATAATGCAAATATAATGCATCCATATGAAGACAACGTTGCAATGGACGATCGCTGAAAATGGCGGACAGTTCATTGACAGCACGGTACTACTCACGTCAAAGGTTCTGGCAAGTAACAGTTGCTCCAATGGTGATGATTTGATGAACTTACACTTGGACATTAATATATTACGCAAATTTCATTCAAAATTGACCAGAAATTACTCCAATGCTGATGAAATGTGACTGCAAGTTAGCGACTGCGCATGCGTCAATTGTGTAGACTTCCGGTAAGATGGAGTGAGACAGCATGAAATATTATGGGAATTTCTATGACAATTTGGTATACTTAATCCGTTTCTGGTGTGATATGGCGTAAGTATTCAAACGTTTATATCTTAATTAACTGAAAATGTCATCATTTCTGCTTGTTAATATATCGCCATAAAGGAATAACAAGCTAACTATTTCCATTTCGAGATAACTAAAATTCCTAATTAAAATTGCCAAATTCAAACTGTTGAAAATCCTTTACATTTTGTATTTTAAACACTCGGCAAAAGATATATATATTGTAATTTTGTGCATTATTTTGGTGTTGCTGAGTAATTGTATCTGTTTCCTATCCTATTGGTTTTATTCTGTTAGAGGAAGAATTTTGATTGGGGGGAAATCACTCTGTGGATCATACTGCAGCAACCTCTATTGGAACTATGTACACTTATGCATTTCACCAGAGACTGAACTTGGGTAGTCACCTTATCTTGACACTGTTGAATCAGTTATTCAAACCCTTAAATCCCGAGCATCAAGAGGGAAGCAATTACTTGCAATTTTGGGGTGGTATAATTTGCAACTCCATCCAGAGTTACGATAAAAAATCAGAAGCACAAAGGACTGACCCTGTCTGACATTGACTTCTTGCAGTCAATTGTCATGCCTGCTAAGAAGTAGTTAGTGACAGTAGTAGTTACAGAAAGAAATATTAATATCGAGGGAGACTAGAAGTGTAATTTTGGTCCAGGTAAGTATCAACTGCAAACATTATTATTGTAATATGTTTAAGCTTGAAGTTCAAGTTATTATATTGCATTATGAAAATATACACGAAATGCTGATTTATAAATAAGAAATCCAGCACAGGAATACCTCTCGGTGACTAGAGGAAAGGTCCAAACAAGGAGCATACTGTCAGGGCTCCCACTGCCATGCGCCAAATGCGCCATTGGCGCAAAAACAAAAAAAGTGGCTCGTTTTTTTCAATATTGGCGCATCCTTATGGCGCACGATTTTTTCGGCATTATTTTTTGTGAATCGCTCAATCAGGACCCTCGGCGATTTCTTCGAAAATGGCCGAGTTGTTACGATTGTGAATCGCTAAGCGGCCATGACTGGCAGGGCTCCCGCTGGGTTTTTTCAGGTCCGAGCCAACCAATGAGCCAAATTTGAAAATTATGCGCCACTTTCATATTCCATTTTTATGAGCCAAATTTACACGTCAATTTTGATGTTATTTTTGTAGTATGTATATGTTTGTTAACACTCAATTCTTTTTATTTTAATAAAGTTTTTGTACATTGAATTGAGAATGAAAAGAAAACAACGTGAACTTTCCTTTTTACGTTTTATTTACATAAACATTTGTATATATTTTATATATTAATCGACAATCCGGTACTGTCCAATTAATGATCGCAACAAACATTTGGCTGGGTGCTTTATTATCGTTTCGCAAATTACACTAATCCTTCCCTGAGGCGATGTTTATTCGGCAGTTATGTACACAACATGTCAACACAACAATGCCCTCAAGGTGAAGGCCGCCGCGCAAGTTTGACTGGCTATCGAGTTTCTCCTTGCTAGCGTATCACAGTGCGCGTAGAAATGGTTACCAGTCTTGGCCGCTTAGCGATTCACAAAAAAATAATGCCGAAAAAATCGTGCGCCATAAGGATGCGCCAATTTTGAAAAAAATGAGCCACTTTTTTTGTTTTTGCGCCAATGGCGCATGGCAGCGGGAGCCCTGACTGGTAACCATTTCTACGCGCACTGTGATTCGCTAGCAAGGAGAAGCTCCATGCGTGTGTTTTCGCCATTGTCGATCCTTTTCGGCCCTTTGTCCCCTTTGCGCTATTTAATGCTGTTTCAGAATGCTTAGGATAACAGCGTTGTCGCAATGTAGACTGGTTAAATTTTTCCAATAATTTGTGATAGTTTGATCGCTCTGTGTAGCGAAAAAAAAAGCGAACACAGTCCAATATGTTTTTAAAACGTGACCTGTCAAAATGAAAAAGAGAAAATTGGGCAGCCTGTCGACCTTGTTTAAATATTTCATGGCCAATAGTAAGTTTCAGCATTGATGCTTTGTGTGTTGAATGTTTGGTCCCCTGTTACTTGTTCTTGTTTGCATACTCAGAATCTTGAGTCTTTAACATAATCCAGTAAAAAAAACGTTGCTGTGCAGTTCTTAAATTTTGAACAAATCGCTTTCAGCACTCGTTTGTGGCTTGGCCTTTTGTAGGTCTTATTGAAGTTTCTTGTTTCGTATGAATAATTTGATACAAAAGAGACTATTTGCATATGGTATGTACTGAATGAAATAAAAGAGTTGAGAAATTTCAAACAATATCAACAAATAGTCTGTGAATCTGAGAGTGATGATGATGACTGGGACAATACTTGTTGCTTATTGGACAATAAATAACTTGTTAGTATTATGACTATGACTGTGTATATACAGTATAATTGTAAACTTGATTTTTTAATATAAGTAATATAATAACTTTTAAATTGTAAGCTCTAGCTCTTGTTGTTGACTTTATTTTTAAACATATGATACTTGTCTAAGTTTTGACTGGAACATTTAAGTTTTAATAAATGAACCCCTGTTACTTTTCTGTCAGTCACTACAAAAGTTATTATTTAGAATTATTGCTAAAGACCGAGTCATTTTCATGATGATGAGTATCAGATTTTATAAATGTTCACTGCAAAAAATGTGTTTTAAGAATCCATATTGCATGGTAGTATCATACTGCCATGTAATAAAGATACTTTAAACACAAGTTTGCATTAAAATATGCCACAAAATGTTTTTCAAATAGTGCTATTTGAATAGTATAGATATAGCCCAAAATGCAGGAAATGAAGTGCTCAATTTCAAAATTTTACGGGAGAGCATGCCTCCGGACCCCCCTAGCAGGCCTGCTAGAGTGTTTATTGAGCCTGCTGGACTGAAACTTATTGAGAACCCTGTTAAACATATGCTGCCCATACAGCGCTTTTCAGCACTTTCATTACTGCCTCCCTTTCACAACCAGAAGGTCTGTCCAATGAAGCTATGCAGCGGTTGACTTAACCTTTGATTTTCAAACAAGTGTCTTCTTTACTTGAAAGCTTAAATTTTTTTATCAATTATGTGACACCATCACATATGTGAAAAATTGACTGAAGATCAGTTATTGACTCACTAGCACATCACCCCTTTTCTCCTTTATTGATGTAATGGGTTTTATATAATGATATGTACTGTTTATTTTAATAGAAACTTGCATGTCACCAGTATCTATGACACTGTCCTACATGACATAATATCTTGTTTTGACTAACAAAATTGTCATGTTTAACTTTAAATTTTTTTCAGTTTTATCTGCAACCAGATGTATGCATTGTGGTACCTGGTCGTATAGTTGATGCTGCTTTGACGTCATCATTTAGGGCAAGAAAATGGCTGAACCAGATGGATTCGAGAACCCGATGAAGGGAAATGGTACTAGTAGTACCAATGAGGTGTACAGAGTGGAGGAGAGACCAGAACATGGAATGAGGATTCTCCATGCACTTAACAAATTAAAGAGTGATAAAATTCTCTGTGATGTCACCCTAATTGCCGAAGGTAAATAATAAATAGTTTGACATATTATTCAGACAAAGTGCCATGTGTCAGTACAAAATGCAAATAAGATTTAGGTATGTTCTTGTCTGAGAGATTAGTTTTGCAGATTTGTAACTCCCAGTCTCTCACCTTGTGAGCCAAGTCTTAGTTATGACCAAATTTTCATATGGAAGGTCTTCCAGCTGCCATGCAAAGAACTCGTGGTTCTTACAACGTTGAGACATAATTATATCTGGGTGCTCATTCCACAAATGGTTCTAGCTCTGCATCTCCAACATGACTTACTGGGCTAATGCAGTGTATCTAAAACCAATACCAAATCAAGCAATATGACATGAAACAAAAGCAACCTTTCCCATTAAGCAGCCCTGTCGGTAGGGGCCTTAGAATTCTCCGGCTGCCATTACCTGTAGCGGGGTAAGAACCCTCCAAAGGTAGCCCACCTGTTTGTCGTGGGTGGCGACCCAGTATCTCTACGACGAGGGGATCCTGGTGGTTGAAGTCTTCGTTGGCTTGTCAGGATATTGACGCATAAGTCGACACTGACCAAGAAGCTACTTTGGCCCTAAGTTGTTGGGTAGACGGCGGGGTACTGGTCCTGTATCCCCAATCGGCTAACCCCTCGACCGGTGCTGAGTAAGCTTTTACTCCCTTGCAAAAGGTGTATACCTGACTAAATCAAAACATAATAAGCCTTGGTTTAATGAAGAGTGTAAAAAATCTATTCATAAAAGAAGGTCGGCATTAAAGCAAAATTAATGTCGACCTACCGATGCAAATCTTAATAACCTTAAAAAAGAACAGGCTCAAAGTCACCAACTATTAAACATGCCAAAAGATCATCTTGGCAAAAGTATGTTTCAAAAATAAATGGCAAGACTTCCATCAAAAATGTTTGGTTTGCTATTAAAAAGATTAGCGGTAAACGATCATATTCAACTGTTAACCACCTTAAAACAAATCGCACCGTAGTAACAGATAAACAAAACATCTCAAATACACTGGCTGAAAATTTTGCCCAAAATTCTTCATCAGCCGAGTACACGCCTCAATTTCAAACCTTTAAACACTCTGCTGAAAGGGAAAAGGTTAATTTTAAATAATAATAATGAAACTTACAATCAATCCTTTTCCTTTAAAGAGCTTAAAGATGCTCTAAATAAACCGCATACCACTGCTGGTCTAGACGACATACCGTATCAATTCTTAAAACATTTACCAATTCAATCTCTAAACTTACTTCTGTCAATCTTTAATGAAATTTGGATATCCAGTAAAGTACCCGATTCTTGGAAAAATGCCTTCATTATTCCACTTTATAAACAAGGTAAGGACCCAACAGATCCTCATAGCTATAGACCTATTGCTTTGACGAGCTGTATTTGTAAAACCTTAGAACGAATGATCAATAATAGACTTGCCTGGTATCTTGAGGCCAACAACCTAATTTCAGAATATCAAAGTGGATTTAGACACCAAAGTAGCACAGTCGATCATCTTGGTCGTTTAGAAACACTCATTCGTGATGCCTTTATCAAGAAGAAACACCTTGTAGTTGTGTTTTTCGATCTTGAAAAGGCTTATGACACAGCTTGGAAACATGGGATTTTAAAGGATTTAGGTGACGTTGGTCTCAGGGTCGTTTACCAATATTCATTGACAGCTTCCTTTCTGACAGAAATTTTCAGGTCAAGATTGGGTCCACCCTGTCATCTGTTCATAAACAGGAACAAGGGGTCCCCCAGGGTAGCATTCTATCTGTTATCCTTTTAAACATAAAAATAAATAATATTGTAAAAACCCTTCATGAAGTTGGTTGACTGTTCACTTTTTGTGGACGATTTCGTTATTTGTTACCGCTCTAAAAATATGAGCACAATTGAAAAACAATTACAACAATGTCTTAATAAGTTGCAAAAATGGAGCAACACCAACGGTTTTAAATTTTCTCCTACCAAAACCAACTGTATACATTTCTGTCAGAAACGTGGTCTTCATGTTGACTAAATTGTTTTTAAATAACGTTTGCATTCCTGTCGTCCTAACTAAGCTTCTTGGACTCATTTTTGACAGAATACTGACTTTTCTTTCACATATCAATTACATCAAGAAGAAATGTCTCAAGCCTCTTAACTTGCTTAAATATTTATCCCATACCTACTGGAGAGCCGATTGGAAATCATTGTTACTTCTGTACCGTTCCCTAATTCGGTCTAAATTAGACTACGGAAGCATAGTCTGTGGTTCTGCCAGGAGGTTCTATCTCCAGATGCGGACGTCGTTCACAACCAGGGACTTCGTTTAGCTCTAGGAGCGTTCAGGACCTCACCAGTGCAGAGCCTTTACGTTGAAGCCAATGACTATCATTATTCTTGCGTCGCGAGAAACTTTCTTTGCAGTATCTAATTAAACTCGTGTCTAACCCCGATAACCCAAAGTTTAATTGTGTTTTCAACCCTAATCATGAAGAGCTATATGATCGATCACCTAAAGCCATCAGACCTCTTGGTTTAAGACTTTAAGAAAGCATAAACACATCAGGTATAAAACTTGATAACATTTTTGAAAACCCCACAATTGAACATCCACCATGGCAACTCCGTTCTGCTGATGTGAATTTAGAACTCTGTAAAAATAAAAAGTCCAACACAGATCCTTTGATTTTACGATCTGAATTTCTCAAACTCTGTGACAAGTATTCTGATCACCTCCATATATATACTGATGGTTCAAAGATGGACACTCACGTAAGTAATAGCCACTGCATTAAACAAAGACTTCCTGACAAATCGTCTATCTTCACGCTGAAATCCAGGCTATAAATCTAAGCCTTGATTTCATTTGAGAACTTTCCGGTGAAAAATATGTTATATATTCAGACTCATTATCTGTATTGCAGAGCATAAATTCACTGAATTATTCAAATCCACATGTTCGCACTGTTCTTGTCAAACTTCAAAGTTAATATGACACTAACGAAATCTCCTTCTATTGGCTTCCTAGTCATGTAGGCATCAGAGGAAACGAAGATGCTGACAGGGGTTTAAAATCTGCCTTAGCCCTCACTGAGACAGATCTTTGCATCCCACACACTGATTTTAAACCACTTTTTAACGGACACCAAGTGGCAAACAAGTTGGGACAGTATTGTTTGTAACAAATTACATGTAATTAAACCTAACATCGGTGCCAATGTCTCTGCTTGCAGAGAAAGTCGATGAGAGGACGTAGCTCTTACCCGCTGTCGCATTGGACATACTAGATTAACTTATTCATATCTTTTAAAAAGAGAAGTTTAACCTGTATGTGTTCCTTGCCAGGAACCACTGACAGTCAACCATATTTTATTACGGTGTATTGACACAGACCACATACGGTCAAAGTATTTTAATGTCCATAACATGTACGAACTATTTAGGACAGTATCGGATTCTAAACTTGTTTGCTTCTTGAACAAGATTGGTATTCTTAATAAGTTATAAACTTTTAAACTGTTTATTTACCAATCGTCATACTTTTTTTAAACCGTTTTATGTGTTGACCTGTTTTCAATTATAATTTATTTTTTTACCTGATAGTTTTAAATTTTTCTATATTTTACATGCGTAGTTTGGTTTTAACCTGATTACGCTCTATTCACATTTAACTTTGTATTCGGCACCTTATGACCAGTTAAGTGTTGATATGCCGTAAAACCCAAATAAATAAATAAATAAATTTTCCATTGAATTAAATTACAAACTTAGAGGAACTGCCTGTGTACTAGTGTTTAGAGCTGCTGATTTGTAAATCATTGATTTTATGGCCTCTCACTGCATGGGTTTTAGTCTTCAGGGCTTATTATAGTGTTGTGTTCTTGTTTAACCTCTGTTCACAATAATTTACTTATGACTTCTCTTTCTATTTCCAGGCAAGAAGTTTGAAGCACATAGGGTCATTTTAGTCTCCTCCTCTGATTACTTCCGGTCCATGTTCACAAGTGGAATGAGAGAAAGTCACCAGCGAGAAATTGAACTGAAAGGCATTACAAGCAAAGGCTTAGAAAAGGTCTTAGAGATTATCTACACCTCAACAACCACGCTAGAGGGCGATGATATCTTTGATGTTATAGCAGCCGCTACACATCTGCAAGTAACCCCTGTGATAGAGTTCTGTGAAAGAAACTTTCTTAGTGGTATGACCACCACAAACTTTTATGATTTTATCAATACTGCTAAGCTTTATAGCATGAACAATGCCCTGAAACAAATTGACGTGTTCATTGCAAAAAATCTAATGCAGATATCCAAAGATAACACACTGAACTTACTAACTTATGAGCAAATGACTAATTGTTTAAAAAATGATCGACTGTGCATTAGGGAAATAGATATCTTTCGTATAACCTGGGATTGGCTGAAGCAGGATACACACCACGACAAGCAGGAGCATGCTGTGTTTCTGATGAATCTGATTCGCTTCCCATTGATTAACCCTTCAGACCTCGTTCTTACAGTTCAGCAGGTTGATTTGATGATGACAGTTCCTGACCTTCGTCAGATGGTCCTGTCAGCTCTGAACTATCATGTGGTCCCCCATTCTCAACCACTCCTTAACAACTCGCTGACTCAACTACGCTCATATACCGAGAGACTGATCAGCGTGGGAGGGAGAGAGATCCATCCCAACCCGTGTCTGCATGATGAGATCTTGGTGTTCGATAGCAAAATTACCGCAAATAGTCTGCTTAACATTACAGAGGTTGCAACTTTGCCGAGTGCACTGAGCCATATGCAAGTTGTAGTGTTCAACAACTTCCTGTATGTTCTTGGAGGCTGTACTACCCAGTGTGCTCATGGAGAGTCTGCAGTGAACTCAGTTTTGCGATATGATCCTCGCTTCAATGCATGGTTTCAAGTGGCCTCCATGATAAACAAAAGGGCTTATTTCTTTGCTGGTGTGTTAAATAACAAGATCTATGTTGTTGGAGGGAAATTCAAGGATGGCAGCCTAGCCACAGCTGAGTGTTACGATCCTGCTGAAAATACCTGGGAACTCATCTCTCCAATGCCCATGTCATACCATGCACATGCTGGGGCAGTGTATGCTGATCACATCTTTGTGTCTGGAGGATATAGCAATAATCACTTTACCCCTGATATGCAGCGGTATGATCCGGACACCAATCAGTGGGAAGATATGGCACCCATGCTCACACCAAGAGGCTGGCATGTCATGTGTGCAGCCCAGGATAAACTGTTTGTATTTGGAGGTTGCAATCTGAATGTAAACCAGCAGGCTCAGCCAGTAGTCCAGTCCGAATGCTACGACCCCGAGGCCGATCAGTGGTCAATCATCGCTCCACTGTCTATCTCACACAAAGAGGCCTCTTGCGTGGTGTACAATGACCAGATATATGTGCTTGGTGGATACAATGTGCAGACAAAGACAGGGCAAAAACTTGTGTCTCGCTATGATGTTTTTAGTGGAATCTGGGAGACTATAGGTGGGTTACCTCGTAGCTTGACAGGGGTAGGGTACTGTACATTGCAGCTTCCAACATTCAATATTGATGACGATGATTAAGACTAGATGTCATTAGTTTGCATAGATATGATAATTGACAAGTTTAGATCAAGGGAAAAAATTTCATTGGTATTAAATGTAAAATCTTTTCATTTCTATTCCAAACCCTATGATGCAGTTACTCCAATGTTGTTCCAATTTATGGGTTCTAGTGACTGACTACATGTATTAATGTGTTTAAATAAGAATTAAAGGATAAACAAACAAGTATATTACCTCATAGCAAACTGAGTAAAACCTTTTATTTTTCCCGAAATGTTGTTTTTTTTTCACGACTGTTTTGCGTAGCATCACAATCTTTGTCAGAACCTAATATTTTAATGAAAAATATTTAGTTGTGTGAATGCAGTTATAGTTAGATATTTATGCTTTAAGCATAAACCTTTAAATAACTTCAAATTATGGGTGTGACATTTTAGGTGGGAGAAAATTCACTTTATGACGGACTTTTATTTCCTTTAATTATTTAACCTGTTATTGAATGATAGCTCATTTTGTAAATGCTGTTGCTGGAGTTGTAGCTTTAGTATAAATTGGCAAGTCATTTCTAGTTCGTTAAACTTTTCATTTCAGTTGCATATAATTAACATGAATCTATATTCAATCTAGAATGCGCCCATGGCCTCTAAAATTTGTTTTGGGCACATTCCTATGGAGAAGATTGAAATATAAAGTATGCATCATGTCTTAACTCAAAGCTGTAGAAATCTAACGATGAAGTCATTGTATTAAGGTGACTGTTCCACACACCAGTCATAGGGCTGCTGGGGAAATGCATGATGTAATTTGTGATGTGATTGAAAATGATTTGAAGTAGAAATATGCTTCTGCTAGTGCTAATCTCTCATGTGTGAAAGGAGTATGGTCTTTAACAAGAGCAACAAGTGATAGTTTAAGATTTTAAGATCATTACGTATGTAACCAATAAGTTTTATATTTTCAGGTAAATATTTATTATTTTGTTTTTGTAGTTATGGCCCCTCTTTTCTCTGTGGATCTCCTCTTTTAGAGTCCATGGGCCCAGAGTGTTCCTATTGGAGCAAAGCTAGGTTGAACACTGATCTATTATGGTTTTTGAACTCTTTAAGCATTTTTGTTTGCTTTTCCTGTTGATAAATGAGTTAAAATACCATTTTATGTAAGAACACTTCATACAAATTATAATTGGTTATTCATAATACTATATTTGTCAAGTATTTTCTTTTGTAGGGAGGAATCATTTTTATTCATTTCACAGCTTAAAGCATACTGATCTTAAAATATTCAAGGAACTTGAACTCATTGCTATAATATCAGATCAGGCACATAGTACTACTATACTGATTGTGAGCACAGTGTTGTGTAATTAATAAATGTATTTATTTTCATGTAATATAAAGCAGTAAATGAGAGAGATAAATCTGATTAGTTTTAGCATTATATCCTATCATGCTCAACCAAACCACATATTGTTCATACTCATTTGAATTGTCACAATGTTATGTGGGAAGATCTTCCAGCTGACTTGCAGTGCGTCGTTGGTTCTATCCAGACGTTTGTCTGGGGTCTACTGTTCCTCTACCGTATAGCTGGAGGGCACTATAATGATCATAATTGGTCATTGTGATGTACCTCAAGAACAAAACAAAATTGTCATGTTGAGACTATTCAAATGAGCACCCGGTATGAACAATTATGATTGATACATTAAATGTTTTACAGGTGGATTGAATCTGATCTTTTTAATAATAAAACCATATAAATTATTGTAACCTAAAATGATCCAGCAAATTGCAGTTTATTAATGTCCTACATCTACATGAAAACTTTCAAGCATAACACCCCACTCATTATTTCAAACATGTATTTCTCATCTGAGCCACACTGCACAGTTAGCTATTTCTAAAGTAAGAAAACCATGTGACCACTTACTTTTGAGGTCATATTAACATCTGGGTTATTTGCTCTGATGTTGTTAAAGGTGGTGTCCGACAGTTTTGACCAAAAATATTTTCATTAATCATCTTAATTAACTATTGTTACCTGAATAGATGTCGCAGAATGCTGTTTTTTTATGTCATACACCTGTCTGAAAAGTGAGCCATAACACCACAATCGTCATTATCAACATGTATTTCCCATCTGAGCCCCACTGCATAGTTAGCTATTTTTAAACTAAGAAAACCATGTGACCACTTATGTTGCAGTTCATTCAAGTCATCTGCTGTGACGTCGATGTCTGTTTTAAGCAGGAATCCCAATCGTTCTTACTTATAGATTTGATAAGAATGAGCATTTTAAGTGTTGATTAACAAGTTTTACTGCTCAAAAATTTAGATGCTGTTGAAAGTCGTCAAAGTTTAGACTAAAGCTTGATTGTTTCTGCAGAAATTATGCACAAATATCCCAAATAGAGGTCAGATATTGTTGCATATATTTCGTATAGGCAAACTGTCTGCAAACACCTTTAATGAACTTTTAGCAGAAATCCCATTGTTCTTATTTACAGAGAAAGATTTATTTCACAACTTGTGCTGTTTTATAATTGTGATAATTTAGTGTGTTCAGAATCATCTCTTTTTCGACTTCAGTTCTTTGCAGAAATTATATCCCAATTCCCCCAAACAAGGGTAAGATATTGAAAATGTGTTTGATAAAGGAAACTTGTCGGATACAATCTTTAACAAGGCTTGGTAACTGCTAAGCATACAGTGTACAGATACATGAACTATAGAGCAACATGATCCACTCTTTATGCTTATAAATTTAATTGTATTAAGATAATTGTGCCACTAATCAGCCAATCATTGTACTATTTATGACCGACATATACCGTATTTTACTGACTATACCCTGCGACTTTTACACCTGATATAGTCTCGCTTCCATAGTTTAAAGCTGTTTTAATTTGTTGAACTTCAATAAAAATAGTTGAGTACCCTTGCAATGGTACTGATTTATCCAGCTTTAAGACAGCACATCAGTTTGAAGTGCAACATGTTGATGTTAAATCTAGTGATGAAAGGTAATATTTAATTCCATTATTCATTTTGGTTGAAGACAGTTGCAATTTTTGAGCAACAAACAATATCATATTTGATCCAACTGTGGCCTGTTTGCTTAAATCCTTGATGCTGTAACAGAACTATTATTATGCCTGCAAACTAAGTACAAGAACTGTATTCTTTGAATTTTTCCTTGTATGAATAATAGATTGGAAAAGAGTTATAATTGTTGTTGCTTATTCGTCATATTGTTAAAATTGCTTTCACACTTTTTAATCACAGTTTATGCATCACTTTGGCTGTTGTCATGAAAAAAATTCAATTTGAGGTATTGTGTTAAGCTTTTTCATTGTTTACGATGTAGGCAATGTATCCGAAGAATGCCAGTTTTATGGCCAAGTGGTTATGTACTTAATAGTTTCTGTTGTTATATTTTCAGAATGGAAAAGAAGTTTATGTACTAAAATCTACACATACATAAGCTGCAGCCAATTTAGGAGACCCTATCTGATTTGACTAAAATTAACTGAAGCAAAAATTTAGTAGGGGCACCCATGGTATAGTGGTAGAATCGTTGATTTGTTACTTCTCTGACTGCTTAGCCTCTCACCGCATGGGTTTGAGTACCGGTCAGGACGAAGGACTCAATGAGGGAAGGTCTTCCAGCTGACTTGGGATGCATCGGTGGTTCTAACCAGACCCTTGTCTGGGGGTCTTCCTCCACCAAATAGCTGGACGTCGCTATAATGAATCATAATTGGTTGCTGTGATTTATTTATAAAAAAACAAACAATAGTTTGCAATTAGATTAGATTACAGATAACAAATATAAAAATGCATGACAAGAAAAATGCCTTAAAATGTGTGAAAATGAAATCCAGTCTTGCCAATATTAAAAGAGTTCAACAATCTGTTTTTATAAGCTTTGCTTTGTCCTTTTTTGAGTTAAACCGTGCAGTGACCGGTTCAATCACATTTTCATTGCTAGAATAAGACTTCAATGAAAAGGTTCAACTAACATCAAATAGGGTTGTTATTTTATTTTATTTTTTCAGCAACTTGTTATTAGAAAGTAGGGCTATATACATTGATGTAATTGGAGTACCCTAAATTAAAACATAATAATGATAAAAATTTTAAAGGCAATGTAATTGCTACACTTGATCTTGGGTGTTTGTTGGATTTATTCTGTCCCATTATTGCTGTGGAATTCATTTGTCAAAGTGTAAATTTAAATAAGAGTTACAGTATTTATCTTTGCCAGGTCAGTATAATATTTTTATGATTTGATCCAGTTGTTTCTTTACCAGAAATAGAGGCTAGCCTGCTACAAAAAAAAACTGTATAGTGTGACAAATTATCA
Source organism: Sinonovacula constricta (assembly GCA_007844125.1). Taxonomy (NCBI): domain Eukaryota; kingdom Metazoa; phylum Mollusca; class Bivalvia; order Cardiida; family Solecurtidae; genus Sinonovacula; species Sinonovacula constricta. Next base: position 63,572,532 of record CM017557.1, read on the forward strand.
CTGCTTGCATGTGTTTGTGTTTTATTTGCACAAATTACAAATATTGTTGTGTTTTTTTTTTTCTACTTTTGGAGACATTTAATACAATTTAATCATATTTCTGACTGTGATACCTGTTAAAACATCTCAACTTTTGAGTCTTAACCTTTAAGTACTCTAAAGGGCTGCCAAGAAACTAGATACATGTTTAAGCAAATGGAGGGCTGTTTAACTTTAAGCCTGAGTATATTAAAGTCATTTCCGATCTCCCAATTTTTATACACATCAAAGTTGTCAACTTATAAAAAGTTTTTCAACTTTCTGTTATCATTAAACAATACCTTTTGCCAATTTAAAAAAAAAAGCTCTTCTTACAAATAACTTTATGTTATAAGTTTATTTGAAGGAACAAAACATCAATCCGATTTTCATTATGAGCCCTTTATATTTGCCCTACTTCTGACTGGTTTATTAAAGTGTCAATACATTCAGCCATACATTTTTGTGATTCTTGTGCTTTTTTTGCTCCTATCGAGAATACATATGCATTAGTGTGTGAACTGTTTAATTCTAGATTTGTCTTATAGCTCATTTTCTATGCAATTGTATCTGCAAAATGCTTTTTTACTTCATTCATGGAAACAATTTGTTCTCTAGATAATATTATGAGCGTGATGTTTCACAAAAAATAATCAACAATTATAAAACATTTTGTCCATTTGAAAATAATAAGGCATTGATAATATGAGATGTTTTTAGCAATTTTGGTGACATGTTACTTAGACAGCACATTACAGTTATTCTTTAACACAGCTTCGGCATTGACAACAAAAAATATTTAAATTCACATACGTTAACTTAATTTTAGGCCACCGTTTTTTCCAATAAGAATGTATCCCTGTATAAACTAGGACATCACCGGTATTTGGATATCACTGGTTATTGGGGCAACAAGTACAGTCTTTTATTTGCAGTCAGCAGTGTGATGTTATACTGCTACTGGATTGCTTATTTATTGCAGATAAAATGTTAATTTATATGTGTTTATAAATCTGGCAAGAAAGTTCATTCACTCCTTATCATCATGAAGGCCTTAGTTGCATTAAAATCATTTTGTCATTTGTGATGTGAATTACCCAGCGTATGTTGCGTGAAAATATCCACTATCGGCTTAATATGGACGACTTCATTATAAATAATATTTACTTAATGTAACAGATTGTGTCTTAATTCTGCAAAAAAATATAAAAGTCAGGGGGGGAATCTATTAGGACCATCATCAATTGACTGCAGCTCATATATATGATGAGTAACATTCTTGGTTTTCAAAAAAAAGATTCATGTAAACTTTCCATGTAAGAAATCGGAAAGTGAAAAGAAAAGAAAAAAATATGAACAATGAAAATATTGTTCTAACAATGAAATGACTCTTGCAGGAACAAAAATAGAAATGGTAAAATCTATGTTCTTAAATAAAAACAGTAATTTCCTGTGCAACAATGTTAATGCACTTTTCTTTTAATTTTTCCTTAAATACTTTATGAGTAATTATTTAATTATATCAATGTAGCGGCTTGAAAGTACATGTACTACATTAATAAAATTGCATTAATTGATGTATTGTCTTTGCTGTGTTAATGATATATGTACTAAGGTACCTGTACTACACATTGTCAGTTTTATCACTGTTGTTGTAAATTGTTTTTTAATACAAATTGGCATTTAGCAGCTTCTCTTAAGCCATGAACAATCAGAAAATATATCTTGTTGATGATGTAACAAAATGTTTGCTATATACTTATTGTGCGAAGTAATTTGACTATTACTATATCCATATTTATAGTCTAATATTTGGAAACCATAACTTTTGTCACAAGAATCTAGTATAATTTATACTATTGTCTGTATATTATAGTGCATACCTCACAAATACTCCAAATATGTTGCGGCTTTGTGTATTGTAGTATGTATTTCTCATTGCATACAAATGTGTATTTACTTAATTAGACTTCATAAATTGTAAGTAACTTAATTTAAAAAAAAAAAAAGATAAAACTCTTAAGTATAAGAGACACTTCTTAAAATAAATGTAAACTTCACTTGTGTGACAAAATATATCTGATGTTCTTTTTTTCCCATAGTATGTCAGAAGTGGAGAATGTTTAAAAAAATTAATAATTATTAAAAGGTATTTTAAAAATAATCACTTTTTTTATTACTTGTCTCACTTATTGGACAATCAAAGTTCTGCTGTCCCATTATCACAACGTCATTTGCAAAATCCATTTCAAAAAGTCAGAATGTTTTTCTGAAAATTTCTATAAACAAAAATAGTATCAATCGTCAGCATAAATGATACCTTTCATAACACATATTTTGCAGTTACATATTTTGTATTCCTTTAAGCCCTCATGGTCTAGTGGTTAAGACATTAGACTTGTGATCAAAGGGTCCTGGATTCGAACCCAGCACCTGAAACAAAGTGTTAGTCCTAAAGTAAGGCTTTTTATCGCATATTGCCCCAGGTAGTTACTATCTAATCAGGAAGTGGAATGTTAAGAGGGATTATTATAAGTTGAAGAACTTCTTACCCAATTAAGTAATCGGGTTAAGTTTGGTTCATCTAAACAGACCTATAATTCTACATGTAATAAATTGAGGTTGCTGACTAAAAACCTGTCTGTGCCACACTGTATGGGCTTAAGACCCAGTCTAGAGAGGAAAAACAATTCATTTAAGGTGGTCTTCCACCGATTGTATGGTGCATGCATGATTCTACCCAGATAACGCTACTTTAAAGTTTAACGCAGGCAATAATGGATGACATATTTTTCAGAATAAGGACTATTATTGGGATGGTTGGAAGAACCATTAGTGTGATAAATATACAAAAAATATATGCAAGTGGTTAAACTTGTATTTCTTATTTGTGATGATTTAATGGTTTGTACAACAAAGCATCAACTCAATTGGGATCTTTCTTAGTGACCAGCCATTATTGTTAGAGAAAGACACCAGATAAGGCTCCAAGTAAATCCATTGGCAAAATTCAGATCAACTAGAAGATTTCTCATCACAAGATGTTCCATCATGTGATGTCACATCATGAGATGTCACGTCATGAGATGTCACGTCATATGATGCTCCAACTGGGATTCAAACCCACATGGTGGAAGGGATTGAGGAGTTACATGTAAGAGACTAACTGCTCGGTAATGGGTGCCATTTAAGAGTGTAAATTTAAGTATTGACTAAATGATACACATTGTATACGTATTGGCTGGAAGCCATATCTTGTGGTTTTAATAATGTTCATGAGTGATTACCTTCATCTTTGGTTGCTTCTAAAGTTGTTACATTTTTTTATGAAGCTCTATTATGTGATGTGAAAGATTGTACTATTAACAAATGTTAGATCTGTGTGAAAGAAATGTGAAAATAAAAAGAAAACAAATACCATCAGCTCTGTTGTTGTTACTGTGTTTCAAAAATCAGTTCGAATGAATTGTTCATGCATGAAGAGATACAGCTCTTTTGCAAACCACAACCTTGTCTGGCAGACAAACTGAAGGGAGATAATTCTAGTATACTGCACTTCCTCTTAATTAACACCAGGTACCTATAAACCAGGTTTGAAGTGGATCTATGTTGTAGTTATCGATATATTCTCTGGACAAGCTATTTGGATGGACTAGAAACATTTACAAAAGTAGATGAAAAACTTCTCATACCCTCACCACGTGGTCTCAAGTCCTGGTCGGGCTGAAAACTTTCATTTGGGGAGGTTTTTCAGCTAGCCTGTGGCGCACTGGTGGTTCTACAAAGACGTAAGTCTGGGGTCTTTCTCCACCAATAATTAATTGGACATCGCCAATATGACCATAATAGTATCAGTGCGATGTAACAAAAAACAAAAGTAGGTAACTATAAAATAACCTATACACCAAGTCTGAAGTAAATCCATTTTGAAGTTTTCAAGTTGCTTTTCGGACAAGACAAAAAGAATAGAAAAGGTTGCTAAAAAATAAATGTAGGCAGAGTTAAGATTCTTGTGCGCTGCCCTGCTAATCATTAACGTGTCTGTTCATCAAGTTTAAAATAAAACCATACAAAAGAATGCATTATTCTCTGGATAAGCTCAAGTTAAATGGAAAAAAGGATTGAAAAATAAATTAAGGAAATAATGCCTACTCATCACCAAACACCTATATACTGCGTTTAAAGTGATTCCCACTAGCAGTGTTCAGGTTATTTTTCTGACAGGACAACTAAGGGAGATTACTCATGAATTAAGGCCAGTAGAATTATGGTTCCTACTCATAAATTATGGCTGGCAGAATTATGGGCCCCAGACTACTCTTCTCCTTAAAGCCTGCTTTCTAAACATCAATTTGAAATTAATTTGTAAAATAGTTTTTTGAGATACATGTATGCTCGATACAAAACTGATGAAATGGAAACTATTTGTAACCCCACTCTCCCCGCTTTTTTGGTGAGTATAAAATTTTCTTATGTATTTTAACCAATACTTTTCAAAGCATTATTAGAAGTTAATTTTTTGTAATAATGCCACGAAGACATTTGTTATTTAAATCAAAGGAATGCACAATAGTTATAAAGATTTATAGAAGCCATGCCTCAGGCCTTTTAATTTGTTACTTTCTGATTATCTGTTAAATTATAAAATTGTGTCAAATTAAAACAAAGCAAACATGCAAAGAAACATTTTCTTGTATATTCTGTAATTTTTTATTCTAAATAAAATAGATGGTCATGATGATTTACACAATATAAGTGCATAACATACATTTTATCATGATTTGCCTTGTATTTTCATTCAATACACCCATTACATACTTTGTTATGTTACACAAGTGTAATACAGCTTTACATTTGATAACGCCATCAACATCATCATTATGCAGATCGTCTCATACCACTATTTCATCAGGTATTGTTAAAATTTTGTTAAATTGTATGTTGGCAATTAAAATCAAGTGAATCTGACACTTGTCAATTAATACACATTTAATACATTAATGCCATAGGCTCACTTACTATCACTTTTCTAAGCTCGTTTAATTAAAGTTTGTACTGAAACTCGTGTCGGATCCTCTATATACAAGGTAAATGATCTGTTACATACTTGTAAAGGTGTATAACAAATATCCAAAGCCATATTGTTTAAAATATTTTATTGATGCTGTTGTGATATCTTCGAAAGTAACAGTAAGGAACTGATGGGACATTGATAGACAGATAGGAAACAGGGTGGAGCTTTGCTAGGCTGGGAAACAGTCACTGTTGACTAACTACTACTTCATATTGTAGATTGATAACGTATACATTAAATAATATGAATGTTAAAACTTAGCATTTATCATAATCTGATGTACTCTCCTTAAGTCATTACGAGTGTCACTTTATACTCAAGTTATGAGTTTGGTTAAGAGTTTTTTCCCTTACAAACATCTTTTAGGATGAAGGTAAAAAACATCATTAGAGCTGCCTAGAGTGGGTATAAAATAAAACTGTCTCCACTTGTTAATTGATGTCCTTTGCTTTCTGGTTAACTCTTCAATAACAACAATGCTTCTTACCAAAAAAAAAAAAAATGCCCAAAGAGGACTTGTCATTTATACCATTGTCTGTCTTTCTTACTGGGTAACATACAGCTCAAGGGTCAATTATTAAATAACCTAGTTGACATTTGTTGGTGGTTTGGGGTTTCAAGACCTAGTCAGGGCAAGAACTTTTTAAATTGAGAAGGTATTCCAGCTGACCAGCAGTGCACTGATCAGTCTACCCAGACTTTTATCTAACACCTTCCTCTGCCAATAATGTGCTAGATTTTCCCAATATGACCATAATTGTGTTGGTGTAATGCAACGAAAAATAGAAGAAACATACAAAAAACTGGTGAATAGAATAAATAAAACTTAAATAGAATGGTGATACATTCCTTAATATTACAATGTTAGACACAACAATTTTAGACTGTGAATAAAAATTAACTTGCAAAATGAAAAGTATTGTTAAATAGCATTTTATTTTAATATACATAATTATATACTTATTATACACGTACATTACATACTAGATAAAAAATACAAAAACAATAACAACACATTGACTGGTTACTGTATTTTAAAATGTTTTTTTTAAATAGGGTATTTCCAGAAATTGTAGTTGGGGATGCCCGTTATATAACAATTTAAACAGAAAAAGCCCTGAGATAAAAAAAAATGTGGTCATAATAAAACACAAACGGCTATGGTCCTTTTGGTGATAATGTTCAGAGGTCATTTCTGCACACAATGGTAGTATAAAACTCTTCATAAGAGTAAGTTATTAATAAATGGTTGCTTTAAAACCATAAAAGATCCTTAGAGCCACCAAGCCACAAACTTCCACTTCCAAGATAAAAGAGAAATAACAACATGCTGGAAGTTCACAGCGGGGTGGTCATAAACCAAAAAGTGTGTGCTGTATACTGGGTGTCACACTTGATGGGCTTGAACTTACTGTACTGCAGTAGGTCAGCAGGACTAAAACAATCCCACCATACCACTAAAACTACAGGAGCCTGATTCAGCAGATTCATGCTTAAACAGTTTTCTATCCTATTGCAGATTTACATTCCAGTAGTAAGGAGCTCTTTATTATGTAGAAAAGGTCTGTCACTAACAAATTTAAAGAGACTTTACATATCAGTAGCAAGTGTTTATCTATAAATAGTTAAAAATCTAGCCTGATTTTACCCAATTCTTACTTCAAAGCCTGTTACCATAATTGAGGACAAAAAATAGTAGTTAATTGGAACTACAATAGAAGTGTACACAGACTTTTCTCAAGAAGAGTCTGGCCTATACCTCATTCTCAATGTAAATTCATAAAAATCTTTGCCATCGTTTTGTTTTATCTTATTATTCACATTGATTTAATACAAAATGTATATTAAAGCTCAGTTGTCAGGATATATTAAAAAAGCACAACTCTTTTTTCACCAACTTTTATGAGGTAACAGTTACCAAGATATAGTTTTCCATGGAAGTTGAACATAGCATGAGGCAGTTTTCTGTAAAATTCCTAGCTTACTTTCGTAAATAAATATGAATAAATAAATATTATAAAGACAAAATGGTTTCTCGTGCAACAATTTTCTGAAAATCCCACTTTTGTCTTAATTGTGTATCTCTTCTAAATATATAAGAAATGTTTGAAATTTTTTCACAACACTGGATTAGGCAGTGATATAGACAAGTAATCTACTACAGTCATTTGGTGCAGATAAATGAGAGGAGAAACTAACTTTTCACCTTTATGACCTTTAAAGGTGGTATTCAACACAATTAGAACCAAAATGTTTCTTCTCAAATAATGAAATACTAGTTAGTCATTGTTACTTGAAAAGGTCCTGCAAAATTCTGTTCACTGATGCCCAAGATATCTGTAAACAGTGAAGCAAAAATCCCTACTCATCATTGCAAACAGGTATATCCTATCCAAGCCACGCTGCACAGTTAGCTATTTTTTTACTAAAAAACCATGTGCCTTAGTACTTTTAAGAACACATTACATACTCATCTGGGTAATAAGTGCTTACGTTAATGTCTCTTTTAAGCTGAAATCTAGCTCAGTCTTATTTATAGATTTGGAAAGGATGGACATTTAAAACGCTTAATTTTACAATTTGTGCTGTTGACACTTGTGATTGTCTTATAAACAGACTTTCTTTAAGCTAAAGTATAAGTTTATGCATCAATTCTGCCTATATACCCCAGAACAGTTGTAAGAAATGTCTACATGTATTAGATATAGTCAAACAGTAAGATGCCTACCTTTATTGCATAAATGTATACTTAATAAAATATTTTAATAAAAGTGATCACGAACTAAACTAGTTAATACAACATATGTTGGATAATCAAATGTGTGAGGTAGATCTAAAGGAGATTAAAGACACAAAAGAATACATAGCACCCTGGCCTTAGAAATAATAAAAGATGCTGCATCTCTGATATTATAATGATAGATTCAGATCTTAGCCACTTGAGCAACTCTGCTAGCTAAATGATTTTGTTAATAAAAGTTGTATAGAATGCTTAGTTTGTTTACTTGGTGAAAAACAATAAAATTATGCTGCATTCTCAAACAATATTATTTTTACCATTTTATTTCAAAACAATTAAAATTATATTCTTTCATTTATCAAAAAGACTAAATAATTAACTTCTACTGTTTCAATTTACCTCCGATGCATTTTTCATCTTCTCAACCTAAAATGAATCATTTACAAAATCAATTCTGAAATCTCCGACACATCAATGAACGTCTGTGCACGAGATGTGAAATAAAAATCTATTTTAATTTGCTGATGGACACAAAATATTATCACCAAGATAATAAGGAAACATTAACGACAATTCATTGGTTTATCAGCAACTTATGAGTCAGATATGTACCTTAATTTCATCAGAACCTACACATTTTTTATTTAAATGTTTTTATTTTACGATCTTCTCCATTCTCTCTCACTGAGTTGAGGGTATTCTTCAGAACTTCTTTCTAAGCACTTCTTCAGAGTGTAAAATGTAGGAGGTTTGTAGAACAGCTATTATTTCAAAAGCATTTTTTTATATAAAAAAGCAATGACTGTTTTAAAATTAAAAACTTTACTTTATAGTTATTTCACATAATACATAAAGTAATAGATTTGTAGTCAAGATGGCCAAAGTTTATGCAAATGGAAAAAAAGATTTGAAAAACAAAAATATTCTTCTGCTCAATGGATGAAGCAGAACCTACTCAGCCAGCAAACTCTTTATTTCCTAATATAACTTACTGTGATAGAATCAATTAGTTTCCTGAAAATGACATATTTTATCGTATTTTTCCCTTCTTTAAACCCTTAATATAAAAAACTATGCATAGTAAACTGGAAAAACAGTTGTCAGGATAGAGCTGTTATCATGAAGTGATGGTTTGTCTCTCAACTAGTTTCTGGAAGATTCCGTCTTGGATCCTCATCAGTTCCTTGTATGTTCCTAGCTCCGCTACACGGCCGCTGTCTAGAACAGCTATCTGGTTAGCCGATCTGATGGTAGACAAGCGGTGAGCGATGGTGATAACAGTCCGCCCAACCATCATCCGATCTAATGCCTCCTTCACGTAGTATTCACTCTCGGCATCTAATGCACTAAAAAATAAACATGTACATGTAGTTAAGTCTAGGGACTTGAAATTTAAGTGTATGTAAATGTAGTTTAATTCTAAGCACCTGAAATTTATGTGTATGTAAATATAGTTAATTCTAGGCACTTGAAATTTAAGTATTAGATGTTTGGTAGGCCGATAATAGAGTTTCCACTCAATCAATCTTTTACCTTTTCCTTAACATATTTCAATTGTCTGTGGTTAAAAAATAATACTATAAAACTTATTTGATAATAAATAAAGAAGATTTAAACAGGTAGCTAGTGAAAAAGGAAAAGACAAACTGTAACTGAAGTAAATATTTGTTTTTATATTGTTTTTAAAATACATGGTCATTATGGCAATGTCCAGTAATTTTTGTGGACAGAAGACTCCAGACAAATGCCTGGGTTGACAAATGGCGCACTGCAAGTTAGGTGGAAGACCTTCTCACATTAAGTCCTTTGCGCTGAATCATACATGAACCAATGCAGTGAGAAGCTAAGCAATCGAAGATTCAATCACTTTGCCCAGACACCTTGAAAACATTTAAAAAATTACTTTTTAAAAAATTATGGTTTAAAACCAGGACCTACCAGATACTCTGCTGAGTCTAGGTACATGAATGTTTTATGTAGTTTTATTATGATTGCCACCAGGGCAATGTTTTCAGATTTCAGCATAGCCTTTGTTAGGAATATGGCATGTTTTATTTGGTGTGCAGTTTACATCGGTTAAATGTGAGGCTTATTGGCTTTGACATGAAAAGGGGTTCACCTTGACTAACACATTGTGTGGGGCTTGCATAGTTTCAAGTTAATTAAAATGACTTTAACTTACAATTTATTCCAGGGTTTATTGCTAAGATAACTTTATTGAATACTTACCTTGTGGCTTCATCCAAAAGCAATATTTTGGGGTTCTGAAAAAAAAAGTTGAATTGTATGGTATTTGAAAATACAATGTTTTTGATTAGTAAAAAATAAACAAGAGATATTTGTAAGTATTTGTATATAAAACAAAAATCCTGTTAAAGGTCTCAATGACCTTGACCTTTGTGTCAATGAACCAAAAACAGATAGGTGCTATCGACTCATCATGATCAATGTATCTACAAATTTGAGAAAGTGGACAGTCTGTAGATCTGACTGATCAATGTCTGAAAATAATATGTCTACTTTAAAAGTGTGTATAAAAAATAATAAAAATAGCTACATAAATGCAATGTTCATTATCAAAGGAATTTTAAAAAACAGAATTTATATATATTTATTAGTTATTTAAGTTGAAGTTCTTATTATTATGCTAAATTAATACTAATCAACATAATCTGTACTAATTACATACATACAGGGAACACAGACAAAAATATAACTACACTTTAAATTAAAAAAAAAGACAATAAATAAGCTTCTATTAAGTAGCACTGTACATGAAATAAAAATTAAACACTGTCTAACATTATTAAATTATAACACATTTACCTATATTTAATTAATATTGGGACATAATTTTTTGTTCTATACAATAATGTCTCATTTTAAATAAACTTCTGATAGTATTGGCTATTCTGAATCTTTACAAACCACTTTAAACAAGAGACAAAACAAACACAATATAACCTACCTTCAAAATTGCCCTCGCAATAGCTATTCTTTGTCTCTGACCGCCTAAAAAATATTAAAAGAGTAATCTTTAATAATTTTACAGATTTATTTCATATTCTAAAACTCATAAGAGATAAAAATCTGTGATTGCATACGTTTATAAGAATCTTCTGTTGATTTTTTAAGTTGGCGGACAAATGACCACATAACTTGGCAAACAAACAGCCCCTTGATCATATAACTTAGATGACAAAACAGCCACATAAAATCACAGCTCAAACTTTTTCACCAGACACTTAGTCAAGTCAAGGGTGACACATCTCAATTCATTTAACTCTTTCATTCATAGTTCATCTATTATTCTGAAAATTTACTTGACTTTGTTGTTTTTCTTTAAAAGAGATAAACTAATTTTAATAAATGTATGTTCAACTTGTAATAAGTACATTTAAGGCTGAACCAGTCTACATATAAACCCTTAGTCATGCAGATTCTGAGAATGATTGTGAATGGTTTGTAAAAGTACTTTAATAGCATATACATGCAGGTAAGGGTTAACCATCTCAGGGATTTACACTACTTTTTTATTTCAGGGGTCCACTGGATGTAGGATCTAGGACAACAAGGGTCCAGCATGAAAATTTAGGGGGTCCAAGTCATTTTAGTAGTAGAAATTGAACATTATAGCCATATAATGGCTTCATTAGTATTTGTAAATAAACACTGAATAACATTTCCAAACACGTTAATGAATCCGAACAGTAGAGCATTCCAAACAACATCCTGCTGTAAGCAAAAGCGCTTAAACTATTGGCTTTTAATTTTAACGTGCGCATTGACTGGCTCGTAAATTTACATACACGATGAGGAGGTAAGAAATTTATAGCATTGGAAATGTCAAGGACAAATTACCTGATAACCAAAACATATAATGCTGAAATGAGTTATTCTGAGCATATCTTGTGCACGCATATGGATGCAGACGTTATTTTTGTGCTGTGATTCATGCATATATGGACGCAGGACCCTGCATCGGGTACATCCTTGCATATTAAAAGTAGTCATTAATCTGTATAAATTACAATAACATAGAAAGAAGCAAATATAAGAATGATAACAATTTTTTTTTATAAAGCTATAGTGCTGCCTTCAATGTGTAGAACATGCTGTGAACACCTGTCACATTATCTTGACACAGGGCCAACCAGTTGTGGAGCTACCCTTATAATATGCTTGAGCAATAGCGAAGGGAGCTGTACCACTACCATTTTTAATGTCTTTGGTATGTCAGGGTATCGAACCCAGGGGCTTCCCGTACCTGGAGCTGATGCTCCATTATTAAAGGAAAAAAGGGCTAAAGAGAAAGAAGGGCTGAGGAAGGCTATCATACACGTTATTCATACTTGTTCTGTATAGAGAAAATATGCACAGCCAAATCCTATGTCCATTAATTTTCATTATTATAGTGGAGTTTGGGGTCTTCTTAGTCATCTACTTTTAATTCATTCAATGTTCATGTACCAAGCTTTTCTATCCCCTTAACTAAAAACGATTTTATAAACAGTCCACAGGTGACAAAAACTCATTTCATAAACAACTCAATGATGTCAAAAACTAATTTATAAAAAACTCACTGATGACAAAAACACATTTCATAAACAACTCATTGACAAAACTCATTTCATAAACAACTCATTGACAAAAACTCATTTCATAAACAACTCATTGATGACCAGAAATTGTTTCATAAACAACTCACTGATGACCAAAAAATATTTCATAAACAATCCACAGATGACCCAAAACTATTTTATAAACAACCCATGGATGCCTAATAAATATTTTATTAACAACCCACATATGACCAAAAATATTTCATAAACAATCCACAGATGCCCAAAAATTGTCATTAAAAACATGGATGACCAAAAATTATTTTATAAACAACCTAGAGATGATCCAAAATCATTTCATAAATACCTGACAGCATCATTCCTCTCTCTCCCACCAAGGTATCAAATTGTTCAGGGAATCGTCTGATGAACATCAATGCATTTGCCTTGCTAGCAGCTTCTTCTATCATATCCATGGTTACAGCAGAGGGATCAGAGGCACCATAGCGAATATTGTCAGCAATAGAGCAGGCAAACAAAGTGGGCTCCTGAAAATATCAATTATTCAAGATAAAAGTTGTATAAAACAGTGTTTTCATAGGTAAAATCTGTATTTAAGAAAATAATATACATTTTATCAGCAAAAATTTGCACAGCTTAATAGTTAATGTAGCATTAAATATATTTATATTTATAATGCGGTCCTTTATAGCACTGATTGGTTTTATGGACATCGCCTATATTTATAGTGATTGGCTTCATGGACACTGCAGTCAAGATTAAGATACAGTCAATTAGAGGAAGACTGCAGATAAATGGTTGGAAACATTTACACATCATACATAAGACCATGAAAGTTTTGCTGTGACACAAACTTGTTTGCTGCAAAACAGAGAAAGGTGTAAATTTAACTGATTGAAGTCCTCACTGCAGTAACTGTCTAGTTGAATACAAACACATTTGCAAACACAAATATATAAATATCTTTTTTAGAAAAATTAAACCTACATAATTATGCATAAAAGCAATTTCCAACTATCATTGCAAATGTCAGTTAACTCAATATTGCAGATATGCTGGACACAAATAACAAAACAAAAACAAATATATAATTAATAGTTACTTTGAACCTACCTGACTGACAACAGCAATGTTTTCCCTCAACCAAGATGGGTCTAAATCCTTGATATCATAACCATCAAGCATGATTTTACCTGCAAAAAAAATGTAATTGTGTGTTTTTTTTATTTTACAATTGTTCTCTGTTTCTATATTGGTACGAACTGGCAGCACACTGTTTATACAGTTTTAAATGAATTAAAAACTACTTAAACACAGTGCTTTTATAGTTATAAAAGGTTTTCTCACTGCAAATGATATAAGAAAACCATATCTACATTAATTAATTTTATTTCCATTTTATTTTTAAATAAAAATATTGGCCTTTATGCAAGTCAGGCGACTTGAAATTATTTAGAAAGAAATCTGTAACTTACACAACAATGCTGTGTTTTGTTTGTTTTTAAATACATCACAGTGACGGATTATGGTCATTATAGCGATGTTCAGCTATTTAGTGCAGAAATACCCCCCAAAAATGTCTGGGTAGAACCACCGGAGCACCAGCATTTTGGCTAGAAGACCTTCCCACATTAAGTCCTTCACCCCAGAAGAGGCTCAAACCCAACAGTGAGAGACTAGGCATTCAGAAGAGTTATGCAACAGTACCTCTATGCCACGAGCACCTCAATACACTACAATGCAAGACATAATGTAAATGTTTACTATAAATTAAGAAGTGACAGAAAGTATGTCAAGCTTCAGTTATAAGCTTTTTCTGACATGTTTTAACATATTACTATTCTAGTAAATCTACCTTATGAGTTCATTATTTGTACCCTATTACAATATAAAATAAACAACTTTACTAAGTGAAATTATGTAATCTTGCATCACTTTCTCAAAACAGAAAAGCCCTGTAGCTTGGATGCTCTTTATATACATGTACTTATTTTCTTGAATCATGGGCCTTGTGCCTAATGTAAGATGATTTGTTCTCACAGAAGAAAAGAAGTAATAAAAAAGATAACTTATAGCTTATTATAAGCATGTGTCAAATATAGTTTGAAAGCATAGGTATATTTGAGCAAGGAATGGGTGCCTTAAATTTCTGCATAAACTCTTGTGACCATGATTTTGAACGACTACCTCAATTGTAAGTTAGAGCAAATTCGTATTTTTTTTTATCTATATGTTCATTCTTTCCAAACAATGTATAAATAAGCACTATAGAGATTTCTTCTAAAAATAGTCATTTATGTCTAAACCAATTACCTGGATGTTGATTATGATGTAATCTCAAAAGTCAAAGGTCATATTTGTTTTCTTAATTCATAAATAGCTTACTGTACCATGTGGCTCAGATAGGAATTACATGTTTGATAATTGGGTGTCATGCTTACGTTTCACATAGATGCAGACTATCAATAAATAGCATTTCTCAGTATCTCTTCACGGAAAGAACTGAACTGTTGTTTAAGAAAGAAATGTTAGTTAACTGTCCAGATACCACCTTAAGATAAAAATGATAGCAAATACTGTAAAAAAAAAGCCCTATTTTTCACCTTGACTTACACGTCAAAAATACTATCAGTACAAACCTGATGAAGGATCATAGAATCGCAGCAACATGTTCCCTATTGTCGACTTTCCTGAACCGCTGGAGCCAACAAAGGCTGTCACTGACCCAGCTGGCATATAGATGCTGAGATCTGATAAGATAGGAGCATCTGGGCGTGAAGGATAGGTGAAGCTGACATTGTCTAGCACAATCTCACCAACCACAGGCTCCTCAGGTACAAGTCCACCTAAATGTTCAGAGAGTACACAGTGACTGGTTTAGTTTATGTAGAAAACAAATTTAATAAGCATCCACAATAGTCAAAGTCACTCACTACTATGATATGAGGCTAGCAACTACTAAAATCTTCACTAAAATACCATTCATCATTTTCATCATCCATATAATCATCATCATGACCTCTGCAATCCCTGTCATCACCACTTTCAGCACTATCATCATCACCAATGTCTCCACCATCCACATCATAACCTGTCTGCCATCCACCATCACAAATATTAAAGGTGATTGGCACATCGTCACCGCTATAAGTATCATCACTATTACAGTTCTTAATTTAAAGTCTTTTAAGGGAAGCAACTGGCAATGTAAGAGAGTTGCAACTGCTTAATCTATTTATGCATGGGCTCAAATCCTAGACTAAGAGAACATTTTCATTTGAAGGCCTTTCAGCTTACTTATATGCTGTCAGGAATTATGCCTTGATATTTGTCTGTGGTTTATCTATTAAACTTATAGCACAAACTGCCCTTATCAATATACTGGTAATGTAGCACTTTTCAAGGTTATAAACTGCTACTTCTTTGTTGGGATTGTTTCATACAGGGAATCTCAGAGAGCAATGTATCTATTTTTCAACTTCAATCAAAGAAATATATTTTACACTCAAACAAGGATTGAACCATACATAAAATCTAAATATATAATTAAAAAAGCAAACCACTGTCACACATTTTTAGTAAACAGTTTATTAAGCATATTACAATTGTATGAATACAATGTCTGCCAAGTTAACTTATGACAAAGATTTTTGACTCAACATTATTTGTAATTTCCTCTTACACATGTATTTAAGGCAGTTACTTTATAAAAACAACATATAATGTTATATTCCTTGATGACATTGTGAATACAAGGGGAGTAAAATTAATACAGCGTAGTAATGAAAACTACAAATATAACTCCTTTTATGACCTTACGGTCACATAAACATGTTAAAATGGAGAGATTTCGTTTCAGCATGATATATCTCATTATATTTTTTGTTGCCAATCAGTGTTATGAAAATATCAATCAATACTTCCTGTAACTCCATATTAAGTAATCTGCAAATATTCTGTATTTTTATTTTGTTTAGAAATACATCACAGCAACAATTATGATTATAAAACTATGTCCTGCTATTTTTGGTGGAGGAAGATCACTTGTGTCTGAGCAGCACCATTGGCAAACAGCAAGTCAGCTGGAAGTCCTTCCCACTAAATCCACTGAAAGACTAAGCAGTCATAGGCATTACAACTTGGCAGCTTTTCTACAATGCTACAGGCACACCCTTTTCAGTATAAAAAAAAATAAAGTTCAGACTTACCTGAGAGAGGTATAAGAGGCTGTCTGTATGTAAGCTCAAAGATCCGAGTACTGGCCCCAAGTCCTTTCATTATTTCCGAGTAAAACGAGGACATCCCTGAAAACAGAGATTTGATATTATAAGACAATGACGGTAATTGTTTGACTCAGAAACAGATGTTGTGGTTCTTTAGAGTTTGACTTAGTTATACAAGTATTCCTTTTAGACCAAATCCAAACAAGTATAGCATCACAATTTTTTCACAAAAAGTATCACAAACATGCAGAGAACCCGCTTCATTACTGTCCTCGTGAACAAATGTTATTCCATAAGTGGCACTGTTCTGGGACCAAAAATATATTCATTTAACATCTTAATAAAGTATTGTTACCAAAACAGATCTTGCTAAATGCTGTTTATTGATGTCCTACACCGGTCTGAAAAGTGTACCATAATGCCACAATCGTCATTACAGTCATGAATTTTCTATCTGAGCCACGCTGGCAAGTTAGCTATTTATAAACTAAGACAACCACATGACTACTTATGTCTGAGCTCATCCACGTCATACGCTTGTGACATCGATGTCTTTTTTTAGCAGAAATCCCAATCGTTCTTATTTATAGAAGGGAAAAGAGTGAACATTTTAAGTGTTGATTAACAAGTTTTACTGCTAAAAAAATTAAGATACTGCTGAAAATCATCAAAGCTTAGACTGAAGTGTGATGTTTCTCTACAGAAGCTAGTAAACAAATACCTCAAATAGAGGTCCCATGTTGACACATATATTAGATATAGTCAAACTGTTGAATACCATATTTGAAAGCACTATCAACTGATGATGCTGTGATTTATCATGGTTTAAACAAGGGACATAACTAGGTAAAACAGTAAACAACTACAACAACTGTTACTATGAAATAATGCTCTGCATTATCTTAGACAATTTAGTAATAATTCTTGTTTTGCTGATATTAATAATTTAATGATGCAAGTTTCTGTGCTAGCACATCCATACAAAAATCTTTGTATTACAGTAGCTGACTGCCTGATAATCTGTGTATGCTTATAGGCGAAGATCTCTAACTAGAAATCATGTTATCTGAGAATACATTATTTTTAGAATTATTACACAAAAGATCATGTAAGTCACATATTACTATTCAACTTATCATTGATGTGAAAATTGTGTAATATTACTAATTGTGAAAAGTTTCAATTCTGTTAAGACTTTAGGATTAATTGTTGAAATATTTCTTGGTCAAAGCATATGGCTAGAATTTAAGGTGCAAGCTGAAGAGATTGAAAGTATTTTTTGTCAACAGATATCAATGAAAAGAATGTCCACATTAACCATGTACCTACCACTAAGGGAAACACCTATATATGCAGCATAGAGGAGAAATGCAGACAAGTCACCAATAGTTAGCAAGGACTCATTCATCATCATACCCCCAGCATAAAACACAGACAGCACTATTAGGTTCCCAGATAGACCAGTCTGAAATGTGAAAAAAAGTTTCCTTTTAATAAATATTAATTATTAAATTATGTTTGTTTGTATGTGGATTGTTGGACATTATACCATGATTGGGAGATGAAGTGCGCAGGCATTACCATGATGGTTAATTTCTAACATCTCAATGACCAACCATGATATATCTGCCAACAACTCACGATGAACAAAAATTATTTCCATTCTAACATGACCACTTAATTTATGTTCGCTCTATTTAACTGCCTACATAATCATGCTGTCATATTGCAACCATAGGTTGTTCTATCAATTGAAGTGCCCGATAAATATTGTTGACCGACACTTATAGCAGACAACATAAAAACTTCAGCAAAAAACACACTTTTAATTCATACTTTTTAAATTTGATCAATTTCAGTCATTTACAACAGCAGCTAACATGCATTATTCACAACCAAGCAGACATGTAATACAGTGAAGAAATGTAACAAATGCATTCCAAGTTTTCTGTCACTTTTGATCATTCAGCAAGTAGATGAACAACTTTTTAAAAAGTAAGATACTGAACAATATAAAACGAAGACATTAAATGTAAATTGCTATTCAACTAATGTTCAAAATTTTCCCACCTCATTAACATTATAACATGTATCGTAAAATGGTTAACTTGAGAATATAACCTTATTTTCAAAGTGAAAAAAGTAAAGGAATGGTCAGATTTTAAGACACAAGATTGATAGAAACAGACACTAAAGCAACTTAGCAGACAACATTTTACTTGCATTGTTAACTGGCAAAACAGAAACAACTAAGTCTGTACTGATTTCTATGACATAAGTTATATTCTATAACACTTTCTCACCTAATTTGTTGCAATAGAATTCAGCCTGGAAACTGTCAAATGTAGAATTTGCACCATGTGAAGATGATTTGTAAAGAATGGTTTATCGGTTGAAGATGAAGATGCTCGATAAAGGGAACAGCTATAAGTATGTGTCTCAGTGATGTCTAATCTCCATAGAGGGAACAGCTATAAGTATGAGTCACGGTGTTGTCTAATCATTGATCGTGGCTAAATATACCAGTGTTTGTTTTTCTATATGCTAATTATTGAGAATATATGAGTTGTGTTAGAATAAGATTTTTTCTGTTTTTAGATGAATCTTTACTGCGCAATTCAGCAATGACATATTTCAAGGCAATAGATTTGCACTTGATATCAGTTAAGAACATAGAGCAAATGT
This sequence comes from Sinonovacula constricta, assembly GCA_007844125.1. NCBI lineage: Eukaryota > Metazoa > Mollusca > Bivalvia > Cardiida > Solecurtidae > Sinonovacula > Sinonovacula constricta. Next base: position 63,591,855 of record CM017557.1, read on the forward strand.
AAAAGGTATTACATAGTGGTGATTTCATATCAATCAATATTATTTTTTTATAATTAATTTCCTTTAAGCATTTAATTAAATTTCTTAGGAAGTTATAAATAGAAAAGCCCACTGCCTTTTTTACCCAAGATTCATTTGTTATTCTTAAATTAATGTTACAACCAAGTAAGTTAACAAATTATGCACATACCCCACCCCAGAAGATGCCGCTAGCCAGGGCCTCTTTGTACGCCAGATCCAGGACCTTCTGCAGGGCCTCGTTATACTTCCCCACTTCTACCTTCTCCTTGACAAAGGCTCTTACGGTGCGTATGTTGCTCATTCTCTCCTCAGCAACCTGTGTCACAAGAATGAAGAATTAAAAATTTCATGGAATAAAATTAACAGTGGTCATTTAACATTTTGCAAGCATATAATAGGTAATCATTTTAACACAGATTGCTTCAATATAAAATAAATATTACAAATCACCCTAATTGCCACACCTGATTGCCCCAGCTTGCCGAAGGTTTGAATGATGTTTATATTTAAACAGTTTATCAATCTAGGTATTATAAATGTATGTCATTTGTTAGTAGTAAGTATGGACGTATCAGATGCCACACTGAAAGAAGTTTGAAACAGCTAGATACATCAGGAAGTAAATGTTCTTTTTATACTTACTGCAGTGGCATCTGCCAATGACTCCTGTGTCCTCTTGGTGAGTGATTTTATATACCTTCCATAGTAAATAGACAGAATTGCCACAGGTGGCACAATACCAAGAGCAATAAGTGTCAGCTTTGGAGACACATACACCTTTAAATAGAAAACAAATGCATTATTATTTGTAGGAGTTGTTTGAAGTTTGTTTGTTTTTTTAATCTTTTAGGTCAAGATTCCAAATACAGCTTTGTTGTGGTGTTTATAATATAGTTTACATAGCATTATTCAACAAAGTGAACATATCAATTGCAATAACTGTCACTTACTGTGAAGATAAAAATATCTAGAAATAAAATGTTTTACTCCTGTTATATAATTAAGATGTGTCAACTTAAAGACTAACAGCATTGGTAAAAATGTGTTATATGTCAGAAGCTGCACAACGTACTAGTAAGTAGACATTTATCCTGGAAAACCGGGAAAAGTCCTGATAAACTGCAAAGGAGCATGGAAGCTTGATCTTTTTCCGACAGTAAATACAGTAAATTTCTAGACACATCTTACAAGTTGTTTATTTTACAAGTTATATAACAATTTCTATCTATGCATGCTGAAAAAAGACACTAACAAATTTAGACTAAATATAAAATTTTCATTTGATTTAATTAAATGAATCAATTACTAACCATCATGCCAATAGATCCACCTGCTTGAGCCAGGGACCGCAACCCATCTGAGATGTTGAATGTTACACAGTTACCAACCATAGAAGTATCTGAAGAGAGGCGGCTGATCAGCTCACCTGTCTTTGTCTTGTCGAAAAAACTCACTTCCTGCTTCATAATGGAGGAAAACAACATAGACCGTATCTTCATGATGATACGCTCCTCTGAAAATAATAAATTAATGAATAATAACTGCCAATTCATACAAATATTGACACTGCAGCTACTTTTACGAAAAGGTCGTAATCATTCAGAAAGTAAGATTTTTATACAAATAAAGTCATTCATTAAAATCCCTGATGATGTGCTCTACAAATTGTTACCAAAGCAGAGTAGGGAAAATATACACATACTAGTACAGGTTTTAATTACTGTTTATTGAAAAATGTATTGCAGTAAATAATTTATCATATATCAAGTGTGTATGGGTCTTTGACTTTAAAATAACTGCTGTTGAAAAAATGCAAATATGAGCACTATTAGTAAGCACAATTGAATATCAACCTTAACATATATCAGCAAAAATACTTTATTCACAATATATATATGATATATATAATATATTACCTGCAATACTCATCAGATACACTCGACCAAAGTTGGCAAGACCCCCAATTACAAATACAATCAGCAGCATGGAGCAAAATGAGTTTAATTTCTCCATGAGGGTCCCATCATGAGCTGCTGTATTTATGATATCTATCACCTTTCCCATGCAATAAGGCACAGCCAGTGTCACGCCACTTGAAACAACAAGGAAGCATATTGCACCTGAAAAGAGAGGCAACAGACAAAGATGTTCGGTGAATTTCACAATCTTCTTGATAACAAAGACTTGCAAACAAAACAAAAAAAGTATTAAGCAGTTCAATTTACGAATATTGAGATTTAGTTAATAATTGAAGTAAGGCATAAATTGATATACTCTATATACCTGCTATTCGAAGGTTTTCAGATGATGCTATCTGCAATAGTCTTTTTATTTCATTGATTTTTGGTTGTTTAATTCCCACAGGTACTGCTTTTTCATCCTTAGGTACTTCCTTCTTTTCCAATTTACGTCCTTTGGAAAAGTACCTTTGCTGATTATATACATATTTCTTGCTAGCATTTTGTACTTTAAAAACATTTCTCACTTTAATTACATCATAGTTTGAACTGAGTTTTCCACACCACAAACATGTTTTAGGCAAACAGTGTACATTTTTTGCTGCAATTTTCAATAGTTTGGTGTGTAACCTTAACATTGTTAAATGTCTATCCTTTAATCGATATCAACTAAGGCATTTAAGATGTGTTTTCATGGCATCTACTAGTTAACACCACAATGAAAGCATTTCTTCCACCGGTTCCTAAACTTGCTGTACCGGTTTGGGTCAGTAGACATGCATGTCCTTCAAAATTGTCTTACGCAATTTTGTACCAATTAATGTTGTTTTCAATTAAATAAAACATATTTAGCGTTCAGTCTCAAGGAAAACAGTACCGAAACAATCTATGTAATAAAAGTATGCATTAAAAATCTTATCTAGAACATATGCTTAAACGATGCTTCTGACATTGATCAACGTGTGTGTAATCACGATAAAAACGGAGCAATGACACAATCCGAATGATGTAAACACGAGTTGGTTCTCAGCTGCTACAGACCGTAGAAGGGAAGCAGGGATGCAGAAGAATATCAAACATCGCGAAAAGCTAAAAGCAAGTGCCGTCAAAATCTAAAAGCAACCGGCGTGTAGAACAACACTACATATGCATATAAAGCATATGTGAATCAGCGTAACGTTTAAATTGCGGCACAAAGAACGACGGCACACGGGCCCAAATAATTGTCTTACTATCTGATATACCGTATTATGCATTTATTTTACGGCCTAATAAACATACATACTGAGAATTTCCATAATCAGCCGGTGAATAATCTCGTGCTTCGTACAGAATAAGATTACATTGCTAGGAACATTTTACCTCTATTTGTTGAAGCAACATCAGTCTGTAGATGGGTTAACATAAAAAGGCTTTAGCAATGGCTTATATCTAGGTTTACTTTACTAAGCAAACTCCAATGATACCTTATGGCAAATATTGGTTAATATCTAGGTTTAATTTGTTAGCGCAACGTCCGTCCATACTGTTACCATAAAATAGCACATATTGGGTCATATCTAGGTATAATTTGATAGAACAACGTCCGTCCATACCATTACCCTAAAAAGGAAACATATTGGGTATTATATAGGTATAATTTGTTGGAGCAACGTCCGTCCATTACCGTAACCATAATATGGCACATAAAGAGTAATATCTAGGTATAATTTGTTAGAGCAACGTTCGTCCATACTGTTACCGTAAAATAGCACATATTGGGTATTATCTAGGTATAATTTGTTAGAGCAACGTCCGTATATACGATTACCCTTAAAGGAAACATTTTGGGTATTTTCTAGGTATAATTTGTTAGAGCAACGTCCGTCCATACTGTTACCATAAAATGGCACGTATTGGGTCATATCTAGGTATAATTTGTTAGAGCAACGTCCGTCCATATCGTAACCATAATATGGCACATATTGGGTATTATCTAGGTATAATTTGTTAGAGCAACGTCCGTCCATACCGATACCATCAAATGGCACATATTGGGTATTATCTAGGTATAATTTGTTAGAGCAACGTCCGTCCATACCGTTACCCTAAAAAAACATATTGGGTTATATCTAGGTATAATTTGTTAGAGCAACGTCCGTCCATACCGTAACCATAAAAGGCACATATTGGGTATTATCTAGGTATAATTTGTTAGAGCAACGTCCGTCCATACTGTTACCATAAAATAGCACATATTGGGTATTATCTAGGTATAATTTGTTAGAGCAACGTCCGTCCATACCGTTACCCTAAAAGGAAACATATTGGGTATTATCTAGGTATAATTTGCTAGAGCAACGTCCGTCCATACCGTTACCCTAAAAGGAAACATATTGGGTATTGTATAGGTATAATTTGTTAGAACAACGTCCCTCCATACCGATACCATCAAATGGCACAGATTGGGTAATATCTAGGTATAATTTGCTAGAGCAACGTCCGTCCATACCGTAACCATAATATGGCACATAATGAGTAATATCTAGGTATAATTTGTTAGAGCAACGTCCGTCCATACTGTAACCATAATATGGCCATAATGAGTAATACCTAGGTATAATTTGTTAGAGCAACGTCCGTCCACACCGTTACCATAATCTGGCACATAATTAGTAATATCTAGGTACTATATGTTACCATAAAATGGCACATATTAGGTAATATCTAGGTATAATTTGTTAGAGCAACGTCCGTCCATACCGATACCCTTAGAGGAAAGATATTGGGTATTATCTAGGTATAATTTGTTAGAGCAACGTCCGTCCATACCGATACCATCAAATGGCACATATTGGGTATTATCTAGGTATAATTTGTTAGAGCAACGTCCGTCCATACCGATACCATCAAATGGCACATATTGGGTATTATCTAGGTATAATTTGTTAGAGCAACGTCCGTCCATACCGATACCATAAAATGGCACATATTGGGTAATATCTAGGCAAAAGTTGTTAGAGCAACGTCCGTCCATACCGTTACCCTAAAAGGAAACATTTTGGGTATTATCTAGGTATAATTTGTTAGAGCAACGTTCGTCCATACTGTTACCGTAAAATAGCACATATTAGGTATTATCTAGGTATAATTTGTTAGAGCAACGTCCGTATATACGGTTACCCTTAAAGGAAACATATTGGGTATTTTCTAGGTATAATTTGTTAGAGCAACGTCCGTCCATACTGTTACCATAAAATGGCACGTATTGGGTCATATCTAGGTATAATTTGTTAGAGCAACGTCCGTCCATGTCGTAACTATAATATGGCACATATTGGGTAATATCTAGGCAAAAAATTGTTAGAGCAACGTCCGTCCATACCGTTACCCTAAAAGGAAACATATTGGGTATTATCTAGGTATAATTTGTTAGAGCAACGTCCGTCCTTACTGTTACCGCAAAATAGCACATATTGGGTATTATCTAGGTATAATTTGTTAGAGCAACGTCCGTATATACGGTTACCCTTAAAGGAAACATATTGGGTATTTTCTAGGTATAATTTGTTAGAGCAACGTCCGTCCAGACTGTTACCATAAAATGGCACGTATTGGGTCATATCTAGGTATAATTTGTTAGAGCAACGTCCGTCCATATCGTAACCATAATATGGCACATATTGGGTAGTATCTAGGTATAATTTGTTAGAGCAACGTCCGTCCATACTGTTACCATAAAATAGCACATATTGGGTATTATCTAGGTATAATTTGTTAGAGCAACGTCCGTCCATACTGTTACCCTAAAAAACATATTGGGTTATATCTAGGTATAATTTGTTAGAGCAACGTCCGTCCATACCGATACCATCAAATGGCACATATTGGGTATTATCTAGGTATAATTTGTTAGAGCAACATCCGTCCATACCGATACCATAAAATGGCACATATTGGGTATTATCTAGTTATAATTTGTTAGAGCAACGTCCGTCCATACTGTTACCATAAAATGGCACATATTGGGTAATATCTAGGCAAAGGTTGTTAGAGCAACGTCCGTCCATACCGTTACCCTAAAAGGAAACATATTGGGTATTATCTAGTTATAATTTGTTAGAGCAACGTTCGCCCATACTGTTACCGTAAAATAGCACATATTGGGTATTATCTAGGTATAATTTGTTAGAGCAACGTCCGTATATACGGTTACCCTTAAAGGAAACATATTGGGTATTTTCTAGGTATAATTTGTTAGAGCAACGTCCGTCCATACTGTTACCATAAAATGGCACGTATTGGGTCATATCTAGGTATAATTTGTTAGAGCAACGTCCGTCCATGTCGTAACCATAATATGGCACATATTGGGTAATATCTAGAAAAAAAATTGTAACAGCAACGTCCGTCCATACCGTTACCCTAAAAGGAAACATATTGGGTATTATCTAGATATAATTTGTTAGAGCAACGTCCGTCCTTACTGTTACCGCAAAATAGCACATATTGGGTATTATCTAGGTATAATTTGTTAGAGCAACGTCCGTATATACGGTTACCCTTAAAGGAAACATATTGGGTATTTTCTAGGTATAATTTGTTAGAGCAACGTCCGTCCAGACTGTTACCATAAAATGGCACGTATTGGGTCATATCTAGGTATAATTTGTTAGAGCAACGTCCGTCCATATCGTAACCATAATATGGCACATATTGGGTAATATCTAGGTATAATTTGTTAGAGCAACGTCCGTCCATACTGTTACCATAAAATAGCACATATTGGGTATTATCTAGGTATAATTTGTTAGAGCAACGTCCGTCCATACCGTTACCCTAAAAAAACATATTGGGTTATATCTAGGTATAATTTGTTAGAGCAACGTCCGTCCATACCGTAACCATAAAATGGCACATATTGGGTATTATCTAGGTATAATTTGTTAGAGCAACGTCCGTCCATACCGTTACCCTTAAAGGAAACATATTGGGTATTGTATAGGTATAATTTGTTAGAACAACGTCCCTCCATACCGATACCATCAAATGGCACATATTTGGTATTATCTAGGTATAATTTGTTAGAGCAACGTCCGTCCATACCGTAACCATAAAATGGCACATATTGGGTATTATCTAGGTATAATTTGTTAGAGCAACGTCCGTCCATACCGTTACCCTAAAAGGAAACATATTGGGTATTGTATAGGTATAATTTGTTAGAGCAATGTCCGTCCATACCGTTACCCTAAAAGGAAACATATTGGGTATTGTATAGGTATAATTTGTTAGATCAACGTCCGTCCATACCGTTACCCTAAAAGGAAACATATTGGGTATTGTATAGGTATAATTTGTTAGAGCAACGTCCGTCCATACCGTTACCCTAAAAGGAAACATATTGGGTATTGTATAGGTATAATTTGTTAGAGCAACGTCCGTCCATACCGTTACCCTAAAAGGAAACATATTGGGTATTGTATAGGTATAATTTGTTAGAGCAACGTCCGTCCATACCGTTACCCTAAAAGGAAACATATTGGGTATTGTATAGGTATAATTTGTTAGAGCAACGTCCGTCCATACTGTTACCGTAAAATGGCACATATTGGGTATTATCTAGGTATAATTTGTTGGAGCAACGTCCGTCCATACTGTTACCCTAAAATGGCACGTATTGGGTCATATCTAGGTATAATTTGTTGGAGCAACGTCCGTCCATACCGTAACCATAATATGGCACATAATGAGTAATATCTAGGTATAATTTGTTAGAGCAACGTCCGTCCATACCGTTACCCTAAAAGGAAACATATTGGGTATTGTATAGGTATAATTTGTTAGAGCAACGTCCGTCCATACTGTTACCCTAAAATGGCACATATTGGGTCATATCTAGGTATAATTTGCTAGAGCAACGTCCGTCCATACCGTAACCATAATATGGCACATAATGAGTAATATCTAGGTATAATTTGTTAGAGCAACGTCCGTCCATACCGTTACCATAATATGGCACATAATGAGTAATATCTAGGTATAATTTGTTAGAGCAACGTCCGTCCATACCGTTACCATAATCTGGCACATAATTAGTAACATCTAGGTATAATTTGTTAGAGCAACGTCCGTCCATACTGTTACCCTAAAATGGCACATATTGGGTATTATCTAGGTATAATTTGTTAGAGCAACGTCCGTCCATACCGTTACCATAATCTAGCACATAATTAGTAATATCTAGGTACTATGTGTTAGGCACGCATTCACAAACTATTCGTAAGCAAGAATGGCTCAAGTCATGGACTTCAGAACACAATATCACTTAAGTTTGTTAAAATAGATGTCAGACATTTGGCATGACATTTTAAAGGTGGTATCCGTTAGTTTTCCGATATAAAATAAAGTTCCAAAGTATACCACAGTTATGGGGAATAAGGGCAAAAGTTCTGCTTATGTCTAAGGTAATACACTTTTAAAAATTGTTTAAGTCGCACATAGTACACATCATGAAACAGATCGCTCTAAATGATCAGTTTCACATCTATAAATAAGCATGATGGGAATAATGCTACTTAAAAGATGTCGAAATCAGAGCTCATTACCCGGGTGATGTAAAATTGTGATCGGAAAAGAAAAGGGTCATGAACCTTTCTTAATTAAAAAATATGTAAATGTGCAGAGTGGCTTGGATAGGACATAACTGTTTGTTATGACAAGTTGGTTGTATTGCTTAACTTTCCACAAACATTAATAAACCACATTTCGTGTATCTCATCGTGTAACAAAAACTTTTTCTGGAACAAAACTTTTGGTCTAAACAGTCGGATACCACGTTTGATTATGCGACTTAAAAATATGAAAACTGTTGACTTGAGTTTGTGTCATGACTTGGGCTTAAGAATAATTGGTGAAAACGGACCTTAAAATATATTATTTCAGATCATATCATTCATAAATACCAATCAAGAATGCTATGATATCATAACATGTAAAATGGTGTCACTTATATTAGCAAATTGTGTGATACTACATGTAACTGACAGAGCAACAAGGAAAGAACTTCAGTTCAATGTTAGCTACATGATGGGACCTATAACATTAATGCAATATGGTAAAAAACATTAACAAATACATAGCCTAAAATTATTATACAAAGATACCAATTAATCGATCAATTGATAATGAAATTTCGTAATGTTCCCAATTCTTGTATTAACTTACAACTACTATGAACTGGATAAGAAAATAGATACCATCCTAAATTGTATACTTGCTTTATAAATGGGAAACCTGATGATTTCTCTAATAATAACTGGCAGGAAAGTTAAGTTTTTTACTAGGTTGACACAAGAACTTTCCGCCAGCATAACAGGGCTCATCAGATTCCTTAATTAAAATTTATTACAAATGGGTTAGTGAAAATTTAGATGCTGGTGTTCCTGTTCCTGGCCAGACTTGAACTGGCATCTCCCAGATGGCATGGTATACATAACCAACATGGGTGCACGTCATTGTGCTACAGGAATGACGGAACCTGAAGAAGAGGCCAAAGCTATTTGGTTATAGGGATTAGGTTACCAAACCTTCTTTGAATGTGGTATCTGGCTTAACAGTTCACATAGATGTAGGACATCAGTAAACAGCATTTCATTCACCTTTAAGAGTTGAAATAGTAAATGTTATGTGGGATACATCTTTAAAGTATATATTTAAGGTGAGATTAGGTTAGATCTATAACATACAACTATGTCAGAACTTCACTGACTGATGACTAGAAAGATAAGTACAGTTTTAAAAAGGACAACTGTCATTAGGCATCAATGTAATTATGCAAATATGTGTCACTTTAGGATAAATGTGTGAAGGGGTCTTGTGCTAACAAATTATACCTTGATATTATCCAATATGTGCAATTCTTGGGTAAAGGTATGGGCAGAGGTTGTTCTATCAAATAATAACTAAATATATCCCAATCTGTGTTATTTTAGGCTAAATGTATGGGTGCAGGTTGCAATAAGAAATTAACATATAACCTACATATGTGTCATTTTAAGGTAATGGTCAGGATGGAGGATGTTCTAACAAATTATACCTAGATATAACCCAATATGTATCAATTTAGGGTAATGGTAAGGACAGAGGTTGCTCGAACAAATTATACCAAGATAATGCACAATATGGATCAATTTAGGGTAATGTTAAGGACAGAGGTTGCTCTAACAAATTATACCTTGATACTTCCCAATATGTATCAATTTAGGGTAATGTTAAGGATGGAGGTTGCTCTAACAAATTATACCTTGATACTGCCCAATATGTATCAATTTAGGGTAATGTTAAGGATAGAGGTTGCCCTAACAAATTATACCTTGATACTTCCCAATATGTATCAATTTAGGGAAATGTTAAGGATGGAGGTTGCCCTAACAAATTATACCTTGATACTGCCCAATATGTATCAATTTAGGGTAATGTAAAGGATGGAGGTTGCCCTAACAAATTATACCTTGATACTTCCCAATATGTATCAATTTAGGGTGATGGTAAGGATGGAGGTTGGTTGCTCTAACAAATTATACCTTGATACTTCCCAATATGTATCAATTTAGGGTAATGGTAAGGATGGAGGTTGCTCTAACAAATATACCTTGATACTTCCCAATATGTATCAATTTAGGGTAATGGTAAGGATGGAGGTTGCTCTAACAAATTATACCTTGATACTTCCCAATATGTATCAATTTAGGGAAATGTTAAGGATGGAGGTTGCCCTAACAAATTATACCTTGATACTGCCCAATATGTATCAATTTAGGGTAATGTAAAGGATGGAGGTTGCTCTAACAAATTATACCTTGATACTTCCCAATATGTATCAATTTAGGGTAATGTTAAGGATGGAGGTTGCCCTAACAAATTATACCTTGATACTTCCCAATATGTATCAATTTAGGGTGATGGTAAGGATGGAGGTTGCTCTAACAAATTATACCTTGATACTTCCCAATATGTATCAATTTAGGGTAATGGTAAGGATGGAGGTTGCTCTAACAAATTATACCTTGATACTTCCCAATATGTATCAATTTAGGGTAATGGTAAGGATGGAGGTTGCTCTAACAAATTATACCTTGATACTTCCCAATATGTATCAATTTAGGGTGATGGTAAGGATGGTGGTTGCTCTAACAAATTATACCTTGATACTTCCCAATATGTATCAATTTAGGGTGATGGTAAGGATGGAGGTTGCTCTAACAAATTATACCTTGATACTTCCCAATATGTATCAATTTAGGGTAATGGTAAGGACAGAGGTTGCTCTAACAAATTATACCTTGATACTTCCCAATATGTATCAATTTAGGGTGATGGTAAGGATGGAGGTTGCTCTAACAAATTATACCTTGATACTTCCCAATATGTATCAATTTAGGGTGATGGTAAGGATGGAGGTTGCTCTAACAAATTATACCTTGATACTTCCCAATATGTATCAATTTAGGGTAATGGTAAGGATGGAGGTTGCTCTAACAAATTATACCTTGATACTTCCCAATATGTATCAATTTAGGGTAATGGTAAGGATGGAGGTTGCTCTAACAAATTATACCTTGATACTTCCCAATATGTATCAATTTAGGGTAATGGTAAGGATGGAGGTTGCTCTAACAAATTATACCTTTATACTGCCCAATATGTATCAATTTAGTGTAATGGTATTGATGGAGGTTGCTCCAATAAATGATACCTTGATACTGCCCAATATTTGTCATTTTAGGCTAAAGGTATGGATGGAGGTTGCTTTAACAAATTGTACCTAGATATTACCTAATATTTGTCCTTTTAGGGTAAAGGTATGGACGGAGGTTGCTTTAAGAAATAACACCTAGATATTACCCAATATGTTTCAGTTGAGGGTATAGAAGGATGTTGCTCTAACCAATTACACTTAATATTATTCAATATGTCTTAAGGTATGGATGCAGGATGCAATAAGTAGTGATACCAAGACATTACCACATGTCACATTATGTAAATTGAGTAAATAAATTGACAGAGGTTGTTCTAACAAATTATACCTAGATACTGCCCAATATTTCTTACTTTAGGCTAAGGTATGGACGGAGGTTGCTTTTACAAATTATACCTAGATATGACCCAATATGTGTCATTATAGGGTTATGGTAAAGACATAGGTTTCACTAACAAATTATGCCTAGACATTGCCCAATATCTGGCTTTTTAGGGTTAAGGTATGAAAGCAGCTTGCTCTAACATATAATACCAACAAATTATACCCAGATATTACCAAATATGTGACTTGGTATGCTAGATGTATAAGTGGTAATTGCACTTGTTCCAGTAAATAATATTTAAAAAGTAAAAACTAAAAAATATTCATTTAAGGCTAATGGTATGAACAGAGGTTGCTCCAACGAATAATACCTACATGTTACTAATTGTGATCCATTTTAGGCTTAAGGTATTGACAGAGGTTGCTTTAACAAATTATACATAGACATTAATAACTTTTAGCAATTTTAGGTAAACGTTTATTTGTTGGTTGCTCCAACAAATAACACCTAGATATTTATACAGAGCTCCAGATAAGTTTTGGCGCAAAATCTTACAATACTCCCTGTTTTGAAAATCAAATCTTATTGACCAATTTTCAATTCTTACTAGACAATCGGGACATCTTGGCTAGGCTGTGAAGTAGACATTGGTCTACAAGATTCTTCAGCTTTGAGATGCTCAGTTGTACGACAATGTTTTTCAAGTGCATTTCTTTGCATGTTAGTTGATCCACTTTCTGCCCAAATCGTATTAACTTTCTTTTGGCGACATACGGAACAAAGCATACGAGCGTCCAATCCTTCCCCAGTCACTTCAAGCCACGGAAACTGCGTTTTCCAAGACTCGATAGTCTTTGCAGCCATTTTCACCATCGTGTGCTTTTTCTTTTTTCCTTCGCATTTTTCAACGCAATTTACGATGACATCGTCAATTAATCCACGTATCATAGAGCTATTATCAAACGGTGTTGATTCAGATACAAAGAAACTATGCAGTGTGTTTTTCTGTGTGCTTTTCGGCGTTTTTAAACGACCACGCTTTGAAAATCCTGCCTTTCTCTCCGCCATTTTTACCGGAAAAAAGCAATGCAGCAAGTGCGCGCTTGATTAATCGATTTGCGAGCACTGACTGGAACAATGTTCCGTACGCTCGGGCGCCGGTTTTAAAATCGTATCGAGAATTTTTAAATCGTTTTGATACGCCGGCATTTTAAAACTAAATCGTATTTTGGCAAAATTAAATCGTATTTACGCCAATACGCCTCTTATCTGGAGCTCTGTTTATAAATGTAGTTTATTTTGTTTTGTTCCTTTAAAGACACAATCATGGTCATTATAACAACGTCCAATTAAGTTTTTGGTATATGTCTGTGGGTAGAACCACTGGCGAACCATAGGTCAGATGGAAGAGCAATTCACATTAAAAAGTTTTCGCCCTGACCAAGACTCAAACCCATGCTGTAAGGGGAACTCCTCGGCCACAGGTGCCCCCTACTGAATGTGGGCAAAGCGGGGCCAGCATACCAACTGGATTGGGCCGTAGGGGGTCTTATTACCCGATCTAGCCCCTTGACAGGGCGTTCAGCCCCACCTTGGTATGCGATAGGGCCCACCCCACCCCCGCAACCCAAAAATGAAGTCAGAGCCCCCTGGGGACAGCCCACCACCCTCCCGGCCCGGAGGTGCTGTGGAGTCCAAAGCCCCAAAGACCTACCCCACAGCCTCGTGGGAATCAGTCCTCTGCCTTCTTATTCTCTTGGAGAAAATAATATTTTGCAGTATCTTCGGTAGACCGCTCAAGCCAACGCATCATATAGGTCACCAGAATAAGTGTGGCGACAGGGGTAATGATCTTCCGCCACGATGGTAATTATGGGCGTGCGTGGGAATAAACCCATCAACATATTTTTTGTTTTTGTTTGCAGCACCATTTGAATGAACTGAAAGTTCCACCTTCTCTATCTGGTGATGGTTAAGATTAAGGTGACCTTCCATAGCTGTGGAACCTTTTTTTCCAAAGGACTTCTCCCTTTAAGTGCTTCCACCCTTCTTGAACTATTATTGCAGAAACCGTGTAAGTACTTTGACGTCGCCGTGGTTCATGAACCGACCCCCATTAGGTCTACATCACCATCCTGGTCCTTTTTTATGTAGTGGGATACATCAGGCGTACTCTGAAGCGAAGCAACTGCATTGACGTAAGCCTGAGTAGCGTAGTCTGCACTGGTTTTCCATCCCCACCAAATATACTCATTTCAGCTCAAGGACGACACTCACTGGCAAACCATGGTGGTCTATTCTGTTACCACGTTTGTCTCTAACTGAGATTGTGAGCTCAGAAATAGTCCCCTTGAACTCGGGATTAGGATTGGATTAGCCAGCATTTTTGCCGATACTGTGCAGCGACATTTCTATCATAATAAATAGCACAGGGGCACTTATGAGGTGCCCTGGGACGGAACCCGGCCGGTCCATTATACTGACACCGACGAGTCAGGCGTAATGCTGTCCCCTTAGCCACGAGCGTTAGGAGGGAAGCCACTCCTACCTTCTTTAAAGTCATTGGTTTGACCCAGTCGGGGTTCGAACCCACGACCTCCTGACCTGCAAGCCGACGCTCTACCACCTGAGCTATTGCAGCCGGTCGGGATTAGGAAATACAGACAATTTTGTTGTATTCTTGGAGCTGCTGATAGGTCCAAAGGCCCAGGCGCACCATGATTCTCTCCATGGATGAGGTTACATACTCGGTGTTAATAATGTTGTACTAGCCAACTGTGTACACAATCGACCGCAGACCAATCTTAAAACTCCTGTTCTGTTCTTGATTGGCTGTTGAAGATAGGTCAGGCCCGTAGTGATATCAGCTATTGTTTGAAACATCTAGCGCATGATAGACCATCTTCATGGAGGCCTTTGCCTTCAAAAGCAGCATAAAGTATAAGGCTGGTATCCATGGAACCTTAACGCCAGAAACTTGTCCATCCTAAAGATCACGGCAGGCCCCAACCAGTTTGTCTCTGCCAGCCTGCCCTAAAATCTGGGAACACTACCGATTGCCCAAGATCATAACAGAGGCCACAGCTCAAGATTGGACAAATAGCCTGATGAAGTTCTGGCAGAACCAGCTGAACTTGGCCTTGTGGTGTGCAACGGCACGCTGCAGGTCTTATTCAACAACACCTGAATGGACCAAAGGGGCCCCTCATTCAATCTGTCTACCTCGTCCATGTCTACTACACCACCAGTCGCATTCTAGCAGAAATGAAATGCGCCCTCCCCAGGATTTGCCCTGGGATCCCATAAACAACACTTATGACAGTAGAGTATAAGAATGGCTTTGCAAGGAATTCGGGGTCGACCCCTAGACAGACTGGCGCCAAAAAGAGTACCCCAACAACTTTGGCCTGGGGGACGTTCACACCAGAGGGCACATTGCGTGGACCCAGACAGACTTCTGGTACGACAGCCAGGAAAAACACATCGCAGCCAAAACACCAGAAGCCTAGACCTCGAGCACATGACATTCGGGTCGAAGGTCTCTAGAGGTCGTCATTGCTGGGTTTTTGCATTCGACTGGCTACCACCTAAAGAGGCCCACATCGAGTTCATTGAGCAATATCCCGGCAATGATGGCTCTTGGAGCACGGTCTTGCTAGATGTCTTGAAAGGCTTCACTCAGGCCGTCATGGAGCAAATCAAGGATTCGATCCAGACCTACATGTGGGCTCTGCTCGGGGCCCAGGCCCAGCTTAAGTTCCAGATCGCAGGCAGCTTGGAGGTGCAAAAGCAGTTCCTAAACCAAGTGGAGGATGGGATCAACTATCTGATCGACATCCAGGTCGCTATCGCCTGTTACCAAAGTGTTCTGCAGTATGTCGGAAGAACTCAACGTGTTCTTTGGAACAGGATTTTACATGGCTCCGAGCAACATGCTGTTGAACATCAACTTGAACGTCCCCGCTCGATCAATGAAGGGGGTCTTAATGCTCTTCAAGGAACCCACTCAGCCCTTTGAACGCCAGAGCGAAGGCTTCTATAACCCCAAGATCACGAAGGCCAGGTCACTGTCGAGGGCATCCCAAACCAGCTCTATGATCAAGGCATGCGCCCTTACCAGGCATGGGACGAGGTCAGAAAACTTATGGCGGGTGGTATAAAATGGCACCCCAAAGTGGCCATGGTGGTTAACGTCGGGCTCTATGCTTGCGACCTAGGTAAGTACCTAACAGAGGAGTTTACTCTCTGGCTGAACTTGAGGTCCACCAATGACGAAAACGCCAGCGAGGGGATCACAATTCAGCTCGCCAGGGAAGCAGAAGCTCGGGGAGCATTGAACATATACCTCTTTGTCCTTTGGATGCGCAGCTAAACATGGAGAATGGATAATTTGTCTCGGATATTAACTGAAAAGCCCCACTCGGCAATAATTTGCGGAATGACTGGCTGCGGGAAAACGCATTTTGTGACCATTTCTCCGACCAAGCATAACAGGACCTACTGGGAGCGGCTGTGGGGTTGGAAAACAAGGAAGTTTATGTTCTAGATCCAGGTGAACAGCTTCATGACTAGTTGCACACTTTCTACCAAGTGTTTCAGGGTCAGCCGACCTTGTATGTCATTGATGACATGACTACCAGCAAACAGTTCACCAAGAAAAAAGAAATGCCCTCCGAGCTGGCACTAAGCGGCCACCATGCAAAGCAATCGGTCTGGGTCCTGGCTCAGAGGTACAATGCTGTCCTCAAAGTTGCTCTTTTCCACTGCAAGGATCGGGATAGTTTTGAAAAGTGTTTGCAAGAAAATCACATCATTACTGCAGCCGACAAGCCTGCCGTGAGGGAACAACTCGCCAAAATGAAACATGGGAAGCTGCTGTTAAATTTCTCGCAGCCAAGTAGCTATGCCATGTTAACATGAAACGCCTACATCTTGCCGCCGCCTGCTTCGGAGGACGTGTGGCAGCTCTTCTTCTGGAAGCCACAAGCACGGCTGGAAGGTGGCTGGTGAGCCTGCAGATGCAGAACGACAAGGCGTGGCAGCACTTCTTCTTTTCATCACAATTAGACTCAGTATGTATGTGACTATAGCAATGGAATACAATGACATTGTTGACATGCTTTTTTGCCGACGAGTTGCGCTCTCTGCGCAGGCAAACACTCGGCCTGGAGGCCACGAGCACAGCGGAGAGGAGGCTGGTGAGCACGCAAAGGCAGAACGACAAGGGCAAGGACAGAGGTTGGCCACCCTTGTCATGGGGGTGAGGCAAGGCAGCACATAGGCAGAGATTTCTGCAGTTCAGATCGATCACCTCCCTGATGAGGAGATCGGCAAGCTCTACGCCCGATATTGGGCTCGACTGGGGGCTAGTATTACCAAGACTCTTGGCTCCGCAGCGCTCCAGATTTACACCATGGTGGTTGGCCAGCTGCTCCCGATCCCAGCTGATCGCCAGGTTTTACTGATCGCTGACTTCGAGGCAGATCCTTTCGTTGGGCATGCCCTAACAACCATCACCTGCAGGCTATACCACTGCTTTGTCTCGTACTTAGCTCCTATCATGGCAATTCTAAGCACTTTTAAACATTGCCAAGCATCTAAGTATGTATCTTAAGATGGCGGAACCTACCAGAGCAACAGAGGGGACACCGGGTTTGGAACCAATGGAGGTGGTTTCCCGCCAGAGCAGAAGGATGGGATACCGCTAGAGAATGTGACTAGGATCAAAATCCCTAAGCGGGTCGCTGCTGGGTGGGCGGGGGCAGATGGAAGAAAAAGGAACCAACAAAAACTCCTAGATGATTTGAAGCACCTTAAGGCGGCAGCGGCAATAGAGGCGGAGCACCCGGTGGAGCGACGGCTGCCGGTCATTGATCGCGAGCCACCTACCCCTTCAAACACCTTCAGCAATGCCTCAATGGCTGATGATCGCTGGAGTCGTAGTAGCCCTAGCTGAAATATTGTGGAGGGTTACAGGCTCTGCTGCACCCCCACTACCTCCCCCTGTCTGCGAATTGAAGATGGGCGTCCACTATTCTTATAGACGCGACCCCCATTACATGAACTAACTGCTCCATATTGTCTACCCAAGCAACTCCAGATGGAAAGGAAGTACACAATTTGATCTACCACGGTGCTGTGTTAGCGGGGTTCGCAATCGTCTATGCCTTTCAGACAAGACAGCACTTGGAGGGGTGTACCCTAAACTGAAATTCACCCCACGCGACTGTGGCATGACCATAGTTGGCGTCACGGCCAACCTCCAAGATCTCCTAATCAAGCAAGGAATAATCTGCACAGACTGGGTTGAATTTGTCTTCGACTGCCCAGTCATCCTCAGCTATCTCCCTCAAGAGCTTGATTCGCAGGAGGGAACTGCCCTCTGGAAGAGATGTGAGAAGCCATGTTGCTCTTCGTCTGTCATACGGGCGTTTAGGGCCAGTCAGCCGTCTCTAACATACATACCTTCGGCAGTCTCAATGTCACCAATATCAAGGCGGTCCTCTGTCTCCACCCTTCATGTGGAGAAGACAACGGCGGCACTATCTACCTCAAACTCATCTTTGACGTCATTCAAAATCTCAACCCAAAGGTCGGCTGGAAATATCACCAGCGGAGGGACCTGGTCATCCAGGTCGATGAACTGTCGACCATTGGGGCCGAGAATTTCTGAAAGTAACTCTTCCATATAATTATCCATAGTACATAATGGATTATCCAAATACGACATATCCTTCTAAAAGGGAATTTTGATGGTCGCCAAACGCATAAATTTATTTGGCAAAGGCTCTCTGCTGATGCATGTTATATTTTCACCCCTCCTTCTTATAGCCACAGGCCATGCAAAGCCCCATGTCGTTTTTGACGCCTACCCTGCACAATTTCTAGGCCTCGTGCTGTCGCCTTTGGGAAATATCAAGATGTGAATTCTGCAGATGTCCTTGAGGCAGGATCGGCCTTAGAGCTCTGTGGAGCCGAGCAAAATCCAAGAGCAATTGTCTATACGCTTCATAGTGTCAGTGTGTATGCTTTATACATACCCAACATCTAAATGGTAAGAAGGCTAATGGAGATACCCACAAGGGGCCTAGATCGAATAATGAGACCTCCCAAGGCCGATCCAGTTGGTATGCTAACCCCGCTCAGCCCAAAAAAGTGGGGCTAGCTGGTATGCTCAGCCCAAAAAGTGGGGCTGAATCCCCCACCAAGGGATCAGATCGGGTAATGTGCCCCCCACCCCAAGGCCCCTATCCGGTTGGTATGTTCACACCCCACACCTTGCTGCTTGATCCATTTTAGGATAAAGGTATGGACAGAAGGTGCTCTATTAATAATACCTACATATTACCAAGAATAATGTTGTTTTAGTCTAAATGTATGGACAGAATTTACTCATGCAAATAATACCTAGTTATTATCCAGCATGTGTCATTTTAGTGAAAAGGTATGGACAGAGTTTGCTACAAATAAATACCAATTACGAGCTAGTTTAGGGTAAAGGTACGGACGAAGGTTGCTTAAATAATTTATGGTTTGATGTTACCAAATATTGGCCACTTTTGGCTACAGGGGTGGCGAAATCAATTGTCCGAGTTGTCCGAGTCGTATATTTCTTGTCCCGGACAAGTTACTTTTTTCAATTGGCTTGTCCGTGGACAAGTGAAAAAATCCTATTTCTAAGTGTTGAAATTCCCAAAAATAACTTTTATTTCCCAAACTGAAACATAAGACTAAAAGCATTAAAAGATTTGTTTACGTTCATAATTGTGATATGATAAATTTGACTAAACATGAAGTAATTACATGATAGTTTTATGGTTTAACAGATTTAAGTGATTATTAAATCATTGTGGTTAAAATACCTGTGTTTTTATTAATGAATGTACGGACAAGTAGCGCATTGGTACGGACAAGTACATTTTTATAAGTACTTGTCCATGGACAAGTAAACATTTCTGAGATTTCGCCACCCCTGTTTGGCTAAAGGTATTGATGTATGTCGCTCTAACAAAGTATGCCTAGTTATTACCAAATATTTGTCATTTTAGGCTAAATGTATGGACAGAGGCTGCTCTAAAAACATACCTAGATATTAGCCATTATGTATCAATTTAGGGTAAAAAATACCTAGATAATTATCAACTATGAGCCACTTTAGTGAACAGATTTTTAACATTCAAGAATCTTTTGAAGGGTTACTCCAATAAAATATCTAAAACAGGTGATAAACCATTTCGAGGTTTATGCACACACACAAAAAAGACCAAGTATATAACTGAATACTACAGCATCTGCCATTTTTCAATAGACAATCTACGGAGGTTGCTTCTAGTTAACAAAATAGTATTGCTACAATGGCAATCGAAACAAGATAAACCCAAACAAAAATGCAATTAAATGCAAAACAAATTTATGCAGAGGTGTGCTTCAAAACACTGTTGTTACAACAAACCTTGATTTGGTTTTAAAAACTACAATTGCAATTGACTTGTTCCAGCTGAGAGCTTGTGGTAAATGTCGTTATTTTTACACGCCAGCATATGCCGTTTTTTCTTTCTACACGTCGGTTGCTCGAATCGAAAAGGGAGATAACTGAAACAGCCTGAAAACAATCCTTCGCACTTGCTTTTAGGGCTACCCTATCACATCCCTTCAAAGCTTGACCAGCCCAGCAAAGCGTCTACTGACATACCGGTTGAAGTTTTGACTCGTTGCAAATATTTTCCATTTGTTTACAATCACCAATTATTCATTTTACTTTCCAAAGCGTAAGGACCATAATCCACTGTAAGCTTATGTAGCTGACATTAAACTAGGTATAGGAACGACTTTTTGAAAAAAATTTTTTTTTAATGATCTAATAGCATTTGTTTGTAGCTATGGATGTAAGAAACTCAATAAAAAAAAATTCATCAAATTCTATCAATAAATGGCAAAGTTATGGTCACTTCTGTACTATCATATCAGCAAGCCATTTTCAAAGTTTTTTTAAAAAAGTAGGAAAATTTGGTTCCCAACATTTAAATTGATACAGTTGTATGAGGAAAGGCTGTTTTGTGTTGGAATGTATGCATATTAATAAATTCAGTTGAAAGAAAACATTTTTTGAGAAAAAAACATGTATTTTTAAGAAAAATATGTGAAACAAATATCAATATCATTCACAAAATACCCAAAAATATGACCGAAAAAACAATCGGAAACATAAATTTCTAATTTTTTTTATTTAATTTGCTATTTTTTTTTAGCATGTTTATGAAAACACAAAATATAAACCATGTTTTATTCCTATTAATAAAATTTTAATAACTAATATTATCATCTGTAATAATTGAAGACTAGACTCTAGAGTCTATACAATATCCCGATATAAATCCAGGCTCTGGTCAACAAAGTATCAGCTTCTTTAGTGAAGTTTTGTCAACAATATAAACTGATTAACTGTTCTAAAACTACACAAGGGGAAAGTATATTTTTAACAATGATTTTAAAACTCAACACTAAGTTTACTGTCTACTGGTTTACTTAATAAAAGATCCAAACTACTCATGAGCACAAGTTTATTGGTTATTAGGAATTTCTTGATATTTATCATAATTTCAGCTGGTATTTCGATAAAGGTCATGTTTTACTGGTTTACATTATCCAACAATCCAATCTGATTAAATTCTTACAAAAATCAGACACAAACAATTTCAGAAGTAATTTTTTGTAATTTTCCTCTGCACTGATTTTATTAAAAGACAACCTTTACTGGTTTGCAGAGTTGTGATGTAAGGAAATGTCTAAATTTTCTTGTTTCCTTGCCTCTTCTTTCTTGGGACCTTTCTGAACATCAATCCACTGAAATTTGTGAAAAGCAGTTTAGTAATTTTAAATGTAACATTAATTATTTAAATGAATTTATTAACAAATAAAAGCAATATTTTACTGATCTTAAGCATATATTTTAAAACTTCGTTGCATTTTATTTAATGTTTAAAATAATGTCAATCTTAAACAGCATCATATTATTTAATATTTTATTTTTTTAATATATTTGACAATATCAAAATCAGTTTATACAATATTTAATAACTAAAAAACAGATGCCAAATTAAATACTGTAATACCTATTATTTCTAAATCTCCATTTGCATAGTCTTCCATAAGTTTGTATGTGTACACATTTTCATCATTGTCATATATTATGTTATAGAAGTTTCTAAAACCGGGAACTGTCGATATAACATATCCTTTGTACCATGTTTTTATATTGTTCTCCAATAAGCAGTGTTTAACAGTTCTCCCTTGGAGTAATGGCACGTCAGGCTTACTCGAAGTGCTTGCTTCACTCTGCTCAATTTCAAAAGCATGAACAATCAAAGATTCTAAGTTTATTTTTAACTGTTCAATTGTCAACTTTTTCTTGTCCTTCGAAAACTTATAAACATTACTGTCACTGCTGGTTTGCTGTAAAATTTCTCGTCTAAATTTCAGCTGAATTTTTAAAGCTTTCTCCTTTTCACCTGCTGTTTTGATTTCATTAAGTTTTCTTTTTACAGTTTCTTTATTTTGCCAAAGTCCATAATATATTATTTCATCAGTTAATTTTTCTTTTTCTTTTAACTTTTTGGCTTCTTTTTCTTCCTTCCGCTGTTGTTTCATTTTCAGACTATTCATTCGTTGATGAGCAATTTCTTTGGTTCTTTTCTGGAACTGCTTTCTTAAATGCTTTCCAAATTTATGAGCATCTTTCAACAAAGCTGCCTTTTCATCTTCTGATTTGGCTTCAATCCATGCACATGTTTTGTTGTTTGTGAACATAATGAAAGCTTCATTACACATTTCACTTGCATTTGGTCTGTGCCTCATTAATGAGTCTGTTAATCCAAACACCCTCTCTGGAAATTTATTGTGTCTTGCTGCTGATTGAGATTCTGCTTTCAGTTTATCTGATGACAAACTATACTTCCCTTCTGGCAGATGATCCTTTACACTTCTTTTCAGGTAGCTATGCCAGGCAGTAAAGATTAGAATAATGAGACTGTGAACAATAGGGTCCAGCTTTTCATCAGATTTAATAAGTTTTTCATAGATATGATCTTTCTTCACTAACTCTGGAAAAGGAGTACTAATCCCTGTCATGAAGTCTGTTGGATCCTTTGAAGCTTCTTCGAGAAAACACATCAAATTCATGTAGTTGTCATTCATATCCAGAATATTTCCCTTGCTTTCAATAAGTCTCCAAAATGGAGCTGTTACTAATTTGCTACACAATCCAAGAGATTTACAGCCTGCTATATTTTTCTCTTCTTTAACATCTGATAAGACACCCTGTAATAGCAAATTTGATGCACCATGAATGTTTTCCAGGAAGTTTTCTATATCTTCTTGCAAATAAAACAGAACCTCTGCATCATGAAACAAGATGTTAAAACGATTTCCAAGGTACTTCTCTAATTTTTCTTTTTTATTCACTTCATCAAGATAGTTTTTGAATGCTCTGTAGCAACCACTCTTCTCATCTGCACCCCTAGCCAAAGCTTTTGCTGTTGTTCTTACAGTCCGTGCAACTCCAGATTCAGTAGTCTTTGCAAAACGCTTTGTCTGTGGGTTAGCAGCAGCACCAAATGGGTTTTCGTAGTTGGCTTGTTCATATTTCAGAAGAACTTTCTCAGTTGTCTCTGCAAACCCAACCAATAAGTGTAAACCACAGAAAAAATTATTCATTCGAGACATTGCATCTTTTGCACTATTGTCAAGATCTCTCCAATTATCAACCACATCTGGCAGAATTTGATTTCTGTAATCCTGAAGTAATTCATTAAAAGCCACCTCAGTTGCAGCTCTGTCACTCATTGTATTTTTCACTTTGGATAGTAATGTGTGACCAGAATGTGTTTCAGTGTCTTCTGGACTTATCTTCTTCGAGGCTTCATCTATGTCATCAAGTATTAATTTAAAGACATCAAGAGTCATCTGAGATGACTTATTACTTAGTTCTCTCAAACCTAATACCCAGAAGTTTCCCTCTCTATCTGAGGCATGGTATCCACTTATTTTTTTTCCTAACTTGGTGGTTTCATCTGTATACAAGGTTGTGTCATCCTTTTCCACAAACTCTTCTGATATATGTTTTAATGACAATGCCAACATCCTGTCATTGATATTCCTAATTGTTTTTTCATCTGGCAGTTGAGATATTTCTTTTCCATGTAGCTTAAACACTGCCTTGAGAACATTGCCAACATTATTAATTCCTACTTTTGCACTCAAAAGATTCATTATACACAATTCTGCCTCATTAGTTAGATGTCCTTTATCATTGTATATTGAAAATTCATTAGCATCATTCAGTAACAGTTCACAATAGTCAATACTTTCAAGCAATTCTTTGTTTTCACTTTTCAACTTGTTTATAAAGTCTGTTAAGTTCTGTTTTTCCTTGTCAGTTTCAGCCACTTTACCTTCAGCTTCATTAAGTTTCTCTTTGATAAGTGCACTTTTTGTTTGTTCCAACAGCATTTTTTTATCATTTGACTGTACTTGATCTTTATAGCTTTTCATTGCCAATTTATGAGTCCGATTAATTGAATGCAATGCTAAAATTGATTTGCTCTGTGCTTCATGTATTTTTTTTGATTTCTTGACTTCAGATTCAAGTTTTGTATTTTCGTGTAAAAGTTTTCTGACTTTTTCTTTCAAACCTTCAGTGCTGGTGTCTTGTCGTTTTAGTTTCCTCTTAAGTGTTTTTTTCTCTAATTTAATTTCTTTATTTTCCTTTTTCAATTCCAAAAGTCTAGATTCTAAATCATGCTCATAGGAAGTGGAAGAAGATGCAACTGGAAGTACTGATCTGACTTCTTGTTGTGCTTCACTGCCTTGAATATTTGGGACCGGGAACTTGAATGGTTCTGCAAGAAATTCTTCTCTTTTTTTCCCTCTAAGCTTGCTGGCTTTAATTCTGTTCCGCTCCAATTTACTGCGCAAGGAATCCTTACTGATATTTCCACATGCACCTTTTGTTTGTAGAAAATGTAGAAGATCTTCAAAAGATAGGTTGTTATTGCTGAAAACTGTGTTAAAACATTCTGTAACAAATGAATTGGTAAACCTTCCTCTACTTGAACTCAACAAACTTTCAAAAATACCTGACTTGTCTACACCAGACCTAAAAAAGATATTGTCTTCAACAGTAAATTTTATATCTTACCTTGATATTGTGATTTTTGAACTCATTTTGAGACTGCGTGGTGAACATAACAAACTACATAACTACATAACAGTAACTTGTAAACACATAACAGTAACTTGTTAACAATTAAACATGCTTCCACTTCAAATCAGGACACGAAAATGCTCTATGAATAGGTAGATACTCTGTAAACTTTGTGGAGTGAAACTCTTCGATCAAACGGTCTGGTACAGAATAGTTAGTCATAGTGTTGAAACAACTCCCTGACTGGAACAGGGCAAAACGGCAGTAGCTTTCCTTCAACAGAGATAACAAGAGTTCTGGTTTTCTTGCGATAGATCAAGTATGAATTTATAAATTGCCTGCATCTTCAATTGTCATCCATTCATATGAAGTGTTTGAAGACATCTGTGTTCCCCAACCTTAAATCAGGCAAATGTCCACATGGCTGCTAGTATCCAACAGATCCCTTAATGTGTAGATATCCTGTGATGATCTGGTTACATCTGTAGTAGTATCGAAAAGATCCACTGATTCTGATGGCACTACCCGAATCCTGAGGTTCCATGTTCAACAACAAGTAACAAAAAACTCAAATGAAACAAAAACAGGGAACATGCAAACAGTTCACACTACAGTCTCAAAAGTTTACGACTCTAATGCTGACAATGAATTGTCATAAATTTCAGTATTGACCATATTAGAGTGTCACAGTACAACCAGTTGTCATATCAGACTCAAGACTGAAAAATCTTGTCATTTACTACTAATCATAATATTATGACATACTGATGTTCAATAAAAACTGGAACAACAGTTTCAAACACTATTACATTTATTTGGTGTTTTATCAGATTTTTCAAAAGTACAAATGGCAGAAACCTAAAACTTTAAAAGGCTAAATGTTTCAAAACATTCAATAATGCATGTCTAATGTTCCAATCAAAATAAATATGGATGTACTTAATTGAGAATTATAACATCCCCATTGAATAGCAAGCCTTTATTACTAGTTATGGGTTTAACTAGTAATCCCAATAGTAGTGAAAAGTCGTGTGACTCCAAATCCCGATGTTACTTTATCAGTTATAACTTATATAATCTATTACTAGTATTATTAATATTATAGATGGTTTTGTTTATTGTACTTACATTTTGCCAGGTATCTTGAAACTATCTGCATAAAACTGTTCACCAAATCAAATGCTTCCAATTTCTGGATAACTTAGAGCTGCCAGTTCCCCAACAGAATGACAAAACTGAAACAAACAAAATTCCACAAATTGGGGGTTGTCGAGATCATGTTTTGTAAGTTTAAAATTAATCAAACAGGTCAATGAATTAAGATATTTTGTTAAAACATTTACCAAAAACATTCTTCATATTTAATGCAACCATTTATTGATTAACACAACAGATTTATAATCTAATCAAGATAAGTTCGTGTTTTATTTTGGGACCAATTTCAAGGGGAAAAACCTACCTAGACACCGGGAAAAAAAATAATAATGTGTTTTTTTGCATAATATCATTTGTTTGCATCCTCAATATTCGTATAAGAGTTACATAAATCAGTTAAGAATTCACTTACAATGAATGTTTCCACCAGAAATTCTTCCAAATATGCAATTTGCGGCACATACGCAGATCTAATTTCAATGTTTGCACAATCACCAGTATTCCGGGTCAAAAGTTATGGCTACACCGGCGGAAAAAAACAAATATTACAGTGGGTTAGAAATTAATTAGCTTACGGAATGGCGGTATCGAAAATAGTTGCAAATACAGCTGATAATAGTTGAAAAGGGGTCTGTGCATAAGAATATGACCGTTTTGGGTGAAAAACGGCATTAATTCAATTTTAATTTATTATAAAATTTTTTTACTTACATTTTTAATATAGTGCCTATTCTCCGTTCACCCTCATTTTTCTTGGTCACCTCCACGGAACCTTTCCTAGACTGATTCAGTAAGTTTTTTATTTAAATCAGACCGTTTTCATAGCGTAAAACAGCGTAATCCAAACACACTATTTCGGAACCAGAAAATGCGCGGTAACAAGGGCAACAGGAAGAGTTAACTCCCCTGCCGGTCCTATCGCTAATTAAACACCTTAACACTATAATGCTGTTTCTAAGTTTGTAGAATCATAGTGTATAGTAGCAGTGCATAAAGGTTGAATTTTTACAAAATCTCTTTTATTTGTTATCTACTAGTTTCGTTTTCAATGTTTCTCATTGATCGCATATAATATCTCTCTTCTCTTTTATGACTCAATACAACTCCAATAGAAGATCAAGAAAATGATAAAGTGGACCATACAAATTTGTCTTATATCATTAAGTTTGTCTTACACTAATTTTTGTTTTGTTTTGACTTTATGCACCTGTAGCCCAGTGGTAAAAAAGGAGACTATGGGTTAAAGATTTCCCCAGGGTGAAGGACTTATTATGAAAAAGGCTTCCAGCCGTGCGGCAGTTGTGATCTTAATACACCGATAAACAGAGTACGTCTGCGCATGCGCAGAACTTGGGTTTGCGCGGAGTTACTTCCCCTGATATTTCGAGTAAACATTTCAAATGGCGTTCACGTGTGCGGTGAAATCCTGTTCCAACGGCGGCTACTGGCTGAATAAATGGAAAAGAAACTTGTGTGATGTTTGCGGATGCTTGCGGAAGGAATCGGCGTGTACATGCGAACCACCATTCGTGTAAATATGAGCTTTTTCTTGCACATTTCACGTTCTTATATGACCGTACGATTATGACAGAAGTCTGTTATGAGGGGATGTTTGCCACCGTTTGCATTATTTTAATGTTCATTCTTTAATGCACATTTCATTGTTTGATAGCTTAAATAAAAAGACACCCTGTATAAACTTAGAAAATTTCCAGTGTGATTAATATGGCGGCTTGATAAAACGAAAATTTTGTTGACAACCAATGCCTTGATGCCTCCCCATGCCATGGCCATTGCTACTATTAGTAGTGTATTTAGATGCACATAATGCACGAAGATTTGAACTAAGTCCTTTATACAGCAAATGATTACCAAATGGTGAATTAAAAAAATGCAATTAAGATATGGCTGTAATGTGCCTACATTTCAGGTTATACTATTTAGCCTCATCCTCAATATTATTTATGCATTTCAGGCTATTTCCCTTCCCCACAAAGAAGAGTGATCCGGAGATGAGAGGGAGGTGGAAGCAGCTGATTGGGCGTTCTGATGGAAAAAGGCTGTGGTCACCATCAAAGGACAGTAGAGTCTGCTCCAATCACTTTGTTGATGGTAAACCTACTGCAGAGAATCCAATGCCAACTATCAACATGGGATATGAAGGTTTGTTGAACTTGTATAGTTCTAGTTCTTTCAGACACAGTGCAACTCTCAATAACTATGCATTACATCACAGGGGCACCTATGAGTGTGGCTGGGGATCAATCAATACTTGGTTTTATTTACCCTCGCCCTAACTATTGTTATAGGGCGAGCATTAATGTATAGGAGTTTAAAATATAATATCACAGTAAGTTTTTATTAATGGCTTGAGGGTTGCCTTATGCCAGGAAGGTTAAGAAAATTAAGCGTTAAAAATGAAAGGAAGGTTATTGTATGATTCTGGATTTGACAACAGGCACCTATATATAATGTATGGATGTTTGTGTTTTCTATGAGGTATATGTATGTTTGTGATGTGTTTGTCATAAAAGTTATGTTTGTACAATTATAAGATGTGCACTTTCTTTTCACCTGTAAATTTTTTGTTTCTGTCAACCTAATTAACATAACATGATTTACTCGCCTCATTGTAACACAATACATGAGGCGAGTAAATCATGTTACATTAATTAGTGGCTGGGGACTGTACCCTACCGGTCGATATATACTGACGAGACAGTTGTAATGCTATCACATATATCCTGAGCGTAATTTGGCAAGCCATTACTACTTGTTAAAGTCTTTGGTATGACCCAGCTGGGATTTGAACCCACCACCTTCTGCTCCTCAAACCGATGCTCTATCCAACTGAGCTATGTGAGTGGTTTTCGATAAACAAATGTGTTACATTGTTATGTTACATATGTAAAATATTTTAGTAATTGTCTTAAATAAATATCGACGTGGACACATACAATGTGTCTGTATCTATAAAAAATGATCAGTTTGAATAATTACTAGTTTAAAAAATAGGTATAAATAATAATCAGATTTCTAGCCATATTTTTTTGTTGAAAATTCATTAGGCCCCTCCCTCTTTAATTTGAGATATAAGTGCACCCCCTTTAATTACATACCTAAAAAGGAATGTGATTATTTTTATTTTAATTCATAAATACAATTTATTACAGGTGCAGAGAAAAGAGTTCATCGGATGAAATTGTTTGAGGCAACTAAGCCCAGTCCTACATACCAGAAGCCAAGGAAATCAAAAGTCACAATTAAAGATACAAGGACAGACTTCCAGTTCATTGAAACTCCGGTGACAGAAGACCCTGGAGATGAAATTCTACACAAGGAAAGTCCTTCTTTGCCCTGGCCTGTAGTTTTATATGTTCTTTTCCTGAGTGCTTTGAAGCATTGTGCACATATGAAGGCAGAAAACTTTAAACTCAAACAACAAAACATGAAGCTTAAGGCAACTGTCTCAGAGCTACGAAATTATGTGCAGTTTAAGGAAATTCTGAAGAACAATAATGATGTAAACTTTTATACAGGGGTGCCAACGTTGGGTTTGTTTAACAAACTGCATAATCTTATAGCTCCATATGTCAATCGACGTTGGACAGGTGCTAAGTCAGCTCTGAAAACCTTAAGAAGTTACAACCATCACACAAAGTTTGGGCCTACTAGAAAATTAGGATCACAAGTTGAACTTTTGATGGTGTTAATGAAATTACGACTTGGACTTCTTAATAAGGACCTGGCAAAAAGATTTAAAATATCAGAGACATTGTTTTCAAGAATATTTCTTGCATGGCTTCGTGCTGCAAGCGTGGTCCTGCGGCCAATGGTGTTTGTCAGTAGGGAAGAGGAGTTGATGTCATCTAAACCCCAGCGGTTTAAGTCGCTTCCGTGCCTCCACTCAATAATTGACTGCACGGAATTATTTATTGAGACACCAAAGGACCTTTATCTACAGAGTGCGACATGGAGTGACTATAAACACCACAACACATTGAAATTGTTAGTAGCCTGTGCCCCAAATAGCCAAATAATGTTTGCATCGGAGGCTTACCTAGGTCGAATAAGTGATAAGGCTTTGACAATTGACTGTGGATATCTAGATGTTGTACCTCCTAACTTTATGGTTATGGCGGACAAAGGTTTTAATATTGCTAGTGAGTGTGCTGACAGAGGCATTAAACTTTATGTTCCACCTGGACGGAGGGGTCAATCTCAAATGTCTTCTGAGAATGTTCTTGTCACTAAAACTATTGCAAATCACAGAATTCTAATTGAACAAGTGATCAGGCGTCTGAAAACATTTAGAATCTTAGCAAATGAACTGCAGATTAAAATGATTGCACATGTTGATGATATTGTGACAGTTTGTGCTGCTTTGTGTAACATGAAGGTACCGATGTACAAGTATTAAACAAAATAACAAGGTTAAATATAAGAATGCATGTCTTTTAGTAACATTTGGATATTGTGTTGTTTATGAATTATAGTCATGTCAGTGGAAGTTATATCTTATCCTGAATGTTTCATAGCAGTTTGTGTCAGTGCACAGCTGTGTAAGCACTTGATGATAAAAATAAAAACAATTGCCTTTATAGCCAAGATTTGTGAAATGTCATTCAATATTAGTTTGGTATTTGAAATGTTTTGTCATTATTGCATTTGTTATTGAATATAACATTTTCAGCCTCATCTGCTTTTTGTTTCCTTTTCTTTTAAATCTATATACTTAGAACCTAAAAATACAACAGGTGAGAAAATAATGCTAATCCACCTGGCCATTGACACCTAACAATCAAAGCCATATGGTCTAGACTACTAAAACAACATGTTTCAAACAAGGGGCTGTAATAGCCAGGGGCAACAAAGACAACAGCAAAGTGTCATAAATAACCTAGACAATTTGTCTAGGTGTGAGTAAATTGTTGTGTATTGGTATGACATGAGCTACAGTGTCATCTGTATGGCTTCATTCCTGAGTTACATTGATAACAGTCAGAAATTCTCTTGTCATCCTCATTTCTATAACTGCACTCCACACCATTACCAAGTCTAACCTTGTTTGTTATTGTAGTTATGTGTACATTACTTCTTTATGATTAAAATTAACACTCTAAAATGCTGACTTGGTTATTGTTTATATTTACAATTTGAAGTTGTCCACATGCTGACTAAAGGGGATATATTGTATTATATAAATTCCATGGGTGGCCAATTCAATTGACCAATTTTATCAGTACTTAGATATTTGTTTATGATGAATAAATTGATAAAAGTGTTAAACTTAAGTACAAATACAATTGAT
Organism: Sinonovacula constricta; assembly: GCA_007844125.1. Taxonomy (NCBI): domain Eukaryota; kingdom Metazoa; phylum Mollusca; class Bivalvia; order Cardiida; family Solecurtidae; genus Sinonovacula; species Sinonovacula constricta. The sequence continues at coordinate 63,623,565 of CM017557.1, forward strand.
GGATAAACTTGAAATTATCCATATGAATCCTGATTATATGGAATATTGTATAAAATCAATCGACCGGTATTCGCCTGTAAATATCGCCGTAACCCCCGCACAAATATAGTGAACCCACAATCCACAAAAGTCACAACAAACAGACTGGTCATTACTGTGCTCTGGGTTATCTATACAATCTAACCCACATTCCCCACACAAAAAGATTGGTGTTTTGTTTGCCTGCCTCCGCTTCACTACTTTTTCAGTTTTTCTGTTCCTTTTCTTATTTGGTAAATGAGTAACATCCACTAAAACTCGGAAAGAGGGTCGTTTCAAACATTTTTTGGACATGCTCCTAGCCTCTGGAACACATATCTGGGAGATGACGTCATTGGTATGTGAAGTACAGTTTGGGCTGTCTTCTTTGCTGTTTGCCATTATGGATGGTAGTATGCGTTCTGTCCAAAACCATGTTAACCTTTCTTCCATCTCTTTCCAAAGGTTCTCATTAAATGGAATTCTGATAGATATGTGCCCATGGTATGTGTATATGAATAAGTCGCAATATTGTCTGTTTGCGATTGCCATTTGTCCCTGAACTTGGTAATAATAGCAATGATTGCTTGAAAGTACCAACTGTCCATTGTTTTCTTCAATGTAAGGTACATTGTCAATGGTTGGTTTTTTGTCTTTGATTGATTCAGGACATTTTATTTCGCAAAGTCCTTCCCCGCAACACAAACAGCTTGTCTCCAGATCCACACTTGCAGCCAAGAATGGTCTGTTTTGATGTATCTGCAGCCCAGTACTATTTGATTTGAACTTTTTATGTGTCTTTTTCATTTCTTTGCTGTATTCTTTCTTTGCAAATCCCTCTAGTGACAATCCATGTTTCATCGCCTTAGTTTTAACTATCGGATCTTTGCCAAGTAGAGTATCAACAAGTTTTGTAGAGTCTACCATGGGATCATTTTGTAATGTTACTGCACGAGTGAAAACACGTTTGAAATTGCTTGCTGTAATTCTACCTTTTCTTTGATTATGCCAGTCAGCAGACTCTGACTGATTAGAAGTTTGTGTTTTTATCAAGTTAATTTGAATTTCATCAAGTTGAATTTTCTTTAGAGCTAGTTCTTTTGTATCACAGCCTTGCACACTGTCAATGATGTTTTCTGGTAGATTAAAACTTTCCTTCTGCATCCTTCTTCCTTCATACATTAAACAAAAACATGCATCAGGCACTTCAGATTTCACAATCTCATACAGATTTTTTCTTGTAGAGTCAACATCTTTCAGATCTTCTTTTTGTTTTTTTGTAAATGGTGTGAATGCATTTTTTTTACATATTTGTTCCTTTTCATTGGACTGGTGAACTTGACTTTTCAGGTAGTGACCTTTTCTCCAAAGAACATCTTTGGCCTTCATGGGCATGAATGTTGGCTTCCCTTTTGGTACATTCCATGTTGATGGTTTGCTAGTACAGGCTGTCACTGTTTCCCCAGTTTTAATGGCATATTCACAACGGAATAAAACGCCTGCAATGTGGTTACAGGTCCCATACATGCCAGCAGTACATGTACAATATGCACAGAGAATTTCTCCTCCAGGTGAATGGGGCATGTTTTTCTTTACACATAGCCATACATTGTAACATGCACTGTTTGTTGCCTGGGATGGGGTGACCTTAGCTTTTAACAGACACTTATCAGCGTTCTCTCTGATGTCATGGTAAAACACTTCTCTTATCCATCCGCATTCAAAGTATCTGTATGCTTTGCCAAGTTTGTACTCCCCCATCAGCTTGTGGATTATGTTGGATTGTCCACATCCCTCAATATAGCCAGCAATGTCTGATATATATATGGCAGGCCACATCTGCATACCTGTAACAGGAAGGTCATTTTCTCAAATAACACTCATAAATATTAGCCTTGTATACATTATGGAATCTTACTGCAAATAAAATGTAAAAGGCATACAAAACTTGCCCCTACATGAACAATGTAGCCTATGATTGGTCATTACAAAATCATTGGTCCATTCAAACTACTATACTTGCAATATGATTTCTGTCTTGAATTTGAACTATAAACACACTGGAATTGAATCCATAAATTTAATCCATAAATTTAAAATAAGTAAAATGTCATTAAATAGCAAATATTTTACTAGCTTAAATAACTTTACTTGATAAGACAGCATTAAGTGTCAAATGATATCAAGTATAAGTAAATAAAATATTTATCTTTTAACGTGTATAGCTGTTGCATATACTATTGCATAGACGAACAGACCCAGGTATGCACAGATTTTGTCCTTTAATAAACTATAAGCCTGGAGCTGGAACCACTTTTTTACTAACAATTAAAGGTAAATATTCAAAATAACCCTTTCTTAGGCTTGATGCTTTTTTACATACCATTTTTTTCACCTTTCCACCCAGTCGTAAGAGAAAATGGATCTGGTATTATGTCTCCATTTACACTCAGCTTAGCCTTGTACTCGTGTAGAAGCCGCATTTCCAATTCCTCCCCATCTTTCGCCACTGGAACCCCCTGTTCCCAGGCGCAAAATGCCCTGCAAATAAATGTACCAGTATTTATGAATATTCATAGGCCTTAAAATAGTAAACTAGATGACCTGCAAAAAAACAAAAACAACTGGCGATGTGTATCTTCCCCCTTACTAAGCATACCACTACTTTAGTGTACTATTTTTGGGCATGAATCAGCATAGATGTGCTTTGTTGTTAATATCAACGACTCTGAAACAACCTGGTGAGCCAGTTATTAAGATAAAAAACTGCCATTTCTGTTTATGTCAAAGATCTATGTTTTGAGATAACACATTCCATGCATAATGTATTAATTATTCGTTACAAATTGTATAGGTTATTTAATTCAACACTTCATTTAGACTTAACCTATATAACAATAATAGGTGGTACGCTTCCTGGTACGTATTGACATTAGTAATATGCTTCAAGTTCAACCAACATTCATTTCTCATCAGGCCATTCACTAACAGATGATAAAAAATTATATTAAATTCAATAATTGTGCTTGAAATAACGATTTGAAAGGTTTATATATGTAGTGTAACTGCAAGTAACTGGTTTCAGTCTTTAAAAGTTTAATATCCAATAAAAAAAACACACAACTCCTGAAAATATTTTTACCTTGCCGACAACTCGTCAAGTGTGCCATTCAGTCCCAGGTTTCGTTTAGACAGATACACTTTCAGCGCATGAATAGACCATAATTTAAACTTTTCTAGGCTCATGTCATTCAGATCGTCCATCTTTTCGTTGTTTGATGTGATGATTATCCAACGAACCACAAAATATGACGTATTTTTACGGGTCACTTCACGCAACTGTCAACACTCGTAATGGCGGCCGATGAATTTTTACTCGAAAATCCGGGCACCTGAGCAACCGGAAGTAAGATTTCCGGACACTGTTTATTGGTGTATTGACCGATCCAAGGCAATGCCACAAATGAACTATTCTCTTGACGCTGACCAGTCAGAGAGGTTAATCTTGTGTTCATGGCCGCTTGTTTACAATTGAGAAATGTTACAGAGCATAAGTTGTTTCAAACGGTTTGAAGGCATTTGTTCTTTGAAACTGTGTTGATAACAGTTTATGTATCAGTTAACAAAAAGTGCAAATCACTTACAGAGTGCAGATCCCGACTTATTTGTTTAGTAAAGTCAAATGATGGTTCATTAAAAAAGGCCAGAAAGGTGAAGGAACAAGCATTGCAGAGTTTATTTCTTGATATATATTCCTTTTTTCTAATGCATTATTCTCAGAACCCAAAATACCAGTTGAATCCCAGCAAAACTTGTAATTTTAGATAATACCAAATTCCATGCATTTGGCAGTTCAGTGTTTGTTGGAATTGACCCATGACCTGACAGTGGCATAGTTAAACTAACGATTGGCCAATTTCTGTCACTGCTATGAACTTAAAAATGAAACTTCAGCTATATGCTGATCAGCCACCATTAGCTACCATGTGATACTTTTTTTTTCACTCTTTTTTTGTGATAAGTATCATGAGAAAGTTTGTTTTGGGATATATTAAGATAGGCAAGAAGCATATCACAATACATATACCTATTGCATAGTTTAATGAAAGAGTGTCTGCAGACAGGGGGCCACTGGTTCAATTTCCAAATTTTGTTAATACATATATTGGCTACATACCTCTGTTGTAGACATTTATTTGCATATCTATCTGGAGCCCGCAGTTCCACATTGGTAGTAAATTGGCTCACCTCTTTGTTGGTCTGGATTTAAGGGTTAACATTATAACTGCAGTCTTTGACAAAACCGAGTGGACCATGGCCTGAGCCCATCATAATCTCTGTCGGTCCATTAAATTTTGTAAGTGAAATGGACAGTCCACCAGAATTTTCAGCCACCATATTATCAAATTCTAAATCATTATGAAAATATATATACTAAACTAAATTAAAACAATGCTTTACTGAACCAAACCACTTGTTACAACTTGGTTAGCTTACCATGCTTTTAATTTGAAAATGCTAAAATCAAACGGGTCCTGTAAAAATTGGTCTGGTTTAGTAGATATTGCCTGCTTGATGGGCGAAGGTCCAGTGTTTTTAAATTTCTTTCATGACAACTGTATCTTTTTTGTCAGTGTCTGATTCACCTCATAAAAGTACATGCCAAGGGCTGGAAAAAAAATCTTTTCAGTGACTAATCCTGGCCTAGTAACCTGGACAAAAATGATTTGTCCTCAAATATGGGTCGTTTTCAATTAACGAACACAACAACACATTTGTCATATCTACAACAAACAAACAAGGAATAATGACAAGTTGTTTCCTTTTTTTTTGTCTAGAAGCCTTTATGTATCGCATGTCGTGATTGGCTGTTTTGGACAGGTGCATACATTGTACTGTAGTGCCTTTAAGTTTTGTTGATAAATGCTCCTGGTGTGAAATTTATTGTCTTCATCGCTCATTAGAAACCTCTGTTTATTTGTCATATGTCCAACTGCCAATTTATGACTTGCCTGGGACTAATTTTGTGATCACTGACCAGTAGCCTGAAACTGCATTTTGACTTGTCCGGGACATCAGGCTATCCTATTTTTCCAGCCCTGATGCCTATAATACTTTTAATAAGAGGTGTTGACAGCAGAAGTAGTATTATGATTTTTTTTATTGTGGTATATATGTTTACCAAGGTGCACATCATTTGCAAAAAACAAATTGAAAATGAAAAAAAGTAAAGTCAAAATAAAAGTAATATCAGCATTATTGTTGAAGCTTTACTACAAATAAAACAGGGACAACTCAGTTTTTTCCCCAAATTTTGGGTATGATGTTAAGTGTAATAAGCAGTTTCTCACAGTGGAGATACCATTAAAGTGAACTAAAATATTCTAAATGACATTTTTTTATGATTTTTTTTTATGTGTACACTTAATTAAAAACAATGCCAGTTAACATTTAGCATTCTTTTGTTTCAAATATGAAATATCTTTTTAGACTCTTTGAAGCATCATCCATTTATATTTTCTCTTGTTGAAAATGAGATAAAAATATAATATTTAAAATTTCATCTATTTGTGTTATTGATGCATAACCTTACAGGTATCAGGATGACCGACTTGTCCCAATATACCCTGCCCAACACCACAGGAGTGTGCCTCCTTGACTGTTCAGTTGCCTACAAAAATCTCACAGAAAAGGAGCAGAAATATGCCCATTATTTAAGCCAGGCCTCCTGGTATGGTGGCCTTATTGTCTTAGTGCAGGTACTTTGTTATCATTGACTTGGTTTTTACTAATATCAATTAAATAGAAAGGAGATATAACTAGTTTTTAGGGATAACTGCAGTTGTACAAAATACTTAAAAATCAGCATATAATTGGCATCTTATATAACCATGATTCAACATCATATAGAACGTTTCACATATTAACATTGTAAGTCATTTTAAATTTCAGTAAACATCCACTTCTCAGTAATGTTTAGATATCAAAGATGCACTTGCTTCAAACAATATACGTTTATGAATTAAATGTTCACATTTTGCATTTTGTTTTGCAACTATGAATTTTATTTTAATATAGATCTTGGTCATTGTGCATGTCTACAAGCCTACACTTTATATTATTTTTTCAATAAAATTAATTGTATTGTTTAGACCTCTCCAGAATCTCCCGGGATCTTTGTGCTTCTGCAGAAGTTGTTCCGAGCCCAGCCAATCAGCGAGCTTCAGCGTCTTGCTATTGAACAAGGCCTCACAGGGGATGACTTTCAAGTAAGTGTGATTAACCAGGACTCTTCTTTTACCCATTGTTGTATAAATTTGTTAATAATCCAAACTAGTCGTAGTTACTTATTTAAGTAAACAAGATTTTTTATAATATGAAAAGAGTAAGTCAGGTATGTTTTATGAATCATATGGTCAAGGTCACTGTTGCCGAATGAATTAATTTGTGGAATATTGCATACTTGTAATGGAAAATACTTGGTAACATCTGCAATAACCTGTCAGGGCATTCATGTTTTAAAGGGTAGAGTCGCCATTGTAATATTCCTTTGACCCCATGACCCCTCACTACGTGGATTTAAGTTCCACCTCTGCCAAGAACTTTCATATGGGGAGGTCTACCCCAGGTGACCTGGTGACCACCTGGTGCTCTAACTAAATATTTGCCTGGGGTCTTCCTTCACCAGTTATAGCTAGGCATGGCAATAATGACCATTGTGTCGCAGCAAGGTATCTCAAATACAAACAGAAACAAAAAACTTCCTTTCATTGTTGATTCTTTTGACCTATTGCTTGGGCTGGTTTGAACGATTGTCACTGCTTCAACTTGAATCATTATGAAGCCATCCAGGGAGAAAGATCCCACACAAATGTCTGAGTAAAGTCACCAATACGCCTCAGGTGAGCAGGAAAGTCGTGCTCATACAAGAGTTTTCTTGGTTTTTGTGGTTATTGATTTCAAATGGACTGCTTAATAAGATGCATTTTTTATTTTTTTGTTATTGCTATTATATTTTATCTGGGGTGTTAACTAAATTAATTGTTAATCTTACCATTTTCAAATACATTTTTATGTACTATTATTTGGCCTCATTCCAATATTATCTAAGCCATTCCTTTGATCTCTTACATTCTACATTATTTCGAACAAAATCCACTAGTTCTGAACAAGTAAGTTAGAGAAACAAAAATCCATCAAAATACCATTATTTCCTAAAATATTGCTTACTATTGTTTCTTGATGCAGTTGACCATCATCTTGTGATATATTCTTCTGTTTCAGGCCTTCCTTACGTATGCAGCAGGCTTTTATGCTAACATGGGAAACTACAAATCATTTGGAGATACCAAGATCATTCCAAATCTTCCAAAGGTAAAAGTCTTTGATATTATTTTTTTATAAATTACTTCAAGTTAAGAATTTTATAATAACATGGCTGTAAATGATAATTATTATGAGGGAATTTTATTCATTTTATTCTCCACTACCAAACTTAATCACCAACAACAATTATCACCTACATCTTGAAAACTATCTACACCATAATTTTAATGGCAGCATAATACAACTTTAGTTGCCATGGTTACATAAATATTTGTTATCACAATTTTCAGGACAAGTTTGAGACCCTGGTTCTGGCATCGGCAGCAGCTAAATCTGATCCAGCAGGCACTAAGTCTCTCCTCAGCTCTGTCCTGGGTAGAATCTATTCTCTCGAAGACCGACACAAGGAGCTGGGACTTGGAGAGAAGGTAAAGTCATTGATATGGCTGAATATGTACTTTCTGTTAACTTGCATTTGAGGAACCCCTCAGGAAGTGCGAGGTCAGAGCCTTACGAAACCGGTTAAAGCACCCCAGTCGGTTCCTTTTGCAGACTGATCATTCCAAGTTCCAAGTTAACTGTTGGGTTTGTGCTTTTTATTAAATGACTCAGCAGATTTGTTTTTACTTTTACATTTGGCTTGCATGTGAATACTGGATACCTTTGTCTGGAGCCGTTTCAATTTTTTTGTATATGTTGCAGTACTCATAGGACTTTGTCATATATTCTTATTAGGTACTTATTATTTAATTAGCTAATTAAAACTTTTAACTTGAATAATGCATCTAACTATAGAATCACCTGTCTAGTGAACAGACACAAAGATCGAGGACGAGGAGAGAATGTAACAACATGGTTGTGTCAGTAAATGACAATTGATACTTGTCGGTGCTCTCTTCAGAGACAATGTCAGGATAATAAAAGGATTGGAAGATCACAGTACTTTTGGAAAGCATATAGATAACATATTTAAGAAAAAGGGACATAGTCTTTAGATATTCGGCAACTCCTCATTATAAGTTGCAAATTTACAGCATTTACAGTAGAGTTTTATGGACAATACTACAAACAGAATTAGATGGGCAAGTCTTCATAAGAAAAGAAAAATTTGTAGTGGTTTGAATAATATATATAGGACATTTGTTTTTTCTAGGAAAAGATGTGTTTTAGCTTACCAAGTTGTGGTTTTCATTAGTTCTGTGAAAATACTTTGTAATGACCACAAGTTGAACCTTAACTTTGATGTTCTATGCCTAGAACTTTATTTTTAAAAGTAACAATATATTTTTATAGGATTTTAATGTCATCTATAGATAAAAAGAATAAGAAGAAAATAAGTCTGAATTAAAAGTGTAGATCTTTTTTAACTACTCCACAAGCCAATAATTGAAAGTAAAAACCCAGCTTGTTTTTGTTACTAATTAACCAATTAGTTTTGTTTGTTTTTTTGAAATAGATTGCAGTGACAAGTTATGATCATTACAGCAATTTCCAGCTAATTTTGGTGGAGGAAGACCCCATACAAATGTCTGGGTAGATCCACCTGCGCACCACAGGTCAACTGGAGGTTAACTGTTTAGTGGTCCATTGTGTATACTTTTAAAACATACAGCATGGCAATGATTTTATTACCATTTCTAGCACTTTTATGCTTAATGATGTAGATTAATCATTAACATACAAAGTAGTAATATGGCTATGATGGATACAATTTATTTTTGGCATTGCAATTTTATTAAATATTAAAAGAAGTTAACTTTTGTTTTTTTTCTCATTTTCAGTTTTTATGCAAACATTGATCCACTATTCAGATAAGTTTGTTTTTGGAGTTCATGCTTTTTATGTTTAACCTGCAATAACCATTTGGTTAAAAACTTTGCTTTATCTTGATAAATTTAAGATTAAATCCAACATGGGTGTGATGATTGGTAAAGAAACAAAAATAAATCCTCAAATGGCTATCAGACATCTTACTGACAAAGTGAAAGCTGCTGATGCTTGTTTTCAATCTGTTTTCCAATCTCTTTTGCTTTTTTTTTTTGTTTTGCTTTCTTTCTTTTAAAATAAAAATTAGCTGAAATTATGTTAAACATTTCATTATGACACTTGGCAAATGCCAAAAATTCTTTATTGATTTGAAAAAATCTTCATCATGCCTTGTGTATTTGAAATGAAATGTACCATAGATGCAGCGATTTAGATTTGGATTTGAAGCATGGTTAAATTTATTGGTTTATAGACTTGAAACATGACAAGTCTGTTAAGAATACTTACTCTTATAAAATGTCAAAAAGGCCACTGCATAAATGTGATTTGTTAACATAGAGTTGCTGATGCTAAGTTCGTGTTTTTTAACTGAAACAATAGATGTAATTTTTAAATCAATATTTTTAATTGGATGTACATTTTGTATAATAATTCCTGCAGGGTTTAATTTTTTTTTTTCGGCCAACAGTTTGTCATGAAATTGTTGCTGGTCATATGACTTGCATAGAAACAGTGACTTCTGGTGTCTTTAGCCTTCAAACATTTTATTTTAAAATTTATAACAAGGAATATAGCCTTAATGTCTACCAGGAAACATGAAAGTGGCTGTATAATTAACTATTAATTCACATTGTTCACTAGCATTTTGCTAGTTTGATAACCAGCATTTTTTCCTTCTTAAAGTTTGATACATTGTAACCATATTTTTGAGATGTAAGTCTTGAAACATACTATGTATTCCTTTTAAAGTATTGCATTAATTTAAATGCCAACCTTTTGCAAAGTTAGCAGAAGTGTATAGCATTTATATCTCATCAAATGTCTTATGTTTGTGTGCTTCATTAAAATGCCTGTATATCAAAAGTAATTGACTGCTTGATCCATGTGAAATCAGATAATTCAGAAGCAGCTAGGTTTCTTTAAAATTACCATATGTTAAATACTGGGACTCAGTTGTGCTGTCTGTGAAGTAAATATTTTCCTTGCCTCCTTAACTGCTACTAACATTGCAGAATATCTTTGAATCCATAACTGAACTGTTTTGTGTTGATATTCCTTTCTATTCGTACTTGTTTCATCTATATTTGTTGTAGAAACATACAGAGCTATTGTAAGGGTATATGTTAGGTTACAGCATTATATAATGGAAAAAGTCTGGAATTTTCATTGCACACTTCTGTATGAACCCTCTTGTTGGAATTTCTGTTTAACATTTCGGTTAAGGCCCATTTCTCGAAGATCATCAAGTTTATTTATATTAAAATTAAAATACATGTACTTGTTTACTATAAACAACTAAAGCCATTTCATGTGGGCAGTAACCATAAAAGTAATCAAGGCAGAGTTATGCCCCTTTTATATGCAGAATTTTATTATTATTACAATTCTAAGAGCAGAAGAAAAGAAAATGATGCATATATAAATATTCAAATTCAAAGGAAAGGATAATGATAAAACTTTTTTATAGCATCTTAAAATATATAAGGGTGTCTGTTACTTTGATATGAACATTTACTAAAAGTGACACTTTAAAACAACTAAGAACTTTTTATATTCTAGAAATTTAGCTACAGCATATTAGACAACTTCTTAACTACCAAAATTTAAATTGTCTCCATATTTAATATTAATTGCGAAAGAGAACGGAAATCGGCCCATCTAGTTTTTAAATTTTGTTGTTTATCTTTATCATATTTTTCTAGTTTGCTATTACTTAAAAATTACAAAACTAATCTTTTTTCGTCTTTCAAAATGTCCCCGCTAATGTACTGAAAAAAAGCATCAAGAACGAGTGCATATACATGTATGCAAAATAGCAATGAACCACAATCCGATGCTCGAAACAGTTCACGTTACGCTGGGAGACGAAAGTGGTTGCGAATTTTAGTGAGATGGTCCTTAATTCTGACCCCAGTCAGTATGCTGTAAATTATGAACCACCATCTAATGCACGAAACTGTTTATTTTACACTTGTAGACCAAAGTGGTTGCAAATCTTTGTGAGACTGTCCTTAATTCTGACCCAGTATGCTGTAAATGTCCTCTGCAAAGAATATTATTAAACTGAAGGTCACACTTTTAAGCGGCAAAAAGGTTAAGGAGTTCAGTTAGGCCTGCAATCAATTTCCCTGATCTTAGGTTAAGGAGTGGCAGCTGACAAAAACTGGATTTTGTCAACAGATTCCCCACACTGGAATATTCCCCGCAGGCCGCCATCTTGAGAAAAAAAGTTGCGGGTTATATTCTGCAAAATACGGTATACTATCCATCATGAGAAAGGAAGAAAGGTGCTTGTTGTTTACAGACAACTGTTGTAAGGATACAAAATTGTCAGCTTATCCTCCACAAGATGTGTTCAAAGATTAACTACAACCTGTTCACTCTGAAACAAATAGTTCCTAATTATTTTGTTTATTTCTTCATTATTTTTTTCAATTTAACTACACCTAACATTTTAATGCAATACTTAATTGTGATATCATAATATGTTGAGATAAATATTATGTGTATATATAATATGTATGTGAAATTTTATGTGTTAGAAGTAATAGTACTGTCTGGTCTTCTTAAACCATAATATGCTAATGTATGGCCATTTTTGCAATTTTGGCCTTTCTCTTATTCATTTGCATGCAGTCTGGTTTAGTAACTATGTTTTCAAGAAACATGATCACCATTTTTGTCTCCAATTTTATTGATTTTATGAAAACTAATGGCTGTGCACTGTTTATTTGCTGAACAGTGTGAACCTGTAAAAATGTAAAGAATTTATTCACTGACAATACAAATGAAATGGATAGAGGCTTGTGAACACACAAATCCTGATATATCACTACTTAAAGTACCATTTAATTGGACAATGAAGGTTGATTGCTTGTTCTGGAGTGTCCACTAGCAGAGTATATATCTTCTTACTAAGACTATTAGCTAGTTGATTAATGTTCACTAGTTGTCATCTCCATAACATAAACCATCTCCTTGTATCACATGACTGTTGACTTGTTAATGCATGTATGTCACCTAATGAGTGGACATCGACAAACTGATGAAAACTGTGAAATAATTAATATATTCTAAGTTTTATTTTTTGTTTCGTTTTTGAGATTCATCGCAGCAACCAATTATGATCATTATAGCGACGTCCAGTTGTTTTGGAGGAGGATGACCCCAGACAAATGTCCAAGTAGAACCACCGGTGCACCACACGTCAGCTGGAATACCTTTCCACATTACTGTACTGTCTCACTTATAAGACTATTCACTTATAAGACGGCTCTCCTACTTCACCTGTGAAATTGCCAGTTTCTGCTTCAACCAGCTTACAAGATGAGGCGAAAAAATGAACAGGAGTGTCGACTAGTCATGCTGTCTCAACAAAAGTCTCACATGTTGCGGGATGTATCTAGTCTCAGCTGCACTGCTATCCTTTAGCGCGTGGCGGCATGACATTAATTTCTTTGATCTACATCACCAAGTCTGGTATGACAGTACATGATATATCGGGGAACAGTGCACTGTCCTTGTGTACATGCCGCAAATCAATAATTTCATGAAGAAATGTAATCGGCAGCTGCTTATAAAAACACATTGTTCACTCCCTCACTGTCAAACTGTTCTGATCGATATCACCTTGACAACAGTTTATCTCAGAGTCAGTAACTTGACCTGTGTAATGAGGCAAGTCTACATGGAACGCCAAGTAAATTACAGCTTGATGTATTTGGCAGACTGAAGTTGAAAGTTTGTTTCAGTGTTTACAGACGGATAATGAGCCGTGTTTCATGCAGAACAAAGGGAAATGTATATGAGACAGTTAATCATTGATTGACAGAATTCAAAGTTCAATTAAGGTAAATTATTTGCAGTCAATAATGACGGCACATTGGGTCATTGCATAACTGCTAACAAGTTTATGTGATATGTTTTCGCCCTCAAACAATGTGAAAACTTTTTGCCAGGTCGCTAGACCCTGCCTATAAGACGAGCCCCATACTTTAAATGAAATTTAAAGGAAAAATCCCCGTCCTATAAGTGAGAGAATACGGTAAGTCCTTCACCCTAAATGAGACTCAAACCCATGCGGTGGTAGGCTAAGCAGTAAGAGGAGTTACAAATCAACACAACAAAAGCACTGAACAACTTTATATGCTTTGTTATCTTAAAGGAAGTTAGTTTAATATCTTACTGTCTCATCCCATTTATATTATAGGGTACCACAACCTATTTCTCAGACAACTGTGACGTGCAGGATGCAGAGGTGGCCCAGGAATTCCTTGACTCTAAGAATCTCAGTGCCTACAACACTCGTCTCTTCAAGACATTGGATGGGGATAAAATCCAATATGAGGTCAGACTGGCATCTGCAGACACATCTGGTAATGTATTATCATGTATTATTTACAGTTGTTAAATCCAAAGCTAAAATAAGAATGTATCTGCTGATAAATTGCTGAAGATATTGGTGCAAACTTCATTCCATAAATGTATACCAACAGTTCACAGTTTTTACGAAGTTCAATTTTAAATTTAAATCATATCCAAGAAATATTGTTTACAGAAGTTTAATATAGTATATTTGTGATTGTTTTTAATAAAAAAATATTATCTTGCAATAATATTTCACACTGTCAAGAATACCATAATTTCATAAGAAGTTGACTCATGCATCCTTGAACATCACTTCTCACCTACCCATACAAAATCACATAACCCTCTCTCAGCTGGGAAAATTCCTGGCTGCCCTGATAACATCATGGGTCCCCAGCAGTACACACCCAAGGGACGATCATCACCGGTCATCTTCAATGTCACTAGGGGAGACTACTCCAAACTGATGGCACACTTGGTGGAAAATCTGGAGAATGCTAAGGTGAGTGAATTTACAGTAACAGGTTGAGGGGCTATGTCATGCAGTCTTTTTTGTAAGATCATCAGATCTATAGATGTCTGCTAGTTATTATACAACTCTTCAAAGAAGAAGGGGCACAATGTTTGCAGATGTCTTACAGCATGTCTGCTGGTCTGTAGAACACTTTGTTTCCAATAATTATCTAAATGAACACATGAGTCCACAATCCTTTAATCCTGATAGAGACATTGGTTGTGTTAAGTTGATGACTACTATTGGTGTTGGGATAAGTGGGGCAAAGGTCAAGGTCACAGGTTTCTTGAAACAATTTTAGCATCTCTGTTGAATGTAGAATTGTTGCTGCTGGAACGTATTATCTTACAAACAATAAAATAGTGCTTATGAATATCCAAAATATAGGTTTTGGTTGTTACTTAGTAGTATTATATTTAATCCTATTTATTTATAGTCGACTAGGAATTAAAGTTCTTTAAACTTATATTGATCCCTCTTGACTGCCTTATTTACCAGGAAGAACCAGTTTCAGAGGCGATGTTCTGTAAATTGTCTTGTTCAAGAACTTATGTCAAATGGTGGGTTTTGGCATTCATAACCCTACAATTGGAGTCTATCATCTTCACCACTAGACTGCAGACACTCACTTTGTCACTTTTGGATTATTGAATTCTTTTACATGATACATTCAGGAGGACTCTTTTTATAAAAGGATAATCAGAGATCTGCCAAGAATGCTCTTTTGCACCATTTGTGCTAAAAGAATGAAAATGGTGCATAAAATTGTCCATAGATGTGCCTAACGGCACAACAGAGTTCATCAAAATATAAAATATACAAAGTACCATTGATAAGAACAATTATTGTTTACAGAAGTGAGTGCCATACTGGAAATGAGGTTTAACTATGTAATTTTCACCTTGGCCTGAAATTTTTACTAGGGATGATGCGATTACGTTTGATTGCTGTAGGCAACCCACTTTCATAAGGAACAAAATGGCATGCTAACTAGATACCGTTGTTGAGTAAGTATATCTCCTCATCAGATTTCAATACCAGATAAGATTTTTACCTTAGATTGTTAAATGATTCTATGTGAATTTTATGTAGAGCTTGTAACATCGACAAGCAATACAAATTACTGGTCTCATTTCCAAATATAATTTATGCAGAGCAAAATTTCAAAATGGTCCTAAATTTTAAGTAGATAGTAGGCATTTAAGATATCTTGGCAGATCACTGATTAATAATTGCAGAATAAATCTAATGTGAGCAAATGTAATGAACAGTATCTAACATTTTTAGCACCTGGCCACCTCTACAAATATGTACTACAGACATTTATAGGCATTTTTAATTGTGTATGATTGGTTATTTTTTTACCTGAAACAATAATTTAAAGGCATCTTAAAGCAGTTTTAGCTCACTTGAGCACACCGTGAGCATGAAAGCTTAGATTATATTACTGGGTCATGTGGGTTCAAAAAGTAGGTCACTAGGTAAAATCTTAGAAAAAGCTTATGAACACACTAGAGGCTACATTTATAGATCAATCTTCATCAGACTTGGTCAGAATGTTTGTCTGCATGAAATCTTGGATGAGTTTGTTATTGGGTCACCTGGGGTTCAAAAGTAGGACACTAGGTCAAATCTCAGGAAAAACTTGTGAATACACTTGAGACCACATTTGTAGCCCAGTCTTCACCAACTATGATCAGAATGTTTGCCTGCATGAAATCTTGGATGAGTTTATAACTGGGTCACGTGGGGTCAATAAGTATGTCACAAGGTCGAATCTTAGAAAAAAGCTTGTGAACAAATTACAGTTCACATTTGTAGCCCAATCTTTAGTAAACGTGATCAGAATGTTTTTCTGCATGAAATCTTGGATGAGTTCTTTATTGGGTCACATGGGGTCAAAAAGTAGGTCACTAGGTCAAATCTCAGTAAAAGATTTTGAATACACTAGAGACCACATTTATAGCCCAATCTTCACCAAACTTGGTCAGAAAGTTTGCCTGAATGAAGTCTTGGATTAGTTCGTTATTGGTTCACGTGGGGTTAAAAGGTAGGTCACTAGGTCAGATTTTAGAAAAAGCTTGTGAACACACTAGAAGCCCCATTTATGGCCCAATCTTCACCAATCTTGATTAGAATGTTTGCCTGCATGAAATCTTAGATGAGTTCTTAACTGGGTCATGTTGGATCAAAAGGTAGGTCACTAGGCTAAATCTTACAAAAAGCATGTGAACACACTAGAGGCCACATTCATAACCCAATCTTCACCAAACTTGGCCAGAATGTTTGCTAGTATGATTTTTTGAAGTGGGTCATGTGGATTCAGTAGGTTACGTGGTAAAATTCTAGAAAATGTCATCAACCCAGTGGCCACACTAATGGTCCAATCTTTACCAAAGACTTCTAAAGTAAATAACTCTTAATTACTTGATGTGAACCTACTAAAAGCATGTGTCTTCAGGTGAGTGATTAAGGGCCATCATGGTCCCTCTTGTTTATTCTAGGTACCAAGGATTATTTGTTCCAGCTCATCAATTGTGTAACAGTTTTTAAGATCAGACCTAGTAGCACAATCAGTAGAAAGTCAGCTCCAGGTATGAGAGGCCCTGAGTTCAATTCCAGGCCACAACATACCAAAGTCGATAAAATGATATTGGTATAGCTCCCTTGCTAGCACTGGAACAAATATAAGACTAGTTCCAAGACTGGTTATCCCAATGTCAGGATAAAGTTACTGGGTATGGTATTATGCTAGATATTCACAGCATGCTATACAGAGTGAAGGCAGCACTGTCTGCTTCAAGTGGACACCATCTCCAGATAACTGGAAAACGTTTGATGGGACAATAAACCAAATAAACATAAATACTCCCCTTAAAAACAGTTTTCTATTTACCCCAGTTTTATGTAGCCAATGACCATGAGCTGAAGATGTTGGAGGAGTATATCAAGAGTTTCACAACAGGGTCCATCCCAGCACACAAGGATGGGTCCAGGCACTGGATCAGAAACAAGGGACCTGTCGTTGAGACGTAAGTGAAACATTGAAAATCATTTTTGTTTCACCTTTTCCCTTGTAAGCAATTGCCATCCAAGTTTTGTTTCTATATTGCCTAAGTTACATTTATGGTATATCTTTTATTTGATATTATTCTATTTAGAACCATATTTTGTTGATCAATTACAGCCTGGCTGGGCCTTTTCTGTCCTTTTATATTTATTAATACCAAAGCCATCTTTTTAGGAAAATATTTTCAACCAAACAAAATTTCTTCTACATATGTGCTTTAAAGTTATGTTAACATTTGGCACTGTTTTCTTATAAGTATTCTATCTTTTTTAAAACTTTCAAATTTAGGATAATTTATTTTAAAGATTTGTTATTGAAAACTAAACAATATTTGTAAAGAATCTATTGATAAAAGTTTAAAAAAAAAAACATTTGTAAACTGTTTTGCTATATTTATTTTTTTATATTTTTTTAATTATTTATTTGTAACTAAACAATGTTACATCATGTCTTTGTTTGCTTATCAATAGTTGATTGGTTTCTTAAATGTTCAGGTACATTGGATTCATTGAGTCATATAGAGATCCCTTTGGAGTAAGAGGAGAATTTGAAGGTGAGTAAACAACATCAGCTTTCTCATTGAGGGTAAACATTATTATACCCCAGATACATAGTATACGAGGGCTATAGTGGAGTCATGACTGAAAATAAAATTCTCCCCAACTGAAGCCTAAAAAAAAAATCATGATCTGCAGACTTATTATTTTTGTTAGGCTTTAGTTGGGCAGATTTTTATGAAACTTTTCAGGACTGGCAAGTACCGGTACCAAGCCTAGCAACAAGTTTTACAAAATATAAAATATTTTATTTAACAAACATGTTACAAATTAATACACTGTATATATCTAATAAACTCATTTATCTAAAATAAGGTCAAAGCTGATCCAAGTGCTTATAAACTTGTCTACTTACTTGAAGAAATCCCTTATAATGTTTTAAATCCAAAACAATGTCTGAAGATGGAGATATTGTCACTTCAAATCCAAAGGTATACCTCACACTACTGTTATTTTAACTAGGTCTAACATAAAAATAAGAAAACAACCCCATTTAATTGAGACCAGTTGCATGACCCATTCAAAACATTCTAGAATTCTAAGAACTTCAGCAAATTTAATATCACACGACTGAGAACATTCTGTCAATTGATGACATTGCACTGACATGAGCAGGGACCTAAAATGTGATGGTGTCAAGGTACATAGAGGATCTGATATAAGTGTTCATTAGATACTGAAAATATTAAACTCTGCCGAGTTTAGTATCATTTTAGACAATGAGTTAAATATTTTCAGTATCAAATGAACACGAATATTAGATTCTATTTATCACATAACCATAACACCAGCTGTTTTTGTTTACAATGCATATTCTTTTTATACATGTAGTATGAACAGTTGGCCTTGATATGTGTAATTCGGTTTGGAAGAATCCACACAAAAGATAGTTCCAGTCTTTACTCGACCATTTTCCACACAAGGGAACAGATACGTTTATAACATGACTAAAATGTTATCTTTTTATTAAAATGAAATTGTCCAACAAAATGCATAAAACGGCGACAACAAAGTGATCAGGAAATGGCATATACACCCCACATACTTAATGACGTCACACTACGACAATGACGTCACACTACGATAACTAACTACTGAGTTACCAAAAATAATGCATGAGTGTTACCTCACGCTAGCGTAGGTAGGTTATGTGATAAAATATATCACGATGGGAGACTCTTATGTTATGCTGCCTTTATTTAAAGGCCAAGTATCGAATGTAAGTTCCATTGTTAATTCAGTTCATGAAAGTTGTAAAGGGCGCTTGTATTTGTTGCTGCTAATATATGACTATAAAGCACAAGCTTGCATCCTTTGGTGGTTAAAACCATGTTGTTTTTTTATTGTTTACAAAATACCTAAGGTAATCACCTGTGGCTATTTTTACCACGACTCAGTGACGCATCAAAATGTCACATGACTTCCACTTTACAACAAAATGACTGACACTGGTGACAGTCCAAGGTAAGGTTTGTACTGAAATTCATAACAATCATCACATGAAATTCCCAGCATGCTGTGCGAAAAAAGTGTGCTGAGTCTAAAAATAGTATTAAAATTCTATGTAGCCTTAAAATAAAAACAGTAATTTTAATAAAACAGATTATTTACTGTTGTTATCTGATAACATGCAATAAGTTAATCATAATATCCGTGTTTTTAAATATGATGAACATCTGGATTCAGCTGTAAAACTTAAATATGTCTTTATTATATATGTTGGAATATATTTTGAGGCAAAGCAGTATCAATGGGTATTCATAATCTTACAAGATAATTTAAATATAAGTTGTGTAATTTGGTATAGGTTTGTTAACGTGTTCTTCAACTTTAAAAACAAACAAACAGGTGTAACATATTTCTAAACCCAGTCTTCTTTCAAAACTTAACAACTTACGAAATAAATGTTGTTGTTGAATAAATTGTGTTCCATCACCCCCACAAACATATCAGTATATGATTATATATTATAGAAGGCATATAAAGGCATTGATAGTGGTATATGTACCTGTCAATATAGTGACCCCATGCAGTGAGGGGCTTATTGGTAGAGAGGTGGGCGGTGGGAGAGAGAGAATCGTAGCAGGGGAATGGGGTGATGGAACTACCCAGATGGACACAGCCTCGGGCTGCAGTTGTCTCTGGGAAGGTGAGAGGATTATAGTATTGCTGACCAATGACAGTGCAGTGAGCTAATGTGCAATATGTTTTATTTTTTTTACTTTCCCCACTGTTATATTCATGTAACTTATTTCCTTTCACTTCAAATCAATATTGTTTAGGATGGCATGTTTGTATCTTTTTTTTAGAAAAGTTGTTGCTTACTTGTCTATGTTGAGCAGGATTTGTTGCTGTTGTCAACAAAGAGATGAGTCGCATGTTTGGTCAGTTGGTTGAGAATGCTGAGCACCTCTTGGCCCTGTTGCCATGGCCTGCAGCTTACGAGAAGGATCACTTCCTGCGACCAGACTTCACTTCACTCGATGTTCTCACCTTCGGAGGTTCTGGCATTCCTGCAGGAATCAACATCCCGAACTGTAAGCTAATAGATTTGAATAACTATAGATAGTTTCCACATCAGTGAAGATCCCTTGTCTTGGCAGCCATCTTTGATGTCAACATCAAGGGATTTTCAGATGAATTGTATAGAAGCGTAAACTTTATTTTCTTGTAATTTCTTCATTTGCGGTCCAAAAATAAAAAGCTATACACTGTTGGAAAGCTCCTGAAATTCATATTTTTAGAATACAATATTTTTAAAATTGATAAATATACAAAGAATTACTACACAGAAATAAAAATGAGTTATTGGCTCATCTTTCAACAAAATGAACAGTCTGTGTTTTGGGGTTGTATTTTTTACCTTCTGAACTATCAAATTATAGTTTTGATATTTAAAATACTTTATAAAAGCTCTTAAATTTAATATAGAATTTTGTAAAATTGACTGAAAAATAAAAACACAGTGGTAAGTTTAAGACAGCACATATTTCCAGATTTCGACCTGCATTAGCTTCTGCCTTCAAAGAGGGCTGCCTTTAACTGTCTTATCAATGCCTATGACATTGCATGGAAACTATCTATTATACCGTTACCTCCCTAGGGTAAGGTGGGGGCTATGTAGGAGTCAATTTGTTGGTCAATGCAGAATAATTTCGAGGCTCTTACTTCATAAAGGCATGATTTAAGAATAACTTTGCACAAATGTTTGCCTAAAGAAGACATAGTGACACAAGAATCTGATACTTAACTCAAATGTCAGGGTCATGCTCATAGGTCAAAGTAAAAAAATGATTGAAAATTGTTCTTGCTCTTACTTTGCAAAGGCTTGATGGATTGAATAAAATCTTGGCACAAACAAGCATTCATCTTATAAGGACAGTGTCACTAGTAACACTTAGAAAGGCAGATCAAAGGTCAGGGTCAAACTCACAGATCAAAGGAAAAATATGATGGAAAATTTGTGTATCTGATCTCTTACTTCTCAAAGGATTGATGTATTCTCAAATAACATGGCACACATTTTGCCTAATAAAAAATGGTGTTGGGCAAGCATGTGATTGTAAGCTCAAAGGTCAAGGTTATACTCAGAGGTCAAAGGTTTTGCTGCCAAAAAAACAGGGCACTTTGGGGTATTAGTCACCCATAGGGCTAGCCATAGTTAATCTGACTAACTCCAGATGATTAGGTGGATGAAATCTTTTCAGAATAAACATTAATTCAAAATTATTCTTCATTTCTTTATCTAAACTAGTCTTTAAACTAGGGATGTCAACGAGTACTAAAATGAGTACTTGAGTACATAGTCAATTTCCGGATTAAGTAGTTGGTCTTTTTCTCTATAAAAATGAAGTTGACACTCCATGTTTTATCCCATTTTATCTCACCTAGTTGTTTTTTTTGTCGACAATATAATATGATTACTAGAACGATTATATTCCTTGCATTGGCTAAATAGATTATAAACATGTTATCTACTTTGAGATTTATACACTTATGGAGCAACAATAGGGACTGATGACATTTCAATGTGTTAATTGTGTTAATTGGAAGATGATAATATATAAAAATCAATCAACAGTTTTAAAGTCATGAGTTTGCGATCAAAAACATATTGTTAACAATGCATTAGAAAATTGAAATAGTTATTTAAGATATACTTTTAAACGTTCTCACATACTAATTATATCATTGTCCTTTTACACAACTTCAACCACCACAAAAAAAAATGGAGTGTTGGTTTTACATTCAGACTTACGTGTGTTCTATTTTTAGATTAAAACATGTTTAATTGTCATTGTTAGCTTTTGTCAAGTCATAAAAATTTAGAAATATGGTGAAAGTGGTTCAATTGCTGTTACAGAAATAGTTGTGTGGTGGTAGTAGAAATAGAAGAAAGGAGTCGAAGAAAAAAAAGTGAAAGTAGATTTTGTTATGTAAATGCTTTAGTTGGGTAATGTTATTGCATTACTAAAATAAAAATATGATTAAGCATGTTAGTTGTCCTACCCTAAAAGTCCAAAATTGATCCTCATGTACATGTTCATGGATATGAAATGCATGCTTACAAGGGATTGACTTAATTGGTGGCATTGTTTTTCGTGGATTAGACAGACCAGAATAATGTGGCTTTGTGTAACTGTAAGACAACAATGAAATAACAGTTGCCAGGCAATCAATTGGTTTCATTTTCCTTCGCCTTTCACCTTACCTAACATCCGAGCAAGAGTTGCTAAATGCATATTGTTTCCAATTAGAGGTCAGTATAACGACCAATCAGTAGTTGATAAGCTATAAACGAGCCAAACAGAACAATTGATGGGTGGTGCTGAGACATGCCAATCAATGTATTATGAACATGTCATAAACTGCAAAGGAAATTGGTATGTATTAAGTTGATAGGGACCTATTAGTGAAGAAGTGACCAGACATGAGATTATTAATGACCAGGATCAAATTCATGTATAGAGTTGTAAAATCATGAGTTAAATTACCTAACAGTGTTATCTGTACAAGCACTTCTAACTTGCATGTCTGAGTTCTTCAATGTGTCCATTGACCTGACACAAGGAGAACCCTTGTTACCAATATTGTTTTAACTTATCATCATTGATATACAGTCCTGTATTGACATATAATTACTCTGACTGATCCAGTTTATATCTAACACTAATTGCCAATGATATTGTTGATTTTACTTCAAGTCACGACAGTTTATAAAAGCAGCCTTAATCAGTATTTTTTATTATTCCTGTAAATGGAGTTTGAAAATCAATGTCAAGAAAACCAAAATATATGTTTTTGAGAGAAAAAAACGAAACACATCTAGATATATATATGAAAAACAATGAAACAGTTGTTAAGGACTTGTAATTAACTTGGCAGAAAATTTAAGTATACTAGCACATTATCACTTGCTATCAAGTCACTTAAAGATCAAGCACTGAGAGCATATAATAGTATGCCGCATCTTTTTGATAATTAAACTTTGACATCACTACAAAAAAGTTGATTTTTTTTTATACTATCAGTTGCACCAATTCTCTGATATAACTCTGCAGCACGACATGTTGATTGTTGCAAAGAAATAGACTCTATACATCTTAGCCTTTTGAAAAAATGTACTTGGAGTCAGAACACAAATACCTCTGTAATTTATGGTGAACTTGGCATTTTCCCATGGTTCTTATTTGCAAAAAAGAGCAATAAAGTTTTGGCTGAAAGTACTTAACAGTATATACTCATATTATATTGATCAGTTAAATTTTGTTACATGTAGCTGTTATTCCCCAATGATACAATCATCGATAACCTCGGATTTTCGTACAGTAACTCATCCTCCAAATGTTTCTTACACATTCTTGTTCATGACAAGAGCATTTTGTGACCAATATATTCATTATTGCAAAGCTTCTATCTCAAATAGTCCAAGATGTTTATACAATTCAAAATATAATGTTAATTTTTGCTTTGAGGATTATCTTAAACTTATTCAAAATGAAAAGCTTATTGAGCAACTCAGATTAAGTTGGGGTTATTTTTAGAACGTTTTATGCATTGTTTAGAAATAGAAACTGGTAGGTTGAACTGTTTCTCATGAAAGTAGAATTTGTAAACTACATGTATATAACATGAATCAGATTGAATCAGAGTATCGCTTATTTGTGTGTGGTGAAATATTATAGCATTAGAATTAAATACTTCGGCCATACAAGCATGGCCTAATATACACATATTTAGATTCTGAATGTATGCTTTTGAAATTAGAGAACATTTTAATTTTCTCATTAAACATTAAACACATTTCTGTCAGATCCATTCATCTTTATTAACTTGTTCCAATGAGTAAATATATGCTATGTTTTGGTAAGAGTCCTTACTTTAGTATAACTTTCTCTTATTTTTTTTATCTGTTCTTTGTTATATGTATGGTGCTGGTAAATTCGTCTTTGCCATAATCTCTATTTTGTACATGTCCAAAGACATACATGTTAATTTTCCAATAAATTATGTATGTATGCTTAATGTATGTATGCTTACTAATAAATATAGGCACAATAGAAAAAAATAATTGACAAACAATGGGGCGCCTGCTGGGACAGGATATTGAACATCCACATTGGATAAGGCAATCAGGTGGTAGGAAGGTAACTGGGTCATATGACTGGCAGAAATTAGATAAGGTCCAATTTACCGAGAATTAAGCTTTTAATTTTGTTTAATTTTGTTTCCTTATGTTACTTTTTTGTAACTTTATGTCTACTTTTCCCATTTTGCCAAGTAGTTATTTGAATACTTGAGTATAGTCATCCGATTGAGGACTCAAAGTAATTGTGAACATCCCTATTTAAACCTAATATGAATACTTTTAAAAAGGTCACTGAATGAGTGTGTGGGGTTTTTTTTTGTTTTGTTTTTTTTCCAATTTGAACTCGAGAACTTTAGGAATTATTATGAACTAATTGCTCATTTTGTCTCAATTAATGCAGAATTTTTTCTAGGATACTTGTATATATATATATATATATATATATATTGTATATTATATATATAGATAATTGTGCTGATAAAATAAAATAGTTGAAGATACTTGATACATTAATATTGTAATTTTTTCAGTTTTCCGTTCCGATTACATTTGCACTCACTGTTTCAGTTCATTGACAACTTTTATCTATGATGTCATGTTCATTAAATTGTTTAAACAGAACATTCTGTATTTATGCAGACAATGACATTCGCCAGGATGAAGGCTTCAAGAATGTCTCCCTGGGTAATGTCCTCACTGCTGGATACAAGGATTCAACCATCACATTTCTGTCTGAGAAAGACAAGGTATGTCAAATGTTTATTTTTTTTTATGAACTCTCAATTGTCATCTGTGATTATGCTATGATGCTATCATAGCTTCCATGTTATGTAAAAAGATATTCACCAGCGATATTCATCAGCGGTCATATTCATAAAGAATCTTAAAATAAAGAACTTAAAATTTCCCTTTAATTTGGAAAAATCAAAATAAATTTAAGAAATTATATCTAAGAAAAAATTTCAAAATTTATGAAAATTTAGGTTTAAGTAAAAACAACAACACGTTCAGTTACACCAAGCCACATTATTCTGGTCTGCCCCAAAGAATATGCTTTTGATAACATATCAAGAAAAGTTTCTTTTAAAACTTATTATTTCCTGGTCCTCACAAGAAATAATCTGGGACACTGTTGACACATGGCCTGATAAATATCCTTGGTCCTTTTCTGTATAATCTCCCAGTATGTCTGATGGTGGGCAGCAAGTAAAATATTTGAATTAAAGGGCATTTTTATATGTTAATAAATACATGATTTGATATTGGCCCTGTTATATGTCCGAGGGAAGTCATATTGGCCAAAGGCTGAGGGCCAATACAACTGACCCGAGGACACATAACAGGGCCAATATCAAATCACATATTTATTGACACTTTTATTAAATAACTGCATGTACTTATAACATTTAACATTTAATACTTAGTTTTTGCATTAATCCAAGTCAGAAAATGATTGTTTGTGTTTTTGTGAAATCCACACATAATAAATTTATAACACATTTGGTTAAACACTACCAATTATGCTGTGAATGTTTGAAAACTGAGAATATTTTGTTGCCACTTCCTTCCCAGAGCTTCTTGCTGAAATCTATATCATTTTTTGGTCCTGCCCTATAAGCCAATAAAATTACTTCAAATGCAAGCTTTATATTTATATCACTTTCTGGACGAAAAAGTGATCTAGATATTGGCACTGTTTTAAAGCAGGCTGTCATGTTATTGAACATGACAGGTGCTTTTTTAATGGACTAATAAGGTACAGTTATTTACTAAATAATTATATTATCCTTTTGAGGGTGATAGTGTGTATTATCAGCCTCAGGTTGGTAATGGCCACATTGTGCATGAGCAGGTGGACTTTACCATTTTGAGGGTTGACAGTATGTGCTATCACCCTTCATGTAATAGGATATTTGTATAACTCCTTTAAATTATTATTTATTTATTATTATTATTATAATTATTATTATTAAACTAAATAAACACAGAAAAAAATCAAGTACAATGTCTTGATGTTGATGCCATAATGGTGCTATGAACTTGCATAATGAGCAGCAGAGATGTGTAATTTACCTAATTACGTTATTTTTAGCTCCATGTGTAATGTTGCATCCGATCTTATGGATTGGTAAATGTTGTTTATTATTGGAAATTAAACATAGGAAGGTCACGTGAGGTATGGTAACATTTTATGTATCTAATGAATCTTACATAGGAATAAAACCTTTATTGTTATAAACAAATTTATTTAGTTGATTAGGAAACAAGTTATTTCAGGTTATATTAATATTTTCTCAACTGCCCACTTTCTGGGCAGAACCAGTACTCAAGTACTGAATATCTGGAGCAATGTGCAGTAAATAGCCTTGATCAAGGACTAACATTGAATTGTCCGTTTCGGGGTTTGAACCGAGGACCGTCCAATCCGGAGTCCAATGTCTTAACACTTAGACCACAGACGCATGCAAATCTTTATTTGTTGATATGTCTATAGGAGCTGTATGCCAAGCTGAAGGTCGCCTCATTTGAAGTACAGGTGGGACTTCACGAGCTTCTGGGTCACGGCAGTGGCAAACTCTTTATCAAGGTGGGTAGTCAGTTTTTGATGTTTATGGTACAATTTCAGAATAATATCTTTCATTCAGGATTGTTGCTATATTTGATTATTTGCACTAGCTTAAGTAATTAAAATATCAGAAAATCGTATAAAGTTCAAAAACATAACACAAGACAAAAGGACCAGTAGGAATAATAGAGTATAATTGCATGTGACTTAAATAACACACAATGCCTTGAGTCCTTCCAAGCATGGGTTTTATTTAATAGGAAGCATTTTTTTTTTATATTTATGAACATTTTGTAACCTATTTTTTAATGAAGATTGGTTGTACTTTTGGAATGTATTTGCCTTACACTCTGTGTCCTCTTGCCTTTAATAAAATTTCTGGCTTTTTTCCATCAATTTGAAGCTCAATCAGGTGTGACAATTTTCTAAATTGTGGAAGTCAGTGTTTCTTGAAGACACATGAGAATAACAATATTCCATAGAACAAGATTTGACTTATATAATATTTACATGTTTCATACATTTAAGGATAATGATGGCAAGCTCAATTTTGATGCTGAGTGTGTGAAACATACAGAAACTGGACAGAAGGTATGTTTGTTAAATGTTCTGATTATTTCTTTGTACTTTCATTCAAATATTTAAGTAATTTTCTTACTTTACTGAAATAAAGAAACAATACTGAAGTATTACTTAGTTCTAAATGGAAAAAGGGGCTTAGTGACCTTTTTTTTCAGATTTAGCAGTTTATTGCAAATAATATCACATAAAAAAACCCACTAAACCCACTTGTTTGGTTAAGTAACACTCCATTGATGAGACTGAATATTTCTTTAGACAGTATATTTTCCTGTGCTTTCTTGTTGTCTTAATTTTGCAGCACTTTTTATGAAACATAATTATGTTTAAGCCTTATCTCCAATGTCTCCTGTATTAATAATTGTCCTCAGATCACCAGCTGGTACACAGCCAATGAGTCTTGGGAGAGTAAGTTCATGACCCTTGCCTCTACCTACGAGGAATGTCGGGCAGAGTGTGTGGGCCTTTACCTCTGTCTCTCCACTGATGCTCTCAGGTACAGGCTGAATTCTTATTATATCCCATAACAAAGTTTGTCAATAAGTCGGTCTGTCCGTTTGTCTGCCTGCCTGCCTGCTGATTGGTCTGTCAATCGGTCTGTCGGTTGATCGTCTGTCTCTCAGTCAGTCGACTGTCTGTCTTTATGTCTGTCGACACAGTTTTGTCAAGCTTTTTTTCCTGCATTTTTTCATCAATATAACATAATGCTAGAAGTGTATTTTGTAATGTACCATAAAGTTTTTTTACAGATTAAAACCTTTAAACATTCTCACTTAAAGTTCAATTTATTAAGAAAATAAGAATAAGGACAAAGGAAATGAAAGTAAAAACTCATGTTTTTCAATTTTTAATACAAAACAAAGCTAGAACAGACCAAAAGAAGCTCTTGTCACAGAAAAAAACTACTTTTAAGATCACAGCAGTGAAAATCCAATTGTTTACAACTTAACCAAAAGTTATGGTTTAAATGCTCAGAGTCAAAATAAAATTATTCTTGTTTCGATTAGCAAATGTTTCCTATGTGATGGAATGAAATAGAAACAGCTCTAAATGTTAAAACTTATTTTCTTACTTTTTAATACAAAACAAAGCTAGAACAGATTAAATAAAGCTTGTTATTCAAGTTAAAAATATAATGGAATAATAAATAAATGATCATTTTATGTAAATGTAATACTTCCACACTCACAGATGAAATCTTAATTTTGCAACGGTGTTTGATTGTACCTCCACAAAAATTGATAGTTGGGAAATCTGTGAAGGATAAATTCAATGTTGCTTAAAAGGATTCATCCTGTGATGCAGTTTTCTGATAAATCTTACATAGGTTTTTAATTGGATGAATGTTTGAAGAATGGACTTCAATTTAAAGCTTTGTTTCAAGAGTATTAAAGTGACAAGTAGATATGACAAGGATCATTCTACAAAAGAGATATAAATAAATATCTTGTGCCTGAAGATACAAATGTTAGCTGATTTTTTCTCTCTCATTTGACAGAATATTTGGCCATGAGGACGATGATGGAGATGACATTGTGTACATCAACTGGCTCAACATGGTGCGTGCTGGACTGCTGGCCCTTGAGTTCTATTCACCAGAGACTCGCTCCTGGCGCCAAGCGCACATGAATGCAAGGTAAATCAAACATTAAATTTAAGAAATAATTTCTCTATTTTTCTATAGATAAGGCTTGAGAGATAAACAAGTAGAAATGTTGATTGGTTTAGTTCATGAATGTATATTGGAATGTTTTGTCAAGTGTATACTTTCTATTGAGACTGAAATTTAAAAAAAAAATGAAAAATTTAAAGTATAATTCATCATGTAAAGAAGGTTTAATGCTCATATTATGTGTTATGTTTTAAGTTGAAACACACCTAACACTTTCTTATAATGGACCATTCCAAACTAGCTGATTTTAACTTCACCCCAAAAATGCCCACAACCCAACAAGGAAAATCTTAAATGAAATATCCAGATGTGAGCTGTACACAGCTCTGAACATGTTATAACCTGAAGAAACAATTCTAAATATTCATATTTGTGAGTGCAAAATCATAGCTACACAATAATTGGATTTCAAACAGTTGATGATTGTTAAAATACTTCTTATTTTGGTTGAAAGGCTTGATACACTATGCCTGTCATGGAGTATAGGTGTAGTCTGCAATTAAGCATTCTCCATTGAAAGATAACTTCTGAGCAGATAGCAACAGTAACTAAGGACATGGAATGGTATATGAGAAGCAAGTTTTTAGATACATTTGTTTTGTTCAATGAAGAACTGTGCATTGGCACAATGATAGCCATAAAAAAGACCCCTAGCTGCTGTTGATAGAAGACTCCAATATCTGGGTAGTACCGTCTGTGCATGGCATGTCGGCTGGAATACCTCCTCACATGGAAATCTATACTCTAACTCACTTAATTTTTTTTTTATAAAAAGAAAAATATTATAAATTTCTGAGGTAAACAAATAGTAGTTAGGTTTTTTTAACCTTCTGTTTACCCCCCCCCCTGGTTTTTGATCCTCCTATTTCTGTTTTAAGCAGATGAAGGCCTGTTGAGTGTAGATCGGATAACTGGATATTGATTGGCTAGGCAGTTATAATTAGGACTTGAAACTGCTGTGACAGCTTAGCCAGTCAGTGTGTGAGTTTGAGCCCCATTTGCAGCAAGGTGTTGTGGGAACGTTTTACAGCTGACCTGCGATGCACCAGTACTTCTATCCAGATCTTTGTCTGGGGTCTTTCTCCACCAACATAGCTGGACATCTCTGTATTGACTAAAATTGGTTGCTGAGATGTATTTAAAACACAAACAATTATTATCATCATATTGTTTCATCCTTAGGTTTGTGATCCTCCGTGTGTTGCTGGAAGCTGGTGAAGGGCTGGTGAAGGTGGAAAAGACCGTAGGTGAGGATGGGAAGCCAGACTGTGTTGTAACGCTTGACCGTTCCAAGATCATACCTGTTGGCAAACCAGCCATCGGCAAATTCCTCACCAAGCTCCAGGTAATTGAGTATAAGCCAGTTTGGACCTGCCTTGTTGTAATTCTAGTGGAGAGCAAGTTGTGTGATGGGTTAATGTTACTCATATTATTATTGAAATTTCATGAAACTGACTCAAAATATTTGGCTTGGTAGCACAGTTTTGTTGGTATTGGATCTACGTATTTTATACTAAGGATATGTATGGGCTAATACTACATGGGACAAGCTAGGGTTAATGCTCACATTTTTGTAGGGTTTAATATCTTGTAAATGGCTTTTCTTACTTCACAATCAATTGCAATTTGAAAAGCATACTTCATATACTCAATTTGCTTTTTATTTTCTCATAAAGGCACAAATCGAAACATGTTTATTGCACTGGCTATGTCCTTTTTATAATTTTGTTTACATCTGACATGTTGTCATTTACCATAACATCATTTTTAATAGGAAGTGACACCTTGGTTTTAATTTACCAAATACATTTAAAAGAACTTATTGTACAGGTTGAAAAATATGGAAATGTTTTCAAATGTTCTGATTTTGCTGAATATTTAGATAAAACATATATCATGTTTGAGGCATGTAAAGTACAGTTAAGGTCTATATCATATTTGAGGTCAGGTGTTGAGTACAGTTAAGATCTACATCATATTTGAGGTCAAGTGTTAAGTACAGGTAAGATCTACATCATATTTAAGGTCAGGTGTTAAATACATTTAAGATCTACATCATATTTGAGGTCAAGTGTTGAGTACATTTAAGATCTACATCATATTTGAAGCATGTTGAGTACAGTTAAGATCTACATCATATTTGAAGCATGTTGAGTACAGTTAAGATCTACATCATATTTGAAGCATGTTGAGTACAGTTAAGATCTACATCATATTTGAAGCATGTTGAGTACAGTTAAGATCTACATCATATTTGAAGTCAGGTGTTGAGTACAGTTAAGATCTACATCATATTTGAGGTCAAGTGTTAAGTACAGTTTTGGCTGAGTCAGTATTGCAAGTCACCTCCTTACAATGTCTCATCATTTGAAAACCCTAGTTAAAAAATGATATGACTGGTGTCAGTTTTTCCGTATCTTGATTGCATAAAACATAAATAGAATATAATGTGAATTACACATGGTTTGGAGTTAATTTTACCTTTTTACCAGTAAATGTAACCGGTAGTTACTATGACTTGGACCAGGAAGCATTTTGACAGAATTTTAGAGAAAACATGATAACGTATCCCATCGGATAATAAGCTGTGTTTCAAACAGAACAAAGGGAAATGTATTTGAGACAGTTAATCATTGACCGACAAACTTCAAAGGCCAATTAAGGTAAATTATCGGCGGTCGAAAATGACGGCACGTCAGGTCATTGCATAACCGCTCACTAGTTTATGCAGTATGTTTTCGCCCCAAAACAATGTGAAAACCTTTTGTCAGGTCAGTAGACCCCGCATATAAGACGAGCCCCACTCTGTGGACATGAAATATTGAGGAAAAATCCCCGTCTTATAAGTGAGAAAATACGGTAATCATTTTTTTGTTCCTGCAGGTGTACAAGAGCACAGGTGACTACACCGCAGGAAAGGAAATGTATGACTATTATTCTGACGTCCACGATGCTGAGGAACCTCATTTCTGGTCCCTTAGAGAAGTTGTCTTGGCAAGGAAACAACCAAGGAAAATGTTTGTGCAGCACAACACTTCAGTCCAAGAAGGCAAGTTAATTATTAAATATGCATGTTATTTTAAGATAAATTGATTTAGCCTAAAATTGTAATCAAACATCTTTCTTGATCAATTTCTACTACCCTATTCCTATATAAAACAACTATTAAACATGAAAAGGTAACTAGCATTTGTAATTTTTATATAAATATATATATAAGTTATCAGTTTAAAACTTTCTGGATACATTGCGTAGTATGAAGTAGCCTGGGTTATAACAAAAAGAACTGGAAAGACTTCAGATTTAGTTGGTATGGTACCATAGCAGTATGCTGACAGCTTATATTCCTCTGCATATAGGAATATATATATAATATATATGGCAGTAGAGGAGTTAATTTTTGTTTTATAAATTTAATGCACTTAATCTCCTATGAAACTGAGGGCTTCAAGTCAGATATACTTACTATCTGACCACTTTTAGCCCTTTACTTGCTGGAAACACTGTAAGTGTGGGGTTCATATTTTATGTAAATGTGGCAAGTGGTGTATTCAGCATGCAGTGGGTTAGGGTATACAATTTCTTTTCTTTTCCACCAGATGGCAGTGTGAGCCTCAAGAGCTACGAATCTACAGCAGCTGGTCTCATCGAGTCATGGGTGGACAGATTCCCGAGGGCAGATATCGACAATGAGTTGATTGAACTGTGGGAGAAAGAGCGACCATATTTCACTTTGTGATTCCTTAAGACATTTGAGAACGGACATCACTTAATTGACTGTCTATATTTTTTACAATATGATTCACTGGGCCCCTTAAGAAGTGACATTTTTCATCAACCATTAATGTGTTTCTGAGACTTTCTTGTGTCTTGTTATCTCCAAACAAATTTACTTTACTTCACTTAACAGAAATGACATCTGATAGTATTTTGGTTATCTCATATACATTTAAACAGTAAATCACATCTGATGTTCGTCATGATATCTCAGAAAAGCTACATTGTACATTTGAATAGAACTTAATATTATTTTTTACATCAGAAACACATGTATATTTAATTATGTGAATTTGATGCTTGTCATGTTATCTTAGAAATAAAACAAAATTCAGCAAAACAGAAATGACATCTGATGTTTGTTCATGTCATCTTAGAGAAAATGCAATGCCATTACAAAAAAATGGCAGTATCTAAAAAAAAAAGTACCACAAAAGCAATTTTGCTCTTTTTTTTAGATACTATTTTGTTAAAATTTTCTTTGTTGATAACATTCCGTTATTATTTTAATTAATAATGAGAGCTTGAATGCAATATTTGTTAAAGTGTATTTTCAAATGCTTAAAGTAACGCCTTCTTTTAAATATGTTAATAATATGGCTTTCACGTTTAACATGCTTCTTAGGCAGAATTCGCTTTTGCATAATATAACCTTTTTTCAATATCTAACAAGAATAATGTTATGAAAGGCTCCATATATCATTGTCTGAGGGATGTTCAGTATTCTGGTTTGGCATTTATAATTTTCTTAAAATATATTAAACATGGAAATTTCCAATTATATGCTGCTGTGTATTTCGTGTAGTGGAGTGTTCTGAGCAGTTTAAGATACCCATTGTTGGTAAAGCAGCCAACTTTATTGTCAATTTGTGAAACAGCTTTACAACGCACGAACATGAGTTTTCCCTTGTGTGTAAGAATGCAATACTTCAGCTATTTGAATGCTCCAAGAAGGCATTTGCCAGAGCAAAATGGAAAAAAAAATGGGGAAAAAACAAAATGGCTTTGTAATGACATGATGATAAAGCAATAAACATCAAAACTAAACTGCTTTCTGGTTTATTTTGGCAACTTATTAATTGTTGTACCTACAGTTTGTTAATTTTTATATGCTAAATTGTGCTGGGTTGTGTTTACAACCATTGTGATTTATTTGACAAATAATGCATCTAGAAGTGTATGTACTGGTGATTATTTTGGCAAAAGCATAACAAGAAAATATAAATAAGCAACCTATAAGGCCATACCAGAACTTTTGGAACACCCCTTGTACAAACATTTAAATTGAAATTGCTTCTTTCTGCCATTATTTTGGTACAATGTAAGCAGAGCTTGTTTACTATTACATTTTTTCCTTTTCCTATTTCAAAATGATGTTTAGGGGACTCAAATTATTGTAATAAAAAATAAAACATGACTTTGAATTCACTAACATTATATAAGACTCCAACATTTGTCATGTCTTTCATAGTCTTCATTGTATAAAACAATTTTTATGTAACTGAAAAAAGTTATTTTTATTGAAACTGAAGGAAGTATAATCCAAATTTGGAAACATTATTTTGTTAAATATTTTGTATATACTTGCTTTGATGTCATGGATTAACAAAGTGTAATTGAACCTGGATGCGAATATTGAGTTCAATTACTATCAAATTCCTGTAGACTTTAGAAATGTTGCTGGGTGCCCATGGTGTAGTGGTAGAGTCGTTGATTTGTAACTCCTCTGACTGCTTAGCCTCTCACCTCGTGGGTTCGTATCCCGTTCGGGGCAAGGAAAGGTCTTCCATCTTACCTACGATGTAATGTTTGTTCTGCCCAGACATTAATCTGGGGTCTTCCTCCACCAAAACGGCCTTTAATTAAATTTTATTTTTAATGTTATTCGAAATTCTCAATGCCCAAATGCAGTACAATACAGTCAAATGAACATGTACAATATATTGGATTATTAAATACATGTTAGGAAGCATTATTCACACATTTTAGCAGTATACTAGACTTCGTTGTGATGCTTACATTACACTAATTGATTGTTACTACAGCTGTAATTTGTAGTAAGTCAACACAAAGATGAAAATATGAACTTAAAAAAGAATTTGAGCAAATTTTAAAATTTAAAGAGGATTTTAAACTATTTCCCTGCAACATAATACGTAATATTATCATTGTACATGTTAAGATTTTCATTGCTAGGTTTCTTCTCTTGTTTTTAAGCATATTAATTTACAAATCACAGTGGCCCATTCAACATATTGACTAGTAGAACATATATGATGAAAAGTGATACAGACTCATATATTGATTGGGGGGTTCCAATTTGAAACATTTGTCATAAATAACAATTTTAATTTTACAAAAATGTGAGCAGCAGCATTTAATTAAGAAAGTAAATGCTCCTCATAAATGTCAAACCTAAAACTCTTCTTTCTTTTTTTATTTTTATTTTTTTATTTTTTGTTGTTACATCGCACTGGCACAATTCTGGTCATATTGTTGAGGTCCAGCTAATTATTGGTGAAGACCCCAGACTTACATCTAAGCAGAACCACCGGCACATGAAAGTTCTCGTCCCAACCGGGAGTCGAATCCACGTGATGAGGGGGCAAAAAGTTTCAAGTTAGCAACTTGAACAGCTCGGCCTCAGGTGCCCCCACCTAAAATTAAACCTTAGCAACATTTTATAATGGTAACTACATTAACTGAGTGAAAAACACAAGAAACACTAAAACAATCTGACACTTTATTCACTGATAGTATTGTATTTTTTAATTTTCATGAAAATCACTGACACTATGAATACCAATATATCAACCCCACAACTGGAATTGCAATAAAACCATTAACCCAAACATATACTTTTACAACTTTTGCAAATAGTGTAGATCCAGATTAACAAGCTCCTACTGGGAGCTGCTTGATCAGAATCAGCCCTATCTGCTGCTGAATCTCTAGCAATATATCTTATCCTCTTAACATGTCAATGTAAGAAATAACTAAGAATCATGGGTTTTTAACAAATGAAGCAGGCAAAGGTATAACACATGCACTGTTTTTGGATAACAAAGAACTTTGGTAGGACATTCAACCTGACAAACAAACAAAAAACGAATTCCGCTTTAAGCACCATTCAATAATTTGCCCAAGCAACACTTACAGAAGTAAATCCTCAAAATAAAACAGTATATACCATTTAAAACAAGTGTTTCATATGACGAAAGTATGTTCATGGCATGAAATCACAGTGAAGACAACAAATAGTGTATTTTTAAAGCGGACTTTTCTATAAAATAATTTTTTTTTTTTATTCATCAATAGGACTTTTCCAGCAACTACCAAGTAAAGTATGTAAAGTTCACAAAATGATTGTCGTCAGCAATTTTTAAGATACAAAAATAAATATGCTCAAGTAAAAATAATATTTTTCTTGTCATGGTTCTGTTGATACAGATTCGAAGAAACAACTTATTTTTTACTAGCTAGAGTCTACCAGTAAAAATTCAAATTTTAAGGCATGTACAAGTGGTGTTAACAATATGTAGAAAATTGTATTAATTTTCCCTTTGTACAACATGGAATTAAGGAAAAAATGTTAAGAAACATTCACTGAATAATGCAGAAGTTCGATGGTAAGTAATGTAGAATGAGCCAATACTTGTGATTCAATCAAATTCCCTGCTCACATTAACGCCATCTGACAATGATTAATGATATTTCAGCGTGTATGCAACTTGTTAATTATTTGTCTAATGCTATATATGCTGCATTTTCAGCAATTTTGCTGCCAAGTAATAAAAAAAAATACTCCCACATATTGTTAACATCCCTTGTATATAAATGTGAGACATATGAATAAGGCATCTTCTTAAAACTTAAATGGCTGATGGCAATTCGAAATACTAAAATGGACATAAAAAATGATGGAATCATACACTTATCATATACAGTACAAATATATTTAAATATTTTAATCACAAGCTTAAAATACCATAAAACTTATGAAATAAATATAAAATTCAGAAATACAATCTCATAAATTAATCATAAACAAAATTATGGCATAAACAGGAAAAATAATTAAAAATCAATAACTAATAACATGGAGTAATTATTGGATTTTCAATTAAAGCTTTAACCCTTTACATGCTGGAAACATCTTTTTACCACATTAACATAAAACATATCCCACCTTATGGTGTTTCCAGCAATGAAAGGGTTAATTGGTGCACTAATGAGCTTTAATCCAATTAAAATGCTAATTACATGCAATTATAATTCATCATACAAATAATAAACAAATGTATTTCTTTAAGGAATGCGCACACATTTACCAGACAAAAAAAATAAATTACTTGGTCCCAATAAAGCTTCATTTAAATGACTTTTCTATTTACGAGCATTGTTGGATAAAAATTGTACTCGTGTTAACAAAGAGTTATCTGCCCAAACTGGCTATCTGGTTTCTGCTATAACTCTGAAACATTTATCATTGTTAAGATTAGTTGAAAGGCCTTTTGATGCTTTTGCAATAACCAGATTTTGAACCTAAATACAAAATTCTTGGGATCTCAATTAAAAGCAACTAGACTGACTGAGACGTCAAGAAATGTTTTCCTTAATTAACATTTTACTCTTGACATATTTTTTGTGGTAACATAAATAAATATGTATTAACATGTTTAAAAATTGATCTGAATTCCACCAAGGGACACAAGACAAAATTAACCTTGAATGATTTATAAAAAAACCCCAGATCTACATGAATTTACATGATGTGATAGCTGGTTATATAGTGAAACAACTGTTTGGATCCCATTATAATGAAGCTTCATGTACTACATGTACTAAATAAAATGAATGGTCAAGTTAAATAAATGACTTAAGAAGGTCTGCAAACATAATTTTGCATAGACATTGATCTTACCTTTTTTTCACCTAGAAATCAAAACACAAATGCTACAAAGAATTTAAAGAATCTTAAATTTCAAATGAAGGTTTTATTAGAAGCAATATGTAGCCTCAAAAAAGAAATTTCAATACAACTGTTTAAACAACTGTTTGAGCAACTGTTTAAACTGAGATAAGCTGGAAGACAACCCCATACCTAGTTAAGAAGCAATAAGAAGCTAAATTATCAAGGCAGTGCTTCATTTTGGGGAGTTAAAACATTTTTTTCGGAATATATCCCACAATTCTGTCACATAGCTTATATGATGAGCATTCACTACAACATTGAGGCATTTTTATGAGTAATTTTAAAGTAGGATTTGGAGTTTATTTGTCTAGAACTATGCTGTGACCCTGGTAATAAAATGGGACAAACACATAATTAGCAAAAACCTGATTGAAGTCCATTAGAGGAAATATAGCAAAACTTAACACCAGGCTTTTTCGGCACATTTGTCAAACAAAATGGATTTCATACATCACAATTAAATATCTACACAAAATTAAATACTGCATCTGTAATACTCATATTAATTATAATTCTTAATATACCTAATAGTAATAATCCATTACAAACCAGGAACTCAACCTGTTTTATAAATTAAAATCTGTTTGCACAGATTTTAAATGTTTAAGTATATAAACCAAACACGCCTTGAAGGTTTTAAAATATTAAGTTTTTTATTTATGACTATTTTCAATAAATCATTCAGACCTCTGGTTATTTATTTAATAAACCAACAATAAACACAAACTCACTTAAATTTTAAAAAATCGCAAAATCTGACCTTAAAATCTAAGTCAAAAGCATCAAAGCACGTCCATCAACATTCCTTAATTGAAAACATAAAAAAATAAAAGATTAAATAAAAATCATTTAAAAAAGGTTGTAATTGACTTTTAGACCAAAAAAAACCCTTCACCTTTTTTGTACATATACACACTTTTTAAGTTTGTGACATTTCTTCATAAAATCTCCCCATTTTCTTTACATATATAAATCTATAACCTATTTACGTGAATTACAAAATTTGTGACACATTTCTTTCCTTCAACTGACATCAACTCTTACAGTATTTTTATACACATATAAAAATTGTCCATTTCTATGCCCTTGACTCAAGGTTCTATTTCACAGGAAGTGCAACATTCATATCAGCACACACTTCCCGGATACATTTCAGCAGGTATTCCATATCTTCGGGAAACAAGTTTCCAATGTTACCAATTCGGAAACAATCAGCATTCAGCACCTTTCCGGGATAGATCACCTGACCTTAAATCAAAACAGAGACACAGATATGAAAATAAGAGATCTATATTTTATGATTCAAAAAATATATTATCATAGCTGCTTGCTTGAGATTAGATGTTAATATACCAAAGCCTGCATGCAATAAAAATCAAGGTTATTTCTTCTCTGATAAACTGAGAAATAGCACAAGATATCCTCAAATATAACAAAAAAATTAATACCATTAACAAAAACCTATCAACTTAAGTAATTTCCTATCATCTTAGAGAATAATTAAAGGAAAATTCTTAGTGTAAGAAAATTAACTTAAGTTTATTTAAACCAGAAAACCTATGGCATGTATGTACATTGTAGTTTTATCTATTTTGTAACAAAGTTATAAGTTCAGGGGTTAAAAATGTAATACTAAAAACTAATTTTATGCTAAATTCCATAGATGTCAATGTGAAAAAGGAAAAAACAAACAAAAATGTAAAAAAACTAGGGATGTCAACAATTACTCAAACTTGAGGACTCCATCAGAAAATTATACTCGAGTATTTAAATCACTATTTAAACACTTGGTATAATGGAGTTGTAAAATTAAATTGTCAAAAAATAACCTGAAAAAAAAAACACATAGACAAAATGACATGTTCATTATAGTTTATATGGCAATGTCAAGAGACTCAATTGTTTCTCCGTACATGTGTAGACCTCAATGTCAGATACATGTTTTTTATTACAAATTACTCAGACAAGAAGCTGCAAATGTATTTAACATATATAGCATATTTATCCAATGCTAGGAATAATATTTATTTTATATCCTGCCGATAAAAAAAACAAGATAACATGGAGTGACAACTACATTTTTATGAAGAAAAGTACTCGAGTAATTGGGAAATTGACCCAGTACTCAATTCTAATTTTAGTACTCATTGACATTAGGTGACAATTGTTTTATAAACCTAATTAGGTTTTAAAATTCCTCCATAAATGACAGAATTACTGAGCAGACAAAACCACCAGTGCACTACCAGGGTCTATGACTTTGACCTTTAAGTGTGACCTTGACCTTCAAGTAACCGACCTGGGTCTTGTGTGTGACAAGTTGTCTTTATGTGTTTGACATTTCTGCCAGGTTATTTTAAAATCCCTCCAGAAATGACAGAGTTACTAAGCGAAACAACCACCAGTACACTACCAGGGTTTATGACTTTGACCTGTAAGTGTGACCGTGACATTAGAGTAACCGACCTGGGTCTTGGGCAGGACACATCGTCTTTATGTGTTTGACATTTCTGCCAGGTTATTTTAAAATCCCTCCAGAAATGACAGAGTTATTGTGTGGACACAATCACCAGTGCACTTCCAGGGTTTATGATTTTGACCTTTAAATGTGACCTTGACCTTCGAGTAACAGACCTGAGTCTTGTGTGCGATACATCATTTTTATCAGTTTGACATTTCTGCCAGGTTATTTTAAAATCCATGTAGGAATGACGGAGTTATTGAGCGGACATAAATATCAGACAGACAGACGGACAGACAGACGATTCCACTATTATATGACTGCCTTCGGGGGCATAAAAAGGTAGCAGGCATAAATAGGAATTCGCAGCTGTTTCTAGTTTAACAAAAGAAACCATGTAGGCTGATGTTAACACTGCAGCTTGTAATTACAGATGTAGCAGACAACAAGGAAGAAAGCAAAAATAGCAGACAGTCTAGTTCCCATCTGAGTTACAATATGTTACTCACATAGTTATACAATGAATCGACAGTGTAAGAGAGAGTTTAGTTCCGAGGATAGTCATCTTCTTGTTTTAATCCCATGCTCTTAGTGGTGCCTAGGATGTCTACACCCATGCTCTTTATCTAGGTGACGTTATAAATTAAGGTTACGAGCCCCAATCAAA
This sequence comes from Sinonovacula constricta, assembly GCA_007844125.1. Classification (NCBI taxonomy): domain Eukaryota; kingdom Metazoa; phylum Mollusca; class Bivalvia; order Cardiida; family Solecurtidae; genus Sinonovacula; species Sinonovacula constricta. Next base: position 63,664,690 of record CM017557.1, read on the forward strand.
AAGCATAAAAAAAACTAGCAAATACTTTCTGACTACTTTATTTCTATCATCTGACCAGAAAGAAATTGTTCTAAAATACATTTTAATCAATTCTACTTCTTTTTAAAGCTTTTTTTTGAGATTTATTATGTGAATTTTATTTACTTATTTTTATAACTACGTAAACTGTCATGAACTGTCACTAGACAGTCAAGCATAGTATAAAAGTTTAGTACTTCTTCATATTACTTAAACATATTTTTCATAGTTTTCATAGTTCATTAGAAATAAATTAGAAAATGAATCCCAAAAGAATATCATAATTTTTCATTAACAGTGCTCTTTAAAACATCACAAAACTGCAAAAAAAGTAAACTTATGTACCCTTATCATTCAATCGGTTGTAGAACTCCTTGAAGGAGAAATTTTCATTGTCGGGGAAGTGGTAAGAGGTGATGATGTAGCCTTGGTGATGGGGTTCTAGAAACTCCTTGAATCCCATCTCCTTCATACCAGACTTAATGATGGAACAGTTCTTCTGGTACCTGAATAAATATATGTGTGGAAAACTGTGCAGTCAAAAATAATTTATTTGGTTTGTTTTTGTTTTTTGTAACCTAATGCAAATACAATTATGGTCATATTGGTGACATCCAGCTAATCATTGGTGGAGGAAGATTTCAGAAATATGTTTGGGTCGAACAACCAACACACCACAGGACAGCTGCAAAAACCTCAATGCATGGGTTCAAGTCCAGGTTTGGAGAGAAATTTCATGTGGACTGAAGAGTAACCAGTCAGCGACTCAGTCATGACTGGAACAATATCATCAAAGTATATTAAGTTACAAGCCAGACAGCCAAACTATAAATAAAATCGAATTTTGATCGGTATGAAAATGGTGACTTGCTATAATGTCATGAGTGTAATCTTATAAATGGTCATTAAATACAGGCCTTAGTGTTTAAGACAGCTATCAAGTCAAGGGTGTAAGCTTATAAATGGTTGGTTAATACGGGCCTCAGTGTATTAGACAACTATCATGTCATGAGTGAAATCTTATAAATGGTTGGTTAATACAGGGCTTAGTGCATAAGACAGCTATCAAGCCAAGGGTGTAAGCTAATAAATGGTTGGTTAATACAGGCCTTAGTGTATAAGACAGCTATCAAGTCATGGGTGTAAGCTTATAAATGGTTGATTAATACAACTACAGTGTATTAGACAGCTATCAAGTCATGTATGTAAGCTTATAATTGGTTGGTTAATACAGGCCTTAGTGTATAAGACAGCTATCAAGTCATGAGTGTAAGCTTATAATTGGTTGGTTAATACAGGCCTTAGTGTATAAGACAGCTATCAAGTCATGGGTGTAAGCTTATAAATGGTTGGTTAATACAGGCCTTAGTGTATAAGACAGCTATCAAGTCATGGGTGTAAGCTAATAAATGGTTGGTTAATACAGGCCTCAGTGTATTAGACAGCTATCAAGTCATGTATGTAAGCTTATAATTGGTTGGTTAATACAGGCCTTAGTGTATAAGACAGCTATCAAGTCATGGGTGTAAGCTTATAAATGGTTGGTTAATACAGGCCTTAGTGTATAAGACAGCTATCAAGTCATGGGTGAAAGCTTATAAATGGATGGTTAATACAGGCCTTAGTGTATAAGACAGCTATCAAGTCATGGGTGTAAGCTTATAAATGGTTGGTTAATACAGGCCTTAGTGTATAAGACAGCTATCAAGTCATGGGTGTAAGCTTATAAATGGTTTATTAATACAGGCCTTAGTGTATAAGACAGCTATTAAGTCATGGGTGTAAGCTTATAAATGGATGGTTAATACAGGCCTTAGTGTATAAGACAGCTATCAAGTCATGGGTGTAAGCTTATAAATGGATGGTTAATACAGGCCTTAGTGTATAAGACAGCTATCAAGTCATAAGTGTAAGCTTATAAACGGTTGGTTAAAACAGGCGTCAGTGTATTAACCAGCTATCAAGTCATAAGCATAAGCTTATAAATGGTTGGTTAATACAGGCCTTAGTGTATAAGACAGCTATCAAGTCATGAGTGTAAGCTTATAAATGGTTGGTTAATACAGGCCTTAGTGTATTAGACAGCTATCAAGTCATGAGTGTAAGCTTATAAATGGTTGGTTAATACAGGCCTTAGTGTATTAGACAGCTATCAAGTCATAAGTGTAAGCTTATAAATGGTTGGTTAATACAGGCCTTACTGTATAAGACAGCTATCAAGTCATGGATGTAAGCTTATAAATGGTTGGTAAATACAGGCCTTTGTTTATTAGACAGCTATCAAGTCATGAGTGTAAGCTTATAAATGGTTGGTTAATACAGGCCTTAGTGTATTAGACAGCTAGCAAGTCATAAGTGTAAGCTTATAAATGGTTGGTTTATACAGGCCTTAGTGTATTAGACAGCTATCAAGTCATGGGTGTAAGCTTATAAATGGTTGGTAAATACAGGCCTTAGTGTATAAGACAGCTATCAAGTCATGGGTGTAAGCTTATAAATGGATGGTTAATACAGGCCTCAGTGTATTAGACAGCTATTAAGTCATGAGTGTAAGCTTATAAATGGTTGGTTAATACAGGCCTTAGTGTATTAGACAGAGATGGCAGTAAGTACCTTGCTGCCCTGGCTTTTAGACCTCCTTCTTCCTCAAATTCCCTGAGGGCTTGGGCAAATGCCAGCATGGTGTGGGTCGGGGGTGTAAATCTGAACTGGTCAGTCTTCTCAAGGTTCATGTACTGGTCATAGATGTCAAGACTCAGACTCCGAGAGTTGCCTTGTAAGGTAGAAACAGACATTAAGGTGAATTTTTTAATACTAGTATTTGTAAATATATATTTTCATAGAAATGACTAATGTTCCATGGTACTTATTTTATGAAAGAGTTCTATTACTTTAACTGACCTAATGGCATTCTATTGCAGCATTATATCTAATTCAACTGAATTCGTACTGTCAATGACTCAAAACAATATTGGGATTTTAAAATCTTTACAACAACATTAAAGTGACTTGAACACAGTTGGTTAAATTTGAATTTTTTAATCTTTGTTGTTCGACAATGAATAAGGGAATGAAATATGACCTCTATCACTACATAATAACCTCTTTTGAACATGCTATGTGTCTTATCGCTAGAGTTAATATATGTCTGTCGTAAAAAATATGTTAATAAGCCTTGATAAAGATAATTAAATACATATAAAGTTCTAATTAAGTGGGTCTGTCAGTCATGTACTTATGCAAAACTGTGACCAAGCCACATTTAAAATTAAAATCAAGCAATAACATTTGCAGGATAACAAAAAATTGTAAAATAATTCAGCTTTTTTTTATCAAATTCACAAACAAGCTTTGTGAAAGACTTATGTACCTTGGCACTTAAGGAGCTTTGATATCCTGGCAATCACATATGAGAACCCTGGAACACCCTCCAGACATTTGTTGGCCGAACTGACCAGGTAGTCAACGTGAGCTGCCTCGATGTCAAGTGGCACAGCACCAAAACTACTCATGGCATCCACAAACAGGTCACAATCTGGCATAAAAGAGTTGATAATGATATCTTCTTTAGTAAGCAAAGTAATTAAATAAAATAAACTTTCAAAAAGAGGTTATGCTCACAGTATGAGTGTAAATTGTAAACAGGTATCATGGAAGGTAATCCCCTAGTGAGCAATTAAATAAAATACAGATTCTGGTTTAATAAATCTCACTGGAAGTAAAAAGTATTATCTCATATATAAACTAATTGTAAATAACAAAAGGAATAACTTTGGAGAGAAAACAGGTTAAAATATAAACAAGAGGGCCATGATGGTCCTTATCGCTCACCTGATGACACAGGCTATTAGTAGGCTCAAATCTGGCATCAAGTAAGAGTTATTTACTTTAGAAATCGTTGGTGATGAATGGACCATTAGTGTGACCATTGGGTTGATAACATTTTCTAGAATTTTACCAAGTAACCTACTGAATCCCCATGACCCACTTCAAAACATATGTAAGATTTCATACCGGCAAACATTCTGGCCAAGTTTGGTGAAGATGGGCCATCAATATGGCCTCTAAGTTTTCAGAAGGTTTTTCTAAAATGTGACCAAGAGACCTACTTTTTGATCTCACATTACCCAATAACAAACTCATCCAAGATTTCATGCAGAAAAACATTCTGACCAAGTTTGGTGATGATTGGGCTATAAATGTGGCCTCTAGTGTGTTCACAAGCTTTTTCTAAGATTTGACCTAGTGACCTACTTTTTGACCCCACATGACCCAATAATGAACTCATCCATAATTTCATGCAGACAAACATTCTGACCATGTGTTCACAAGCTTTTTCTAAGATTTGACCTAGTGACCTACTTTTTGACCCCACATTACCCAATAACAAACTCATCCAAGATTTCATGCAGAAAAACATTCTGACCAAGTTTGGTGATGATTGGGCTATAAATGTGGTCTCAAGTGTGTTCACAAGTTTTTCCTGAGATTTGACCTAGTGTCCTACTTTTTGACCCCAGGTGACCCAATAATGAACTCATCATGTAGACAAACATTCTGACCAAGTTTGATGAAGACTGGATAAAAACTGTGGCCTCTAGCGTGTTCACAAGCTAAAATGCTGATGACAGAGGACGGACGAAGCAGTATCACAAAAGCTCACCTTAAGCATGTTGTGCTCAAGTGAGCTAAAAAGAAATCAGCATTTAAATTTTATAGACCATTTACTTATAAACAACACTAAGGGCTTAACATTAATTTAAGATACATTTGCTGCTTTTAAATCATTTACCAACAACCAAACCAGAGTAACAAGGATATGGATCATACCTGGCACCTGCTCTTTGACAACCTTGCCCACTTCCTCAACTGGGTTAAACACCCCTGAGCTGGTCTCGCAATGAATCATGGCTACAGTGGTGAAAGACTTATCCTTCTTCAAGAATTCCTCAACAACAGGCACATCCACATAATCATGCTCAGGGAATGACAGAACATGGGCCTCAACTCCCATCACTTCACAGATCTTCGCCAACCTTTTACCATAGGCACCAGTCTCCAAAATCAACACCTGGACAGAAAGTTATAAACATATCCATCAGCACCACCATCCTTATCATTATTAGAAGTCAGCAACAGCAACATATGCATCATTATCATCATAATTCATCATCATCATCACAATCCTCATATCATTTTTATATCATTATCACCCCCATTATCATCATCATCAAAGTTTTGCTTATAGCAACAACCAACAACAACATCATCATCATCACCATAATCATTATCCTTATCATTGTAATCAAAGCTTTGCTTTGCAACAAACAAACACAACCTTAAAAATCTGACATGGCACAGACACAAGGAGTTGAGAATTTTAATGAACTTGTTTATTTACACTAAATTAAATGTCTTGTGTGCATGTTATTAATTGCATCTTTTGTGAAGTATTCCTAAAAAGTACCTTAAAGGCTTTTGCTATAAAAGTAACTGTTTGCATAAATCTTGAACAGTTTTGTGAAGGTCCACAATAACCTTGCACATGTTATACATATAATAGGGGAAATGCATTCAAGTAAACAGCAACACAGAAAGTACAAGAGCTGGCCATGGACAGTGTACTCCACACTTCTCAGTGCTGGATGGTATTATAAAATTATTAGTCAAACATGGGGCATAACTCACCCATAAGGACCAACATTTATTTAAGGGTTATCTGCTCTTTTGAAATGGATTGCGCTGTTGATGATGAACAAGTCTTTCAGTTTTGAATTGAATATGTTTGGCAGTTTTCAAGAAATGGACCTTAACAAAACTGTTTAAACAAAACCGAAGCCAATAAAAGGGCCATAATAAGATCTCCAGTTTATATCTTTGAATAGAGGAGCTAAAAATGACACACCTTTCCACCTTTCCTTGGTACAGTTGTCTGGAATACAGATTCCACAGCATAGGTTCCACTGCCTTGTAAAGGCACAGCAGTGAACTCCGAATTGGAAACACCTGCACAAGTAAACAAGAGTTGTCAGTAGACAGTGGCCTCCACTTTCTCAGAGCTGGATTGTGAAAGCTGTTATTAAAACTTAATAAAACTTTAACCAAAACAGAAAATTCTAAACTGTGTCAAATGATTTAAGTGTTATCTGCCTTAGTACATAGGGTTAAAATTTGATACTGAACATGTATTTAAAGTTTGTCGTGAATAAGTGATGGTTTTCAAGAAATGAACTGGAACAAAAACATTAACCAACGTTGACAACTGGGTCATGTCAGAAGCTCCAGAATGAAGTTTTGATTAGTAGACCATTCTTCTTAAAGTCAGATGAGGTAATGAAGAACTTGATTTTTTTAATTCAATTTCTATCAGACAAAATGCTGATAAAGGTTTCTCAAATAATCAAATATCTCCAGCTTTAAAGTACTACGCATTTAAATAAAAGCTGAAATCATGTTTTTAAAAAAATATGAAACACAGTCTTCAATTATTACCCATGTGCCAAATTATTTTAGATCTTTTTTCAACCTACTAAACAAATAGTTTTTAACCTATTACAAATGCAATGTCAATATCATTGCCACTCATACTTTGTCCAAAAAAAATACAATAAAAACTAAAGGTTTAATAAGTTGTGTTAGCTTTAAATTCATGTATAGTTCTGATGGTTGCATACTGTAAAATCAGTTTTTTTCGTTGGGGATTAATTTTCGTTTATTTCGTGGATGGCTTCTTCCACGAATTTACACCCCAACAAAAATGAAAAGTTTTTTAATAACATGGTGTCATTTCAATCACTATACCCTACCACTTACTTTACATGCAGATCAACCAGGCCAGAACCTTTCTGCTCTTGTACAGCTTTTAAATAAACTGTGTATAATTTAAATAACAAATCGGACCATAGAACCTTAAATCATATAAGAAATTGTTTTATGTTATTTCAGTTTATGTCCTACATAAATATTTTTATTTGTAACTTCAATAACTATTGTCTTAGAAAAATTTCTAATTTTTAAGGTAAGTTTAATGCATCCCTGTAACTCACCAACATTAGTACCAGTATTACTCATCTTGAAGGCCTGCTAAAGTCACACTTTTTACTCACCAGCAATGTCCACAAGCTTAGACCTGATATTCTTAACAAGGTTTATAAACTCAATGTCTCTCGATCCGAGATCCCTCAACATGGCTGACTTAACAGTGGCTGATGTACCAAGAGGTCCTGGTGTGAAAAGCTTTTTGTCTGAAATTTGAAACATTGAAAAATCTTGAAGGATATCTTAATACTGTTACAACCTGTTACTTGTACAGAAAGATGGCTTTATAGGCATGACTAGAACCATGAATGCTTAAAAGATTAATAGTATATTTCAAACACAGGTAGTGCTCATAGGCTTGGTGGAAATACAAAAAACAGTTATGTAGTTTGACGCATTCCAGCTGTGGTTGTTGGGGTGAAGTCTACACTCATTTGTTGTCTAGGTAGAAAATGGAAGTGCAAAACGCTTCATGCACTGGACTAAAACACTATCACCATTTAGGAAGGCTGGACCAAAAAAAATCCCATCTTTTTTCCTACCATGAACAAAACCCAAGTTCATCATACTCAAACAAAAACTCTCTTGGCACTAACCCTATTGGGACAAAACATACACTGGCCATATACTTCTAAACAACATTTTAAAGATGTTGATTCAACATTTCACTATTTGTCTATAAAGATCATAGGATAGGAGGGTTTTGTTCAAGTAGGAAAGTAGTTGGAGCTGTTTTGTCAGGGGTAGGTAAAGGGATAGTAGGTATTTTGTTCTGGTAGGAAAAGTGATGGGAGTGTTTTCATCCAGTCCTTCAAAAATAGCAGCTGGGTTTTTGTCCAGAAACTGCAAGAAGCTTGTTTAAAGCCATCTCCCATGGAAAAACATCCCAGGCTGTCTGGGTCTCCAACTCGTAGCAGTGAAGAGTTGCAAGTCAACATCATTATGATTTACTGCTTGTCCCAGGGTGCTAATGTCATCTGAAGGTATAATGAGCTAGAACCTAACTTATTTCTAATATGCATTCAGTCTTGGGTAAAATAGCACTGGCCGGGAACAACAGAGCTGCACACACTAACTTTAACAAAGATTAGAAAAAGGTGAACTAATTTCGCTGAATTCTAGCAACAACACAAGACCCATTGGGAGGACCTGCATAGACCCCTCAGATCAATTAATCACTGTGTATCCCTCACGCATACCCAAATCGCATGGAAACACCCCAACTACGAAATATTCTTCATAGTGGTTTCACATTCCTCTACCTGCTAGTCAATCCAACCACAAGTACATCTGGCACAGTATAATTCATCCACAACATAGGTCAATCTGGCACAAAAAATAAATCAAACAGACCGGTATACTTGTGGATGTTGATTAACTGGCCACAAAATAAGTTGATCCAGCCATAAAAAACCCAAACCAGTCACATATATTATGTTATTTTTTATTTTGTATAATGCTTTAGGTCTAGTTTTCATGCTTTAAAGTTCATTTGTATAATTCGATTCTGTTTTGTTGCTGGTATAATTGGCTAATTTGAAAAATGAACTTTTGTTTAAGGTTGCATTTACCTATGATGTATCTTAATTAATTGTATTTGATACTGAACAAGTTAATTATGAATGTACACACTTAAATAGTTAATTACCAGTACATTTTTCTGGTGTTGTTTGTAACAGCGTTACTTAATGGCACCAATTATTGTTTTCAAATGTACACAACTGATGGAAAACCAGCATTTGTTAATCAGTTGAAATTATAACACATGAAACAAAAAAACTTAATCTTAGCAATTGCCCAACTGCACAATTAACTCAACTGGTACTTTGTAAAAGATGTTGCAGTTTATTTAACCACACAGGAATACTAAGGACAATAATGTAGCAGTTTGTATTTTAAATGGATATATAGGTTTCCTAGAATGAAACAATGTTACAACAAATCACCATGAGTAAGGAGCATGTTCAGTGCTTGCAGTATTCGAGACTGATGAAGCTGTCTTCTGAGATCATTCTAAGAAATGGCAACACAGAGCAAGTGACATAGGTAAATACTAAATAACTGATATAATGTATGTCAGCAATTAGTATCTCCTTATTTGCAAATCGCTATCAATAATACAGCAATTAATAAAGATATCAATATTCAATCTTAAATGGCTTAAACTTATACCATTAATTATGGATTATGATCACATGACAAGCTTATATATTTTTAAATAGATTTTTACTTCTTTGTATTTTAAAGAAAGTATGCTTTTATAAAAAAAAACGACAATGAATAGTTCAATAATGTCATTAAAGTAACTAAATGACAACATGCAAAAGATTACTGTTTATATATATATAACACATAATTTAAACATAAGTATATTTTATATAATATGTTGAGGTACTTCCATTACACAGGGATCATCTGGATGCAACAAATAAGAGCTGTTCGGACAGGTGCAGACTAACCATTTACTAGTGGTACCTATGTAGACCGCCTCAAAATATAAGTTGGTACAAAATTATATAACTACAATTGGTACTTTGGATGAACATTAATTAAAAAGTTATGTACCTTTATGCGCTACAAAATCAGCAGCAAATTTATTAACAAAAAATTTCCTTTTAAAAATGTATACTTGCAAAAAGTGTGTAAATTATGAACTATCTATGTTACATTAAGTAAGCCATATCTTTTATTTTAGGTAGGAGAAGGGGAGCTTAATAAATAAGAGATGTTGTCGTCCGCTAGGATGGATGCTTACCAGTCACTAGTCCTGGACATACCATACACTGAGCTAGTAACTGTGCATGAATGGTAATTTGCTATCTCAACTAATTTATGAACCTAGCATTTTAACACAGATAATTTTAATATTTTTTAATGTTATGCATTTGAAATAAATTATAATTTTGAAATGAATATATTATTCAATGTTATGCATTTGAAATGCATTATAATTTTGAAATGGCAATTTACAGGTCTATCAGGGATGCTGCTGCTATGACATGGCCAATAAAACTTCTAAATGAAACAATCAACCGGTGCATAATTTAATATTACATGGTGACGTAATTAAGTATTTACGATAAACACTAATTACCATCTTATGCATGCATGTATATTTATAATGGAAATGTTCAGGTCTATGATCAATTTCAGTTACAGGACCAATGACTTGGTGGCAACCAGCCTCCTGAAGAAGGTGTTGTGTATCTACTAACCAGCCCTGCTGAGAGAAGCACCAAAGGCAGAGGAGGTTGAGTGAATGGAATATGAAAGATAGTGAGAAACTGACTACTAGCCAGGAGTAACTGCTTGACTTGGTTTCCAGTCTGTGTGTTTAGGTCTTTGCAAGAAACAAACAACAAAATTAATCTTTGATAGGACTTACCTTGATTTGTCTCCATGGTTGATGTTGACAACCTTTGCATACGAGACAAGAAGCCACCCGGATATTCAATTGTCTTTGACGTTCCCTGGGTAACTCTGCCAATAAATGTCCTAAGCTGACTAATTGGTCTGCAAGAGTGCATGGAAAACATGGCTATCAGTGTCAAAACAATGCAGGTGTATCTTAAAATTTCTTAATTTGTACAGAAGTTTTACTGTACGGAAGTTCAAGTTTTACAGAAGTTGCGATCTACGGTCTTATAAGAATTTTCATTGACACTTCAGACCCATCTTGTTAAGTGTGGTGTGTATATGAAATCGAGGCTGCTGACGTATTAGTAAAGTGGTGTAAAGCAGAAAGATGCGAAGTTTATGGTTCAATAAGTTAACCTGAAGTTGGCAACAAACACTGCAGGCTGTCACCACCCCATTAGAGTTTCACGGACGCAATAATTAAACGTTACACCTAAATCACATGAAAACATGCGGCACATTGAGGTTCTCCGTCCGGGCCTTGAATATATATATATATATAATAATGGTGTTCTTCTAGATGATGTACTACAGAATACATTAGGTTTATTATGCTCTATAATGTTTTTGTGATATTTTTTCTTCGTAAACTTCTTTAATATAATTATTTAAACATGTTCTAAACGTCGAAATTATCCGGACTTATCCGAATGCCACCGAGTAGAGGCGACGAGTGATTTAACCGTCTTTAATAATGAATGCACATTCTGGCAGCATATTTCTTTGTATAAACGGTTTTGAAAATATGCCTACCAGTGTTTTGCAATTATTTCAAATTTAAAAACAACAAGAAACAATTAGTCTGTCGTACGGAATACAGGCATTTGCAAAAGAAGTAATCTACTTATACGACAATGTTTGTCAGGTTGGTTCCGTGGTGTAGTGGTTATCACGTCTGCTTAACACGCAGAAGGTCCTGAGTTCAATCCTCGGCGGAACCTTCATTTTTTTTTTGTAAAAACTTTCTTTCAATATGCATCAACGAATTTTTATTATAATTGGGGTTATATTTAAAATAAATCTAAAATTAATTTTCATTCAAAATATTAATGAAATACAAATAACCTTGTTTTTCTTTTTTTATACTAGGAAAGTTAACATATATGTCCATTTACTGGTATTTGTTTAAAGTCTAAATATTTCTACTGGTGATACTGAATTCGCTACACTGTATCTAAATTTTCAGCTTTAACAGAAAGGTCTGACAAAAAGTTTAAAAGTTTATTCGATAGTCATATATGGAATATTGTCAGTCTCCTGGCAGCCACGCTTGTCAAAATGCTTTGAGCAATCTTGATAAAGGGTCACCAATTATAGTAACATATCGAATATCAATAAACTCTAACTTGTAGTTTCAGACAAGAAGATTTTCAAAGTTAAACTACATGCATATTTGTTAATTTGGAACATGGGCACCAGTAGTAGAGTTCATGCAGTTTGGGAGAGTGCATGGGCAGCTGGGCCTGGTGCTGTCACGTGACCTATAAAATCACAATAGGGAGGCTATCGTATTACGTCCCAAGAACAATAGTAATAAGATATAAGAGTAATAAGATGACACCACGGAAAAGTTTAATACCACTTGCCATAGAAGAATGCAGCAAATTCGTTTTTAAACGTCATAGGTAGGTCGTGAAATGTCATATGCTTGTGCTAGTAGCTAGTCTACAGTAACTGCTATTCAGCCCCTCTAAGCTCCATCTACTGTCTCAACCTATCTGTCTGTTAATATTCATTCAGTTCCCTAAGGTTACTCTAATAGTAACACTTACCCTAGCATCAATAAGAGTTTTAAACTATACGGCTTTGGATATAAGGTAAACGCCCACATAATGCCATTATAAAGGTAATGTAAGAAATACATAACTTGACATCAGAAATATAACATAGTGTTAGAATTGAAGGATATAACATGGTGTCAGAAGTAATATCAGATTGAAGCATGCTATTCAGTTGAGTATGTTCAGTTATAGAAAAAACTAGTAATGCCAGGATTTAAACCACTGCTAAGATGGAGTTCAAGCTTCCGGACCCTCTAGTCTTCGTTGGAAACTCAAATTTTGCAGAAGAGTTCAAGCGCGGGAAACAGAGATTCTCATCGTACCTTCTTGCAAGTGGATAGAATGAGAAATCTCGAGAGGTGCAAATTGCTGTGCTGCTCACATGTTTAAATGAAGACGGTCTAGAAATATAAAACTCTGAATGGGCAGAAGATGAGGACATAAATGACTTACCAGAAGTACTGAGAAAATCTAAAGAATATTGTGAGCCTAGAAAAAATAAAGTAATAGAAAGATACAAGTTTTGGAAAATTCAACAAAATGACATCACACTTGACGAATTTGTAAACGAACTCAAAACAAAAGTAAAGAACTTATTAAACAGAAAGACTTAATTTTGACATTCTGACAGATAAACAGTAGAAATTCCAGCCTTTATATTAAATCTATGATCGACTCAGTTCTCATAACAAAATTAAAAAAACAACATGTATTTCTTGTGAAGCATGTTAATGAATACCAAATACTAAATAACATTTTAGTTCTATGTGCAATATTATTGAATATAGTCCTAGATATGCTTGAAAATGCATATACGCGCATCATGGAAAAAAGATATGTTCCAGAGACCTTACCCACTCCTCTGTCCTTGCTCGGAGTCACGAAAAAATACGAATGTATGTGCAGACCCTTAATTAAACAAGTTGTCAGACTCTTTCCTTGCTGCACATCATTTAAGGCCCAACTACACCTTTGTATGCCCTTGAATATAAAGGACCAGCATTGCTTGTGGTACAAGAAGCTCAGGATGTCAAGAAAGCCCACTCCTGCCTAGCAGGCAGACTGGACAGCTTACCGTACAGAGACTATATGAAGTGCCGTTGGCAACTTAGAAAGCTGGTTACTTTTACAAATATCGAATAAAAGGAATGAGTCCTCAAAGCATGAACACTGCTAAGGGAAGTCTTGTGCCAAAAGAAAAACCCCTCTAAATCCTATAACACGTTCCAAACTTTATTCCCCCACCCACAACCACCACCAACGGGGAGAGAAAGATCTTTCCATTCTTGCAAGAAAACTGACAAACAAAATGCTACTAACAAATAAATGCATCAAGACATTTGCAATAAGTGGAAATCCCCATACATGTATTTCAGAACATATTGATTTAACATGTTATGCTTTTACATAGCTACTCCATGTTACCCTGATGAGCTAGAAGAATCATGCTGTTGTGTGACTGGATCTTGCCAATGCGTATGGAGCTATCACCACAAAAGCCTAGACCATTGTCACATCCCAGGTCAACAACTTATTCTAAGATGTAGAGAGCTTGAAGAGGGTATTATCACTGGCTGCCCAATTTCAGCAAGGTCTGAACAGATAGTGCTGCAAGGTTGTTCAACCTAATGGTGTACACATGAGTATTAACTGTCATGGTAAGAGCTGTGGATGTATGACCCACGGCTGCTCAGTGATCTGCTCTGTGTAAGGTATGTAAGTGTATGGCCTCTTACTCTCTCCAGCAAACCTGTAGGTGAAAGTTGTCAGAAGACCCACTATGCCAGCTTTGTGAAAGTAAAAGGAAGTCTCCAGACCATCCTTTCATCTTGCAATGATGCTTAACTCGTTTAAGCTACCATTGGCAGAAGAAAGGAAACGTCAAAAAGCCTTGAAGATGATGGGTCCAAATTAAGCCAGTTTGTGAAACTGGGGCTCAAAGGCAATCACACACTTCTGTGAGCCCAGCCTTTACAGGAGTCAAATTAATGGAAAAGGGAGGTGGATAAGAAATTTATTTCCCAACGTGGTTCAAACGTCCCTCCAACAAGACATAGTGCTCAAGACCAATTTCCCAAAGGACTTCACTGTGTCTTGGGAGGACAGAACAGAAAGAAAGCCAGCAGAACCAGGATATGGCTGATGCTTGTATAGCTACACAGGATTGGTTAGTTGTCTTTCCAGTTTAGAGGGTTGCAGAAGCTTCCATGCAGTCTTTTTGGAGAATTTTACGTGCTTTGTTCATCAAGAGACAGTCAAGCAAGGCTGCAGTCCAGGCCAAAGCAAAAGATACTGAACAGGCATCTAGTTGGCTCCAGTTGAGACACAATAACTCCCTGCGGCAGTTGAAAGCAGTGCTAAATTCCCACGGCTGCTCAACCATCCTGAGGCAAGTTTTTGTTGATTAGTGGAATCTCATCTGATGATGTTTATAACAAGCTCTCCTGGAACTGTTTATTGAAATAGGTGATTACGAAGTCTTAACTTACTAAAAAGTAAAATGTTAGTTAACACTTTTCAACCATTTTCCAATTTGGTTACCGGTATGTATTTTTCTTTAAATGGAGCTAAAAGGAAGCTTGTATGGACATTGTTGTGAAATTTACGTTTCAAAATAATTAGAGTTTATTGCTCATGTCATACTAAGAATAAGACTTCAATGAACATTTTACAGCAACATCTGTTTTCTTTTGCTTTGAGACATTTATATCTAAAATCATGTTTCTGGAATTCATTTGAATTTTATAATGGGGTAACATTGGTAAAATAAAAATAATAAATAATGTCAGATATTGTCAGAGGTAGTCAAAAGAGAAGGTTTTAGTTACCAGTAACTTTATCACATGTTGTTTTTCAGTGACCATTTCTTTCTTTTGCATAAATATGAGCTCTACACCCTTTTAAATAGTTTCAGTGACAGGCGCATTTCTGCCATTACGCACTTTACGCACGTGCGTAACGTCCGTTCGAAAAATCTCAAATCTAAAAGTACCAAAAGCACTACGAAAGTCGATGCCTAACCCGGGTTAAGAATGCTATATTTTTTTTTTCATACTTTCTATGTTATAAAATCTTATTACCAGACCAATCACGTTGAAAAGTTTTAAAATAATTAAAGTTATACAAGTCAAATTTAAGTCGTTCATATTTTGCGTTAAGTCCGCATTTTACCTGTTATTCATTAAAAAAGAACCGAATATATTCAAAAGTATTACTACAAAGGTTCTTCCCCGTGTAATTGTGCGTAACTTCAAAAAGGGCTCAGATACGCGCCTGTTCAGTGATGTCATTTAAACCAGAAAATTAACATGTAAATTATGGTTGAATTGTGTACCACGATGCAAGCATAAAAGTACACTCAAAAGAGGACAAGCACAAAAACCCGAGTAATCCTTTCTTTCATTTCAAGATCTCTGCCAAGGTGAGTTTTTCGATTAATTAACATTCTTTTTAATATTCAACAAGTGATTTGATTTTGTTAAAATAAATAATTATATGTCCAATGACGCAAAATAACTATTTTCTGTAATAGCTGCATTTTCTGCAGACAAAACTAGAAGTAGTACTTGATTTTGACAACTGCTGTCTGCATCAGAATTCTCTTGTAAATACATGTTACATATCCTACTTTCACTGCCAATTCAAAACACTAAGCAATACTTATGATAAAATTTTGTTTGCATTCACACAAAAGACTATTGGAGTTCAGAGGTCTAGTTGGCATATTACTGGTCAAATGGTACATTGATTCTAAGTAAACATTTGAAATTCTATGGTCACACGAGTCCCATTACAGTCATGTGATAACCACAGGTGTGATTAAGGCACAGCTAAATTAATCCACACCTCTCCTTTAATGAAGCTTCCCAAACCTTTTATTTGTAACAGCAGGGTATTATGCATTGTTCGACTGTGTTTGCAAATTTTGTTTTATGTATTTAAAAAAGTTGAGCATTTTTTCAACAATAACAATGTTTCTTTGTTTATTGGGTTTATCAACCCACCAACAGTATTTCTGCTATCTGGAGGCACTGTCCACTTGAAGCAGATATAGAACTGCCTTCATGGAGCATGCTGTCAACACCTGGCATGATACCACACCCAGTCACATTATCCTTACACCGGGACAACCAGTCCTGGAACTACCCATGTGTTTGCTTGAACGTTAGGAAGGGAGCTATTCCACCAACGTTTTGAACGACTTTGGAATGTTGCAGCCCGGGATCGAACCTGGGACCTCTGTAACTGGAGCTGATGCTCTACTGATCGTGCTACCAGGTCTGGTGTACGGATTATGTCCATCATACACACATGACGTATATTCCTGCATGTGTGGTTCAAAATAACTAGAATTTTGAATTAATTCTTAAGAAATGTGTTGCAACGCTTCGGATTCTTCCAACGTATTATTTTCAAGGAAAACGTGTTAACATATAATCACGTGACAGGACAAAATACTTGCTTCAATACTTGATATTGTTAAGTGTTAGATCTTTTTAATTAAAACATTTTATTGGAATTTCTCAAATAATAAGATACTCATCAAATAAAATTCTGTAAATATTTATTACAAACAAACAGGATTTTTGTTGGCTTCATTTTTTAGAGTATTTCCTGCCCCTGTACGCTCATTCTGTGCCCAATACTTGTTTCTTTCCTTCAATGCTTGTGTCTGTCCTTCTGTTTGTTTCTTTCCTTCTTTTCTTGTTTTTCACAATTTGTGTTAATTTTCTGCCATTCTATGCCCAATTTCTGTTCATTTGTTTCCACTCTTCTGTACTTGCTTCAGTCCTTTGTTATTATTTTTGCCCTTCTGTGATTGTTTCTGCCCTTCTGTAATTTTTCTGCACTTTCCTGATTGCTTCTGCCTTTCTGTATAAGTTTCTGCCTTTATATAATTGTTTCTGTCCTTCAGTATTTGTTTCTGCCAATCTGTGATTCTTTCTGCCCCTTTTTATGACTCTTTCTACCCTTGTTTACTTGTTTCTGCGCTTCTGTACTTGCTTCTGTCATTCCTTACTGGTTTCTGCACTTTTGTGATTGTTTCTTCCTTTTGTGTTTGTTTCTGTCTCATGTACTTGAGTCTGCCCATCTGAAGTGTTTCTGTCCAGGAAAAGCAACCACTACAATACCTCAAGCCTATGTTGACAATGCTTTTGTTACAATGTGCAAGTAATATTTGCACAAGGTCACATGCACATCCTATTTTGTAGACATAGTTGTAAAATATTTGATTACTTTTGGGGTCAAGTTTTATGCCTTGTCTCAAGTAACATGCTCTCCACAAGACTTTTAGCCATTGTGTCAATGTAAGGCTCATGTACCCAGGCTGCTGTGTAAAACATAATCTGGTTCCGATCCTTGGCATGACATATATTCTGGCAGACTAATGTCTTCACGGATAGCTCCTTCTGGTACATCTCTGCCATCTCCGAAAATACCTTCTCTGGAAAAAATATTTTTTTGTTTAAAATTACAAAAAGTATGTGTCAGTTTTAGTTTTTTATGGCATATCTCACAGACACATGTTGTGCCAACGCATAATCTATTAAAAATATTTAGCAGATCAAAGTTGGTTGTTCAAAAAGTTATATGAATAAAAGTATGATTTTTACTTGGGATTTGAATTTAAATCATTCATAAAGAACTTTATGAATGGTTTGGAACTTTTTTCGCTTAAGGTGACAGTTTAAACAAGTATTTACAATTTGGTTTATAAATATGGTTGACATTTCTTCATGGTAATTAGAGCTTTAAGCTCAAATTCATGTGTCTTCTAAGTAAAGTAAGTATTTAGTCAGATTTGAACGCTTATCTATTAGTGACCAATTAAATACTGGTAAACTGTGACAGTCTCAAGCTCCAAATTTAACAAAGGTTCAACTATAAACTGACCAAAGTGGGCCACATCCCATGTTAGGAAAAGGATGATGCAAGGTGATGTTGGTTGATTGTGTCTCTCCAACGCTGCAACACCTTTTGACATGGATGCCAGGGCATCTAGTTTGGATACAACTTTGTTTTTCTGGAATCAAAATTTTAAAAAAAATTAATAGTTTTTGACTTTTTTATCAAAAATAAAATAAAATTGCAAGTTGTCATTTTAGTATCGATTATTGGTCAATCTGGTTGTTTCTTTTGTAGATTTTAGTGTTCTGTATGTATTCTATGAATGTATTCCTAGTTTTCTTAATTAAAAGTTTAGTACATGTACAGCTTAATGAAATGTATAAATCTATATTGACATAATATATATGAAAAAAAAATGAAACTTACCAAATTACATTAATTGCAAGAGAGAAAAATATGTATCCTGTAAAATGTGTAGAAATGTGTAATACGATAACCTACCATCAGTTCAAGGAGGGTCTCCAACTGTTTACATAGTGGCAACAGAGACTCTGGTAAGAGATCTACTCGCTGACCTCCAGAGTCCTGGGATAAACTGAAGAAAACAAATAAACCTGACTCAATCCAAAATGCTTAAATATGACTTACTTTCAATGTCTGAAAAAAGACAAATAATGATATGTCAATATTACAAAAGGTGTAATTTGGAGTTACATTTCTGACCAGTTGCAATAAATTTTAAATTAAATAAATTTTTAAATGTTAGGTAAAATGTATAATGAATCAAATATAATTTTTTAATTATTAGAATTTGTCTACATAATTTTTTTTCTAATATTGCAGGGTAAAATTTAATTGTTATATCTATATAAAAAGTATGCATCTTTCACATTATTCACAAGAAAAAAGGATAATAGATACACAACAAACAGTATATAAAGCTGTAAAATTCTTCAAAAAGCTTAAAAAAAGAACATTTACTTCATCAATTCAAAACAGTTATCCACTTAAAAATATGGTTATTTCAACATACATTGCCTCTAGTTTGATGTTTGCTATCTCATTTATGATGTTTGCTCCTTGGGAATTGAGATCCTTCCACTTCATAAGAAGGTTATGGAGATCTGCAGCACCATCTTTCAACTTTCTGGCACTGCCAGTCAGATTTCCCTGCTTTACCAGTCCTGGGGAGTCTGGTACTAAAATAAATTATAAAGAGGGTTACTTGTTTCTAAAATACATTGAACTAGCTCTCTGGCACTAACAGTCAGACTTCCCAGCTTCATCAGGCCTGGAAAGCCTAAAACTCCAGTCCATGGGAGTCTGGTACTGAAATAAATAATTATAAACAAGGGTTACTTGTTTCTTAAACACAATGAACCAACTTCCTGGCACTGCCAGCGAGATTTCCCTGCTTCACAAGGCCTGGGGAGTCTGGCACTGAAATAAATAATAATAAATGAGAGATATTTCTTTCTTCAACACACTGAACCAACCTCCTGGACCTGCCAGCGATATTTCACTACTTCACCAGACCTGAGGAGTTTGGCAGTAAAATTAATAATAATAAATAAGGTTTGTTTGTTTTAAAAAATACACTGAACTAACTTTCTGGCATTGTCAGTCAGATTGACAACTCTAACCACCAAATTACAGGCATAATAGAAATGAGCCAATTTTTAATTTTTTAAAATAAAATTGCATGCTAAAATGTATTTAATATTATTTAATTTGTCATGAAAGAAGCAATGAACAATATATAGATGTCTAAACAATTTATACACAGTGTCATCATTTTGTTTCTGAAACACATACATGCACTGGCAGATATAGTGTAGAACATACTTATGTACCACCTGTTGATAATTTTACATTTTGTTAGAATGCAATTTAAGAATGGAATTATTTAGCATTAAACATAAGAATATATATATTTAACACAAATCTACTCAAAAAGAAATTCAAGTGGCTTACTTGCGATGAAGATTTTATGTACTATTATTAAAATTTGGTATTTATTACTATTTTTTTTAATTTATCTGAAGATAGGTTAATATATTATATGTCTTTTAAAACTAATTTTGAATACATCAAATTACTGTTTGAGTCACTTTTATATTAAACATTCAGGAACAACCTTGTCTTTTTTTTTCTTATACAATGTTGTTGCTAAGACCCCATTAGAAATAAGTGGCCATATTTTTATTGTTTTGTTTTTTTCTGTGTAAAACATGTCTGCAGGTTATGTGATTAAAATCATATATTTTAATTTTCAGACTTGTCTAAACTGACAAAATGATCATTATTAATTTTAACCCTTAGTTTGCTAATCATGTATTTACATAGCTTTGGCAAATCATGTACATGACGGGAACTGTCTGATTTGGTTTGTCACTTTTTGCTCATCTGTCTCTAGCACTATGTCTAGGCAGCTTTGCATGTCAATGTAGGAAGATGATTAAGAACTAGTCAAAAAGTAATTCCCAAATGTAGCAAGCTATGGATTAATACTGTGGTAATTATATATATTGAAGTCAATAAATATGAGATAAGACTTATTCTGTGATGAGAATAATTTATATTTTATTGTCAATTTATCTGTAATGAAAATTAGCTAAAAGGTGGTATCTGATGTATGGACAACTTTTTTTTCTGCTCATCCAACCATACAAATTATTGCTACCTGATAAGATCCAATGGAATAATTTATTCTCATATGAGAAGTAAAGCATAACAGTCCACTTGTAAAATGTATTTCCGATCTGAGCCACGCTGCACAGAAAGCTATTTTTAAACAAAGAAAACAGCGCGAACATTTACTTTTGAGATCTTATTAATTGAAATTTCCTGATAATCAGCTCCGATATCGATATCTCATAATATATTTTTACCTGAAATCCCCTTTTGGGCTCATTTATAGATTCGGAAATAATGGACTGCGAAAGCAATACATTTCACGATTTGTACTGGGATAATTAACAACCTTTACTTAAACTGAAGTTTAATTTTATGTAGCAATTATGCAAAAACACCCCAGAACTTGGATTAGATGTTGTTACATATTTTAGATATAAACTTTCCTATAAGCTATCTGTATTTCCAATTATTGTTGTAGTCGAGTTGCATTGATCTGTGATGATTCTACTTAGTGTGCACACATTACTTTTGTTAAGTGTGACATTATAATATTAACAGAGATGTACGAATAAATCAACCATGACATGTATGCAAATAGAAAAAGTACGAAACAACGAAGTCCGAATTCAAACTATTATATAATTATAGATAAATCAATTTAAGATCATTGGCTTTTAAGATAATACCTCTAATTGGTGAAAATGTATCCGACAACGAAGAATCATCGTGACTTTTTGTTTTAATTTGGCGTGTTCTGCTTTTGTTTTGGTCCCATTTTTTGCACGTGAATATCTCGACGGAATATCTGAATTGTTTATGTTAGCACCGTTTATCAAGGGACGGTACTCCAATTAACTTTCGTTCTGTCAAATAGTGACAAATATTCAACTACAGAATCAGAGATTTTTATTTGAAAATGGACGTGACAGTTGTTGGATCATGTAACATAGATTTAATAAGGTATCATTTAATAAAGAAATAAGATTTAACATCACTATTAAAAAGTCTCATCTTCAATAATTACGCCCACCTACTCTAGTACTGCTCTATATAAAGTTCATAATTTAGCTCTTGCCTTTAGATAATTTATCTCTTATAGTTGATTGTACACATATTATTTTAAATATAAAACAATTGACAAAACTTCTAGATCTTGTTCTACATTTGCAATACAGTAAAGAGCAGTTTTTTTGTGTGTCGGTGCCAATTAATTATCAACTATGCCTTATTTTGTAGTAATCAATCAGTAGACTATTTATTAAATCCTACTCCGGTGCAGTTATTGTCGGTTATTTTTACATATATAGACCTGCCATCGGGCCATACCCATGAATGTCAAGATTATTGATGCAAGTAAGATGAAAATGTTTATGATGTATCATAGGTACTTATATATTGTGTAGCAGAAATACATATTTTGCCCTATAAGTTTTATTATTATATGTGATGCGATATTATATGTTAATAAATAAGTGATTTGATATTGGCCCTGTTATGTGTCCTCGGGTCAGTCGCATTGGGCCAATACAACTTGCCCGAGGACAAATACACTCTTATTAAATAACTACATGTACTTGTAACATTTCACATTTAATATTTAGTTTTTGCATTATTCCAAGTCAGAAAATGCATGTTTGTGTTTTCGTGAAATCTACAAGTAAATTTATAACACATTCGGTAATACGGTACCAATTCATGCCGAGAATGTTTGAAAATTGAGAATATTTTGTTTCATAACCGGTCGGCATCTACACATATCTACACCAAGTTCTTGCTAAAATCTATATCATTTTTTGGCCCTGCTTGTTAGCCAATCAAATTACTTCAAATGAGGGCTTTATATCTATATCACTTTTCGGCCCGGGTAATATAGATATTGGAACTGTTTTAATGTAGGCAGTCGTGTTATTGAAGTGGCAGGTGCTTTTTTATACGACTAATAACGTATAGTTATTATATAAATTATATTAATGACCAGTTGTCGTTCATATGGACACAGGTGAATTTTTACCCTTGTTTACAGAGTTAAGCCACTGGTTAGGGAAACTTATTCTAATTAAGACCCTGTTAAGGACTCCATATTAGAATGTATTTGATGTATATTTGTTATTGTTATTTTACACTCAAATTTTCTCAAAGACAATAAAGTGTTAACCTCATTCTTTATGGCTGTCATTTTCATCTCCACTGTTCAAACTTAGGACTGGATCTGTAATAAAAACAATAACAAATAAAACTGTTACAGTTGTACACTTACTGTTTTAATTAAAAATACTTTATTTTAGTCCGAAAACTTTAGATTACTTAGACAATATAGTAATAAATATGGAATTATTTCTTACTTATTACTTTTTACGCAAGGCAGATAACCGACAATCTATAGCCTAAAACATACACATAGCTATAAAAATTAAATGCATTACATATCGATATTTAATTCAACAATATTTAAAAAATTAATCCCATTCCAGCGTATTTTCACTATTTTCAGATAAGTTTGTAGTCAATATAAAAATTCTATTTTCAAATTCTTAACTAATGTTTAATAATTATGCCATACTGTGACAGAGGTAAAAGTAATAAACCAACTGAATAGATGAGAAAGAAATTTTGTCAACATGTGAGATAAAAAAAAATATATCTTAAAAATGTATACCAAAATATCTTCAGATTTTTTTGACATAACAGTTCAAAGCAAGAAGTAAATGGCACAGAATACTGACCAAAACATTAGTGTAGCAGTTTCACTGGTAGTTTGTTCACAGAGTCCTTTATAGCTCAGTTGTTAGAGTGACCCAGCTAGTATTGGGGAGGTTTGTGGTTCAAATCAAAGTCCAGGCACACTTTTTCCTCTCCTGTTACTATAGTGTTTGACCTTCCATTTGGCGTGACTTGAATCCAAATTAATTGCTTTACCTCTGGTTAAAGCCCAGCAAATATTTTCCTTCTTTGAACAATTGTAGTAAAGGGACCCATTCACAATTGACTACTGATTCTTTCCCTATCTTGTCTTGACCCTACACAATTACAAAAATTATCAATTTTCAGCTAAATATTTTTATATGTCTGTTCTTCTTTATTTTATATGTCATTTAAACATTCAATTACCACTGAAGAGCAACGTAAATGGGTGCAATTTACTGTTAAGTCCAAACTTTAAGCATTCAAAAAAGTTTCCTCCTTCAAGCTGTTGAAATTTTCCATTGATATAAGGTGAAATAATAGATAGTTTCCATGTGATGTCATAGGCACTGATAAGACAGTTTAAGGCAGCCATCTTTGAAGGCAGAAGCTAATGCAGGCCGAAATCTGGAAATATGTGCTGTCTTAAACTCACCACGGTGTTTTTATTTTTCAGTCTATTTTACTGAATTTTATATCAAATTTAACAGCTTTTATAAAGTATTTTAAATATCAAATTTTTTTTTCTGATAGTTTAAAAGGTAAAAAAATATAAGTAAAATAGATACACTGTTCATTTTGTTTAAAGATGAGCCAATAATTTTATTTATTTCCATGTATTATTTCTCTGTGCATTTATCAATTTAAAAAATATTGCATTCTAAAAATATGAATTTGAAGAGCTTTCGAATGATGTATAGCTTTTAATTTTTGGACCACAAATGAAAAAATTACAAGAAAATACAATGTATGCTTCTATACAATTCATCTGAAAATCCCTTGAAGTTGCCATCAAAGATGGCTGCCAAAATAAAGGATCTTCACTGATGTGGAAACTATCTATAAGAAAAGATAAAGGGTACACTGGGGTGATGGAAATGCTAAAGGATTAATCTTATACATTCTTAATTAACATGAACAATGGCCAAAGCAGTTTTTTATTAGAAATAAGATAACAAAGTAAATTTACTTTTGTTAATTGAAACTAACAACTTGTACAATGTCACAACTTCTTTTTTTATGATTAACATGATTTCACGACACAAATATTCACAGTTTGTCTGGAACCGGACCTGTTGACAAAAGAGTGAAAAAAAGCTGAAGCTGTCCATATTAAACGTAAATATTGTGCAAGTTGCAGTGTATAACAAAACTACATAAAACATGCATGTACCAAGACATAGCTATTGGTGCAGTCAGTAGAGCACCAAATTGCAATACTATAGAACCTGTGTTTATATCTTTCCAAAACCAAGCTTTTTAACTACTGAATTTTATAATATATTTATTTTTTTAGTATTATATTTCAACTACAGACCATTTAAAACTCTTATGGATAACATAAAACATGGCATTTTCCTGCATTATTATAGCTTTAAGTGATGTTTAAGCATGAATTAGCACAAATATATTCATTATTCAATATAAGATAAAAACAGTTCACAGTATACAATGTTCTTTACCCTGACACATTTTTTTCCATTTAAGGTTCAGTTTATGTAAAAATATGATAACACTGTTACGTAATAATAATACACATATAATAACATCTCAGTTGGTTATCATTCATTATTATTCAAGCTATGTCCCAAGACTTCCAAAGGCTGGCGAGACCCTTCAAGGCTCCAAATTCTCCATGGGTTTTGGTGGCAAAGGTGCCAACCAGTGTGTCATGTGTGCCAGGCTGGGGGCGAGGACCGCAATGGTTGCCAAGGTTTGTTTATTTGTCATTTCAAATTTGTCAAATTCAGTGGCTAACAGTGACATTAAGGATTTCAGTGAGGTGATAACCCCCCTTAACTGCTACCTAATCTCACTGTATTCATTATGGAATAGTGTTAATATATCCTGTTTTGCAAAAGTTTCAAGCCAATTGTATGTTAATAGTGAAATCTTTCAAACCATTTATATAAATTTGCACATAATGATTCATTATGTGAGTATTTTAAACATACATCAGTATGCACTTTAGGAAGTGGCAATATAATCCTTTCTTTATTACCAGCTTTTACTTCAGATTGATACAGATACATTGTATGTTTAATTAAAAAGTTCAATGAAACCTTCAATATAAAATTACATTTTGCATAGGTACCTAAAGGAAAAAATAATTATATCTAACATATCTAGCAATGTAAACTATGACTTACATTGACATACCACACCTTACATTTTCCATGGCACAGTTGAGGAAAAAAAAGACCAACTACAAACAAAGTGTGATGTCAAATTGATATTGGTATGAAAAACAAAATACTTGTATTGAGATGTCACTTCATCAACTGAAGTTTAATGCCATACACCTACACTGGACTTTCAAGCCAAGTGGGGGATTTAGTGGTCCTAGAATCTGATTGCTTGTCAGTTGCTGTAACATAGCAAGGATATAAATATGGTCATATTGTCAACATCCAGCTAATTATTGGTGGAGGAAGACCTGAGACATGTATGGGTAGAACCACCAGCTCACACCAGGTCAGCTGGAAGTTTTGCCCAAACCTGGACTTGAGCCTGTGCGGTGAGTGCTGAGGAGTTACAAGTCGGTGACTCTAACTGCTCAGCCATGGCCGTCCCCCAAGATTCTGAATGATATCCTTATACATTGTATCTAGTACATGGCACATGTATTTATACATTGTATCTAGTACATGGCACATGTATTTATACATTTGTATCTAGTACATGGCACATGTATTTATACATTGTATCTAGTACATGGCACATGTATTTATACATTGTATCTAGTACATGGCACATGTATTTATACATTGTATCTAGTACATGGCACATGTATTTATACATTGTATCTAGTACATGGCACATGTATTTATACATTGTATCTAGTACATGGCACATGTATTTATACATTGTATCTAGTACATGGCACATGTATTTATACATTGTATCTAGTACATGGCACATGTATTTATACATTGTATCTAGTACATGGCACATGTATTTATTAACAGATGTGTCCCGCAGCATGATGACCTGGCGAGCCTTTGTTACTTTGTATTCTTCTGTCAGGGATTTGAGTGGCACCTGCAACTTGCTTCCTGTACAGTACAGCCCAAGACTTGTAAAACTTTTGGGCGCTCCCATCCATCTTCTGAGAAAGGCATATATTGTCCTCTCCATGGCTTCCACCGTTGACGATGGGACACTGTAAACCAAAAGTGGCCACAGTAAGCGTGGTAGAATGCCGTGCTGGTAGATCCAGGCTTTGAATTTTCCTGGTAATCCACACTTGTCAACTAGCTTCAGCCAGTCTTCCATCAGATAGACATACATAACTAAAAAGACATCATTCCATTAAGAATTAACATTCTTCTATTGCAGGTTGGGAAAGACACATTTGGTGATGGCTTCTTGAAACAGTTTACAACTGACAATATAAATACAGGTTTGCAGACATTTTGCTGTATTTGTCTTTACTTTTTTTTCTAAACACATGTAGTGAGTACCATCTTAACAGGAAGTAACAAAATAATTCTAAATCCAGCAGTTCAGTGCATGAATATCAAAAAGATATAGCAAATACAAAAATCAGCTTGATTTCCATTTGTCACTATTAAGGGCATGGTTGAAAGGAAGTTTTAAAATGGACTCTTTTCAGCCTTGTTTCAGACAGACTGTATATCCAACACTTTGATAACTTAATACTGGTAGTTATTGGCTTACTGTTTCCAAAATAGCCAAAGTAAACACATTATTTTCTTAAATGTTACTGTTTGAAAGTTCGATATTCTGGCATTGCTAGTCTGTGGTCATAATGTTGTTACATTTGTTTTAGACCATGTGTCAACAACAGACCAAGCTATGACAGGTGCTGCACCTATTTGTGTT
Source organism: Sinonovacula constricta (assembly GCA_007844125.1). Taxonomy (NCBI): domain Eukaryota; kingdom Metazoa; phylum Mollusca; class Bivalvia; order Cardiida; family Solecurtidae; genus Sinonovacula; species Sinonovacula constricta. The sequence goes on from CM017557.1 coordinate 63,692,178, forward strand.
GAGGAAAGTGGTAAGTTAAAAAAAAAATATTTATCTGTTTAAGAGTATTGATTAGCACAAATGGATTCAAATTAGTGAATGCTTTGCCTAATATGTGTTTCAAGTTGGGGGGTTTCAAGTTATGAAGTTATTACTAGAAACTCATGTCAATTAGTGAAACACAGCTGGTGTGTAGTTGTGTTATGTACTTTCATGCCATTAGTATTGCAGGCAGGAATAGTTGACAATATTAGGTCACATTATTGTTTAGTGCTCTTGTTCTAAATTTAACTGTCTATTTAGGAAATAAGAGGGAACAGTTGGAATGTTGTGTAACTGTCACATGCCTGTATGGTATGTTAGATTGTGTGCAACCATTAAAGAATATAGTACATATTAATGATACAACTGGCAGTTTTTCTGATTCCTGTAGCGCTATGTTATAGTGCCTAAATGGTCCAAGATACAGTGTATGCACAAGGCTGAGTGGTTAGAGTTGCTGTCTCACTAACTTGATACTCCTCTGATCTTATCTCATGGGTTCATCCCCTATAAGGGTAAGAGTATTCGTAGGGGTTGGTTTTCCAGCTGTTCTACGAAGCACGGGTGGTCCTTGCCAGATATTTTCACCAATACTAGCCAATATGAACGTAATTGGTTCGGTGCAATATATCTCAAGACCAAACTGAATTAAATTGTCCTTTTTCTCACAAGTTTTCAGGAAATAAATATTGTCATACATTTTTAATTGTGTTTTTGTACCTTCTTTTGTCTTGCTCTTTTGTTTTTTTGTTTATTGGGTTTGTCATCCTACCAACAGTATTTCAGTTATCTGGAGACGGTGTCCACTTGAAGCAGATATAGTGCTGCCTTCACTATGTATAGCATGACGTGAACACCTGGCATGATACCACATCCAGTCACATTATCCTGAAACTGGGCCAACCAGTCGTAGAACTACCCTTATATTTGCTTGAGTGTTAGCAAGGAAGCTATACAACTACCATTTTTTATGACTTTGGTATGTCATGGCCTGGGATTGAACCCGGGGCCTCCCGTACCTGGGGCCAATGCTCTACCAAAATTCGTTTTGTAAGTGCATTGGAATAGTTGAATCTGATATACGTATAACTCTGTCTGCAGGTCAGAACTCTATAGTGATTGTACCTGGAGCCAACCTTTTATTGGACGAGGGAGATTTACAGCGGGCAGAGAGCCTAATTCAGGGGTCAAAGGTCATTGTGTGCCAATTAGAGGTGGCACCACAGGTCACTTTGGCAGCACTGAAGATGGCCAGAAAACTTGGTGGTAAGCTAAGACTTAAATTTACAGAAGTATTTCTTTGTACTTAATTTTAATTGTGCATTTATGAGACCTTTCAAGGTCCAAAAGGAATATAAGAGTAATAAATGCTACAAATGCATCCGATCATACAAATATTCCAAAACACACACTTTGATTGGACCTTGTTATCATTGTATTCAGTATACTCATAACATCAGGCTTAGCATAACAGCTTACACAATTTTTCAGTACGCACCATCTTCAACCCTGCCCCAGCCATTCAGCTGGACCCAGAATTTTACAAATACACTGACGTAATCTGTCCCAATGAGTCTGAAGTAAGTTTTCTCAGCATTCCGCATCTCAGACATTGTTCAGCAGCAAAAAAACATAACTCTAAAGAGTAATGATTATTTACAACAACAATCACTGACTATAACAGCATTCAAGAAACCGCTGTAATAACATATTCTTAAACTGGAACAATATATTAAAAATAATTGGTATTTTTAATTTTTGAATGGCAAAGTTGTATCACTTGGTAGTGAAGTGTGGGTAAGGGAATCTAAAACCGTTTTTTTTCTTTTAGAATGATTTTCTTTAACAGAGAAAAAAATGCCTTGTGGAATTTTTATAAAGGTTTTATCTTTTCACTGATGTTTGACAGATTTTTAGACAAAGCACAATAAAATGTGGAATGAAAAATGAATCGATATACTTAAACTGCTTTGTTTTCTGTTAAAAAAAATATGTAGGCCTTTTACACAGAAAGCAAAAAAAAGAAATAAACATAGTTGGCCATGGTTGTAATAATAAATTATAATTATAAAGTTATAATCTTGCTGTTGAGAAGTGTCTTGATCATTTTATTTCCAGGCTGAAATTCTAACAGGCATCCAGGTGAAGACACCCGATGATGCAACGAGGGCCGTAAAATTGTTGTTATCGTCAGGGTGTGGCAGTGTCATAGTAACACTGGGTCACATGGGTTGTGTAGTGGCAGCACCTGGTAGTGCAGATATCATCCACATTCCTGCCCCTACTGTCAAAGTTGTCGACACTACTGTTAGTAATTGTTCATTTTATTCATATGAAAGTAACAGTATTTTAAAGTACAATGTACATTTCCTCAGTGTAGTTGAAACATATTAAGACTTATTGTCTGATATTAAGTGAAATCATTTATTTGTTTTTGTATTTTTACAACTATCAGCTATTGGCAATCATAAATATTTTTTACTTATTTTATTTTTATTAATTTATTACATGTATTATTATAAAGTAGTGTTTTACTTTTTTACTTTTTAGGGTGCTGGCGATTCTTTTATTGGAGCCCTTGCCTTATTTTTGTCCACACGCCCTGACCTAGATTTTGTAGAGTGTGCCCGTCGATCTGTTGCTGTGGCATCTACGAGTGTCCAAAGGGAGGGAACTCAGACAAGCTACTTGACCCGAGACCAAATGCCACCAGAAATATTTCAGTGACATGGATGACATAACAGAATACTGAGTAGTAAAATCAACACAGTGAAGTAATATATCCCTGTATAAGAAAAGGGTAAATAAGAAAAGGTCCTATTAAGAATGCTTAATGGGGTGCTTAAACCTGGTTTGTGGAGCGCTCCAACCTCACACTTCCTGAAGGTTTTTCTATCAAACAAATAGTGTAAATAAAAGTGAGACAACTAACAGAAAGCACCTGCATCGGGAGTTAAAACTGATAAAATGACCTAGTGATATAATAAACTATCAACATATGTACAATGCGTATAAGTTATATTACAGACAAGCTACCTACCTTGGGATCAGATGCCTCCGGAAATATTACTGTGACAATAAAAGCATGACTCGGCAGTAGACTAATTTGAGTGAAATACTTAAATCCCACATTTCGTAACCAGTCAAACAACCTACTTTAAGACCAAATGTCTAAATAATATTCCTGTGTTCAGTACTGACAACATTAAGGATTATAGAAGAGCTTCAGCTGAAAGTAAAAGACTAAATTTCTTTGTATCATACTCTCAACAGGACATATTAAATTATGTTGACAAACTGCCGAGGTTTATAGAAGAATTGACCAAATTAAGGCTGAAAGAATAATGATTTCAAAATACTACAGATATTTATAGATGCATTTGAAGATTTGCCTGTTTGCTATTTTCCATTAAAAAATACATTATAAATGCTTAGAGAAAAAAAATTATATTAATAAATGCTAGCATTGAGAAAGATATTTTCATGTATATGGAAACATAGAGGATTTTAGTCTTTATTTAAACTCATAAGGCATTACTTTTTAATTGTGGTTGTAAAGTATAGGAGAAATGTAAAACAGATGCACTCACTCTGCATTTGTGTTTTTGCCACTTTCTAATTCCCACTAAGACATGGAGTTCTACTCACAACAAAATTTTTGATCAAGGAGAATATAATTAATTCACTAATGCACTGTATCGTGAAATGCTGAAGTGTCTCCCAGATTTCAATTACTGTGTTCAGAATCAATATTTGCCGATATGGTCTTATTTATTTCACTCACACAGGTTAACTTCCCTAAAATTTCACTAAGAAATTACCCATTTCTTTCATTAACTGAAATCTTTGTGTATATAAAAAAATCAAATATCTGCAGTGTTAAATTGGGCTATTTGAGTTTTATTCTTGCAGCAAAGATAACCAAACTCGATGTGTGTATAGTTTTGGGGCAATGTCACAATTCCAGAGTTATGAGAAGGCTGAAGTTCAGAAGCTCAAAGGATTGACCCTGCATGACCATGACCAGTTGCGATCCGTTGTTGGGCCTGGGAAGAAGTAGTGGGTTTAAATGTTAACATTAATATTGTAATCACGGTAGTTTGCACGGCACATTCAGTTTGCTTTTCAGTAGGGAGGAAGTTAAGGTACATGTAGTAAAATTGGGGTTAAAGTGCTTCAAAACTGGGAGTTGAGGGTTCAAATCCTGGTATAGCCATGTTTGGTCAACTGTTTTTCTACCTACATTGTTCACTTTGACAATTATTTCTGCATCCCTCTACCAGATTTTGTACAGCTATTAATTATTTTTTGTATTTTATATATTCAGCATACATAGGACTACAAAACATGACAAAATGAAAAAAAAAATCTTTGAAACAGTTTCCGAAAAAATTGTCAAACTTGAGAAAACTAACTGATTTTATTTGCATAAAAAATTGTGGTCAAATGATCATATATCACATATTTTGTTTAATATACAGTGTATATGATATCTAATCATATTTTTTTGTTTAGTGGTTTGTTGTCTTTCATTAAAAGAGAATTTTTGAGAAAATGTTGTTAGTCATACTTTTATTATGTCTTTAAATACTTTGTGAACATGGAAAAGTGCTTGAGAAATACACAGAAAAAAAGTCTGCTATCCTATGGTCAGGATAATAGGTTACAACAAAAAAAAATGAGCATGTCAACTCCCTTTTGTCTTTCCATATATGAACTCAGCATGACAGTAAAATATGTAAAAATGATAACAAATCTTTGATAGGAAATAAAATGTAGGAATCGTCTTTAAACTAGAAGTTATTAAATTGGGTAATGCATATATACATGAAATGAAGATTTATGAATAAACAATGCCGCAATAGTAAATTGTGGTATGTTAATAATATTTCACAAGAGGGATTCTGTCCAACTTGGAAAATTCATGAGAAGGATTCTCAATTTCTGCCCAACTATGCCAAAAGGACTGAAGAGATATATCTGGGAGAGATTTTATCTTTCACCTCCAATTCTGATACAAAACTGAGTAAATGTATATGCAATATTATTTCATATGCAAGTGAACAAAAATAAAAAAGGGGCTAAGGATGGTTTCTTTCAGAAACCAGTATCAAGTTGCATCTAAAGAAATAAACAAAAGGAAAAAGATATTGCTGACTTTATGATAATGATTTACATTAAAGTGATCCGCAGCTGTAGGAATCACCATGTATTTTTAGCTTTTTTTACAATATTTATGCCTTTTTTACAATATTTAAAGTGATTGTTGCTTTGAAATCCTTCTGGTGCATACTTTTGATCTACAATTCGATAACTGGAAAAAGCACTTATTTGAAAATATTTAACTACCGGTACACATTTTCTGGCTCCAACAGCAAATAATAATATATTTACAAGTTTACTTGAAAATATTTATTTATTGTCAATATTTACTAGTTACCTTTTCGGAAGCTTATACTGCAATAAATGATATACATAAAATGTGAATTTGTTGTTGTTGTTTTGTTTATATTTTATCACAACAATCCGATTTTGGTCTTTTGGCAACATTCAGCTTATTATTGGTTAAAGAGACCTCAGAAAATGTATCAGTAAAACCAGTGGCGCACCACTGGACAACCATGTGAACTTTTTCTAAGGCCAAAGAGGGAGATTTTCACTTGCAAAAAGAGGAGTTTTGTTATTTTCCTCTCATTTTCAAATAATTTTGAACCTTAAAAGCAGGAGTCTCCCTCCAAAAGTGGGAGAGTTCACATGTATGCAACATACCCTACATAAAAGTTCTCTCCATGACCGGGACTTTAGTCCATGCATTGAGGGATTAGAGAGTTACAAGTTGGCGACTCTTAACTGCTCAATGCCAAGCAGCATTTTTTTGTAAAAGGTTTGTTTTATCTAAACTCTAAATAAATCACGCATGGTAACACAGTGCTAATGACCATGTGTACACTACCCGTTTCATTTTGGTTCAGTCCTAAAAAAGCTTTGGAAACTGCAATTGCAGTGAATGGTCTATTAGAAAAGATTGCATTATATACAGATAGTTGTTTCTTTGATCCAACATCAAAAAAAAGCTTTGCATTATGTACAGCAAGTTTAATTAAGTTGATTTTCCGAAGGAGTGAGTAAGCACAGTGCTTGCAGCGCTTTATTTTATTTTATTGACCACTACCAGGTATGTGCTGCATATAGATAGTTTCTACATCAGTGAAGATCCTTTATCTTGGCAGCCATCTTTGATGGCAACTCCAAGGGATTTTTAGATGAATTGCATAGTAGCGTAAATGTTATTTTCTTGTAATTTCTTCATTTGTGGTGCAAAAAGTAAAAGATCTACACCATTGAAAAGCACTTGAATTTCATATTTTCAGAATAAACTATTTTTAAAATTGATAAATGCACAATGAAATAATACACAAAATTAAATAAAATTATTGGCTTATTATTATTGGTTATATTTTTTTACCTTTTAAACTATCAAACTACAGTTTTGATATTAAATTGACTTCATAAAAGCTGTTAAATTTAAAATAAAATTCAGAAAAATAGACTGAAAGTAAAAACACAGTAGTGAGTTTAATACAAGTATTTTCAGATTTCGGCCTGCATTTACTTCTGCCTTCAAAGATGGCTGCCCTAAACTGTCTTATTAGTTTCGGACATCACAAGGAAACTATTGAAAGACTTTAGCATTTCCTCAGTGATTTGCTTTGGTTGTAAATCCTTGTAGAATTGTCCTATTAAGTATTAACGTGCTGTCACCTTTCACCTTGTCCCCAATAAAGCTGGTTCCTTCTGTATTTAAACTTAATATTCAAATTATGCAGAGGACGTTGGTACTTGTGAGGGCACTATCCAATCAGGTCTCAAAAAAAGTTAAATTGGCCCTGGGGGAAATTTGACTCTAGAAGACCAGGGAGATGTCCGGAGTGTCAAACATTTTTTTATTAAGCCAAAATTGTCATAAAACACTTGTCAGAGTACACAGAATAACTAGAATATTATATCTGAGGACACAGAATAGCTAGAATATTATTCCCACCGCAAGTATGCGTTTCATCATTCTCTAAACAAGCAAACCTTTAAACGACTGCACTAAATGTTGAAACGGGTTGATTTATTTATGCATTATAATGTTAAAAATATTGTCAGTCTATCTATTTAACACGAAAGAAAATAATGTATTCTTATAATAATGAATATATAATGTAAGCAAATGTTGTATATTAAGACATTTAAAGAAGGTATGTCATTTAAATTTAGGGAATGCAAAATTTAGTATTCTTCAACCTTTACAACTCGCGAACAGCTGTTAATTAGCAGTCAAATTAAGGTTGTCAAATCAAGGTTAAGCATTTTGCAAATTGGTCTTAACTGCCGTGATAATTTAATTATTGATTAGCAATTACTATATCAGTTCCTTTCTCTCGGCTTAGACTGTTTTCTATACCTAATTGTAACTGTAATGGCAAATGGTCAAAGAACCTATCTATCATTTCAGGGTAGCAGGACTTTTCGACCCCAAGACATTTCGACCCCAGCCATATTTACGAGACATTTCGACCCCAAGACTTTTCGACCCCAGGTCTAAGAAATGAACAGATACGTTTCTTTTATTTCAAACCGTTCTTTCGTATACTTATCAAAACTTAATAAAAAGTTCTCATACTATGTTCTACGTATGCATTGTGTTTTCATTTGTTTTACTTATGACACAACGTATAGGCAGAACTGTAGTTGGAATACTAAGTTTCTATTAGCATATATAACACCTGTTTCCTATGGTAGTGTTGATTCCATAATGAAGGTTAAAAATTTAAAACCAACCCAATTATAGATACCCAATGTTACTTTAATTTGGGGTTGAATTGTCTTGGGGTCGATTTGTCTTTGGGGTCGAATAGTCTCAATATTTTTGGGGTCAAAAAATGTATGATTCTCATTTCAGCGCGTTTGTTTATAAAAGACTGTAAATCTGCAAGATTTAACAATTACATTGTTGAAGACAAAAAAAAGTGCAAGTTCAACTTTGCCGTGCAATACGAGTCTCTTGTAAACATTTGTGTAGCTCTGTCAGACTCTTGAGCAGGAGGCTGATCGTGGGTTGTAACTGCATACTGGTTTACTGATTATTGCAGTACTTGCAGAATTTGAATAAACACATTGATAACTAGTTCACATTAACTTTATTAACAAGTGGGTCAAACACCAATGCAGACAGATGGGACAGTGTTTATATTTACCCTGCTAATTACGTAACAGTTGGGATAGGCGTCAGCATCTGGAGTGATATCAAATTACTACAATGTGGGAGGGGCTTTACTGTGTTGTTACACATAGACTGAATATTTTTAGCGAGTGATAAGCATCTTCTGCGAGAAATCAACACACTTGGTTAAAGTGCACTTTAAATCGTGCGCAAGTCTAACATTAGTTATATAAGGTCAGGTCAGGTAAAAGGGTTAAGTTAGTGCAAGGAATTAGTATTTTAAACCTCCCCACATGAATGTTCTCGCTTCGATCAGGACTGGAACCCACGCTTTGATGGGCTAAGGAGTTATAAGAAGGCCTTTTTAAATGACTGAAATGAGAAGATGTTAAGGCGATTGTAATGCAGAACTACATAAAGTAATATTTTATTAATGACCAGCTTAATGTAAGAACAATTTTTGCAGCGACGTACACTGTGATGTAACTCAAATAGAGAGATATATTTACTGTATGCCACATGACCTTTTTGTCTCATCCATAGGTTGAACCAGTCTGACACAAATGGCACTGGGAGACAGACATGGATTATGAACATTTGCCACCACATGTGCTCATTAAGATATTTTCCCACCTGACATGCAGAGACATCGTGTGTGGTGTACGGCAGACATGTTGGTCATGGTACCATCTCAGTTTCCACAAAATCTTCTGGAACAGTTTAGACCTATCAAATTTCAGTGATGTTGACACTACAAAAGCTTCATTCTTGGCCTTAGTGGCCAGCATATCAGAGTGCATAGAGACCCTGCATGTAAATGTGGATTGGGCCATTTTAGAAGAGGTGTTGTTTGAGAATAACTATGGCCCTAATGTTCGCCACTTGAAAATAAAGTTAGTTGATGATGTAAGTGATAAGGCAAGAAATCAAGGGTCTAATTCTGACTTGTTAACCTGTTTGAAGAACATGTCTGTTGAACAGACTCATAATATTCTGTCCTTGTCATTCTTACACTGCCAAAGCTGGCAAAACCTGCTGGAAGACCTTACACCAATTTTTCCAGATCTTTCTGAAATATCAGTCGACTTTTGCAAACAAGTTCCTGAAGAGTTTTTCTTAGCCCATAGAAGCTTAAAATCTATATCCCTTCAGAACTCATCTGTAGATCCCAAGGTACTGCAAATCATGCTTCGTGATTTGCCGTGTTTGAAAACATTGAATCTTGCGTGTTGTATTTTAGGTGAAGATTTGATGCTTTTAACTGAAAAGGAGATCAGGATCGAAACATGCTGTCCTAATCTCACAGAACTTGTGTTGGATTGTGCAATAGTCAAAGATTCATTATTCTGCCAGATGGTAAAGGGGGCAAACAATCTGCAGCATATATCAATTAGTAACTGTTCCTACTTGACCAACATTGGCATTGAATGTCTTGCTCAGCACTGTCCAAAACTACATACTTTGATACTCAACTCAGATAACTTCTCTACTAGCAATGTGACAAATTCTGCACTGGAATTTATAGCAGCAAATTGCAAATATCTTCACACATTGAAAGCTAATTTTTGCAAAGAATTGAGTGACCCAGGTCTTAATGCAGTTGCCACATACTGCTCACGACTGACCCATCTTGATTTTGGGGGATGCACGGCCTTGACTGATAACTCTGTGCTAAGACTTGTTTCAAACTGCCCAAAACTATCATACCTTAGATCTAGGTTCGTGTGTACAGCTTACATCTGCATCAGTGAACTATGTGCTTCGCTCCCTCATTTTTTTGCAATACCTTAACCTAGACAGTTGTCACCGGCTCTCAGGCCTGAACTTAACAAATGATTCTTACTGTGTTAAAAACATATCAATGAAAAAAAGTCAATTACAACTGTGTGCAAGATGACAGCATGGTGGAAAATTACACAGAAAAAACATGTAATGAGAACAGGCTTGTCAGCCTTGCAAATCATTCTCACCTACATCGACTTGATTTGCGATTCTGTTCCAATCTGACAAACAGATGTGTTCAGGAGATCGCAGCATGGTGCCCAGATTTGCGCGAGCTGGATATCCAAGCCTGCTCGATGGTATCAAACACCGGTCTCATAGACATTGTGAATAAATGTCAGTTTCTCACCAAGTTGAATGCATCAGGTGGATCTATCATTGGCAGCTTCAAAACTGAATGATGACTTCCTGTCCGCAGTGGCTGAGCATTGCCAGAATCTTAAAATTCTACAAATAACTGCCGTATATGATATATCCGTCGATGGTGTGGCAGGGGTAATTACACACTGTCCAAACATAGAAGAGATTAAGGTCTCAGAAAATAGATGTCGGCAGAAAACTGTCATACCAGTGAATGAGAGGACATTGCTCAGTATAGCATCTGGAATTCAACGCAAATTGATACACATGTCAAAAGCAGGGTCTATAGTGCGTATATTCTTGCACAACAATGTGGAAAATAAAATTGCTGTGAATGCCATAGGATAAGCTGAGTACAACCAGGCAAACAATAAATGGTGTAGATTTAGGAGTAGCCATTTTTCCATAGATTTTCACTGTCATCCCATGTACATTATTTTCTTTTCTTTCTTTTTTGACTGCCTAACTTAGTGTATTTATAGCTACTAAATTCATTGAGGAGTCTAGGTCTTGAACCACAAACCATTTAAAACTGTTATTTAAAACAAAATGACTGCCAGATTAATTATGGCTTTAAAGATTGGCCGAGTATAAATTAAGATAAATTGTAACCAGTTAGTGATAAAAAAATGGCAATCATAACATGTGACAACTTATAAGGATTGTTTTTATCTCCATAAAACATTTTGTTTTAGTAGATCTCATTTTTTATGTTAAGTAGACTAGTTTTGGATGTTTTGTATATTTAATATGGAGTATGCACCAGTAATGCTTTATTGACACTATTAATGCCCCAGATAAGATGAGTGCAGTTCCTGCTAACACCTTTAATCCTCTTCCTAGCCCTATACACCTGGTACTTGTTAGAATCATTTTGATATGACAATATCAATGAGTACCAGCAATATAAGGTTTGGTTGAGAATTATGGGATATATGATAACAGGGGGTCAGATTTCATGCTCGTATTGGGAGCTCTGGATTAAGACTACCTAGTTTCATCATTTTGTTATGAGCTCACTTGTGATATATTAGTTCAGAGTTATTATAAGTTGTGATACTGGTATCAGAGTTATTTCTTATTATCTTTATATTATCTTTGTTTTTGTATTGTTATTTAATGTTATTAGAGCTTATATAAAAAAAATATGAAAGTGCTTTAAGAACAGGGGTATTCACTATGTTAGAGAGGTAGTCAAATTTTGAGATAAGACCAGCTGGATATGTTTATGTTAAGTTTTGATGACTGCTGTGTAGCAGGATTTTGACTCATTGATTACCTTTTGTTTAGCATTAAATGATTGAAAAATGTATAACTACTAGTACCTTTTGGTTGCCTTGGATGCAAGAATCTTTGTCAGGTCAACAGTTTCTTATAACTGTAATGCTTTGAATGTAATATGATTTGAAGTAATGGTACTAGTACAAAAATTACTTTAATTGGCAAAAAAGTGTTAATTGCTTTTCTAAAGCATGTTGTGATATTATTTATTATTATTTAATGTTTAGCATGTTTTTATACATATATTATCCAAATAAAAAGATAAGCCCTGGTTAAATGTCAGAGCATATCATATGTTGATAACTGTATGCAAACTAGTCGTGTCACTTCTAACGCATAATACATAAAACATAAAACAAGAATGCATTAAGACTAGCTCAGTTGGTTAAGCATTAGACTAATATACAATAGGTCCCTGGTTTGAATCTTACAGAAGCTGTGCCCATTGCGGAGTGGTAGGAGTCGCTGATTTGAAACTCCTCAGCCCTTCACTGCGTGTGTTTTGAGTCGTGGTCGGGGCGAGAAATTGCATGTGGAAGGTTTTCCATCCAGCCTGTGATGTGCTGGTGATTCTACCCAGGCTAAGTCTGGGGTCTTCCTCCACCAATTATTAGTGGGACATTGCCAGTATGACCATAATTGTATCAGTGTGATGAAGCAAAAACAAACAAACATACAAAAACCAACCATTTTATTTTCTGTTATTACATTTATTCCACAGCTTGGCATAATGTATTTAAAGCTCCTTAATTTGTTGAAGAGTTAGTTCTCTAGTTTAAACCACAGACCATTTGAAACTTAATAATAACAATGTGTCTGTCTGAATTATGAAGACTTTTCAGCATTAAATAAGCATAAATGATTTTATAAAATTTTATTATTTTAAAATGGCAGTGAGAAAATATTACTCATGGAAAATTTTCTAACTTATAAGGACTGTTTGTATTTCCCTAAAACATTGTGTTTTTCTAGATCACGATTTGTTATTTTAAGTAGGCTGTAGTACCTGAAATTTGTTAAGTTGCATGCTGTGTGAATAAATTTATTGATGTAATTAGCAATGCTCCAGATTATATGAGTACCGGTACAGCTGCTATCTCCTTTCATCCTCTTCCTAGCCCTATACACCTGGTACTTGTTAGAATCGTTTTGAAATGACAATATCAATGAGTACCAGCAATATAAGGTTTGGTTGAGAATTATGGGATATATGATAACAAAATCAGATTTTCTTCTAATATTGGGAGCTCCGGAATAAAACTGTATTAGTTTCATCATTTTGTTATGAGCTCACTTGTGATATATTAGTTCAAAGTTATTATTTCTTGTTATGTTTTTTTGTTGTTTTTGTAATGCTATTTAATATGATTCTAGGTCACCATAGTGCCCTAGATATTTAGCTAAAATTAGCAAAAATATATGCAATGTAAAAATATACCTGAACAGTTTTATAATTGAAATATGTACACATGCAAAATATTTCATTTTTTTTAATACATGGCCATATATTGAAATGACCATGCCACTGGTGGCCATATTTTTTTGATGGATCAATGTTCTCATAAACAGGGCTGCCCAAAGAATATGCATACCAAATATCAAAGCTCTAGCTCTTGTGGATTCTTACAAGAACTATTTTCTATTTTTTCCTATATAGTCATGTATGGAAAATGGTCCATGCCCCTGACGGCTACATGTATGTTTTTTGATGGATCAAAATTCTTTGAACTTAAGTTTCTGAAAATGTTCGGCTGAATTTGGTTGTTTGTTGGCGGGTGCATGATGCCGGACTGTGGGCGATCATAATAACTCACCTTAAGCATAAGCTTAGGTGAGCTAAAAATATGGAAGTACAGAAAGAACTGGGGCATTCAGTGCTTTAGGGAAGAAATCAAATTTCGAGATTAACCAGCAGGTCATTTTTATGTAAAGGTTTGACAACTATTCTGTAGCAGGATTTTAACTAACTACCTTGCCTGTCTCATTAAGTCATTGAAGGTTACATTACTATAAGTACTTTTTGCCACGTTGGATTCAAGAATAATGTATTGTTAGATCAATGCTTTATTAAAACTACAGTAATGCAGTGAATATAAAATGTTTTGAAGTAATGGTACTTGTACAAGAATTACTGGTTTTTGAAATGCAAAAAAAGTGTTGTTCACTGAAGTTTTCCTAAAGTAACTTGTGGTATAATTTAATGTTTTGCACCGGTCGCATTAGCTCAATTGGTAGAGCGTCGGCTTGCGGATCAGGAGGTCGTGGGTTCAGACCACGGCTGGGTCAAACCAGACTTTAAAGTTGGTAGTAGTGGCTTCTTTCCTAACGCTAGGGGCTAAGGGGACAACATTATGCTTGACTTGTGGATGTCAGTTTAATGGACTGGACGGGTTCAGTACCTGGGCACCTTGAAGTGCCCCTGTGCTATAATGATAGAAATGTCGCTGCACAGTATCGGCAAAAATGCCAGGTAAATCCCATCCCAACGTTTTGCATAATTTGTTTTTCATAAATGTATAATGCATGTGGATTTCTTTCACCTTTGTTCAATAAAAACTTATATATCAGGTCTTTGGTTGTCATATATTAAAAAAATAAGGGAACCTTTTCACAGCTATCTTCTTTTCTTTTTATTTAACTACAGTTAGCATTATTTAAAAATATGAGAAACTAGTTATTTTATCTAAAAAATCATTAGGTTTACACAAGATCTATGGAGAAAAGTTGTACTACTTATGAGAACACCAGACCTGGTGGCACAATCGGCAGAACATCGTACGAGAGGCCTCGGGTTCGATCCTGGGCGGTGACAAAGTCGTTTAAAATGGTAGTGGTACAGCTCCCTTGCTATTGCTCAAGTAAATTTAAGGGTTGTTCCATGACTGGTTGACCCGATGTCAGAATAATGTGACTGGGTGTGGTATCATCGGGGTTCATACAACTTTGACTGCCACAATTTCCATAGCCTTTTCCAAAACTTTCCAAAGCTCACCAATTCAAATTTTCAAAACCCAGTTTCAAGCAAAATCAATTACAACAATTAGTTTTAGCAGTTATTTGACACATTTATTTTTGAGATAAACATGTCGAAAAAAACTGAGAAAAAAAGTTTGCCATGACCACAACTGGTGATACATAGTAATAAAAACTTAATACGTCATTATTTTGCTGTTTAAAACTGCAGATTTATAGTTGGACTGAAACTTGTCCTACATGTACATGATTGTAGGGCATATTGTTAGAAATAAATATTTATTCACCACCAGTTGACTGTTTTTCTTTTATTCACTATAATGAAAACCAACTGGACAGATCAAATGTACCATTGTGACAATTGTTACCTTTGACATATCACACATTCCTTAGTCTGAAGTCTTAATTAGACTTCGCTTCGTTTCAAGGGCCTTGAAAACACCTTGATCAGTTTCCAAGACTTTTCCGAATGCGTACGAACCCCGTATCATGCCAGGTGTTCACAGCGATGCTATCCACAGTGAAGGCAGCACTATATCTGCTTCAAGTGAACACATGTCTCTAGAAAGCTAAAATACTGTTGGTGGGAGAATAAACCCAATAAACAAACTTATACAAACAAGTATATAAAACAAGAAGTCACCATAGTATTCTGACATTTTATTTTAGTTCACAAAACAGAAATGAACAATAGTACATCATTAAATTGTGGTGTTGACATCATTCTTGTTCGTTTTTTTCTAACAAAAGAAAGCTAATCAAGAAATTATGAACTTACCACGCTCACAAAAAGATTTCCTTTGCAAATTTAGAAAGCAGACAAGGTGTTCATTAAAGATCCACTACTGCACTTGTATGTTGTTTTTCATGTCAAACTTTGCGTAAAATAAACCAAAATAAACATATTTCCTAGAGAAGCCACCAATCTTCTCTCAGTAAATAACTTGTAAAAAGAACATAAAATGGACTTTCTGGGGTTAGAATGAGAAAAGTAAACCCCAAAAAAGTTTTATCATATATTTTTTTAACAACTTTTGAGATCAAGGAAAGTGGAAAATAATCCCAACTTCAAATATAACCCCCACTACTGAGTGACATGGGCGTGATTAACCACTGTTGGGATGGACAAAGTGACTTGTATATGGTACCCACTACCTCTAGTATTATAATTAACTCACTACTACTAGTGTGTTATAATGAGTACTGTATATTATAAAAAATATAAAATATGTGCAGCTGAAATATGCAATTATTCAAGGAAATATGTTCATTTTGTTTCACATTTAAGATGATGTAGCATTACGAGTACATTTCAGTGATCTTTCTTGGTTCATTGCAACTCCAGATTATTAATAGCCATGTCTTGTATATTTCTAAAATGAGAAAAAAATCAATTTGCAAAACAATGTATTACATGTATGTTAAAGCAAAGGATGGCTGTATATTTAAACTGTCTTAACGAAGCTAGAAAACAAATTTTAAATAAATGTACATTTCAACAGTTGTTATTTTTTTTTTTTTAAATATTTTAACAAATTTCCAATAGGAAATAAATCAAAGCAAGTCTAATCAGACCAGAAAAATGTGAGAAGTGATCAAACTGCACAGTAATAAAAGGATGCAATGCTGACCAAAGGTATGTTATGATAACATATCACATATTTAACACCATGTCAATAACAGGATTAATGAAACAACAGTATGCTATGTACAACAATGAATAAAGGCATCAAAAGAAAGAACAATGATTTTACTTCCCCAATTACGCTGCCAAAACAGTTCCCAAACAAAAACTGTCGTCAAAAAAAGCCCGCCAACATCCCTTAATAAATGTTCTAAAATACTTTTCACACAAAATATAATACAACATAACAATTCCTTTCATATACATGTAGATCTGTACAAAAAAAAGATACATTTATGTGTTCAAATTGCTTTACCTTAGGCACAAAAAGTTCAAAATTGTGTATTTATCATTTAACAAATCTCAAGCCAACTGTATTTTTCTTTTGCAAAAACATGGCTTCTTTTTCCACACTGGTTTCTCCATTTCTTTCCTTACAATGCCATATCTTTACCTCAATAAAAACAAAATTCTACAAAATCACACTTTCTGTATTAAACTGAAAAAAAAATGATGGCAGTTGCAAATGTTCTATGATAACAGGGAAAATATAGTAACTATTCATAACAAATACATGTATACACTTATATTATAAAGTTGTGTATTAATTATTCTGTTTACAAAGTATCCAAGTAGTGACATTTTGTTTCATATAAACAAAACATAAAACATCACCAATCTCTTTTTTTTTTGTATTTTCTTCCTAATTTTGCTATTTTTTTTATATTTTTTTTTACCATACATATTTATTTCTACATGTAAATATATATCTTTCTATACATACAAGTAAATATATAATGGATATATAGGTGATCGTGAAAAATTTACAAATCGTTCACAACTAACAGGGCACTCGTGGTATAATTTGACTGTATAAAAGACCTGAAAATAGTTTTCTCTACAAATGCATGCGTACCTTGTCATCCAAACATTATAGAGACAATTATGCTATATGTTGCTTGACAAAATGTCACACTCAAGCTCACAGTTGTAATCTTGAGCTCTAGGAAAGGTAGCGGCTATCATTTTTTTGTTGCAGACATATAATCCTGACCTGATTTATTGGACACAAAACAAACAAAAGTGAATAAACATATCATTTATAAGAAAATTCCATACACACAAATCTACAGATAATGAATAAAGCCCTACAACAGTCAGTCATTGCTTTAAAATTTTGCATGAGACAAAAAAATGGATACCTTGTCTTCAGGAGACAGGTATTAATTGTACTGCTAAAGGCATATTAATTGCAACATTTTTCTCTCCATTGTATGGAAGATTATTTTCTTTAGGCCAAAAAATCTGCCATTTAATGCTCAAAATCATTTAAGCTATTTTCTTCTCAAAACAAGATATATTTTAAAGGTGGTATCCAACATTTTGCCTACGTCAAATACATGTAACAATATCTAACTTTAATATTGGGGAATTCTTTGCATAAACCCATACTTCAGTCGTAATAATGACAATTTTGAACACAAACTGTATTGTTAGACAGTACTAATTGCAAACAAATCACTCTAAATGCTCATTCTTTCCAACTCTATAAAAAGCATGATAGCGGTCTCTGCTAAAAATAGATGTAGACATAAGAGCGTATTATCGTAATGACTTTATTAGAGTAATCACAAGGGAAAATGGTCACATGG
The DNA here is from genome assembly GCA_007844125.1 of Sinonovacula constricta. Classification (NCBI taxonomy): domain Eukaryota; kingdom Metazoa; phylum Mollusca; class Bivalvia; order Cardiida; family Solecurtidae; genus Sinonovacula; species Sinonovacula constricta. Next base: position 63,710,080 of record CM017557.1, read on the forward strand.
TTTTCTAAGTTTAAAAATAGCTATCTTTGCAGCGTGGCTCAGATAGAAAACACCTGCTTTAAAGGACAAGTGGTGATTCATGCTTGACTGTTCACACAGATCTAGGGCATCAATGAACAGCATTTTGCAGGACCATTTCAGGTAAAAATTGCTTATATGGGTTATTTAAGAAAAAATGTTTCGTTCAAATTGTCGGATACCACCATTAAGCTATTTTTATTATAAAAAGAAAATAAGTATATTGCTTTGTGCATCTAAATTTTACAATCATGGCAGTGGGGTATTCTTGCATTTTTGTTCAGAGAAAGTTCAAGTAACATGATCTTCATATGTTGTAAAGCTCTTTGCAAAATGAAAACAGTAAAACCATTTGGCAAAAAAAAGTTAATGTTAGTAAATAAAAAAAATCATACATGACTATTTACAAAACATCACCAGCAACACCATAAAAGCATACACAGGTCTCTAGTAGAACACAAATTCTAACAACTTAGAAACTGTCTTCATACTGTGTATATGGTTGAAAAGGCAGGGGTAAAAATGTTAATTTTTTATCCTTGGCATCTGATTGGTCAGAATTTTCTTTTATTCAAAGCTGCTCAAGCAGGGTAAAAATTATTACACATTTCTATATAGTCTTAAAATGTTCCCCATTTCCTGATTGGTCAGAATGTTTTGTGAGCATTTATATTTTGTTTGATTAAAGTTGACCAATCAGAGACAATGTTATAAAACTTGTGTTCTAAAACTGTTAATTATTGGTCAGAATTATCGTGGTATCATGTTCAAAACTGACCAAAAATATTCTAGAATAGCCTTATACTTAAAGATACTATGGGTCATGATAATCAAGCTTGAAGTAAATAGCTACATTAGCTTCGCATAAATTAATAACATTTAAAATTGTCAATGATTATCCTTACCTATGATTATCCTAACCTATCTAAACAAAAAAAACACACAAGAAAACATAACCTGATATTCATGAAAAACAGAGATCAGCATTCCATATGAAGAGAGTTTGCAGCAGTTTTTCAAATTACCTTTTTCACAGTACTCATTCCTTTTCATCAAAATTAACAACCTCATTTTTTTGGGTTAAATCATAGAAAAAATCAATGTTCACATTTGTTATTAAAATAGAACGAGAAAAACAGATATTCCGAATTAAAATCTTGACTTGTCAAAAGGTAATTCAACAAAACTCACTAATAATCCAATCAAAAATGGTAAAAACCGAAATTCACTCACTAACTTTTTTCCCCCAATAAAATCGGGTTAACAATAAAACCACTACAAACATAATCAAGCCATAAAAATACAAGAAAGCCAACATCAATAAACCATGTTGAATGAATTGGGAATACAAATCAAATAAATGGAATTTAAAAAAAGTAGTTACAATTAATAAATGCAAAGTAAAAATCTCAAATGTGTAGCAACATGCCCATGTATATGCCAAATTAAAAAAAAATGTTTATAAAACAAAAAACACAAGTAACAGTAACATCTACCCCCACTCAAAAAAAAATAAATCCCAAAACATTTATGAATTTGTATGGCCCTTTGGTCAGAAGAAACGTTTTTAATATTATTAACATTAAAAACACAAACATGTTTTAAATTTTGTATGTTCCATCTTAAACACATCTTGATATTTTTCGAAATTCTTATAAGATTGCATCATATTGATGTAGAGACAAAATAGAACACACACACAATACAGGATACTCAGGAGTTTTGATTAGCTTTCTGATGCAGTCAATTTTACAGTTTAACTCTGACACACAAGTACATTGTACAGATAGTTTATTCACAAGATGATGTGACAACCACAATTTTTGCGGGCCCGCCTTTTTTTTTTCTTTCTGAGGACGTTTTAAGTGGAGAGCCAAATGTAATCAGGAAATCTCATTAATTACTTAATGAGACCATCTAAGGCCCGCTGTATGTCTGCGCCTTCCAGTAGACTTTCGTTTCTGATTGGCATAGAGCGTTCTAAGTCATGTGCTGACAGGGTGGTGAGAAGCGAACGAAGGTAGCTAGCTGTCCCATCCTTCATGTTTGATATGTTCTGCTGAAAGTGGAAATAAAAACAATAAATACTATAGAGTTGTTAATGTAAATAATTTTTTCATTTAGTCTTGAATCAGAATATAAATTTTGGACTGTGGTTCAGCAGAAGTGACATAAGGATACAAAATGCATCATCGGTACAGCGTTAGCTCCAGGTACAGGAGGCCCCGGGTTCGATCCCAGGACTAGAAATACCAAAATTGTTAAAAATAGTAGTGGTATAGCTCCTATAGGAAGGGCTATAACGCTCAAGCAAATACTATGGTAGTTCCACAACTGGTTGACCCAGGGTTAGGATAATGTGACTGGGTGTGGTATCATGCCATGTGGACAACATCTCAAGATAATTGAAATATTGTTTGTGGGATGATTAACCCAATAAACAAACAAAATGCTTCAGTACATTTGTTCTTCAATTAAGATGATATTTATTTTTAGTTATGGAACAATGAATAAATTTAACAAATAACTGTAACTTCCTAAGGAAATTGGACGCATTATTTAAACATGGTCCTAAAAAAAACCCCAACTTATTTAGTGCTTTTTAATAGATGATTTATCATTAATAAAGAACAATATTACATTCAAAGTGAAAATTCAATCTAGTGTTGCCAACACATTCAATAACTTTTCAACCAAACCCTAAATGTTGGTACTCATTGAAATTATCTCAAGGAAAGTTCAGTGAGTTGTATGTTACCCTCCCAGCTAATGTTAATTTTACACTTTCTATTTACACCTACCTTATCACAAATGGTATCACAAACAGCAGATGTATTTTTATGTAGGTCAACCATTCACCAAGTGCTAAATGCTGACACTGATGGGATATGGCTCTAATTCAGATATATGGAAAAAAAATGGCCACCACTTTTTTTTTTCTGCTTAGTTTCAAATCTGGTTGCATAGACTCAATGATTTGGATATATTTATTTCATATTTAATAAAATATAAATAAAAATTTAATGTATTTTATATTTCCATGTGATCTTTACTTTATTTTTTTGGTCAAAAATGTCAAACTTTAAAGTTTTGACATTTTGTCCAAAAAAAGCACTAATTACCAAGTCATGACAAGCAACACATAGCAATGGACTTTTTTTAAATAATATCTTTGTAGTTAAAATGAAATAAAAATACCTTAATAACACAATTTATGCAAACAGATTTGAAACTAAGAACAAACATGTAATGGTTGTTATTTTTTTCCAGTTATCTGAAAAAGAGCGATTATTTGATGAGACCTGACCATTGTGATGATTTCAATAAAATAGGGCTTGAAGTAGAGATAAATAGACAGCACTCAAAATACTCCTTGAAATTTGTGGTTGTAGATGAGTACAAGCACCATGAGTTATCTTACTTTATTTCCTGCAGAGTTGCCAGTCCTGTGTCCATCCTTCATGAGGAGGAGGGCCTTCAGGTAGCAGTTGTCAGAGACAGGGGGACTGACTGGAATATACAAGGGTAAAGGTGACTTTAGTATACATTCAGTAATATACATATCTCCAGCACAAGATTATGGCCGTCTATAAATAAGAGACAGGGGGGACTGACTAGAATATACAAGGGTAAAGGGGACTTTAGAATACATCCAGTAATACACATATCTCCAGCACAAGATTATGGCCGACTATGTATAAGAGACAGGGGGGACTGACTAGAATATACAAGGGTAAAGGGGACTTTAGTATACATCTAGTAATATACATATCTCCAGCACAAGATTATGGCCAACTGTATAAGAGACAGGGGGACTGACTGGAATATACAAGGGTAAAGGGGACTTTAGTATACATCCAGTAATATACATATCTCCAGCACAAAATTATGGCAGACTATAAATAAGAGACTGAGGGGACTGACTGGAAAATACAAGGGTAAAGGGGACTTTAGCATACATTCAGTAATACACATATCTCAAACACAAGATTATGGCCAACTATGTATAAGAGACTGGGGGGACTGACTGGAATATACAAGGGTAAAGGGGACTTTAGCATACATTCAGTAATATACATATCTCTAACACAAGATTATGGCCGACTATGTATAAGAGACAGGGGGACTGACTGGAATATACAAGGGTAAAGGGGACTTTAGCATACATTCAGTAATATACATATCTCTAACACAAGATTATGGCCAACTATAAATAAGAGACTGAGGGGACTGACTCGAATATACAATAGTAAAGGGGACTTTAGCATACATTCAGTAATACACATTTCTCTAACACAAGATTATGGCCGACTATGTCTAAGAGACTGGGGGGGTGGGGGACTGATTGGAATATACCAAACATTAATTTGACTTTAGCATGCATTCAGTAATATACACATCTCTAACACAAGACTATGATAAAATTATTAATAGTGTAAGGGATTACAGATAAATTAAATTAATAATTGTCAGGGCCATGGAGACTGACTAAAATATACAAGGGTTTATAAAATTTAAATTTTAATCAGTAATATGCATACCTTTAACACATGACTACAGAGGATATTGTGTTAGGTTCTTGTCTGGAGCTGTGCAGAAGGTGAAGAGTTCCGATATGAGATAAACAGTTAATTGATGATCTTTGAAAAAACAAAACAGGACCATTTCACCGAAGATGTACCTGTGACATTGTCTCTGACAGTGGCCTGGTATTTAGGCATCTTAAGAGGGGGCCCTTTTTCCAGACAGCTGCGGTTCAATGGACGCTTCAGACGCATCATCATCTTGTCCTGAGGCTGATCAATGCTTGCCTTCACAGTGCTGCCACCAAGCATCTCCTGGGGTGTCTGGGAGCGTCTCTCAGGCGGTGGACCTTCATACAGCTCGTCCTTCAGGTTAAACACTGTCTCCGTGCAGTTGAATACTCTGGAAACAGCGTTCAAATTGTATTACACATTATATTTATTTAACAAGATACCAGTAAACTTTTCATCAACTACTTTACAATACTTTACTGTGTACACAATTTCTAATAAGACTCACAACAATATAAGAATTCCACTGAAAGTGAAGCAAAAGCTGTTCTTTAAAAAAAAGAGGAACTCACAAAGATTAAGAATTTGCTGCTAAGTCACGCTTTTGTTGAACATTCTTTGCCTAATTAATTATATGTTACTAATTATTGTGTTTACTTAGTAAAAAAGATAAAGACTGTTCATATATATACAGTACACTAACACATCTGATTATAAAAGTGAGGTAATAAGTAAGGTAATAAATATGTATCGAGCATTTTTAGTGAGGGAAAATTCCAGACAAATATCTGGGTGGAACTAAGCACAGCAGTAAGGTTAAAAAGAATTCTCCTCATGAATTTTGCCCAGTTTATTGGGCTTATCATTCCGCCAACATTTTTTCAGCTATCTGGAGAAGGTGTCCACTTGAAGCAGATATAGGGCTGCCTTCACTCTGTATAGCATGCCATGAACACCTGGCATGATGCCACGCACAGTCACATAATCCTGACAACGGTTCAACCAGTGGTGGAGCTACCCGTATATTTGCTTGAGCGTGAGCGTTAGAACTGGAGCTGTACTACTACCATTTTAAAATACTCTCGCATGTCACGGCCCAGGATCGAACTGATTGCGCTATCAGGTCCAGACTATAACTGGAAGCCAAACGATGTTCACTAAATTAATATTCAATACAAGACTATTAGTTATAACACTTTTGATTTGAGCATTTAAGCTCCAGGTACGGGAGCACAAGGCAGCACTATATCTGCTTCAAGTGGCCTCCAGATAACTGTTGTTGGGACGATAAACCCAATAAACAAACTTTAAACCAAAAATTTTAATCATGCATAGGCCAAAATTGTAGATCCAAGATCTAGTTCCTGCTGTTTTGCTGCTGAGTCTCTAGAAATATGACTTTTTAATATTTTTATGTATTTATGAGCACAGAAAGTTTGTTTTGTTGCATGTTGGGGTGGAGGTGGGGAGTAACAAATGTAGCAAGGCCAGAGTTTACTGACATACCCTGGATTAAAGTCTATCCCCATATTGAGAAATATGTCCTCTGAGGGTTGTTTCAACATGTAGTCCTCATCGGGATTCATCGTGATGAATGGCGCGCGATGCTCGAAATCAATTTCCTGAAACACACAGAAATAACAGGAATGTTGAAAAAAAGACTTCAAAGCTAAATCAACAATAATAAAAAAGGAAAAAGGAAATATATTAAAGAAAATAAGTAAAAAATTAACAAAATATATTAAATATTCTATTGGCTGTGGTCCAGGATGACCTAGATTAGTCTTTTTTACCAACAATATTCAACATTGCTTTTGTAAAATAAAAGAATTACAGTTTCACTTTTTAAAATTAAGCTCACATACCACACAACACAACACAAAAGAATCCAAGAGATCTTAGGAAGTCAAGGAATTTTTCTATAAGAAGATTACATTCCATGAGTTGCATAAGTGAAATCAATCAAGACATAACAAATAGCCATAAGACAGTAACAATCATCTATTAATACCATTTTTTCTTTATGCAACAGTCTTAAAGGTCTACATAGTGCCACTCTAAACTTTAATTTTTATCTTAGAAAAACTGTTTGTTTAGTCTACTGTTTCAACATTTCCAGTGGACAATGTTGACAATTGCATCTGATGCAGGGCCTAAATAGAAATGACTAGAAATGTCCAAAGAAATTTGCTGGTGTTGCAAATTGTTAAAAATGGACATTTATGATGTCCAAGCAAGATATTTCAAGAAAAACTACCAGTAAATACATGTTTGCCAAAAAGGATTAAAGAAATGTTTGGAGTTAAACATAAGGAAAATTGACTATAATCATGTGTGACATATCATTAAATTATAATAGAATTCATTAAAAACTGATGAGTTGAATGGGAACTTTAAGTTAATCTTCACAGTAAGATCCTTTTCTAATGGTTATTTCACCATGCTCTGACATCACAGTTTAAGGGATAGTAAACCACTAAATTTGTGTACTATACACAGGGATGTCATAGGGAAATTGGTCATAAAACAATAAAGTCACACTTCATGCACATCAGCATACTGCACTGCCACTGGTCAGCAAGACCTTAATCCCTATCCTTTCCCTGATACCACTGCAGTCTGAGGCTGTGTCCAGCAAGGTAAATGATTGTAGATAAACCCTCCCCTACCTCAAAGCCTTAACCTATCACTGTGTTGGCAGATAAGATAATTACTGTGTCTTTATGGTGGTTTTAATAGTAAAACTGTAACAGATCTTAAGGTAAAATACTTATGTACACAGGAAATAAGAACACAATTGTTTACTTGGAGAGATTAATGTTTATATTGTTAGAATGTTTTATTACTAAATATCTGATTGCTGCAAGACAAGGATGAGACTCAAACATACGAGGTATGACAAAGATCTATGCTACAGGCCAATGAACATGCACATACAGTCAACCTCGGTTATTCAATATCGGGTTGTCCAAAGCCGAGACATTGGTCGCTTCCCGATTTTTCCCTGTATAATTTAACGTAAAAAACCATTTATTCATTTGCAGTAATTAAAGTTTCTGCATTATTCGAAGTTAATTTTACTCTTCAACATACAGTTATAATGCTATCTTCAGACATCTTATCCAAAACCCGATCGCGTCACCAGTCGCACAACCATTGTGCAGTCACCAGTCAAACTTCGAAGATATGTTACTCCAGTAAAGTCAATGTCTGGCTTTGTGAATTGGTTGAAGTTGTTAACTGCATATGACATGTTGATTAGTTTGACAATCAGTTACGATGTATAATCAACTAAGCAGAGTCCAATCCAATTTAAGATTGGCTTGTATTCACTTTGTCTCCCAGTGGTGTTGCAAACTGTCAGGGTGGGTAGGTATAAATGCTGACCGATACCACCATCACCTCAATAGCAGAATGGCAATCTTAGCAGTTGAAATCTTAGCTGAGAAACCTGCAGAAACACCCAACCAGCCAATAGGGGATACCCAGATCAGCTGCAATTTAATCCTATGTGATTTAATACTATGATCTTTTAACCAATATGCAATGTCTGTTGCAGTTTGCTGACAATGTTGGCAATGCTGTATAGATGCATGCATAACTTTTGATTTGTTATTATTCTAAAAAGAAAAAAACAGCATGCTTATTCTATTAATAATTTCTTTTCCAACAATTAACTTTTCATATGTTGCACTGTTGTACTTTCATATACACATTGCTCCTTGCACATTACCACTGAAAATTAAGAAATTCAAAATGACTGAATCCATGTCGAAAATTTTTCTAAAAGAAGGCAATTTGGATAATTCCAACCCATAAATTGTTCGAAGTAAATCGGCGGTCCCAATGACTTCGAATAACCGAAGTTCGACTGTAATAATGAGACATCTATTATACAGAAACATCTATTATACAAATTAAACAAATAAATGAGACTGTAATATACATTTTTACCTAATTATTTTATATTTTAAATATGATTAAATGAAATTTCATCAAATAGTGATATATTGTTGCATTTAATATGATAGCATACCATAAACACATGATTTGATACTACGATCAGTCACATTACCTCGACACAAATCAACCAGTCCTGGGCTGTTGTTTTTATAGATATATCCTACCAAAACAATCATGGCCATATTGGCGACATCAAGCTATTACTGTTGGAGGAAAATTCCATACAAATGTATGAGCAGAACCACCAGGTCAGCGGAAATACCACTCAATGTGAATGATCTCCCCTGACCCGAGACTCAAAACCCATCTGTTGATCATCTAAGTGAATGTTCTCCCTTGACCCGAGACTCAAAACCCATCTGTTGATCATCTAAGTGAATGTTCTCCCTTGACCCGAGACTCAAAACCCATCTGTTGATCATTTAAGTCAATGTTCTCCCTTGACCCAAGACTCAAAACCCATCTGTTGATCATCTAAGTGAATGTTCTCCCTTGACCCGAGACTCAAAATCCATCTGTTGATCATCTAAGTGAATGTTCTCCCTTGACCCAAGACTCAAAACCCATCTGTTGATCATCTAAGTGAATGTTCTCCCCTGACCGGAGACTCAAAACCCATCTGTTGATAATCGAAGTAAATGTTCTCCCTTGACCCGAGACTCAAAACTCATCTGTTGATCATCTAAGTGAATGTTCTCCCCTGACCTGAGACTCAAAACCCATCCGTTGATAATCAAAGTGAATGTTCTCCCCTGACCTGAGACTCAAAACCCATCTGTTGATCATCTAAGTGAATGTTCTCCCTTGACCCGAGACTCAAAACCCATCTGTTGATCATCTAAGTGAATGTTCTCCCTTGACCCGAGACTCAAAACCCATCTTTTGATCATCTAAGTCAATGTTCTCCCTTGACCCGAGACTCAAAACCCATCTGTTGATCATCTAAGTCAATGTTCTCCCTTGACCCAAGACTCAAAACCCATCTGTTGATCATCTAAGTGAATGTTCTCCCCTGACCCGAGACTCAAAACCCATCTGTTGATCATCTAAGTGAATGTTCTCCCCTGACCCGAGACTCAAAACTCATCTGTTGATAATCAAAGTGAATGTTCTCCCCTGACCTGAGACTCAAAACCCATCTGTTGATCATCTAAGTGAATGTTCTCCCTTGACCCGAGACTCAAAACCCATCTGTTGATCATCTAAGTGAATGTTCTCCCTTGACCCGAGACTCAAAACCCATCTGTTGATCATCTAAGTGAATGTTCTCCCTTGACCCGAGACTCAAAACCCATCTGTTGATAATCAAAGTGAATGTTCTCCCTTGACCCGAGACTCAAAACCCATCTGTTGATAATCAAAGTGAATGTTCTCCCTTGACCCGAGACTCAAAACCCATCTGTTGATCATCTAAGTGAATGTTCTCCCTTGACCCGAGACTCAAAACCCATCTGTTGATCATCTAAGTGAATGTTCTCCCTTGACCCGAGACTCAAAACCCATCTGTTGATAATCGAAGTGAATGTTCTCCCTTGACCCCGAGACTCAAAACCCATCTGTTGATCATCTAAGTGAATGTTCTCCCTTGACCCGAGACTCAAAACCCATCTGTTGATCATCTAAGTGAATGTTCTCCCTTGACCTGAGACTCAAAACCCATCTGTTGATCATCTAAGTGAATGTTCTCCCTTGACCCGAGACTCAAAACCCATCTGTTGATAATCGAAGTGAATGTTCTCCCCTGACCCGAGACTCAAAACCCACCTGGTGATAATCTAAAAGTTCCAAACAGTGTCTATTAAGGCATGACCGTTGGTGCACTAACCAATCCAGTAATGACCATTAAAATGCAAGCCTAAGCAATGCAATCTATACTTGTTCCTTTTCTTGTTTTAAGATTTAAAATTGTCTTGGCATGAGATCAAACCCCTGACCTCCCAGTACCTAGGGCAAAGGTTCTTTTTACTGCGCCACAATCACCAGTCTTTATTGCACTATAATCATGAGAACATGTTTGCTAGAATTTCAGATGGGAAAAGAAGGACTTGTATTGATCCCTTACAAGCATACATGTAAGACAAGGACATAAAGCAGTTAGAACTAAAAAAAATGGAAAGTTTATCTAAGTTGGTGTAGAAATAGGTCCCTTGATTTTCAATAAATACTGTATTTTGGATTCTGACTAAATCAATAAAAGGTGTGCCAGCAATTAAGGCTTTAAAAGAGAACTATCAAAACAAATTACCATGGGAAAAGAACAAGAGCTCTGACGTGAAAAAAATGCATTTGAATAGAATTATACAATTGCATATTGAATAAACACATCAACATTCCAGGATAGTTTTCTTTCATTGAGAACAATATGTAAACATACAAACATTTACAGATTGTTATTACCATATTCAAAAACAGATTTACTCATGGGATTTTTTTTTACAATAAAATCAAACAATAATGGTATTATTATAATAGCAAGAAAATATTCTTTGTCGATATATAGAAGGTATTGTGTTTGTTTGTTGGGTTTAATTTCACTCTAACACCACTTCCATCCATCTGGAGATGAGGGACATGAAGTGAGGAGAGCCAAGATAATTACTTCTGGTGCTGACTAAATATCACATTAACATCAAAAAGTTCTCCTAAGGATGATTAATTAAAGGAACTTGAACAATAAACAAGATTAACATTTTTCCTCTCCAAGAAACCAATATAAACATGAACATTTTACAATGCAATATAACAGAAGAACATTATCCTTAAAATAACTTAAGTGTTGTGAAATATGTTGGTATATACAAAAAGAGGATACTTGTCTTTAAGCCTCTTACTGTGAAAAATATCCTGACATTCAAATACAGGGATCTTATCTTTAAAGCTCCTTGGTTGTAGAGTAAATTTGTTTGTTATAAATAAAGAGGATCCTTGTCTTTAAGTCTCTCAATTTTTTGCGGAAAAAAACTTGAGATATACACATACAGGAACTTTATCTTTAAACTCTCTCTGTAGAATATATATTCATAAACAGGAAGTACAGAGCACAAATATCAACACAAAGTTACTGACCACGACATTCAATGTGACGTCATCACTCTACTTCCACCACTGCCAGAGCTACTAAATACTAGGGTTTTTTCTTGCCAACCTGCTTGAACAATACAAAATACAAAAACAAACACATGCAAATAACCTTTTAATCAGATACATTGAAATGAGAGATTTGGTAGATGGGGAGGGAGCAAAAGAATTTATATAAATGAAATACTTAGTTTCTTGATACTTTGAAGCAAGAGCAATGGGACAATATGATACGAATTATCATTTAAGATTTTGAATATAACTTCAAAGAAACTGCTAAATTAAAATGTAAGTTTTAAATGCAATTTTCATTGAGAGGGTGCATGTAATATTTCTTTAATGTTATTATCACATAAATATAAAAGTCAATAAAACAAATTCTGAAATGCAACCTTGCAAAGAACAGATGTAACTTTGTGATACATTCAACTGTTATAGAAATATCATAGTCTTTAAAGAGTAAAAGGGTTTCCGTTTTAAATGCATTTTTTTAGAATTTAGTTTTCTTCTGAAGAAAGGAAGGTACAAGAACTGATAATATAATATATACATATGTGTATGTATATATATATATATATAAATATATGTATATATATATACATATCTACATGTACTCAGATCTCTACAAGATTTCAAAGGTATGTGAACGTAACTTAACAGACAAACTGTTTTTTTATGGAACAAACAATATGGCATGCATTACAACAGCCTTCAAAGAGAAACCGAATAATATAACACAGGATGAACAAAATGTACAGCATGTTTATGACTTAAACCTACTGCCTCTCAATATGAAGACTTCAAAATAAATGCTCTTCTGATTGAGCTGACTTGGCTGTTTGCACATCTTCTGTCTATTCCAGCAGAGGAGACAATCATAAAAATAACAAGAAGGCAATGAAGGCTCTATATTGCTCACATGAGTGCCGTTGACACTGAGTAATAGTGAGGTAGGAATATCAGCAAAGTTTAAACAGGCCAGAATAATTGGAATGCAACATTTTGACAATTAGTTTCAATATTTTTACATACACTGCCATATATGGAAAATGGCCATGCACTTGGCGGCCATGTTTTTTGTAAGATCAAAATTCTTTGAACAATCTCTTGGCCACTGAGGAAACATGTAAAGCAAATATCAAGACTCTACCTCTTGTAGTTTCTGACATGATGATTTTATTACTATTTATGGAAAATGGCCACACACCCTGGCAACCATATTTTCTTTTTATCTCAATTCTTTTAACAATCTTCATATAGGGCCACCAAAGTAAAATGTATACCAAGTATCAAGGCTCTATCGCTTTAGGTTTCTGACAAGAAGATTTTCAGTTTTCCTTTATAGCCATATATGGAAAATGGCCATAACCCTGGCTGTCTATTGAACAATCTTGATATTGGGCCACACAAGGAACATTATATGCCAAGTATCAAGACTCTAGATCTGTAGTTTCTGACAAGAAGATTTTCTAAGTTTTCCTATATAGCAATTTTGGACAATGGCCATGACCCTGGTGGCCTTGTTTTTTTTTTAAGGATCAAAATTCTTTGAAAAACCTTTTGTTTTCTCTGCCTGCTGAAGCTTCTGAGAAAGTTTGGTTGAGTTTCAGCCAGAAGTTTAGAGGATATTGTTTAAAGAATGTTGATGGTTGTGTGATGCTAGATGATGGACAGTGGGAAATCACAAAAGTTTACCCTAAGCATACCGGTATTATGTACAGGTAGGCTCAGAAGGTTATTTGTTCCCAGGGAATAGTAAAGCAACCAAACAATATAATAGAGAAATATCTCTGGCAGTGTTATTTCAAAGCACCTGAACACAAGTACAATATATAGACAGGACATCATAAGGACCCACTTGAAATTCAATACATTTCTAAGTTGAGATTTTTTTAAAGTTCAAATTAGTTTTGAAACCTTCTAAGTTTTGAGCTTGTACAAACACTAAGAAACATTTCTGGAAGGTGGGCAAGGGAACCAGCAGCTACATGCAGATCTTATGTTTATAAATTATGTTTACCCTACTAAGAGGATAAAGGAAACGAGAAACAACGGGTCTATCAAATTTTCAAATAACAAGTGATGAAATCATGAATTCTTTGAATAAAATGCTGCAAAGATGCTCTAAAATCTTCAAGAAATCTTAACTTTCTTTTTTTTTTCTTCCAGAATTTTCAATAAAGAGCAATTTTTTGTTTAGTAAAATACTAAACAGCTGTTTTTTAAGCTAAAAACAAATATTTTTTTATTTGAAAAACATAAAAATGTATATGTTGCTTTTTTAATACAATACTTCATGAATAATAATCTACGACTGTGTCTATTTAATTGATTAAATTACAATTAAAAGTAATGGATTCTTCAACGAAAAAATACTGAACAAACATCCCTAATTGAAACTTAAATAAACTTTGGAACATTGGCAACAGTTTTTTCTTGAGACAACAACAAACATCAATTACCACTGAAATCATTTATCATTAAAAACTTGTATTTTAATCAAAAGACTTAAATTGCAGCTGAAGCAATATGGCAAAGAAACTTATCAATTATTAAATACACAAGCTGTCAAGAGAATTTTTAAGAAATATTAATTTTCTTTTATTCTTCTATAAACTTATTTTATTTTGTCAAGGAAAAGTCAGAAGAATATTATATGATCTGTTAGGGATGGAAAGAAATAGTTCATCTTTCTGGAGATCTGCCCCTTTTGTATCTTTTCTTTTTATTATAAAACAAACTTGTCAGTATCATCCTTGTACGTCATTTCTGTCATAATAACAGATATATTCAATATTGGCTCTGGGTTAATAATCTGATATAGTCAGTGTATAGTAAGTTGTTGGTTAGTTTCATTGATACTTGGTCATGGATTAAAGTTTTTTTAACACAAACTGTTAACGGGTTGTTGTTGTTTTGTTTTTTGAGAATTGTTCGTATTTGATACAACTGTGCTTTGATATTTTTTTCTAGCTGCAACAATGGTGTTCCAAATTAGTCAATTTTTATTTGTAAGAAAGCGGCAACTCATGAGTAAAGGGCAATGCTAAATTCAACCTACAGAATCTAAAGTTTGCATGGTTCTAAGTTGGTAATTTACATACTCAGCCGAATTGTGATATTTCGAACCACCTTCAATCAATTAACTGCTTAATTTTACTAATGCAAATGCCAATGCATGGCTGTCTGTTTTCACACCTCTACCAGTGACCACAGCTCCCATTCAAACTCCAATATCCTTGACAGACTCATCAATCAAAGTCACATCAAACCAAGTTTTATTCACCATTCTAGGGCGACATGGCAATTGGTTAGTAAATTAAGTAGATATAAATGGATCGGATGTGAAATAAAGATCATTTTCCATCTGTGCATTGGAAGATAAGTCGGCCAAGTGCCAATTTGACGATGTTCAAGAGATGACTGTGTGACAACCAAAACAACTATGTAAACCTGGCCAGACATCCATCACTCCCTTTAAACCTGCAGAATCATAACACTCTATGTATTATGAATAATTAGTCAACATATACATCTGTTTACTCCTTACAGTATTTTATCATGTATGTTGTATGCCATCATTTAATAAACATGCGTCTATTAATAAATATTCTTACTTTCACCGTCCCATGCTTTTTTTCCAACCTATTAAATTACAAAATTTGACATGACATAACACCTAACAAAGCTTGATTGATGCATACAGTGGTGGCTTGAATGTGAATATTGCAGGGCCTAACAGGAGCAGTGCCTAATAGGTATGTTGCGATTTTACAGGGTCAACGATTTTACAAATGTTTGCTTTGGTTTTTGTTACATCACACCGACACAATTATGGTCATATTGGTGATGTCCAGGTAATTATTTGTGGAGGAAGACCCCAGACGTTAAGACTTTTCTAGGTATTACCACGGCGCACCGCAGGCTAGCTGGAAAACCTCCCCACATGAAATTTCTCGCCCTGACTGGGACTCCATGCGGTGAGGGGTGGATATATTTATATGTTGACACCCACAGTAGGTACTGACCTAAGAATATTGATTTTCTGATAAAAAAAACAGCTCTCACACACAGATGCCTGACAGAGCTGGTAAATCTTCAATCTGCAATTAAGCTACCCCAGCTACTCCACTGAAAAATATCCTTTGTGCATGCAGCATCTGTAACTAAGCATGTAAGCAGGAACAATGCATTATGATTATGTGATGTAATTTGTGTGATAACCCCAAATGAATGTTTGGGTAGAACCACGGATGCACCAACAACCAGCTAGAAGAGAACCACAGGTCAGCTGGAAGATTCTCTTCCAAAAAGGATTTAAATATTCATGACTGAGAATAAGCTCTGGTAACGAACCTGATTATGTAAGTTTAAATAGGCAAGTTTCACCCCTAAAAACTAAAACAATAACTTTTTGTCAGAGTATACTTTTTTCGAAAATAGGAACACTAATGGTAGCACAGCAGTCTGGCAGTGTGGTAGGACACATGCAGAACTTAAGCAATAATGTTAATCATTCTCTACAGTTAATCATTCTCAACAGTGTAATGAGAACATTTCACTAGTTACTTTTCTAAATTAGAGATAGATGCTTTAATGTTGTGTAATCTCAGTTTAATTTAGCTAATTAGGGTAAACCCTAGATGTATTAAAAGATCAAGTTGCCAGGTAAACTAGTTATGACAGATAAGTAAGAAATTATAGAGAAATATATTAACTTAAGAAACAATTAACACAGTTATTTTAGCTGCAATGATGATGAAGTGTCTCCACCCTGCCATCTTAATTATGGGTTATATTATATATGCTCTATAGCCTTTGTTGTTATGAAGCATACTGTACAGTAATATATGGAAAATGATCAAATTAATAGAATTGATTATTCTCATACTTTTCTGTTAACAAATAACACATGCAAGTATTTCTTAAAACAACTGTACCAATATGCCATAGCTATGTGGATTGTTCCTAAATACCTGCAATAGGTGTCTGGCCTACAAATTAGAAGAATAAGCACTTAGTTAAAAAATATATATATAATTAAGAATTATTTTCAAGCTAATAAAACAGTAAGTCTAAAGTTTTAATTATGTAACACAACAAAATCAGTAACCTATCAACAGCTTTTTGTAATAATTTCATATTTCTTGCCTTATTCTTACATTGTTCATAAATCCCACATCTCTACTAGTACCTCAAAAAGAACTGAAAAAATAAATAAATAATGTAAACAAGCATACTGCGTCTGAGTTGTAGTTGTTCAACAGGCAGTCCTTGGGCTTTCCATCTCGCGTGTTAATGGTGCTCAGCATGGGGGTCATCGGTGGGCTCGAGTCTAGGTCCTGTTGACAGAGAGGAAGGAAAACAATGGTTATAATAAGTGATGTGCCGATGATCAGAAGATATCGATTAGTGGCGTATTAAAGCTTCTCAATGTCGATAATTGATGTCATTCTCTCATAATCGATTAACAGAAGCAGACAAACACACTCCAAATAAAAGTATGGGTTCTGGCTTTTACATTTATCCGGCTGTAAAGGGAAATCACTCTGAAAATTAAAATGATGTCCTGTGAGATTTACGACCATATAATAATAGAAACCAGGTGAAAAATTTGTCATTTGTCCTTGAAACACCAAATGTTTTGTAAAAAGTGGCAGCAAGTACACTATAGTATCGAGTAATTATATAAGCTACTAACCAATAACCATTTGTGAACATAACACTGCGTAGATTAATAAACCGATTATAATCGGTGAAATCACTTTGGAAGTGGCAACCAATTCCAACCGATGATGACTATGATTTGCAACTGAATTCCAAACACTAGTTATACTGTTGTTGTTTTGTTGTGGTTCTTATTGTTGTTCAGGTTATGAAAGTGTTTTAATTTGGGAAAAGTATCTGCTACAGTTTTAAGCATTAAAGTTATGTTGTTGTTTTTTTTTTCATTTCTTATCTCAAAAAAAACAGAATAAAAAAATACAAGTTGTGTCTTAAATCATCTGTTGATGCTGTTTAATTTGTTCTCATCAAAATTTAGTCAAATAATGGCATTATTTTATCTTTTATGAAAAGCCTTTGAATCTGTTTCTCTCATTTGCCTAATAGGCAAAGTCGTTGCCCTTGTTTGCATTATTCAATTAACATTCCAAACTTCCATCTATAGTTGTATTCTAATAATTTATTTAAAACTTATTGCTTTGTCATCTTATCATGTTGCAAATATTGTTTCAGACAGGAAATATTAACACTACAGCATGGCCAAATATTTTTGCAGTCAAATAAAATAATATAATTTAATTAAAAACTTGAAATATTTTTTAAAGCTTTTAAATTTTCAATCAACTAGATTCACAAAGTAAGCAAGAGCTTTTTGAAACCCTATCAGATTTTGCTGTAAAATTTTCTTTTGAGTCTTTTTCTGATTTTTGCACTGAAGAAAATAGATTACTGTAAAACTAGAAATTTAAAAAAAATCTTGTTTGAACTTAAGATTTTATTTTGTATGAAGACAAAGACCTGAATGGGGAAATTATTACTACATGCTTTTTACTTTTCAATAAGTTTGGACTTCATTTCAACCCATTTTAACCATTTATTATGTCATAATCTGTAATCCAATACTATTGCATCATTTTGGTACAATACAAAACAAGTTGTTTTTGGCCTAATCGGAGAGGATGATTTGAATATATATATGACATGACTAACCATTTGTTTGCAGTCTTTCATCCGGACTTCTTTCTTGCTCTTGTTGGACTGGGCCATCCCATTCTTGAACTCCAGGTCATCGTACAGACTCAGGCTGGTGCCAAAACTCTCTATTGTAACAGATAGTGTCAAAACAATACTGGTCTAAAGAATCTGACTCATCAGATTGAAAAACAGGTAAAACCTTATTGTTTGTTTGTTTGTTTCCAAACAAAACAAAATCAAAATATAAACAGTAAAATAAACCCTAATCTGACCTCCAGATTGTAAAACAAACATTGTTACCTTTGATGTATGGTTTAGAATATAGAAGATCCAGCTAGTACAGTTTCTATTGTATTGTAATCAAATTCTACTTATAGTACAAAAATCTTGTTTTGAGGTTTTAATTGTGTGAGACTAATTAAAAATTAATTCAAACTAAATAATCTGAACTAATGGATTTGAATAAACAAATCAACTGTACTTAAAAACTAACTTAAACTTTATACTGTTATGTAAATAATCCTATGGCTTGTGTCTAAAACAATACCAAAGTATTTGATTGGTCAGATTTAAGAGACAGTTAAAATCTGACCAATCAGATAGTTAGGAAATGTGTCAAACTTCTAATTAATGTTTCAATCAGGTTGTAAATTATACCATAACAAGTGTGCATGGCATTACTTAAGCATGTGATTTTTGCCATTTTCTACTCATGCAAAAATAAAAATTAAAAATTTAGTCTTGTGTATATTGACCAGCTATTTAAAGTTATTTTGCGTTATGTTCTAAGTTTGTATCGAGAAAATGTTTCTGAATATTGTCTAAAAGAACCAACAATATAAATTCTTTAACAAAGATGTTCTAAACATAAAACCTAAAATCAGCCATTTCAGTTACAGTATGGAAATATGGCTTTTAATAACCAATTAAAAGCTTTTTATAAGTAAAAATTTGGTAATTAACAAATCATGATGACAACAATATAAACTATAACAATTTTCTACACTTACACAATAAAACATTATTGTTTAAACTAATTTTAAACTAATTTAACAATTTTCTAAACCATCAGCAAAATTAATATTGATTCCATGGAAAAGACCCCAAGGAAGTTTTCTAACAGAATCTTCATAAGTCTGCAAGCTAGTTGTCAGAACTTAACACGAGATCAATGTTTTTTACAAGACATGGATCTTGACTGTTACGTACATCTTATATAGCCCACTAACCAAACCCCTCTCACCTAAACCTCCACACCTAATAACGCTACACCTCTTCAAACAATGCCTACCTTGTCTTGTATGATTGTACAGATCCTCCATGTCTTCAGTGGTGTCAAACACGTCCTCAGTACTGAAGATTGGCACTGGTACATGAAGCAACTCAGCCACTCGCATGTCCTGGGCTTCAGTCTGCTTTGGTAACGGAACGGGAGTCACAACGCGAGAGGCCACAGGTGAATTCTGCGGCGAAGATGATTTCTCTACCTTCAACAGCATCAAAGGCACAGGCTCCTCACTCTTGACGACCACTGGGGCCTGAACTGAGCTCAACACGCGTCCATGTTGCTCCACGTGGCTGGAATGTCAGCGGGGAATATTAAGAATATGTAGTTATCTTTAACAATTAACTTGCTCATTTCTAAATAACTGATTTTTGTTTTGCTAAAAACCTCATGCAGTGGGTACAATAAACATTTGTACTAAATGTAGTGACAAATAGCATAGATCCTAATCAGACACTTTGCTGGCTTATCTGTATCTATGCTTTTATGAAAGCTTGAATATGTCATGCTTAGCAAGGCTAAGGGTTAATCATGCTTAGTCAATGTATTTATTAAGGATGGCACTGTATACAAGTGAACTCTCCCACTTTGGGAGGGAAACTTCCCATTTTTAAGATTCAAAATTACTTGAAAATAAGGGGTGTTTTATACATTTTCAAATATCTTCCTACTTGGATAACTTTTTTCTTTCTATATATGAAAATATCAAATCTCCCACTCTGGCCTCAGAAAAAGTTCACATATATGGCAATAGTTAATCAGCAAATTTGTTAACTTTTTCCCATGTAGGTTCACCTATAATGAATTATGCAACTGGTTAATGGCTTCTGATATAAATATATATGGATATATATTATATACTGTATACTGTATATATATGAAAACTGCTAGACAGAGTGACATCCTCATCCCTTCCTACTAATCTTATTATAGACATATACACAGATTCTAATGTGTCATGATTGAACCTCAAAGGTGCAACAAACTGTGAAAGCAGCCTATTGATGTGACATAGCCAGACAAGGACCAATACTTCCTTGTTTGGTCAGATATTCTCTACTTAAGGTTAATTCACAAACATACTGTAAAAGAGAGATTATAAAGCAGTGGAAATTTACTACCAACCCCGCCCCACTCTCCCCCCAAACAACTTTGGTATGTGGTGGCCCAAAATTGAACCCAGGGCCTCCCGTATCTGAATTCAGACACTCTACCAACTGCACTATCAGGTCTGGATGGAGACAATTTTTACTGAAACCACAGTAAAACAAAATACACAATTCTTAAACAACATTCACAAATTAAGTCCATTCTAATAAAGGAGCTACTGGCAATGTATTCTAAACCTGTATGTTCTTTTTGCTGTTGAACTGAATGGCATAATAAAATAGCAATCAAAGAGCTCACATTAGTCATTTATGGCATAAAAAGGGACATTAAAACATGATTAAAATGTTATTAATCAATCACAGGTGACACTATAGAGCACACACCTGTAGGGTTTAACTCTTATCATGCTTTATTTGTTAACTAGAACTCCGCGAGTCGGATGTGTTGCCTGACGAAAAATTTTATTAGTCGACAATAAAAAATGTTTAATTAGTTTTTTGTTGTACAGATATAAGCAATGTATTTGCACAAATTCACATATAAAATATCCTTTTAATTGTCTCATTGCAAAAAACATGCACAAGTTATGCCCTTCGCAAGAAATGCACTAAAAATCAATCAAAGGGGAATAACTAAAAAACAGAAGAAGGTAGAGTTACTGTTCTTGTGCACTGCACTTTGAGTCATTGCCAGAAACATGCATACCAAGTTTGGAGTCATTTGGACCTACGGTGACAAAGTTACACTCCGGATAAGAAATGCTCTATAAAAATCAATCAAAGAGGAATAATTAAAAAAACGGAACAAGGAAGAGTTACGGTTCTTATGCACTGCACTTTGAGTCATTGCCAGAAACATGCATACCAAGTTTGGAGTCATTTGGACCTATGGTGACAAAGTTAGGCTTCGGACAAGAAATGCTCTATAAAATCAATCAAAGGGGAATAACTAAAGAACAGAAGAAGGTAGAGTTACCGTTCTTGTGCACTGCACTTAGAGTCATTGCCAGAAACATGCATACCAAGTTTGGACCTACTGTGACAAAGTTACACGCGGACAGGGAAATCCGGACGCCCCCTTACAGCGCAGACGCTGACGACAAAGTAATCCCTATATGTTGCCTATTCAGGCGACACAATAACTGGTACTAAATGGGTAGTTTTTTGAAAACAGCATCCTGCATTATAAAACATATTTAGGGATGGGGATTTTCCGGCATTTTTGATGATACTGTGCAGTGAAATTTCTATCATTATAGCACAGGGGCACTTATGAGGTGCCCAGGGACTGAACCAGGCTGGTCCATTATACTGACACTAATTCTGTCTCCTTAGCCCCGAGCTTTAGGAGGGAAGCCACTGCTATCAACTTTAAAATGTTTTGGTTTGTCCCGGCCAGGGTTGGAACCCATGACCTCCCGATCCGCAAGCCGACACTCTACCACCTGAGCTATTGCGGCCGGTAAAAAAAAAACATATTTAAAAAAAATTAAACTCTAACAATGATGATCCAGAAGAGACACCTCCCAGCCACCGGTGGGCACCGACTGATCTGGATCTACACTATTTGTGAACTAATTCATGCTTGGCAAGCTAAGAGTAAAGAAACAACAACTGAGTTCCATCACAGGTGGAAGCAAAGGACACAGGTGTATGCACCATTAGTCTGATTAAAAGTTTTCTCAGTCAATTTTTCAATTTGTCATAGTCAAATAAGATACTACATAATATCAGCAATCTACAATTAAAAAAGTAATGAATTCAATTTCAAAACTTATGCCACTAATGAGACCAAATAAAAAAGAACAAGCAGCACTCTTACTGACATCTAAAAAAATAATGAGTCTGAAAATGTTTCCTTAAAAGAGGGAAAACATTAATTTTCATTCAAGTCTCTTTTTTTACAGTTTATTTCCCACAAATTGTCAACTACTGAGAAATAGAACTCATATTCTTCAAGACTTGTAAACAATTTCTACATACATTAAAAAGCAACTGCTATGCAGAATGCCACTTAACACCCAAGGCTGACAATATATAAAATCAGAAGCAAACAGGATATGCAAGCCATTGCAAGTACCATGAGCAAGTTTTCTAAGTATTTCCTAAGAAGACACTTACATTCATTACGTTATCAACATCAACATACAAACAATAACATACTCATAACCCCTATTATGCCCCATCTTTTAATAAGCAATTCAAATTCTTACTCATTTGATAATAACTTGAAGAAATGGTAACTAAAACTATAACTAAAGACTCTTCAAAAAGTGCAAATCCTAACCAGACTGCTTCCAGAGTGAGCTGGGCAATCAGATTCTACTCTGTAAGCCAAGCCTGATTAATATGCAGCTAGTAGGCTACAAGGTCAAAACTAACAAATATTCTCATATGCGTAAAAACATACGCTGATAGCATCTTGGCCCACTTAAAGTCATCCAACATTGATGTCAGTGCGACCCAGAATACAAGAATATTATTTATTATAACAGCCAATTGATGGTCACACAGACTTACTTCGAGCAAACCAGTCCATAAGTGGATAAATAACAGAAATAAATCTTGACACCGAAATAAACAGAACAGATTTAGAGCAGAATTTGAATGTTATATTTTCTGAGCATAATTTTTGTCTCTCAGAAAATCTGATTTTAAATTTAACCTGATGGAATGCCTAGGATTGGAATGATTCTTTCTTTATTGGGTTTATTGTCCCACCAACAGTATTTCAGGTATCTGGAGATGGTGTCCACTTGAAGCAGATATAGTACTGCCTTTTCTCTGTATAGCTTGTTGTGAACACCTGTGGCATGATACCACACATAGTCACAATATCCTGACACCAGACAAACCAGTCATGGAACTACCCTTATATTGCTTGAGCATTAGCAAGGGAGCTATATCACTACCATTTTTAACGACTTTGGTATGTCGTGGCTCAGGAACGAACACAGGGTCTCTCGTACCTGGAGCCGAATCTACAAAAAAAAAAGATCGTGATCAGGACTTAAAAGCATATAAAACCTTAAACTTGAGTCTGAAACCTTTTCTTATTTCCACATAGTTCTAGTTAAAGCTGTTACAAAAATTCTACTTATCATAATCAATGTATCTGGCTCATCATGACAAAAGATGTTTATTAATTGCATTTTTCAGGTACAGAATTTTCATTAATGCAAGAGATTAACAGAAAAATGTCATGGTATTTTATTGATATAATTTGTAAATGAAAATGATAAAATGAACCACAATGTAAACAAGAGGGCCATGATGCCCCTTAATCGCTCACCTAAGGACACGGGCTCTTAGTAGGCTCATATCTGGCATCAAGTAATAAAGAGTTATTTACATCAGAACGCTTTAGGTGAAGATTGGACCATTAGTGTGGCCACTGGGCTAATAACATTTTCTAGAATTTTACCTAAGTGACCTACTGAATCCATGTGACCCACTTCAAAACATATCTAAGATTTCATACTTGCAAACACTCTATCCAAGATTGGTGAAGATCGGAGCCATCAATGTTTGCTTTGGGGTGGAGTTAGCTGATTCACACTGCATAATGGATCTCTATGTGACTTCTAAGCAGTTTTAAAAGGGTTTTTCTAAATTTTGACCTAGTGATCTAGTTTTTGACTCCATGTGACAGTTGTAACAAACTCACCCAAGATTTCTTGCAGGCAAATATTCTGGACATATTTAGTGAGGGTGGTCTCTAGTGTGTTCAAAAAGGGGTTTTTGAGATGTGAGCTGCTGACCAACTTTTTGACCCCAAGTGACCCAGTGACAATCTCAGTCAAGATTTCATGCAGACAAATAGTCTGACCAAGTTTGGTGAAGACTGAGCTACAAATGTGGCCTCTAGTTTGTTCACAAGGTTTTTCTTAGATTTTACCTAGTGACCTATTTTTTTGATCTCACATGATTCAGTTAAGAATGCATCCAATATTTCATGCAGACAAACATTCTGACCATTGATGAAGATTGGATAAAAACTGTAGCCTCTAGCATGTTCACAAGCTAAATTGTTGATGCTAAAAATGATACATTTTGCTCTCCTTTAGTGATATTCCTTCTGAATATAACTTATCAGTCCTTGTCGAAAAGTGAAGATTTAGATCAGCCAACTTTTGCTTAAAGCAGTCTGATCAGGATCTGCACTGTTAGATTCACAATTTTTTGCAATGTAACTACTTATAGTAGCTTTGCACCTACAGGTATGCAGGTGATTCATAAATAAATATATAATAAGTATACTAATCTGCATAAATTATTAGCCAGTTAAGCAGGTAAAGACAATAATGAAAGACTTGTAGCTCAGAGAGAGAGTGACAAACAAGTGTATTGCAATAAAACAACAAAAATATCCCACGACCCCCATCCCCTATTACATCTGTCTTTCAAGTCTCTATTTACCATATTATCATTAGATTATTACTGGTCTAACCTTCATGAACGTCATTACAGATGTCTACAATGTATACATTCATAACTCTTATCCTGGTACATATATCATGTATCCATATTAATTTTACAATTATACATAAAATAACAGGAAATTTAAGAGGACTGTGTAGCTAGAAAACCTCAGCAAATAATGCACATCCTGATCAAATCGCTTCCAATGCTGATCGGGACATATACTTATTAAACTAATCTGATAAACGTATACTTAGCAGAATAAGACTTGAACAAAAAAAACAACTCCTCATTATCCCCTTTTTTCGTCTTTCGTCTAGCTTGTGATTGGTTATACAAGAATGAACATCATTTACCTCATTCATAAGAAAGCTTTCCTTGAAAGATGAATGGAGGGCTGTATGATTTCCTGTGTTGTAATTTTTGCTTAGAGCTCGATACACTGATATTTATTGATATATCTATGATTGTACCTTGATGGATTCAGTATGTGTTTTCTGTAATAGAGTTACTATGACTTTGGTTGCGTTATTATGACATTGGTTGTTTCTGTACATGTTATTCTGTTTTTGAAATACACTGCAGTGACACAATTGTTGTCACTACAGCGATGTCCAGCTATTTTGGTAGGTAGAACCAGACAATTGTCTGGGTGGAACCACCAGCACACCAAAGGTCAGCTGGTAAACTTTCCCACATTAAGTCTCTCGCCCGGACTGGCAATCAAACCCATGCAGTGAGAGGCTAAGCTGTCAGAAGAGTTGGCAGCCAGCTTCTACCCCCAACATGTTCATTATAATATCAAGTTGCATCATGAATTCCCTCTCTCACCATCTTCTAGCTGTGTGCCAGTGATCTACCCAGATATTTATCTGAGATCGCTCTAATGACTTGAAATATGTCACTGAGAAGTGTATCACGCAACAAAAGAAGTGAATATATTTCCCTAATTAATTTCTATAGGTAACCAAGCAGATGTCAGCTGTAGCCAATCATAATTTCCTTGCTAATACATAAAGGTAAAAAATAGGTTTTCTTGATTTTTTTTGGATTTTTTTTTCAGTATGATTTAACCATTCATAAAGTGTCAGTTAAAATGATTTTTCTGATTTAATATGATTGATGAAGCCAACACTTATGTTTACATTCATCCTATATAACGAGACAGTTGTACGGAATTTCCTTGTTTTCTTAACTTTGCTTTTATATGTTATTAACTTCATTTTTTATCATATTTCCAGGTGTTTTACTTTAGCAAAAAGACTCATTGAGTTATTGATGTTGTAACATTTTTTGTTTGTTGTTTCTACATCACACATGATGGGATGGAATGGGATTTGCATGCATTTTTACCGATACTGTGCAGCGACATTACTAATATTATAGCACAGGGGCACTTATGAGGTGCCCAGGGACTGAACCCGGTCGGTCCATTACGTTGACACCGACGAGTCAGGCAAAATGCTGTCCCCTTAGCCCTGAGCATTAGAAGGGAAGCCACTACTACCAATTTTAAAGTCTTTGGTTTGCCCCGGCCGGGGTTTGAACATACCACCTCCTGATCCGCAAGCCGATGCTCTACCACTTGAGCTATTGCGGCCGGTTACATCATACGGACACAATAATGGTCAATAATTAAGAATTAGTTAAGAACCCAGACATATTTCTGGGTAGAACCACCTGCCCACTGCAGGTCAGATGGAAGTCGTTCACACATTTAGTCTTACACTCAAGTACACGGTGGGGGGGCAAAGGAGTTACAAGATTGCGGTTCTTAACTGCTTGGCCACAGGCACCCACTATGATGTTTTAGAAATTATATTCAGAATAAGACCACAATATTTGTAACACAAATCTATCCATAAAATGCCATTACAAGTGCTGCATTTACTGTGATGAAATGGCAAACCTGAGTCACATACCTGAGAACATAGTGAACACAGACGACACACTGGGGTTTCTGTGTGCGAGAGTTAAAGATAACTGTTGCCTGGGTAACGACCCACACATAGCCTCCATTCTTAGCTAGGAAACGATACTGTTCAGTGCATGTCTGGCCCTTCGAAAACACTGGAAATACAAATAAAAAACAATTAATATAATATACAATGTCATACAATTTTATAATATACACCACAATTAAACATAAAACCTGGTACATTAAAAATATAATGATGTTCTATTCCAGTTTACCTTATTTTATTGCAGAACAAGGACATAAGAGGTTCTTGAAAGGCCAAAGAATCAATTCCTGGTTAAAAGCCTCATCAGATACCCATGCTTGATTTTTCCATTTTACTACATTTGTCGACCATGGGTTTATTGGTAAATTTTCTGTCATCTTATTGAATTGAATAGAACAAGAATTGGACAATCATAATATTGCTTACAAAATCCATACGCTTCAATGTGGAGACTAGAAGTATAACAATGATGCCGCCATTTTGACAGGTCTGTCAAAACAATGAAAGAACAAGATTTATCATTGGACTGAAATCTTCATCGGATTATGAAGCTACCAATGAAATTATCATTATGCGAAAAGCGAACTTAATATCCCACGGCCGATAAATGGAGAGTAATGGAATGGATCGGTCGTACTTGTCCTATGATGGGTTAAAAACATAAAAAAAATATGATCCTTTACTGATATAAATCTACATAATGTTCATATCCCATATGCATTCTTAGTCCTCTTCATACCATGACAAACAATAGAGGCCAAACTTATTGCTAAAGAATCTGCTGCACAGAGTCCAGATTCTAGCCAGACAGATCCCAGCTGAACTTAACCCTGATTAATTTGTGATAAATATAGCAGGAGTTAACTCTAATCCCCAACAAAGTGCCACTTATGTCAAACAATATTAAACAGCTATGGTTTTAATCAAATTTGAAAGTTTATATCTTTTTGAATAAAGTTCAAAACAGTAAGGTAGATTTAAATAGCAAACACACATTCTTTAGATGTTTTTATTTTGTTGTGCAATCAAATGTCATAAAAATTCTACAAGTAAATCTTTACATAAGACAAACTCATAACCCTATCATTTATAGTAACATAGTCTATAATTTTGAAAATTCACCTGACTGTTGTTTTTCTTTAAAAAGATATAAAAGGATTTTAATAAATGTATGTTCAACTTGTAATAATAGATTTAAGGATGAACCAGTCGGAAAAATAAAGACTGAAATACACAGTCTACACATAAATCCTTAGTCTTGCAGATTCTGTTAATAATTCTGAATGGTTTGTAAAGGCGTAAAATGATGTATACATGCAGGAAAGGGTTAAAATGATATCCTCCTGAACCTCTGTTTTCTATTACATCTTTAAAAAAAATAATAACACTGCATGCGTGACTGAATTTTTTTTCCTTTCTGGGATATTTAGTACTTCCTCATTGCTTGCTTTATTTACCCTTGAAATGTTGCTCATAGAATATATATTACATATTACAATCAGTCTCAACACATTGGTATCAATGATACATAAGATGTCCGAGACATTTCAATTTTTAAAACTTATGGGAATGTCAACTGACGTATTTACAACAACTGCAGATTTGTAATTATCTGAGAATTATTTATAGTAAAGTACCACCATCAGTGACGTTGGCAGTAGAGTCGCTGTATTAATTAAAGGCCAATCATGGGAGAACTAATATTGATACAACCTACTTGTTACTGTTTTGTTTTTCACTACATTACACTGACACAATCGGAGTAATAACATAACGCTAACAAACATGCAACACCAATTTTTAAGAACTGAACATTTTTTTTCCCCGCGATATATTTAATTTTTAGCCTTTTACATGTACAACTTAGGCTGAAGTTATTGCCATAATAACACAATGACATTTTCGTATATCTTCATTCATGCTTATTCTTTTCTCTTTTTTTCTTTACTGAAAACTAAGCAATTAAGTCTATTTCTGTATCTTTAACCAACTTTTAATACTAAACTTGTCATAACAGAACCAAGACAACTTGCCAGTCAACAACCTTACATATTATATTGCAAACAAGTTCTGCTGAGTTTCAACTTGCAAGTCATCAACCTAACATATTATATTGCAAACAATTTCAGCTGAGTTTCAACTTGCAAGTCAACAACCTAGCATATTATATTGCAAACAATTTATGCTAAGTTTCAACTTGCAAGTCAACAACCTAACATATTATATTGCAAACAATTTACGCTCAGTTTTAACTTGCCAGTCAACAACCTAACATATTATATTGCAAACAATTTCAGCTCAGTTTCAACTTGCAAGTCAACAACCTAACATATTATATTGCAAACAATTTCAGCTCAGTTTCAATTGCAGTCAACAACCTAAATATTATATTGCAAACAATTTACGCTAAGTTTCAACTTGCCAGTCAACAACCTAACATATTATATTGCAAACAATTTACGCTAAGTTTCAACTTGCAAGTCAACAACCTAACATATTATATTGCAAACAATTTACGCTAAGTTTCAACTTGCAAGTCAACAACCTAACATATTATATTACAAACAAGTTCTGCTGAGTTAAAAAAATGTGCTCCAAATGCATCAGTTGGATCCTCACAGACATCAATCTATTCATCTTAATTTTTAATGACAGAGATCTAGTTCTATATTTACTTAATCCACAAGAAAACAGACACAAATCCAGGTTGACTTTCAGCCTGATAAGCATATTGTATATTGATCCAGCTTAAGCAAAATGTGTAGATCTAGGTCAGCTAGCTTCCTGTCTGCTTAAGATCTACACTATTTTCTACTTACTATATTGTAATGTCTTGAATAGTTAAGATCAGCCAGTTTCCTGATTAAGATCTACACTATTTGCTTCTAAATCTATTATAATGTCTTGCGTAGTCAAGCTAGATCAGCCAGTTTCATGTCAGATTAAGATCTACACTATTTGCTTCTAAATTTATTGTAATGTCTTGAATAGTCAAGATCAGCCAGTTTCCTGATTAAGATCTTCACTTTTTGTTACTAAAGCTATTGTAATGTCTTCTTGCTTCCTATGATGAATATTAGCAACAAAAAAAATGCTGTACTTGCGTATTAACAAAAGTGGCTAGATTAGTTAAGGACCTTTAAATGTCTGATCAAGCCAGATAATGTTGGAATGGATCAATAGAAAGATCATCAGATTGTGACAGATATCAGAAGACTCGTGACTGGGTCAATAATAGACAATTAGCAACAGTGTTATATCTCCATTAACAACAGCAAGATAGCCATCACTGTCGGATTAAGATGGGCAGTATCACTAAAAGTTATTAATTTGTATAAGTCCATGATATTTCACAATGAAAAACATTTTGTGAAAAAACAGATGGATGGACACATAAACACTTTAATAAACACTTGTACCTATACCTAAATCTACCTGTAGCAGTGGTATACATGTATTTAAGATATGATGCATCAATTCCTTAATATATCCCATAGTTCTCAACTTAACCAAACAATGCCAGTACTCATTAGTACTGCAATTTGGAAATAAATCTAATAGTACTAATAATACAAAGTTTGGAGGGGAAATAAATGATTTAGTACAAAATATACCTTCTGTAAAGACAATTTTATTAAGTTTTATCAGTATAAGGTTTGATGGTGAAGTACAGGATTTATCATATTCAAAACTTTTTTACATTCACACAATCCTACTGAACTACATACTACATTTAAGTTTTTTGGTGGGGAAATCACAAACAAGAGGGCAATGATGGCCCTTAATCGCTCACCTGATGACACAGGCTTTTAGTAGGCTCAAATCTGGCATCAAGTAATTACAAGTTATTTTAGAAATCTTTGGTGAAGACTGGACCATAAGTGTGGCCACTGGGTTGATAACATTTTCTAGAATTTTACCAAGTAACCTACTGAATCCACATGACTCACTTCAAAACATATGTAAGATTTTATATTGGTTAACATGCTGGCCAAGTTTGGTGAAGATTGGGCCATAAATGGGGCCTCTAGTATGTTCACAAGCTTTTGCTAAGATTTGAAATAGTGACCTACTTTTTGACACCAAATGACCCAATTATGAAGTCATCCAAGATTTCATGCAGACAAACATTCTGACCAAGTTTGGTGAAGATTGGGCTATAAATGTGCTCTCTAGTGTGTTCACAAGGTTTTCCTAAAATTTGACCTAGTGACCTACTTTTTGACCCTAGGTGACCCAATAATGAACTCATCCAAGATTTCATGCAGACAAACATTCTGACCAAGTTTGATGAAGATCAGATAAAAACTGTGGCCTCTAGTGTGTTCACAAGCTTAAATGTTGATGTCGAACGCCGGACTAAGCGGTATCACAAAAGCTCCCCTTGAGCACGTTATGCTCAAGTGTGCTAAAAATGTAGCATGTGCATTTTTTGCTTTTATAGACAGTTTTTACAAATGCTTTTAGCATAAAGTATAAAGGAGTGATGATAAATTTAGCATGAGCATTATTTTCTTTTTTTGTAGGGCTTTTTATAAATACTTGCAGCATATAAAATACTAAATGGAGTGACAATGAGTTTGGCATAAGAAAAACATGTTTTTACTTAGACAATTCTGCTGAACAACTGTACTAGCAATTACATGGTCTTGGGGAGTGACAAAAGATTTAGCACTAATTTAAAACTTTCTAATTTTGTTGACCTTTTGTCGTCACGCAAGCTGTAATTTTCATTTTGATCTACAAACCCCTAAAGTACAAAGAAGTACATGATATATTCTGCTGGGGGGGGGGGGGGGGGGGGGGGGGGGGGGGGGGGGATTGCTTAACAACTGTGGCATGCTTCATTTTGTTTGTTTGTTCATTGGGTTTATCATCTTATCATCCCACCAACAGTACATCAGTTATCTGGAGACATTGTCCACTTAAAGCAGATATAGTGCTGTCTTCACTGTGTATAGCATGTTGTGAATACATGGCATGATACCACACCCTGTCACATTATCCTGTCACCAGGCCAACCGGTCGTGGAACTACCCTTATATTTGCTTGAGCATAGGCAAGGGAGTTATACCTTTACAATTTCTGACAACTTTCGAAATGTCACAGACCGCAATCGAACTCAGGGCCTCCCATACCTGGATGCTTCGTTTGTAAGACTGTTTCCTCTTTTAATGAAGATTGATTTCTTATTAAAGTAGGTTTTTTTTACACCATATTGTGACTTACTTTATGGCCTTATGTAGTTGATACATGTGCAATGTTTTCAAAGTCCTAATTTTGTGAAGATTTAATACAAACAGTAAGCTCACTTTTTCATGCTTATGCTTTAATTTATGCATTAATCTAAAAACCTGTATAATAACCTATTTGTATTAACCTGTGTAATAACTTATTTGCAATACCCTATGTAAAACAGTATTTGCATTAACCTGTGCAATAACTTATTTGCATTAACCTGTGAAATAACTTATTAAATGTTTTATAGCAAAATCACAATACTGGTGCACATCACTTTTAAATGGACTAACTAAAACAGATGAAACTGCAAAAGCAATAAGTGGTAATGTAAGTAATGTAATGTATAGCAAGTCACCCCACTTTCTAATGGATTAATGACAACTGAAAATGGTACAATGAGTAACCTACAGATTTATGTTAGATAAACAAGGTGAAGGCAAGATATGCAATGAATATACAATGGTATGTGATGTACCAAATGCATGAGATCCAATTACCACCATGTGCCACTTTTAATTGTCTTGATGACATAAATTTTGGCAGTGCTTTAATCTTTTTCTTTTATATGAAGCTATGTATAAATACTAAAGCATAAACTTTGTATTATAAGACTGAAGACATACAACTTGAGATACAACAGAATTTGTTTGTATTATTGGAACAAGGAAGAGGAACAAGGCCCCTCTTCCCTGGAGCAAGGCTATACAAATTGTATAGATCAGATATATTTGTTGTTGTTGTTGTTTTTTGTAACAGCGCACCAACACAAGTATGGTTAAATTGGTGGCGTCTAATTATCAGTGGAGGAAGACCTCAGTCAAATGTCTGGTTAGAACAACCAGCGAAAATGAAGGTCAGCTGAAAGACCTCCCACATAAAAGTTTTCTCCCTAAGGGAACTCGAACCACATGGTGAGGGGCTGAGGAGTTGCAAGTCAGTGGCTCGAATCGCTCAGCTATAGGCAGATGTATATCTCATTTGGAGTGTGTCTCAACACTTTTATTACTGTAGTGCAAAAGGGACCTGGGCATAAACAATGGTAGACAACTTACAGTCTCTGAAAGCTTTCTCCATCATCTTACTGTCCATGGCATGATGGAAACCGTACAAGGAAGTGCCAAGCATCTCATCTGCCTGGTAGCCAATCAGGTGTTTGATCCTGAAACGATACAGTGATATATGAGTTATAAACATGAATGATGTAAACATCCAGTCTGTGCTTAAGGAAACTAGACTTCAGATTGAAAGGTTCCAAGTTCAAGCCACAAAACTAATCACACAATGTTGGTCCATGAGCAAGACTATTGACTGCACATTACAGCATGCACTCAGCAGCACCTGAAGTACTGGTTCTATTCTTGAAAAGGGCAGTCAAGAGGGATTTATATAAAAATAGAGAACTTACTTTCTAATAAATTATACAATAATAGGCTTAAGGGATTTATATAAAAACAGAGAACTTACTTTCTAATATATCATACAAAAATAGGCTTATTGTTAAATATAAATGATGAAGAAAAAAACAACAGTTCAACACATTTTTAGAACAATATCATTGCACCTTAAAAAATACAGTAGTACATGGTTTATAAATTTAAATAAGTGATGTGATTAAGCATTCACAAAAACTGCAAATATTAACTTAAATAAAAAACAACAGTTGTATGGTTGTTATAAACCTTATACATGTACGTCTTTTGTATAACATTAAGTATAGTGGTATGTATTGTATCGAATAACAACGAATATCTTGATAGAATCAAGACACATTTTTTTGGTGGGTGATATTTCTGTTATTTGTTGTAGTATTGTCTTTGAAGCCAAAGATTTTAAAATGACATAAAACAATATGTCTGCCAGCCTTTTAAATGTTGAAGTTTGAGGTTTACCACATACAGTTAAACCTTCTCACTAAAGAACCACCCCACTAAGCAGCGTAACCCGCTATGTGGGACACTTTTTACCAGAACCATTTCTTTCTTTATTTTAATGTCCCACAACCATCAACATATTCACACCTTTCTTAATGCCTCGCTATGTCGGGACAGCACCAGGTAGCCCAGTTTGTCAAGTGTCATTAATCAGTTTATCACGCCTGCAAACACCGCTTCGAGTGTACAAGATAGTTTGCACACTTTACGACTTCAAATTAAGACATTGCCAATTCATTTATGGTAATTCATAAAGAAGACGGCCGTTTGTTTGATGTTTGCAAACTGATACCTGATCGTAAGTTGTTAGTAGAAAAGCTTTAAGTATTTTCATAGCTTCATTATGGATATCGACTTTCCACTTCTTGATTTATTCAGGGTGCATAATTTTTTTTAAAGAAAACATTTTATTTTAAGTTAACTTTTATTTCAAGACTGACCTGTATGTCAAATTTCTTTTACAGCAAATAATAAATACCAAAAATCTTTTATTTTATGTTATATCCAGGTGAAAAACTAAATTCTAACATAATAAAATATACTGTTTAACACAAAAAAGAAATTTAAAACAAATAAAAATATAACACAATACATACCCTTAAAGTTGTACATGTATATAAGGTTAAGTACAATGATTTTATCTTAGTTTCATAACTCATCACATATCTAGTACAAAGACTTGTTCATATTAACTAAAAGTACAGATCATAAAATTTGGCATTATGAATTATTATAGTAATCCTAAGAAAGGAAATAAGACTAAGAATGTCATTAAAATTAATAATCCATGTCATAAAAGATATAAAGAGTAATCTCTTCGAAACTGAGTCCATTAAATATAATAACTAAGTAAATATCATAGTTTATAGAATTGTATATAGCTTTAATGCTGTTTCATCCCTTACTTTGACTCTCTATTCCCCATCAACAATCCATTAGATATAATATTTATACATTGTGCTTCTAAGGAAGACTACTTAAAAAAAACATATAACACAACCAGCAGACATTCCTTCTCTGTGATAATGGCAGAATAACTACAAGAGTACAAAAGCATTACAAGATGCTTAATTCAGGAAAAAGTACAAACTAAAGATATTGAGGTTTAGCCCAGAGTCTACCATGTAAAAAGGTAGGCATTTTAACACATTTTGAAATAAGATTAGCAACTAGTTCCATTCACAGCTTTCTTTATTAATTTATTTTCGTTGTATTTCAATAGTCATAGCAAACACTTTTTTGTCATCAATGATATTTTTGTTAACTCACACCAGCACAATAATGGTTACATCTAGCTAATAAGGTACATTGGAGAATGTAAGTTGTCTCCCTTTTAAGTTAATATCTGAGGTATTGCAAACAGTAGGTCCTTTTAGTTGGAAATGTTGAACTTTATTTTGTAGATATTGCAATTACAAACAGTGTACTGGTCGCAATAGCTCAACTGGTAAAGCGTCGGCTTGCGGATCGGGAGGTCGAGGGTTCAAACTCTGGCCGGGTCAAACCAAAGACTTTTGTTGGTGGTTATGGCTTTCCTCCTAATGCTCAGGGACTAAGGGGATAGCATTATGCCTGACTTGTCGGTGTCAGTTTAATGGACTGGCTGGGTTCAGTCCCTGGGCACCTCATAAGTGCCCCTGTGTTATAATGATAGAAATATTGCTGCACAGTATCGACAAATATGCCGGCAAATCCCAAATCTCGCAAACAGTGACATTTCTTACTTTTGCATAAATATAAGCTTAAAATCCATTTAAATACTTAAGAGATTTGTTATTAAAAAAGAAAATGGATGTGTTTTTTGATGACGGTTAACTTGGGTATCACACGAAAGTCAGAAAAGTCAACATACACTCCAAAGAGCACAAGCATAAAAACTGAGTAAAACAAATGAAAGGACCTACTTGCATTTAGGGATTATTCAGCGGACACTATTCATTAAAGTTGCTCATTATTGGTGGTTTAAGACCCTAGACAAATGTCTTATTAGATAAACCAGCACAATGAAGGTCAGCTGGAAGACCTCAGACATGCTAAAGACATCAGGTCAGCTGGAATACCTCAAGTCAGCTGGAAGATCTCAGGACAGCAGGATGTTCTGACATGAGCTGGAAAACTCTCTACAATGCAATGCTGGGAATCAAACCCAGTGAAGGAGTAAAGCTGACTATAGGTATCCCCACG
This sequence comes from Sinonovacula constricta, assembly GCA_007844125.1. NCBI lineage: Eukaryota > Metazoa > Mollusca > Bivalvia > Cardiida > Solecurtidae > Sinonovacula > Sinonovacula constricta. Next base: position 63,746,509 of record CM017557.1, read on the forward strand.
TGAAATGTTTCTGGCTTGTTTTGAGAGCATTACAACCATCCAGAGACAGAGTTTATTCATAGCAGATAAAGCACTGCCTTCACTATGAGAGCATGGTGGTATGACCTATCCAAACATAACACCATACCAAAACTTATATTTTGACAGGAGCACTAACAAGTGTTTAAGTGTACTTCCTCACCCCAACTGTTATATATGCTATTCTTGTAATTTTTCTCTGTTATGAAATAGTTACCATAAACTTCATATATAATGCCCCTGGGGGCATTACAATTTCTAAAAGTGGGCGTTAATTAAAATTCAGTTAACTGTACTTTTAGCTTTTACAAGTTTTAGAAGTCCAGTTTTGTTAAAAGTGAATTAACCACTGTTATTCATAGGATTATCAGATTATTGAAGACTTTATGTGGAAAGATGGGGAGTAAAGACAGTTTTATTTTACAAACATCTTCTAAAATAGTTTGTCCCTTCATTTTTTATTTATTATTTTTTATTATGAAGTTTAACAGATTTCTTGACATATTAAAGGAAATCTTCTCTGGAAATTTTTGTAATATTGATAACAGCGATCACAGCACATTTTTAAATGCTTTTTCTTTGAAATGAAACCACAAGATGGAACTTTTGAAATAAATATGTATGACTTTGTTGTATACTTAAAACAACAAAACAAATACACCCCACAACACATAATTAAAACAAGGTTGTTTAAATAAATTTCCTGCTTTGATTTAAAAGACCTCAAAATTTGGGTGTGATCATAAAAATTAAAGGATAAGAAATTTAAATGTATACATGAAACATAATCCCTTTTACAATTTGTTTACAAACCTTATTGATTTTCAAACAAATATAACCTTACTAAACATAAAAAATATCCAGATCCTGATCAGACAACTTACTAATATTTAACTGAGAGTAAAGTTACTTTACAGCACCGATACTGCCCAATACTGCTACTAAATCTGTAGTATTTTTTGCAGCAGATAGTGCAGTACCTGATCATACATCTTCCATGCATGTTTAGCACAATAAGATTGAAGTTTATCAATCTAATATTTCAGCTTACTTCAAATCACTTATACTGCATAGTACTGTACTTGTTATTGTTTTTGAAATATACTGCAGCAACCAATTATGAACATTATAGCAACATCCAGCTTTGTGGTGGAGGAAGACCCCAGACAAATCTCTGGGTAGAACCACCGACGCACCACAAGTCAGCTGGAAGTTCCTTACCACATTAAGTCCTTCGCCCTTTATAAGGAACTCAAACCCACTGCAGGTTAGAGGCTTAGCAGTCAGAGGAGTTACAAACTGGTGACTCTACTACTACATGCTGGGCGAAACCCAATACTGTACTAAATCTGTAGTTATATGGCAGCAAATAGTATAGGGACATGATCATACTCAGTGTTTAGCTGGGTATGAACCTACATGAGAGTGCTGTTAATGTACAATTGTGTCTTCATCTGCAGTATCTGATCTGTCATGCTGAACATTTGGCAAATTTAAAGCATAGCCAGTAAACAACGAGGTTTGGGAAGTAAAAATATCAGAACCTGATATCCAACACTTGGCAGATTAAAAGCTCATATCACAGCACAGCTAGTGAACACATAGTGGTCTGGGCAACAAAAAGTGCAGAATCCGATGAGACATGCTTAACATTTGGCAGATTAAAAGCTCATATCACAGCACAGCTAGTGAACACATAGTGGTCTGGGTAATAAAAAGTGCTGATTACGATGAGACATGCTTAACATTTGGCAGATTAAAAGCTCATATCACAGCACAGCTAGTGAACACATAGTGGTCTGGGCAATAAAAATGCAGAATCCAATGAGACATGCTCAACATTTGGCAGATTAAAAGCTCATATCACAGCATAGCTAGTGAACACATAGTGGTCTGGGCAATAAAAAGCGCAGAATCTGATGAGACATGCTTAACATTTGGCAGATTAAAAGCTCAAAGCACAGCTTGTGAACAAACAGAGGTTTGGGTAGTAAAAAAGTCAAGAACTTGATCATACACAAATGTACATTATCCAAGCAAGTTCTACTGTTCTGCATTGCAACTGAGCAATACCATACTTAAATCTCAAGTAATTTTTCTGGAAGCACAACACGTGTCATGTTATGCATCCGGTGTATCAGCTAATTAACAACAGCACAATGAGCTTCTTGGACGAAATAACGACCGACAGAGGACAACAAAGACTGCCATCGGAAATTATGACAGAGTGCCAAACAAACCAGACGCCAACTATAAAGCAACAGACAGAGATTAACATTTATACAACATTTGTTATTTATCTAACTCTTAGCCTGCTAAGCACGTACATGTACCAACAAGGATAAGGTAAATAGCAAAGATCCTAATCAGGAGTCCCTGGTAATAGGATTGTCTATGTTTGAATGTTGGTATAATCAAAAATCTTAAGATTGTTAATAAAGATTATAAGGAAATGCAACAGGCTAAGACTAATGATTGATGAAAAACTGGATAGTTGAAAGACAAGGTAGCAGTAAGTTCAAATATTAGAAAGTTTAAAAGTTTACTGTGCATCCTCATAAGCAAGTTTGATTGTCTTGTCTCATATACAAGCTTTCACTATGAGTTGGAATTACATGTTAAGGAAGCAATGATTTAGGAGTTGAGACACTGTCTATATCCGTATACTAGCAGAGCTGCTTTCACTGTGAGTTGGAATTACATGTTAAGGAAGCAATGATTTAGAAGTTGAGACACTGTCTATATCCTTATACAAGCTTTCACAATGAGTTGGAATTACATGTCAAGGAAGCAATGATTAAGGAGTTGAGACTCTGTCTATATCCTTATACAAGCTTTCACTGTGAGTTGGAATTACATGTTAAGGAAGCAATGATTTAGAAGTTGAGACACTCTGCCTATATCCTTATACAAGCTTTCACTGTGAGTTGGAATTACATGTTAAGGAAGCAATGATTTAGAAGTTGAGACACTGTCTATATCCTTATACAAGCTTTCACAATGAGTTGGAATTACATGTCAAGGAAGCAATGATTAAGGAGTTGAGACTCTGTCTATATCCTTATACAAGCTTTCACTGTGAGTTGGAATTACATGTTAAGGAAGCAATGATTTAGAAGTTGAGACACTCTGCCTATATCCTTATACAAGCTTTCACTGTGAGTTGGAATTACATGTTAAGGAAGCAATGATTTAGAAGTTGAGACACTCTGTCTATATCCTTATACAAGATTTCACTATGAGTTGGAATTACATGTTAAGGAAGCAATGATTAAGGAGTTGAGACACTTCTGTCTATATCCTTATACAAGCTTTCACTATTAGTTGGAATTACATGATCAGGAAGCAATGATTTAGGAGTTGAGACACTTCTGTCTTTATCCTTATACAAGCTTTCACTATGAGTTGGAATTACATGTTAAGGAAGCAATGATTAAGGAGTTGAGACACTGTCTATATCCTTATACAAGCTTTCACTATGAGTTGGAATTACATGATCAGGAAGCAATGATTTAGGAGTTGAGACACTGTCTATATCCTTATACAAGCTTTCACTATGAGTTGGAATTACATGATCAAGAAGCAATGATTTAGGAGTTGAGACACTTCTGTCTATATCCTTATACAAGCTTTCACTATGAGTTGGAATTACACGTTAAGGAAGCAATGATTAAGGAGTTGAGACACTTCTGTCTTTATCCTTATACAAGCTTTCACTATGAGTTGGAATTACATGATAAGGAAGCAATGATTTAGGAGTTGAGACACTTCTGTCTATATCCTTATACAAGCTTTCACTATGAGCTGGAATTACATGTCAAGGAAGCAATGATTTAGGAGTTGAGACACTTCTGTCTATATCTGTATACTAGCTTTCACTGTGAGTTGGAATTACATGTTAAGGAAGCAATGATTAAGGAGTTTAGACACAGTCTATATTCTTATACAAGCTTTCATTATGAGTTGGAATTACATGTCATGGAAGCAATGATTTAGGAGTTGAGACACTGTCTATATCCTTATACAAGCTTTCACTATGAGTTGGAATTACATGTCAAGGAAGCAATGATTCAGGAGTTGAGACACTACTGTCTATATTCTTATACAAGCTTTCACTATGAGTTGGAATTACATGTCAAGGAAGCAATGATTTAAGAGTTGAGACACTTCTGTCTATATTCTTATACAAGCTTTCACTATGAGTTGGAATTACATGTCATGGAAGCAATGATTTAGGAGTTGAGACACTGTCTATATTCTTATACAAGCTTTCACTATGAGTTGGAATTACATGTCAAGGAAGCAATGATTTAGGAGTTAAGACACTACTGTGTAAATGTACTTACATTTACTAACCCAATCATGCTACAGTTTTTTTATATGCAATACAATTTTTTAATCATTTGCTTACAACTACGAGTACATGCACAGCAGTCTCCACGTCAAAGGATATTTGTCTTAATACTCAGGGCTCAAAATTTTGTTATATCTTTAGCCTGAGTTCTTACAATCAAGTTTAAGATTGAACTTGTGGATCTCTACACCAAAAGGAGACATAATTCCTACATTTAAACTCAATTCTTACATTTAAACCCAATTCTTACATTTAAAGGCACTACAATGGTTAAGCTGAGACTTTTAACTTATAACCAACATGCAACATTAGCGCGGACATTGTTATATCATTTTGCTGGGAATCAAGATAAAGCATGCTTGAATGTCTATTTTCAGGGTGTCTTGATTTTCTCTGGCTGCATGCTGACTGGGTCAGGCACTAATGTGTCTTATCATCTGTTTAGGACTTCAACTAGAGGTCGTTGAATTGGTGATGGTAGATTGGGGGGATAGGGAGGGGGGGTAGAAAGGCACATTTGCCATGCTATCAATAGCATGCTGCATGCCAGATAACTTAGCAAAAACTGACATAATTTGTTGCTAACTACACCCATTTTTGAAAAGCTATACCCTGATTGCATCTGAAATATTCTCAATGAACGTACAAGTTGTGATATAATAAATTGGGTTTTAACCCTTATTGTGCTACATTCACTTCTAAACAAATCAAAAGCTGTTATTTAAAGACACATTACCTCCAAAGATATAAATATATATGTTCGAGGACTTAGCAGAAAAGTTGTACAGATCCTGAGCAGAATCCTTCCAGGGGGAACTAGTTGAACTGAAACTACACTATCTGCCTAAGTCTAATCAATTTGTGCTTTGCAGGCTAGGAGTAAACAGATAAAAAAAGCCTACTGCAAAAGAAGCTGGGGGCATAAACAACTTGATAAAGATGTGCAAAAAAGTGTAACCCAAAACATACTGTAAAAGAAAAAACAAGATTCTATTTCATCATTTCTTTATTTGAAATACGTTTATTTTTAAATTTATTTATATTAACCAGAATGCATCTATTTACATTCCTCTAAGCAATAAAAATATAAGAATTATTGCACAACTGAAAAGTCTGTAAGCATCGAAATTCCATATAAAATTTATTAAACTAATTTTTCAAGACAACAAAACTGATAAATGTAATCACAAATTTTAATAGGTTAAATAACAAAAACTATGTTTCACTTAAAAAAAAAAAAACAATAAAAAAGCACAACATTTTCCCTTTTTTAAAAATGAATTAAAGATCCTAAATAAGCTCGGACTCTATGACAAGGATTAACAAATACCCCCACCCCACCCTGCTTATTGCTGGTAAAGTCTACCTGTTACACTTAAATGTGAAACAAAATTAAAAGGGACAATTTTTATCAGAAAAAGAAAGTTGTGTCTATGGATGACAAGATGTATAGATGGACACATAGGACTGATTAACTGACAGACAGAAAAACAACCTGATTCGGGTAAAAAAACACCACATTCATTATTCATAATTTATTATGTTATTATTATTATTATGGTTAATAAGTGAGTTTTACTGAAAAATTACATTCATTTACAAAAAGTGTAATAAACTATGAACAACTGAAAGATAATCATTGATTATATATCTCCATATATATCTACCACATTTTTTCTAACAAATCTCGAAGTTTACTTAAGTAAATTGGAATGAAAAGAAGACCACAGCAAAGGAAAAAAACTAAAACATTCAGGAACTCTTGCAACACCGTTTTAACTTTTTCATATTAATCACTTCCAATAATACACACGTATACACACAAAAATAAATGCTAGTATTCATTCATTATGCCTCCTATGAGGGCAATGTCTGTCAGAGAATTATCTCTATAGAGCACCTGGAGCATGATTACATGAACGACCTTGCAGGTCTGAAATTAGGCTGCAACCATGGTTTCTTTATTTGTTTGTTTATTGGGTTTATCATCCCACCAACAGTATTTCAGTTATTTGGAGATGGCGTCCACTTGAAGCAGATATAGTGCTGCCTTCACTGTGTATAGCATGCCGTGAACACCTGACATGATACCACACCCAGTCAAATTATGGTGACAACGGGCCAACAAGTCTTGGAACTACCCTTATATTTGCTTGAGTGTTTGCAAGGGAGCTATACAACTACCATTTTTAACGACTTTGGTATGACGCGGTTCGGGAGTGAACTCGGGGTCTGCCGTACCTGGAGCCAATCGCTCTACCAATTGCGCTACCACGTCTGGTTCATGATTTCTTAACCCTGATCATTCTTCGTTGTGCTGACTTTTATTAGTGGGGCGCCTGTGGCGTAGTGGGTATAGTTGCCGATTTTTAACTCCTCTGACTGCTTAGCCACTCACCGTGTGGGTTCGAGTCCCATTCAGGGTGAAGGTGTTCCTTGAGGTGCACCGATGGTTCTACCTAGACATGTGTCTTGAGGTCTTACTCCACCAAAAAAAACATCATCCACAGGTAAAATATGTGCTGATATTGACTTTGCACAAAATAGTTCAGATACTAATCAGCTGGCTTCCAGTAAGAGCTGGTTGATCTGGATCTATTCTATTTGTAGACACCTGGCAAAATCATGCTTAGCAGACTAACAATTAAGGCCTCTATGGTTATCCATAGGTCATTTACCTCGAGGAGGTTCAATATAAAAATACCAAGAAAACTGAAAAATTGAAATTGTTGAAAAAGGTGAACTAAAAAAAAATCAACAAGCAGTATGAACTTAAAGATAGATTCTGCCATTTAAAAATTTACAAGACACTATAAAGTATCAAAATGGTAAAATTAAACATACAAATATATGTGCAAATTTTTTTGGAAATACATATAATATGATAGACTCAGTCAGCATTTATAATGCAGTGATTTAGTTGACGGACAACAAAATATGAAAAAGTAAGAACCCAATTTAATAGAACCAATATTTATAATGCACATTTAGCTGCGAGACACCAAAAGATGAGAGGAACTAGAACAGATTTATAAATAAAATTGAGCTCATTTTAAAAAAAAAGTATTAAATAAACTAAACTCAGTCAAAATGTGCAATATCTTTAAGAATTTAAGTAAAAAAAAAACCAACAAAGGGAACCCATCAACTGAAAGAGCTTAGTAACATTAATACAGCTGAGTCATTTTAACCAAAAGATAAAATTTCAGCACAGATTTACAAAAATATAAAATTTAATATTGCAGTGTCTGAGACTGTGAATCTGTTTACCCATAGATAACCCTTGGTAAGAATGTGAACAGGAGATTGAAGAATGATCATCATTTAAGCATAATATGATATAACATAATACAATGCGATATGAATTGCTGTCAGGTTTATATCTCATGCCAGATATTCTGGGTGCAAGTCAGTGCATTGAGGCTTCCCATTCAACAAATGCCCGAGACCTCATGCGTTCATGCACGGCCCCCTTCTCATTATCAAACTTGAGGCAGAAATTATCTTTATTTAATAATTCAATTCTGATTTCTACTAACATAGAATTACAATCGACGCCCAAGATAGAGCTGTTAGCTCTAGCTGTGCTTGGTCTGTTGATATCTCCAATAAAACTCTTTATGAGGCAATGACTCTTATTCTGAATGAATGATGAAGTTTTTTTGTGTTTTTTTTTTCAGCTAAAGTGAATATATGAATTAGAAAATTTTAATAAATTTTCATAAACTATACATTATTAATAATTTATGTTCTAATAACGTTTTCTCAATCCCAGTTATTTACATTTACTATATGCAATTTAAGTCATAGTGCCAGATACTTTTTGAAAATAGTGAAATCCTGATTAAACTGAGTTCATTTACTATTATGTCAATATATTTTATTTTTAAGAAATTGTTATTCATAATTTTGGTAAAATAACCACATTATCATCCTTTACAGGTGGCATCCAATAGTTTGTCTTTATATTATTTATCAATATATTGCTTTAAAAGTCGATTATTTCCAAACCTATAAATAAGAACGATAGTGATTTCAGCTAAATATAGATATCATAGCTGATTACCTGGACAATCAAGTAAAATGATCTAAAAGGTAAGTGGTCACATGGTTTTCTCAGTTTAAAAATAGCTAACTGTGCTGCGTGGCTCAGATAGGAAATACATTTTTTGTAATGACAAGCAGAGTGATGTGCATTGCTTTGACATGGATGTAGGGCATCAATAAATAGCATTTCTTGTCAGGTAACATTAATTTAGTTGGTTGCATGAGAGGAATTTTTTTTTTTTTCCAAATTTGTTGAATACTACCTTTAAATTAATCTCAGATCTGCAGTAAACAATAACATCATTCAATGATAGGACCAGGAATTCAAGGAATACAGCAGCCATTTAAGTAAATTCCTCTGTGATTCACTATGTGACATTTCACTGAGGGAGGGTTAGCCTGACTGGTTATGTTGTTTGTTTTGTTTTTGTTTTTGAAATACATTGCAGCAACCTTTATTATCATTATAGCAACGTCCAGCTATTTGGTGGAGGAAGACCCCAGACACATGCCTGCATAGAACCACCTGCACACCGCAAGTCAGCTGGAAGACCTTCTCACATTAAGTCATTCACCCCGAATAGGACTCGAACCCACACATTGAGAGGCTAAGCAGTCAGAGGAGTTACAAACAGGCGACTCTTCCACTACACCACGGGCGCCCCTTTGGTGACCATGGACAATTAAAGCCAAGATTGGCATTAAACTATACAGGTTGATTAATACCTGCATTACCCTCTGTGTAGGATGTGATATTTATTATAATATCAACCAAATATACAAAAATAGCTAACATGGATTACACTTAACATGCATTTAATCAGAACAAATTATCAAAGTATTCAGAGGGTCACCGGACTTGTTGGAGAGTACACTGACTTGTAACTCCTCTGACCGCTTAGCCTCTCACTGTGCAGTTAGAGTAGAAGTGATTAAAAAAATCTGTATATTAGTTAAAAGATGGCAAGATCTGTGCAAAACCTTTATAATAAGCAGTTTAGCCTCTATAGTTATTTTCCATTTGTCATTGTAACAGAAATTGTTTCCATGGCAACGAGAGACGCACCACTATCGATAATTGTATCGACAATCTACAGATACTACAATACTGATAACCCTTATCACGCTATAATTATAATTTTGCAATATAAGGTCATAAGATGTTTGCTAGCCTTATGCAAAGGTAGCACAACATTTTTGCTAGACACTGCAGCAAATAGTGCAGATAATGATCAGATAGATCCCAGAGGGAGATGTCTAATCTAGAGCAACAGTATTTGCTTAAGACTAATAAATTCTTGATTAGCATGTAAAGAATGTCCTATTGTCACCTGCAATTACAGGTGAGGCTTGTTAACACTTGTTTCAAAGAGTTTAAAGCATTGCTCTGACATCATGGTATAATTAGAGAAAATTGAGCAGAAAAATAACCTTTCCTCTCAAGTAGGAAGTTGAATCGCATGCAAACTTCTCTTTCCACTCAACTTTTAAATCATCTCTATTGAATTAAACTGTAAAAATGTCCCTTGAAGTAATATTCTAGTCTTGACATGGAAGTAAATGGTTGAAAATGTTACTGTTAATCGCAACCTTTCAAAACAGTGCCCGATTGAACTTAAATTTGGCTCTATAAGATGAAAAATACAAGTCCTTAATTATCAAGAAAAATGTTACTAAGGCTTTACTTTTCAGTAATTTAAGACTTAATCATTATTCATTTGAAGGAATTGTTCTGGTTACATATTTATTCTCCGAAAACCCATATAATTTTATACTTTAAGGGTGGTATCTGGCAGTTTGGACCGAAAATATTTTTCATTATCATCTTAATAAACTATTGTTACCTAAAGAGATATCACAAAATGCTGTTTATGGATGTCCTTACACCTATCTGGAAAGTGAACCACAACGCCACAATCGTCATTACAAAAATGTATTTCCTATCTGAGCCAAACTGAACAGTTAGTTATTTTTAAACTAAGAAAACCATGTGACCACTTATGCTTTCGTTCATTCCAATCACCCGCTGTGACGTTAATGTCTATTTTAGGCAGGAATCCCAATCATTCTTATTTATAAATTGAAAAGAATGAACATTTTTAGTGTTGAATAACGAGTTTTACTGCCCTAAAATTGAGATACTGTTGGAAATCTTCAAAGCTTAGACTAAAGTATGATGTTTTTCTGCAGAAATTATGCACATATTCCCAAACAGAGGTCAGATATTTGTTACATATATTTGGTATAGGCAAACTGTTGGATACCAACCTTAAGTTAAGTTTAAAGATTTTTTTTTCAGGTGCATCATTTTTGGACAAATTTACCATTTTAACTCTTAGCCTGCTATTCATGTATTTATAAGGCTCGTAAAATATATAATATTAAAGAAAAAAAACAACAACAGAGAATTTAGCATAGGTTTTTAACAAACTGTAGCTAGATGTACTTCTGAAAATGTACTAAACTTTTAAAAATCTTAAAATAAAACTTAAAAGCAGACCAAGAATTTTTTCTCCAAAGAAATTAAATGATTTAAGGATTCATTTAACAAATAATTTAATAATTCTAATTAAAGGTGAAAATCTGATTTTGTGTTGGGATATACATCCGATCATTCTCATCCCACTCCGCTATCACTGGTACTCGTTAGAATTACCACTGATCTTGACGATTATAAAGAGTACAAGATTTTTAGGGTTTCGGGAAGAAATTTGTGTGTCAGCAAGAACTGTACTCCTTGTTCTCTGAACTGCTTCTCTGATAGCAATAACTTGTTTTGTTTGTGTTTTTTTGTTTATTGGGTTTATCGTCCAACCAACAGTATTTCAGTTATCTGGAGATGGTGTCCACTTGAAGCAGATATAGTGCTGCCTTCACTGTGTATAGAATGCCATGAACACCTCGCATGATACCACACACAGTCACATTATCCTGACACCGGGCCAACCAGTCATAGAATTGCTCTTATAGTCACTAGAGTATTGGCAAGGGAGCTATACCACTACCATTTTTAACGACTTTGGTATGTCGCGGCCCGGGATTGAACCCGGGGCCGCCCATACCTGGACTGTGCTTTTGTATCAACCATTGCGATACATGTAACGACAGTATGGTCAACTCCAGCTATTATATAAGTAAAAGAAGATGCCAAAAATAACATCGTTCTGTGTAGGACCACCAAGAAATTACAGCTCACTCGTTACTTTTTTACATGCCTGAGGCTAAAACCTTTACAGAACAATACATTTACTTTTTTTAACCTGCAGTTTGCTAAACAAATATTTTTAAGACTTTAGCAAATAGTATGGCTCCAGATCAGCAGCTGGGAAATGTCTGATCAGGATCTAAACTATTGGCTGCTGTCATATCTCTAGCAATATGTCTAGACACCTTTGTATGTCAACGTAAGAAGATGTCTAAGAATTAGTTTGTGTCTTTAACAAATGCTGCAAGCTGTGGTTTAACTGAGCAAGTTGATAATTTTAAACTTTGTCTCCCAAATGTAACTTAGCATTATTTTAAATCTACATTTACAACATAATCAACAATTGATGACAGCACATGTGACAATAGGAAGCAATTAAGTTCTTGAATGTTCTATTCTTGCTTTAAAAAAAGACCACTAATTTACCATTTTATTGGCTGTGTAATTATTGATTTTGTTTCAAGTCTTAAGTGAGAATGTTGACAGTGGATTGGCTGTCACATGTTTACTTAGAACATTTGCAACAATTTAAAATAACAATAGACATAAAAAATGGTGATGACAAAGTATTATTCTTTGATTGTTTTTGCACTCAGCAAAAGTGCAGAAAAGTTTTGTTGTTTGATTGCGTTCATAGTTTCCCTTGACTTACACTGCACGAGTCGCAAACAAATTTTATATTGTGTTACATTGCTAACACTTTTTTTTTTTAATGTTGAAATTGGACACGTGAATTAACGCACATAGTTTAAAGTGGCATTATGGGCAGTTTGATTAGGGGAAGTGCTGAACTTGAAACTGCTTACAAAGTCATTTTTTTACACAATTAATTTACTGCAGACAGACAGAAGTCTGTTGAGAACCATCAGGGCACAGCACACACAACAAGACTGCTGCAAGTCTTTCCTTACATGTTCTTCCACAGAAATAGGACCCAAACCCTTGTGATAGAGGGCCCGGAAGCAGGACTCAAACCCTCGTGATAGAGGGCCCAGAAACAGGACAAAAGACAGGACCAACCCCTGGAGGCCGGCAGGACTCAAACCCTCGTGATAGATGGAAGCAGGACTCAAACCCTAGTAAGAGGGCCCGAAGCAGGACTCAAACCCTGTGATAGAGGCCAGAAACAGGACTCAAACCCTTTATAGGGACAAAAGCAGGACTCAAACCCTCGTGATAGAGGGCCCAGAAGACAGGACTCAAACCCTCGTGATAGGGAGCGGACCAAACCTCGTGATGCAGGAAGCAGGACTCAAACCCTGTGATAGAGGGCCGAAGCAGGACTCAAACCTGTGATGAGGGCCAGAACAGGACTCAAACCCTCGTGATAGAGGGCCTGGAAGCAGGACTCAAACCCTAGTGATAGAGGGCCCAGAAGCAGGACTCAAACCCTCGTGAAAGAGGGCCTGGAAGCAGGACTCAAACCCTCGTGATGGAGGGCCCAGAAGCAGGACTCAAACCCTCGTGATAGAGGGCCTGGAAGCAGGACTCAAACCCTCGTGATAGAGGGCCTGGAAGCAGGACTCAAACCCTCGTGATAGAGGGCCTGGAAGCAGGACTCAAACCCTCGTGATAGAGGGCCCAGAAGCAGGACTCAAACCCTCGTGATAGAGGGCCCAGAAGCAGGACTCAAACCCTCGTGATAGAGGGCCCAGAAACAGGACTCAAACCCTCGTGATAGAGGGCCCAGAAGCAGGACTCAAACCCTCGTGATAGAGGACCCAGAAGCAGGACTTAAACCCTCGTGATAGAGGGCCTGGAAGCAGGATTCAAACCCTTGTGATAGAGAAGCCCAGAAACAGAACTCAAACCCTCTTGATAGAGGGCCCAGAAGCAGGATTCAAACCCTTGTGATAGAGAGCCCAGAAACAGAATTTAAACCCTCTTGATAGAGGACCCAGAAGCAGGACTCAAACCCTCATGATAGAGGGCCCAGAAGCAGGACTCAAACCCTCGTGATAGAGGGCCCAGAAGCAGGACTCAACCCCTCATGATAGAGGACCAAGAAACAGGACTCAAACCCTCGTGATAGAGGACCCAGAAACAGGACTCAAACCCTCATGATAGAGGACCCAGACACAGGACTCAAACCCTCTTGATGGAGGGCCCAGAAACTGAACTCAAACCCTCTTGATAAAGGGCCCAGACACAGGACTCAAACCCTCGTGATAGAGGGCCCAGAAACAGAACTCAAACCCTCTCGATAGAGGGCCCAGACACAGGACTCAAACCCTCATGATAGAGGACCCAGAAACAGGACTCAAACCCTTCGTAATAGAGGACCCAGAAACAGGACTCAAACCCTCGTGATAGAGGACCCAGAAGCAGGACTTAAACCCTCGTGATAGAGGGCCCAGAAACAGGACTCAAATCCTCGTGATAGAGGGCCCAGAAACAGGACTCAAACCCTCGTGATGGAGGGCCCAGAAGCAGGACTCAAACCCTCGTGATAGTGGGCCCAGAAGCAGGACTCAAACCCTCGTGATAGAGGACCCAGAAGCAGGACTTAAACCCTCGTGATAGAGGGCCCAGAAGCAGGACTCAAATCCTCGTGATAGAGGGCCCAGAAGCTGGACTCAAACCCTCATGATAGAGGACCCAGAAACAGGACTCAAACCCTCATGATAGAGGACCCAGAAACAGGACTCAAACCCTCGTGATAGGGGGCCCAGACACAGGACTCAAACCTTCTTGATAGAGGACCCAGAAACAGGACTCAAACCCTCATGATAGAGGGCCCAGAAGCAGGACTCAAACCCTCATCATAGAGGGCCCAGAAACAGGACTCAAACCCTCGTGATAGAGGACCCAGAAACAGGACTCAAACCCTCGTGATAGAGGGCCCAGACACAGGACTCAAACCCTCTTGATGGAGGGCCCAGAAACAGAACTCAAACCCTCTTGATAGAGGGCCCAGACACAGGACTCAAACCCTCGTGATAGAGGGCCCAGAAACATAACTCAAACCCTCTTGATAGAGGGCCCAGAAGCAGGACTCAAACCCTCGTGATAGAGGACCCAGAAACAGGACTCAAACCCTCGTAATAGAGGACCCAGAAACAGGACTCAAACCCTCGTGATAGAGGACCCAGAAGCAGGACTTAAACCCTCGTGATAGAGGGCCCAGAAACAGGACTCAAACCCTCGTGATAGAGGGCCCAGAAGCAGGACTCAAACCCTCGTGATAGAGGGCCCAGAAGCAGGACTCAAACCCTCGTGATAGAGGGCCCAGAAGCAGGACTCAAACCCTCGTGATAGAGGGCCCAGAAGCAGGACTCAAACCCTCGTGATAGAGGACCCACAAGCAGGACTTAAACCCTCGTGATAGAGGGCCCAGAAGCAGGACTCAAATCCTCGTGATAGAGGGCCCAGAAACAGGACTCAAACCCTCGTGATAGAGGCCCAGAAACAGGACTCAAACCCTCGTGATAGAGGACCAGAAGAGGACTCCAAACCCTCATGATAGAGGCCCAGAAAACAGGACTCAAACCCCTAGGGTCAGAGAGACCAGGACAGGTCAAATAAAGGAAAACAAGAGGCCAGAAAAGGACTCAAACCCTCGTGATAGAGGACCCAGAAACGGACTAACCTAGAGCCCAGGACAGTAAACCCTTGTGATAGAGGACCCAGAAACAGGACTCAATCCCTCGTAATAGAGGGCCCAGAAACAGGACTCAAACCCTCATGAAAGAGGACCCAGAAACAGGACTCAAACCCTCGTGATAGAGAACCCAGAAACAGGACTCAAACCCTAATGATAGAGGACTCAGAAGCAGGACTTAAACCCTCGTGATAGAGGAACGGACTCAACCCAGACCAGAGGACTCAAACCCTCGTGATAGAGGGCCCAGAAACAGAACTCAAACCCTCTTGATAGAGGACCCAGACACAGGACTCAAACCCTCGTGATAGAGGGCCCAGAAACAGGACTCAAATCCTCGTGATAGAGGGCCCAGAAGCAGGACTCAAACCCCTTGTGATAGAGGGCCCAGAAACAGGACTCAAACCCTCGTGATATAGGGCCCAGAAGCAGGACTCAAACCCTCGTGATAGAGAGCCCAGAAGCAGGACTCAAACCCTTTTGATAGAGGGCCCAGAAACAGAACCTTAACCCTCGTGATAGGGGTCCCAGAAACAGGACTCAAACCCTCGTGGTAGAGGTTAACAAGGTATCTTAACTGTATCTTGATATAATTTGACATCTAGTTAATTGATAAAATGCACATTATTTTGGGATAAATATACTTAAATGTTTGTCTTCGATATATTTGGTTCTTGTCACTCTGGGGTGTTCTAACACCACCGCACAACGACTTTTCATTCACCTCTTTCCTCGCCTTGACATAGTCACATGACACATACATCTTTGGAAATGTTGACCAGCTGACAGATAAACACATGTGTAAGTTTCTGATAAGAGTATAACCTAATTAAGTAGGACAGTCACTAAATCAACCAAGCTGTGCTATGTGAAAATAATGATCGCTTGTAAATGAGGAGACATATTTAATTATGTGTACTGTTAAAATACAGTTAATTTCCAAATTACATGATGCAATCACTATCTTAACTAACATACAGTCAGTTTCAAACATTTATCTTTATATTTTTCTTTTATTTCTTATTTTCCATTAAAATGTGCGATATCAATAATTTTTAAAAAAAACATAATTTTCGCTCAACATTTTTTGTAACTTTGTTTTTAGGAATCTAAAGTTTGTTATAACTTTTCTGTCATAATTTTACTTAACACAAACAAAGGTCACAATTTAAGTTTACACTTATATACAATATCTTCGATTATGGTTCTTCAAAAAATTGTTTCAATTAAACAGTGTGAGATCAATGAATTTTGAATTTGTGTTTTATTATTGCCCTTTTTTTTATCCATGTTTGTGTTCCAAAATATTTTAGTAATTCAAAATATAACTCTGAAACATGTTTAACTTTTCCTCCATTTTTTTATTTACACAAGCAATATGCAGCACTTAACAACAGGAAAACTATTTATAGTTTGTAATTTTAAAATAGAATAGTTTTGATTTAGGAGCACAACATGAGTAACTTTTTCCTCACTTGACCCTTTTCATGATTTCGCTGTTTTCGATTATTTTCCCCATCTTGTATTCATCATTAAAAATTAGTCATGTAAATGACCTTTCCTTGTCGGTTTGACTTACACGCTTGATGTTTAATGTTTTACAAGCAAATCTAGCACAAAGGTACTTATCGTTGATATCGCTTAATACATTCATATGCAACCATAACAAAAATTAAAGGGATAGTCTCCAGATAGGGATTGGGATAGGACTGTGACTTGCCAGCATTTCTGCGGATACTGTGCAGCAACATTTCTATCATTATAGCACAGGGACACTTATGAGCCATTGACTGAACCCAGCTTGACCATTATACTGACATAGATGAGTCAGGTGTAATGCTGTCCCCTTAGCCCCGAGCATCAGGGAGGGATGCCACTATTACCAACTTTAAATCTTTGGTTTGATCTGGTTTGAACCTGCAACCTGCCAATTTGCAAGCGGACGCTCTAAAACTTGAGCTATTGTGGAGGTTTAGATAGGGGTTGGGATTGCCGGCATTTTTGCCAATACTGTGCAGCGACATTTCTATCAATATAGCACAGCAGCCACTTGAGCTATTGCGGCAGGTACTATCCAGATAGTGTTTATGGTTATTTGTTGTCAAACATTCTGATGAGAATAACAACAAAGGCAAAGTTGGGATGAGGAAAATGGAGGAGGAAAAGGAGAATTGGAGAAAATTTGTCAGAAAAAAATCTTGGGGCAAGATATCAGAGAGAAAAAAAAAATGAGCAGAAAAACACAGTCATCAAAGAATCCAGCACTCTTAACAAGTAACATTGCATGTCGATTAACCACAAGATAGTAGATCATAAAACATGCAATGGGCTTCAAGTCTTAACCTTCTGGGCTAAAATTGATTAATTCAGTGGCAAAATAGCATAGATCCAGATCTGCCAGCTCTGGATGGAGTCTGCCTGATCAGAATCTGCAACGTTCGCTGCATGTTCAATGACAGAAGTACTTATCCATGCCATGTAATGATGCAAGGAAACAATAAGGATTTTCGTCAAGCTTGTATTAAGTAGCAGGGTCAAGAGCCATGTTAATATATATACATGTATCTATGTAGAAACTTGCATTTTGTGGAGCATTATTGCATGGAGAACTGCTGTCTTACAACATTCTGCACTATTTTCTTAGAGATTTTAGCTTTATGTGTCTATAATGCTGATATTACTAATGCCCATAAAGCCAGAGGAATGAGAATTGGTTATTAACAAATGAAGCCAGATATTTGTTGATGTTGCATGACTGAAATGGGAAATTTACCAAAACTTGAATTATATGGAGCACTTAGAGATGTTTTTGCAAACACTGCAGTTTGTCTAGACAGAAGGTGAAAAACCTTCAAACAAAAACAACTAAACATATCAACACAAACCAACAGCAATGTAATGGTCGTTTGCTATGATGCCATCTACTGTTAAGAAGAAGGTGAACAAATCTAGGAGATGAAAAAAATCTTCCACCCTTTGTTTTTTTATAAACTTAGAGTCAAAATCAAGTTGCAGCAGCACCAGATCTGGTAGCGCAATCAGTAGAGCATTGGCTCCAGGTACGGAAGGCCCCAGGTTTGATACCAAGCCACATCATACTAAAGTCGCTGAAAATGGTAGAGGTATAACTCCCTTGCTTACGCTCAAGCAAATATAAGGGTTTTACGACTGGTTGGACCGGTGTCAGAATAATGTGATAGGGTGTGGTATCATGCCTGGTGTTCACGGCATGCTATACACAGTGAAGGAAGCACTATATCTGCCTTAAGTGGACGCCATCTCCAGATAAGTGAAATACTGTTGGTGGGACAATAAACCCAATAAACTAACAAGTTGCAGCTCTTAGTTAAGCCTGCAAACTGTCCATTATTTAGTACAAAAACACACAAGATAATCTTGGGACATTTACCACAGTAACTAACCCAAACTTTTTCTTCACATGTCGTTTACAGAATGGGGTAATTTGAAACAGCTAAATGTGCGGTCCCACTTACTAGCTGGCTGGTATATTTTTTAACAAGTTTCAATTTCTCAAATATATTTTGTTACATTAAGATAAATATTGTAATACTGGACTTCACATAGATACAGAACCAAAAGATAAAAATTGACAGAGCATAATGAAGAGTGGCCATTGTTAGAGGGAAGGCTAGCCTGGTACAGACTGGACATATCATGAGCTTGATTGACGATGGTGATGATGGTGGTGATGATGATGATGGTGGAGATGATGATGATAATGTTGTTGATGATGATGATGGAGGTGATAATAATGATGACAAAAATAATTATGGGAATGATGATGATTAATTTATAAAGAAAAAACAATGATTATGATAATAATGATGACGATGATGATAAGGAGGATGATGATGACAATGACACTAATGACGATGATGTTTTATAAGTTAATAGATTCTATCTCACCTGTCGTCGCAGTCTGTGAAGCGCATGTTCAAGCTGTGTCGGCTGAGAAAGGTGCGTTTGTCTAGAGGCACCTCAATGTTTGAGGGGTGTGGGATTGGCTCTCCTATAGCAATCAGGTGAGGCAGTGCCCTGGTTCTACAGGGCTTCTCCATCAACTCCTCCCCATCATCAGCTTCCATCATTTCCAACTCCCGCGAGTCTTCATCATCAACGCACATGTTCACAGCTGCAGGGGCCACAGTGTCATCATCAGCAATAAACTTGCCTGACAGCTGGATCACCTGAAAAATATGTTGAGAATAAAATAAAGGCAGCTGGATCAACTGGGAAATATGTTGAGAATAAAATATAGACAGTTTTATCAACTGGAAAATATGTTGAGAATAAAATATAGACAGCTTGATCAACTGGAAAATATGTTGAGAATAAAATATAGACAGCTGGATCAACTGGAAAATATGTTTGAGAATAAAATATAGACAACTGGATCAACTGGAAAATATGTTAAAAATAAAAAATATAGACAGCTTGATCAACTGGAAAATATGTTGAGAATAAAATATAGACAGCTGGATCAACTGGAAAATGTTGAGAATAAATTATAGACAGCTTGATCAACTGGAAAATTTGTTGAGAATAAAATATAGACAGCTGGATCAACTGGAAAATATGTTGAGAATAAAATATAGACAGCTTGATCAACAGGAAAATATGTTGAGCATAAAAAATAGACAGCTTAATCACCTGGGAAATATATTGAGAATAAAATATAGACAGCTGAATCAACTGGAAAATATGTTGAGAATAAAATATAGACAGCTGGATCAACTGGAAAATATGCTGAGAATAAAATATGGACAACTGGATCAACTGGAAAATATGTTGAGAATAAAATATAGACAGCTGGATCACCTGAACAATATGTTGAGAATAAAATATAGACAGCTGTATCAACTGGAAAATATGTTCAGAATAAAATATAGACAGCTGGATTACCTGAAAAATGTTAAGAATAAAATACAAACAGCTGGATCACCTGGGAAATATGTCGGAAATAAAATAGACTGGTTGCTTTAGGTACTGGTCAGGTGGTACTTACAGTTGCATATAAATGCTAGGTATGGAAGAATACAACACACTGTCATCACAGATCAATATATATGCAAACTATGAATGAGAATACATTATTTCTTTTTTAAACGAGTTTTTTACAAACCTACCAAGTATACTGATCATTAGTAGGAATGGTCATATAAATAAGGTACAAATATTGTATATTTTTCTTGCAATCACTAATACAGTAAGTATTGCAAAAGGATGTTACATTATTGTAAAGCATATTGATACAAACAAATTAAATTCTTATTTCTAGTCCACTATACTTCCTTTAAATGAAGTTACTGTCAAAAATATAACAAGTAACTAAACGTACAAGTCAAACAGAAGCAAGGGTACCAGTGAATGGTTAAATAGCAGAATAACAAATACAGACTGACATTTATAGAACATGGTATATGAAAAGGTTAGCAGCGTAAAACAATGATTTTATAACTAGGATATAAAGATATTTCCAGATTGTTAATGTCATCTCCATATTATTTGCCAAGATTATTATGAACAACAAAGTCAACACCTTCAAACTTTTTGAGATACAATAATGGTCACTATACACTTAGCGATATCCAGCTATTATAAGTTAAGGAAGACACCTGACAAATGCCTGGGTAGAATCAGAGGCGCACTGCAAGTCAGATTAAAGAGATAACATGCATGAATTTTTTTTTGCTTCAATCAGAAATCAAACTTAAGCAAATAGGGACCATGTGATTAGAAAAAATTCAATTTGTATTTTGGCTATCAATAGTTGAATAAACTGTTCAAACTAAAAATTTTAGCTAAGAGATAACATGAGACCCATGTATATCTTAAAGTCACAGAAGTAGGTTTTTTAGAAATGGCTCTAAAGTGCTAAGTCATAGGCAATGCAGACAAATAGGATTGGGAATGGGATGTGATACTGTGCAGCAACAATTTTATCATTATAGCACATGGGCACTTAGAAGGTGCCCAGGGACGGAACCCAGCCGGTCCATTATACTGACACCAATGAGTCAGGCGTAATGCTGTCCCCTTAGCCCCGAGCCTTCGGAGTGAAGCCACTACTACTTAATTTAAAGTCCAAGGTTTGAACCTGCAACCTCCCAATCCCCAAGCTGATGCTCTACCACTGGAGATTTAGCGGCCGATGCAGATAACCGATGTGGTATGATGCCAGGTGTTTAAGGCATGCTATACATAGTGAAGGCAGCACTATATCTGCTTCAAGTGGGCACCGTCTCCAGATAACGAAAATACAGCTGGTGGGAGTGGGACAATAAACCTAATTAACAAACTATAACAGATAAAGCAGCATTATTTCTATTTCAAGAGAACACTTTACCAGTCTTCGAAAAAAGGTAGTGGACAAGGTTCAGAGTCTACCACTATGTCTGCCAGTCCAGTAAATGCATTTAAATAAATAAATCAGATTTTGCCAGCTTGGTCCAGCTAGGTGGATCTAATGTACACTGTAGTTAAACTTTATTGATGACTGACTTACTTTACTGAAAGGTTGCTAGCTGGCCATTTAACCCAACTAGCTAACAACAGAACATTATTTCTACAACCAATGTAATTAATCACTGGCAATTGATAATTAATTCTTAATCAACTATGGCAAGACATGAGCATAAAATAGCCAGACATGTAAGAAACATACACATTAATCTTTACCTGCTGTGCATGACCTGATCAAGCCTAGGCAGAAAAAGTGGATCCAGATCAGTCAGCTCCCTTTGGGAGCTTTAAGAAAACTGTCCGATCAGCATCCACAATGCATGCCGTCAAATTTCCAACAAAAGTTACAGCATAAAAACCATTGAATCATTGAATAACATTTTGAATGAGTAGCTAGCTATACTAATGACCAGAAAGGTTATTAATAACTGCAGCAAGTTAAGGCCTAATGTCATACTGCATTGTTCAGAAGAGCTATAAATAGAACACAAATGAGCAGACGGAAAACAAAAATTGAAAGATTGTAAGGTAAACGACAATCTTACGATGATGACTCATTGCCAATTGTTTGATCCCGTTTTTGGACACGAGATAATCGAGTTCAAAATGATGGACCCTATCAAGCGCTTGGTTTCGAGGAATAAACCAGAGTACAATTTAGGGAAGTGAATTTTTTTGTTTACTCAAAGCAATATGTCCCTTATATCTTTCACAAAACCCTTTATCATGTCTAATTTAATCAGCATATAAAAGATAATCCAGTAAGTGATGGAAGTAAAGGGCTTGGAGAATAAAAGAGAAAAAAGAAAGACTTTTAACACATTTTTAGACATTAAGTGTTAAATAGTCTTCGCCAATAATTGCCAAAGGCAAGGCTGCCCGGGGGGGAAAAGCCTTGACTCCAAGACTGACAGCTCCCCATCTGTCTCCCTCTTAAACATTAAAGTAATGGTTTGAGAACAAATGGTAATCATAAACAAATAAGTGACATTTCAGGGTTCGTCGTTAACTTTTTTGAGAGCTGGACCAGTGGTCCAGTAACTTAGAAAACTTACTAGACCTGACCTAAACTGGACTAGACCAAAATGTAAAACGCATAATACACATACAAGTCATATTTAAATCAAATTGTTATATGAGTTCAAGCATTGTGTTGCAATAACATACCAATATAACTAAGTATTAGACATTTATGACTAGAAAATTAGTATGAAACTCAACATTCTATTAATGCAACTTAGGTATGATTATACTTAATTTTCCAGTCTAATATAGGTATCATACATTGGTACTTATAAGACTAGAAAGTTAAGTATGACCATACCTATATGACTAGAAGTCACATACACAACTGAACAGGCTAGACTCACATGATTGATTGTCAACCTGCTTTATTTCCCCAGTACAGGATGCAGTATAGGTATAGGTGAGCTGTTGTTAAGATCATATTTTGTGTTGGTGAGATATATGGGATCCAGATTCAGAATGCCCCTTTATATTATCGATTCTAATATAGTCCATACCGACAACAAATCCTCCACTTTCTTCATACTATCGACATGTCACAAAGCATAAGATTGCTCTTTTCTTCAAAATCTAGCCAACTAAACTCATATGTTCATTTCGTTTCGTATTGTCGTCCGTCTTTTTTTTTTTTTTTTTTTTTTTTTGCGGACGAAAAACCGAACTTAAATACATTGCTCAACATTTTTGTGTCATCTACGCATATTTCGTTATAAACAAATCCGCATTATAGTCTGTTGTCGTAATACTTGAGATCCAAACATTACACATAGTATTCGTGCTTTTGTATCGCTCGCATTTTCATTTAAAAAGTATAAATAATAATAGGACAGTCCCATAAACATTAGAAAATAAGAAGTTAGATGAAGAAATTAGCATTGGTATCCGCTTAACAATTAGTATTACCACATTAGATATTTGACAAATGCAAGGGGGGAAAAGCCTCGTTCTGAAAACACCAGCCAATGAGTGAACGCAAGGTTGTTACAAAATATACTGCTAAATATAGCCCACGGGTCTCCCAAGAAACTGTATCGGCAAGCGTCAATAGCGACGGAGTTTAACCATTATAAAATATTTTTTGATATTTGATTCATTCATAGGCAGATTTTCGGGGAACTTTGTCTGATTTAGAACACGGCCAGTCGGTCCAGCTGGGACTTAGCTAGACCAGACCACCGATCAACTAGTGAATGTCGGTTCTAAATGTCAAACCCTGCATCTATATCTACTTTGCTCATACAAATAAGTCACATTTATACGCACATTGCACATACAAATAAACCTTACTCGTATGCACTTTGCTCATACAAATAAGTCACATATATATGCACTTTGCTCATACAAATAAGTCACATTTATACGCACTTTGCACATACAAATAAACCTTACTCATATGCACTTTGCTCATACAAATAAGTCACATATATATGCACTTTGCTCATACAAATAAGTCACATATATATGCACTTTGCACATACAAATAAACCTTACTCATATGCACTTTGCTCATACAAATAAGTCACATATATATGCACTTTGCTCATAAGACTTATATTCAAATAAGACTCTAAATTCTATGTGGACATTATTTTTTAATGATGTCACTAGTTTTGTCATAAAAAATCAAAGAAAACGTCAGCACTTGGACATTTTTTATTCAAATTATTCAAATTTAAAGGGTTTTTCTTTTCATTGCTTACATCTAAGAAACCCCTCAGGAAGTTTGAGGTTAGAACTCGGTTTAAGCACCCCACTCGGAATTTTTGCCAACTAACCTTTCTATGGCGGTAACTGTTGGGTTTTATCATCACAGATTTGTTCTTACTTATACATTTGGCTTGCATGTGAAACCTTTGTCCTGTGCTTTTTCAGGGTTTGTTATGTGCTGCAATGCTCATAGAACATTGACATATATTCTCATTTATATGCACTATACTCATACAAATAAGTTGCATTTATATGCACTTTGCTTCTACAAGTAAGCCTTACTCATGTGCATTTTGCTCATACAAAAAAGTCAAACTTATGTGCACTACAAATACAGCATACAAATATGTTGCATTTATATGCATTTTACTTATATAAATACATTGAATTTTTCATGTACTTTGGAATTTGTTATTTGAATCTTATATAATGCTACAAGTATGTGTACTAATGTGCACCTTTTGAGAAAAAAAAATGTGACAGTCTGACAAAATATTATCAATGTGCAATTTAGACTTCTTTATTCCATTTCACAATACATTGAGTGTGCACTTTTGAACCTACATGTATGAGTAGGGCATTTGGAACATGTATGTAAATACTACCAGTATGCACTTTTAATGTAATGTGTATATACAACATAAACTCAATGTGCAAAGTAAATGAGTACATAATTGTGCACACTTCCTTCCTTACACTCCTTCAATGCAACTGTGTACCGCAAAAGTGCAGCAAATAGTCCAATGAGGTGGCAGAATATCTTGGGGGTAAACACAACCTTATTACAAGCCTTACTCGTTTACATTTTCATCAGAAATGAAAACTAGTATAGAATGCACGTTAGACTTAGTCTAGAATGCCCTTTAGACTAAGTATTGAATGCCCTTTAGACTGAGTATAGAATGCCCATTAGACTAAGTATGGAATGCCCATTAGACTATGTCTAGAATGTGCCTTAGACTAAGTCTAGAATGCCCTTTAGACTGAGTATAGAATGCCCATTAGATTAAGTATGGAATGCCCATTAGACTAAGTACAGAATGCCCATTAGATTATGTCTAGAATGTGCCTTAGACTAAGTCTAGAATGCCCTTTAGACTGAGTATTGAATGCCTAATAAACTTAGTCTGGAATGCTCACTAGACTAAGTAAAGAATGCCCATTAGACTAAGTCTGGAATGCCCATTAGACTAAGTAAAGAATGCCCATTGGACTAAGTCTGGAATGCCCATTAGACTAAGTCTGGAATGCTCACTAGACTAAGTAAAGAATGCCCATTAGACTAAGTCTGGAATGCCCATAAGACTAAGTCAAGAATGCCCATTGGACTAAGTCTGGAATGCCCATTAGACTAAGTCAAGAATGCCCATTAGACTAAATCTAGACTGTCTGTACAATTTTATCATTATAAAAGTGATTCTCCATATGCTGATCATCAGAAAAGCAAAATTAATGCAGCATTAACCTACTTTAAACTGAACCTTAGCTTTACAATCGCATGATCTGTTGAAAGATTGTGTGTGAGTAGCCTTCCTTTAAAGCTTGGGGGTTAAATTTAATAACGTCAAACCTCAGTATGCACTGTTATTAAACACAAACAAATGGCCTGACAGCCTGGAAGCAAAATGCACATTTCACAATCTCAATACACATTGTCTCTCACAACTGAAAAACAACCTTCTGAATGACATTGATACATGATCTGGAGAAAGTTTACAAAAGAATTGGTTAAAATTAAAAAAGTTTTATAATGTGCAAATTATTTTTTTTATAAAATTTGGATGGTAAATAAAAGTAAGTAAAACATGAGTTTATTTGTAAAAATGTCACAGGGAAGTAAAACAGGTAATGAGAATATTTATTAAAAAAAGTCACATTAAAAACTTGATCTTATTGACAAATCTCTCAAAGTTAAGCCTTCATGACTGCTTGCGACCATCTTTGTGGTGTTCTGGTTAAAAGGTTCCAGGTTCAAGCACTGGTTTTGACTGCTCAGTAAACAAGAATTCTGAATGCCATCTCCCTTAAATGTTCAGGTGATGAGAGTTGAGCAGACATGCAGTCATGAATGGATTCCTACTTTGACTAAAAATCCAATTATTACACTAAACAGAAAAAAAAACCTACCCAAACTTTAAATCTTGTTGATAAGGATCATACTGTTGTAGCATTAAATTTTGCTTTCAATATGCCTAATGTCTGTCATCGATCGTGTTTGACCAACTGCAAAAGCATGGAATAAACGTTTAGCTTGAGCTTTCGTCTATTTGTAGGTAGATTTTCAACTACTATTGACTGACAAAAGTTTTCAAATATACTTCTTAAGAGAATCACAGGCACATCGAAGGTCAGCTAGAAGTCCTCCCCAATTGAAAGTTTGTACACAAATACAGTGAAAGCTTAAGGAATCAAGTGAGTTACAAGTCAGTGACTCGCCTTACTTAGACATGTTCGTCCCCTAAATCATCTGAAAGTGAAGCACACCTCTTCATACATATGGCATGTTCGCCATCTTACATCATTTAAAAGTGATACACATCTCTTTATCTCCAAGTAACAATGCACTACAAGGGAAGCACTTGTTCTCTGCAAATGTTTATCTTTGTTAAAAACAGTCACGAGGTGCAGTTTCACTTGACATTGACCCTTAATTGTTATCAACAACTGGACATTACATTTCAAGGCTTTTTTTTCACTGCCAGGGGAAGGAGCAGATGCCCTGTTATTTTGGAGAAAATAGCGTGATCTCTTCCTTAAAGGGGAATCTGATGTAAAGTTACTTTTTAGGGACAACTGCATGATTTTAAAGTAATTGGAGAGGGGAAGGCGCCTGTAAACAGCTCCTTCTAAAGAAGGAAAAAAAGCCCTGTAGTGAAAATTGTTTTCATGAGCGGATATGATGCCAAACCTGTTACTAGCTTCATTTGTTACAAATACTGATCGACCCTTTTTGCCCACGTCAGATCAATTAAGCAGGGTAAACAGAAATCTTAGGTTCTCAGCATGGTAAGAGCTTAGGGTAGCCTAGCTACCTTCCCACTGGACTCCTGCACGTCCACCATCCAGTAGATTGTAGCTCTTACACCCAGAGAAAGTGCACACTTTGTGCTACATGCTTCCCATATTTGACTGTTGGAAGACATAAGCATATTGCTCAGATGTAGTGGGCTGAATTCCCCAGGACAACATTACTGGTCAACCTGTTGGCTTCTATGTAGTTATACACACTCTTGAACTCTTTTTTTTCAAAGTTCATTTTGACTTTTCCTTTGGTGCCTCCATGATTGGAAAGTATAATACACTCAGCTCCAAGCACAAAAATCCCTAGGCCTAAAACCTGGTTTTAATATAAAATTTTGTGAAAAAAGGTATTGGAATAGTTCCTTTGCTGAATTTTATGCACTTTTGCAGATAACTAAAAGCTTGTCGTTTAAATATTTGCACAAAGATGCAAACTGCTGTAATGTTAACTCTACACTAAATAAAATATGCATTTGTCATACTTGGACAGAGAAAATACTTCTGGCCAATGCCTAAACAAATGTTTTCTAGAACAGATTGGTAAAATTTAATCTATTACACAAACATGACCAATGAGATGCTTAGAAAGGACATTATGCTAAAGGTTAAAATTTATTCACTTGTAAAACTAGATTATTTATATAATTTAAAGAATGCATTGTAAATCTATGGGTTATTTTGCTATTTTTGTAAAAATGGCTCATATTGGTACCTAAATTGTATCAAATTGTTTGTGGCAAAATTAAAATTATTTAAATTATGCACTAAATACATTGCATGATACATAGAAAACAATTTAAAAGATCTAGAAATAGACCTTAATGTTCAAAAATTATTGAACAAAACTTGAGTATTCAGACTATTTAGTATACCTTTCTCTAGTTTGTGTATCCAGAAACTTTCCTTTTATAGAAGACACATATCATTAGTACATAATCTATGAGAAATGAGAAATCTTTAAGTTAATGATTGTTTTTGCGTTAAATGAATTGCAACATTTGTTGCAAATCTATCATCAGTAAAGTTCCAAATATCAAATCTGTGGCTGTTCATACATTACCAAACACATGGTTTGATTTTAACCCACATTATTAATATGAAACATAGACTCTCATTCCTCAACTCTTGGTGACATTTAAAATTATTTTTTCATTGATTTTAAACTAAATGCATATTGTAAATCAATCGAAAACACTTGACTGAATTATATCAAAGGTCACACTAGATAAACCACAAAAAAAATGCAAACAGGAAAAGCACTGAAATCAAACATCTCCAACCTAAGATCTAACAGCTAAGTACTAACTTAAGCAAGACTTAGCCACGCCCATAAAAAATATGCACAGTCTGGCATTTTTACATGCTACAGAGTCAAAGCAAGGTGAAAAGCTGGGCAGAGTATTTATTCTTTCCAGTCACGTACTGTCTGCCTGTGGTTTCCTTTGCACTATTAACCATGTATTACATGTAATACAGTTCCGTCACAATATTATGAATCCCTAATTAATATTCAAGTGCATTTAGCCACTGTGACTATCATCCGATTGGGCATGACAATATGATATATTATACATATATTTAATATTTTTAGTTAAAATATAAAGGAAGAATAAGAAGAATAGCCCTTGTATTTGTAATTGCGCCAAAATTTGTTAGATTGTGATCTAAGGGATTGCGATTAAGCCTCCTATTTAACACTGATTCCAGATAACAAAATAAGAGATGTTACTACCTTGATACATGAGAAGGACAGTAAATTGCGAAGAAAACATATTAGTTTTGCATAACCATGCATTTACTAAAGTAAGTATATGAAGCCATTCCTTTAAAGCTTATGTCCTACCTTCTTCTGTCCCTAAACAAAACATGAAGTTTCCAACTTAAACTGATAAACAGAAGGATGCATTATCAAGTAATTAAACTTGATTCCATATTTTTTTGTTTGATGATCATATGTTTAAAGTACAATGTAAATATTTAAAAAAAAAAAAAAATACAAAAAGGTTGAGTATAATAAAGGGTCAATAGACCCTAGCAAAACACTGACAACACGATGTTATCACCATCATAGGCATTCTTCATAATTGATCAATTATTTTTGCGCTAAAGTGCAATGATGCTAAGATTTTTTAAAGATTCTGAATCTGCACTGACTGGATTCAGATATTCACCAAGACTCAAAGAGATGCATAATTATGGTCTATAGCTTCCTTATTTATGAAACAGCAGCAGATTATTTGCAAAGTGCTTTGTATAGTTTCAAGCTTGATCTCAGGACAGTAGTTGGAATGTAACCACTAGTCTAGTATTTATTTTGCATGCAACAAATAATATGCTAATAGACTTTACGGGGAAATTAGTTGGGCATCTGTTACCCTCTTGAGGCTGTGGGTTAATCCAAAGCAGAGATATACATATGCTTCAAAAATGGTGATTGTTTTAACTTACATCTCATTGTAGAATGTGCTTAGGCTGGCTTGTTTGATGCAAAAAATTATTTACAAAGAATAATAACAGTATGCTAACACAGTCAAAGCAGCACTATATTTGCTAAAAAATTTGCTTGTATTACATCAAACTGAACAAACGAGACAAAGTTTACAAAAATACATTAATGTCCAACTTAAAACTTTATTCATCAAGATCATTCATATCACATGCAGCTCATGACTTGCTTTCATGTTTTCATGATTTCAAACAAGCACTGCCAACAGCTTTAACATAACAATAACGATATGAGCTAAACAAGCTTCAGAATAAATGCTACAAGGCTAGCCAAATATGACCTTATCATGGTGGCATGGTGTTACATTTATGTTTATTTGTTTATTTGGTGAACATCCCATCAACAGAATTTCAGTTATTTGGAGATGGTGTCCACTTAAAGCAGATATAGTGCTGCCTTCACTGTGTATAGCATATAGCGTGAAACCTACCTGGCATGATACCACACCAAGTCACATTATCCACATTATCCCGATGTGGAACTACACTTATATTAGCTTGAGCATAAGCAAGGAGCTATACCATTTTTAACGATTTTGGTATGTCGCTGCCTGGGGCCTCCCGTACCTGGAGCCGATGCTGCTACCAATTGCACTATCAGGTCAGGTAAATGGTGTTTCAATATTTTGAAAATAAACAGCCCCACGACAAACAATCTTTCAATACTCTAAGTATAATGTTACACTTGAAGCAGATACAGTTACAGCTTTCACATGTGATAGCAGGCCATAAACACCTTACGTGATGCCACACCAAGTCACATTGTCCTGACTCTAGGTAAACCACTTGTTACAGAACTACAATAAAATTTGCTTCAGTGTAAAGCCAGCAGCTTTAATGAAAGTAGGTCGAAATCAAGGCCTGTGATGCATAGTGTAAAACTGCAGTGAGGGATTGCATGGTCACGCCATACAATTACAGGAAGAGTACTGTATCTATTTAACATTAATTCATTTGTTATCTATAAATGCAAGGTTATGCTAATGAGACAGGAACAAAGTTTTGTGACTCAACATGGCCAGACTGAGGGCTGAACATTCAACCGAGCTAAAATAATAAAAAATGATATCAATAACAGAAAATGCACACAACAAATCTAAATTTATTAATTATAGTTTATTTACTCTTAAACATTATTATAATGCGCAGTTTATACCATGTTCTGATGTTTTTCTCTATGACAAACAAACATTTCTTACATCTTTAACAAGACCACAATGACCAGGCCTTCACAAGTTGACATCATCAACATCAGTATGAAGTATGAAAACATGCCGGGCTAGCCAGAGATGGCCTTGACATTATGCCATAGTGTACACTGGCTTGACAGCTGAAGGTCATATTTAAGCATCCTTACCTTATGGTGATGGATAGCAAATACTTATCTCCCTAATACCACTAACTTGTTGTCAACCAGTGCATAACTCTGTTGATAGCCTATGCTTATTCGAGGGGATATTTCAGGCAGAAATTTTATGCTAAAGGAGTTGGTTGTATATTGCTCAGCAACAAATAGTGCAGATCTTGATCGTACAGCTCCAGTGGGCTCCAGTTATCTGTTTCACAGAAGGGAGATTTCTAAAAATGTGTAAAACACCCTTCATTTTCAAAAATTTTAAAACCTTAAAAGTGGGAGTCTCCCTTCGAAAGTAGGAGAGTGCAAATGTATGAGTCTGAAAATATACACATATTCACTTCCATAGGTATCAAGGAGTTTATAAGAAACCATTTCTAGTTGTTGTTTTAGATATTTTTTTCCACTTAACAATGTAAATAATGTGGAATAAAATAAAATAAACAAGTACTATATTATATAATTTTAAGGTCTGATTATTTTAAAGGTTTGTACATTATTACCTGCACCAGATACCACTCTGAACTGCCACGAGCAAGTGTATTATATATCTTGCGACACATACTGAGACGAGACCGCTTTGAGCTTATGTGGTAATTGTGGTGACACAAGGAAAGAACAGTACTTTCTTAACCCAAATGATATTTTCATTTGATAAAAGTCAGGGATTTAAATCATCAAACAAATTTCAAAATCATCAATCATTATCAGTAGCAAGTTTGTAAACGTGACATCCATTAATAAAAAATCATCATGACATACATGAATTGTCGTTAAAACATGATTGCAAAAATGAAGACGGCAGCAATAATCATTATGTATCATTTTAAATTGACCTGTGAGAAATATAAAATGACAATACTTATGATGGAAGGGTTCTTAAAGTAAAGCAAAAAAAGGTATAATTCTTAACCTCTCTGGGCAAAACATGGTTTGATAAATAAAACAGATAAGATATTAATTAGTGGAGAAAGACCAAAGACAAATGTGTGGAAGAACCAATGGTTAACTACATTTTTAACTAACTGAAAGACCTTCACACAGGAAAGTCTTTTACCCTAACACTAACTAAAACCAACACATTCAATGCATTAAAAGATGTATCTGAAAGGAGGGAGCGGAAAAGATATTTTAACAATTCTAGCGTATCTCTTTTTTAAGATACAATGCAGTGACATTTACGGTCATAATACTGTCTTGCTTTTATTGGTAGAGGTCAGATCAACGTCTGTATAGAACCACGGGCACACAGCAGATCAGCTGAAGACTTCTCTAAATGAAAGTTTTCAATCAAGCATACCAAACGGATGATAAGAAGAAAAGGTCTTAATAATCGGTCACCACCGCTTCTTCTATATTCCTTCAATCATCACCACTTCCTATGTAACTGCACATAGAATAATTAAAAATTCTTACTTAATAAACAAACCAAATACAAATGTTTTATAAACATTAAAGAGTTCTGAGGGGTTGGGTTGAGCAGAGAAGTTACAAGTTACTTAACTTAAGGCCTGAGGGGTCCTCTATGTCTGAAGGCGATATCTTCCTGTTATTTAAATCAAAGCTTTTCACAGAAAAAGATTAAGTTATGAGCCGCTAGACATTGGTTAATTGCAAAACCCTCATTGGTCAAACATTGCAGTTTATGGTGACTATAGCTTTTTTAAGGTTTTGAAATGTGGATCTTGTTTGACCACAGTTAAAAATGGTCCAAACATGCTTGACTATGCTGTTCCCTGCGGCTTTGACTCTGGTCTATCATGACTATGATCAGAAATGTGTTGACTCTGGTCTGACTGTGATTAAAAGATGTGTTTTCTAAACCATGTGACACTCAATCTTAAATATATTTAGTTAATAAACATTGCACTGGAGTGTCTGGTTCTAACTTTATATGCTGTTTATTCTGAAATTTATCTCCTTTTAAGATTTAATTTACAGGACCAAAAAACAGGATTAATCATGGTGTTGACTTTGAAACATGATTGACCATGGACACCAGGGTGGTCAATAAAGCATAGCATGGAACCAAGTCAAGCATGGTTTACCCCTGGTCAACTATGTTTAAAATATGGTAAAACATGTTTTTAATGTGTTCATTATAGAGGTGTGCATGGCAAATATTACAATCAGGCTCATACAAATAGTGTAGATCCTGAATCGAAACAAGCCTCCTTAGCACTGTTTGTTTATTTGTTGGATTTATTGTCCCACCAACAGTATTTCAGATTATCTGGAGACGGTGTCCAATTGAAGCAGATATAGTGCTGCCTTCACTGTGTATAGCATGCCGTGAACATCTGGCATGATACCACACCCAGTCACATTATCCTGACACCGTTCCAACCAGTCGTGGAAATACCCTAATATTTGCTTGAGCATTAGCAAGGGAGCTATACCACTAACGATTTTCATGACTTTGGTATATCTGGGCCCAGGAATGGCACTGTTTAATCACAAATGGCACAATTTTCTTATTTGCTGCTAAGTCCCTAGCAATATGCATTGTTAATATAACAGGACACTAGATGAAACCAGAATGTTCCTGAATTTGGCATAATGAAATCAAAAATACACTTCACAAGAAAAATTGAAATACTTAAAAAAAAACTCCCCTATTTATGCAATTTAATTTCCAATAAAATCCTTTCCTACTCACTCAAATACTGTATTGACCTATTTCCAACCCACCTCTACTCACTATAATCTAACATGAACATACCATGTCGGCTACAGTTTTGCAAAACATAGCTAACTCAGATTCCAAACAGCCAACCTATGTCCTCCATTATGTATAAAAATTAGCAATTGGGGTGTATAACAGTGAAGACTAAATTCAATATACAGGTATGTAAAATCCATACAAAAAAAAATGTCTATATTTATAAAAAAAAAAAAAAAGCTGA
This sequence comes from Sinonovacula constricta, assembly GCA_007844125.1. Taxonomy (NCBI): domain Eukaryota; kingdom Metazoa; phylum Mollusca; class Bivalvia; order Cardiida; family Solecurtidae; genus Sinonovacula; species Sinonovacula constricta. Next base: position 63,780,736 of record CM017557.1, read on the forward strand.
AACATTGTTGTTTTTAACAGTATACAACATGTCTATAAATCTGTTATCTATTTTTTATTGTTATTGTGTTCTCTTCAGAAAATGAACAGTGCAGGGTCCCCTAAACAACTTTTGTTCGACTCAATGAAATCAAGCCATGAGAAAAAATAGTATAAAGCTTAAAAAGTTTGTGACTTGATGAAAAATAGAGCCTGGTTGATGGGCAACCAAGCTTTCAGTGAAAGTTTCAAGTCCCGAATAGGAGAAGAATGTTCCATTCTGAAGACCATTTTGACAACAAAAAAAAATTAGTGGATAGCCCAATTTACAGCTTTCATTCCTCAGAACATTAAAAGTGACACTGCCCATAATGTACTTTGAAGCAACTTAAATAACAAAGTGAAAACATAACTTCATTTTTGTCTATATTTTGTTAACAATGTCTGCTGCAAGAAGTTAATAATATTTCAGTTTTAACTTCTGGAAAGTACTAAAGTAATGCATTGTCTGCTGAAATATATAGGCCATAAATTATAATGCATAATTTTTTTGGAGGATAACGTTACTGCCAAATTGTTAGTTTATAATATATCTTCATATCGCTTCTAACAGAATAACAACTTGGGAAGGTTGTATCACCCTCATGAAAATGCATCTGGGTTAGTGCACTTTATCATCCCATCAGCCACTTTTCCCTTTGCAGCCAAAACAATTGATAAAACACAAACACAAAAAAAGAACAGATAAGCGGTAACTATGGGTGATTTAACAAATGTACAGGCAGGTAGTGATGAGGAAGAATAAAAAATGATGATTAGAAAAAAGGGAAGGATGTCAAATGTTGATTGTGAGGAGGAAGCCAAGGATTATAAAGGTGATTAAGAGGATAAGTATAATGAGAACGATAATTATGATGTGGTCATTAAGATATTTATGGATAAAGATGAAGATAAAGGGATGGAATAGGATTAGCCGGCATTTTTGCCGATACTGCGTAGCGACATTTCTATCATTATAGCACAGGGGCACTTATGAGGTGCCCAGGGACTGGACCCGGTCGGTCCATTATACTAACACCGACGAGTCAGGCATAATGCTGTCCCCTTAGCCCTGAGTGTTAGGAGGGAAGCCACTACTACCAATTTAAAGTCTTTGGTTTGACCCAGCCGGGGTTCGAACCCACGACCTCCCGATTTACAAGCCGACGCTCTACCACCTGAGCTATTGCGGCCAGTGAGGATAAAGGTGATTTTGAAGAGGATAAAATTGGTTTGAAAGAGGAGGATAAATATTTTTTGGAGAGGATTTTGAAGAGGAGAAAAATGGATGATAATGATAATTTTGAAGAAGAGAACAAAGATGATTTAAGACAGGATAAAAATGAGAAGGAGGAGAAGAATGATGAGGACAACAATGCAAGTGATGATATAAAGATAATGATAGTGATCTAATAAAAACATAAAAGAACAACGAAAAACATGTTGTATATTATACTGACTTCCTTATAAACCTCTTCATAAATAATCTTTGCTGATTGACAATATTCTCAAACCCCTTTTTTAAATACTAAATTTAGAATGCCTCTTTTCCACTAAGGCTTCAAATCTTTAAATACTTCCCATTGACTTTTTATTTCATGAATGGTCTAGATATTCAAAAGTAACTTGTCACCACAAATCAATCTAATTGCAAGTTTGCACTACTGATTTATCTTAGCTGTATGCATACACCTAAATATATCAGTAAGAAAACATCTTTACCCTACATCTGTAAAAACAAATCTGCTTTAATAATTTTAAACACAGGAGTTTCTATACATTTCTGAAGATTTGGCAGCAAATAGCGCAGAACCTGGTCAGACAAATTCCCAGCGGGAAGACTATTCTGGTTCTACACTATTTGCCAAGGTGTGATCCAGCAGTGCTTAGAATGTTAAGAGCTCTCACAGGTTATCATGGCAAGACTTAATCTTGTACCTGTCACTTATACCCTATCCTGTCAGAAGTAAATCTTAGGCTTATCAGTAATTGATGTTGTGGTTTCAAGATGTAACCTTCAAAATCAGAAAATTTGGATCTTCAGGAAGCAGTATTTTTCAACAGTATCTTATGTTGCATTCTTATTAATGATGACAGAGTGAATTCTCATTCAAGATAGCATAGCAAATTCTCATTTAGGATAGCACAGCAAATTCACATTTAAGACAACAGCAAAAAAACTAATTCATGACAACACAGAAAATTCAACTTTGAGACAAGATATCAATGTCCCTTTTAGGAACAACAAAATAGTAAATTAGTAAATTCTAAATCAGTGTTCTGATGTTTTGTTGCAATATTTTAAACAGAAGAACTTTTTTAGATGATAAGACTTTGTCGGTCCTTTTTGCTGACTGACAGTTTCAAGGCAGTAACTGTTTGGGTTTGCTCTTTTTGTTCAATGACTCATCACAGATTTGTTCTTACTATTCCATCTGCCTTGCATGTGGTTGCCTTTCTCCTGTGCCTTTTCAAACTTTAGAATATGCTGCAATACTCTTAGGACTTTGTCATATTTCCTTATACAAATAAACGACCATTTCTATGGTCGGCAATGACCAGATGCTGAAATTTAGCTGCTGAATCTCTACGATATTCCTAAATTTATACCTGATAAAGAAAAAACCTATCCGACTAAAAATATTGGTAAAATCTCCTTACCTATATATGACAATTATGGCAGTGATAAGGAGTCAATGAAATAATACAAAATAAACAATCTGAATGACATATAACAAAGGTCAGAATAGTCAGAAATAGTAAACCTTTATTTAATTTCTTAAGACTCGTAATATTAAATGAAGCTCTGCAGAATAACTGTTTCTATTTTACTAGAGCAGTTTTAATAAAAAGAAAAATCACACATAGAAATGACAAATATGATACAAAATGACAGAAATTATTGGTAATATAGGATAACCTGCATTAGTATGTTGACCAACTAGTAAACTTGCTCTGTCATATTCTAAATTTTTTTTTTTTTTAAATAAGATCTGTTCTTGCTTTGCCACATGTTTATCAATGTTTGTTCATTTGCTGCTTTCAGTTTCCAATTTCTATGTTTATAAGTACATGTATTTAAATCAAGATGACAAGAAACATGACTAGACAGAACCCACCTTGTAAGTGGCTGATTTGAGATTCACGCTCCTGCCCTTACTGGTAAGAGTACACTTCAGCCGAACCAGGACAGTCCTGCGGCCCCCGTCGTCATCCTCCTCGCTACGGCTCTGACCCGACAACAGGTCCTGGATCTCGTCATGGTCACAGGGGTGCGAGAACTCGTAGATGCTCTGGCCCATTAGGTCAATCTGAAATAAAAGATTCGAAGAATTGAAATATTAGAAAAGGTACATTTACCCCATTAAATTCTACATTTGTTAATAACCCAAACCAATTCACAGTCCTCTTCTTACAGCGACACGCAAAAGAGCCCATCCAAAGTGCTAAAATCTTAGCAGTAACGAATGCAGATGCTGATCAGAAAGCTCCAAGGCTGAGTTAGCTGATCTAGTTCTACACTATCTGCTCAAGCCTGAACATCTTGTGGTAAGTATTTTGGGCTTTACCGCACACCGACACTTAACAGGTTATACGGTGCTTAGTAGGCCAATTGTTTACACAAGAAAGATACATTAAACAATGTCCAAGTTCGGAAGTTTGAGACGGGTGCAACCGGGACTGGTAGACCAAAGGCATCAAAGGCAACCCTAAATACTGGTGAGAAAATGATAAATGGTTAATTTTGATGAAGATGATGAATATGATGATGAATATGAAGTTGTTGATAATGACAATGATGATAATTAAGTTGTTAATGATAATGATGATGAGGTTGGTGATTATGATGATGATTTTGATGATAATAAATGTTGCTGCTGATGATGATTAATAGTTTGAAGATGATGATGATGATTGATGATAATGAACTTGCTGCTGATGAAAATGAGGTTGGTGATGATAATGACAATAATGATAATGATGTTGATGATGATGAGGTTGTTGATGATGATGATGATGATGGTGATGATAATGAAATTGCTGATGGTGATGAAGATGAGGTTGAAGATGATGATGATGATGATAATGAAGTTGCTGCTGATGATAATGAGGTTGGTGATGATGATGATAATGAAGTTGCTGCTGCTGATGATGATAAGGTTGGTGATGATGGTGATGATGACAATGATATTAATGATGATGATGACAATGATGATGACAATCATGATTATGATGATGATCAGTGCATGGCAGGTCAGCTCTAGAAAAGTTCTTGAAGTTCAAGAACCTTTTTAACATTAGTTCTTAAACCCAGAAAAGTTCTTGAACCCAGATTCTTGAAAATGTGTAGTTCTAGAATGTAGACAAGTACTAGAACTTTGGTTCTTGAACCAATCTTCTTCAAGAACCAAAGTTCTAGAATTAGTTCAAGAAAACTAGTTCTAGAATGGCCATTTAGTGTTCATGAACTTCTAGAAAATAGTTCTAGAACAGTTCTAGAAACTTTCAAAGGGGCACTAAACCAAGGGTAAACCCATTCTGAATCATAACATCTCCACAGATTTTCAACACTGTTGCGTGGGACTCATTTGTCTGTTTTGTTAATCTATAATATAAGCTAATCTATTTGAAATGTAAATCACATTCAACAGGCATTGGCATAAATATATGAGATTGTCAATGGTCATGCACAAAGATTCAATAAACATTAAACAACATTTTAACAAATTATAACATATGTTAGCCAATGTTGTAAATGGCTTTAGAGGGCAAGTGCAAAGTCATTAAGAAATAGTGGGACAATGTTAATATAAAAGCTTTTGCTGCGATGTCATAAACATAAATTAATATCCAGTTACATTTACCTTTGAAATACAGCAAGCTCAATGTTTCTATTTATATTACTTTTTTTTAACCAACATATACCTATTATTAAAACTGTCATACAGGTATGGCCTTGAATTCTCATACATAAATATTAGATACAGGCTAATGTAAGAAGAGGGGAAATAAATGAGAAACTCGGGTAAGGAGAACTGACAGTTTAACCCTGTAGGAGTAATATGAAGTGTCACACCCCAACAATTCTTAGCTTGCTAAGCAAAAACTGATCGACATTAACCAGATGTCTGCCGAAGATTTGCACAAGTTACTGCTCAGTCCCTGACAATTATATGTTTGTAAGCTATGCATGCAGTTCTTACCAAGTCACTCAAAAATGTTAGTTAGTAATAGCAGTATGACTTGCTACTAACAAGTGCAGTCAACCAGCTTATTCCTTATAATGAACCTGAACCATTTCAGCATGTGTATCAACAGTTTTCCATACAGCAAGCACAACTTATAGCTAACTTCTAGCATGCTTAACATCGTAATCGGCTAAGAGCAAGGTGACCTTAGACAAAATACGGTAGATCCAGATAACCAAGTTCTTGCTAGGAGCTGTCTGATCAGAATCTATACAAGAGGGCCATGATGGCCCTTAATCGCTCACCTGATGACACAGGCTTTATGTAGGCTCAAATCTGGCATTAAGTAATTAAGAGTTATTTACTTTAGAAACCTTTGGTGAAGATTGGACCATTAGTGTGGCCACTGGGTTGATAACATTTTCTAGAATTTTAACAAGTAACCTACTGAATCCACATGACTCACTTCAAAACATATGTAAGATTTCATACTGGCAAACATGATGGTCAAGTTTGGTGAAGACTGGGCCATCAATGTAGCCTCGTAAGTGTTTTCACAAGCTTTTTCTAAGGTTTGACCTAGTGACCTACTTTTTGACCCCACGTGACCCAGTTACGAACTCATCCAAGATTTCATGCAGACAAACATTCTGACCAAGTTCGGTGAAGATTGGGCTATAAATGTGGCCTCTAGTGTGTTAACAAGCTTTTTCTCAGATTTGACTTAGTGACCTACTTTTTGACCCCACGTGACCCAGTTACGAACTCATCCAAGATTTCATGCAGACAAACATTCTGACCAAGTTCGGTGAAGATTGGGCTATAAATGTGGCCTCTAGTGTGTTCACAAGCTTTTTCTAAGATTTGACCTAGTGACCTACTTTTTGACCCCACGTGACCCAGTTACGAACTCCTCCAAGATTTCATGCAGACAAACATTCTGACCAAGTTTGGTGAAGATTGGGCTATAAATGTGGCCTCTAGTGTGTTCACAAGCTTTTTCTAAGATTTGACCTAGTGACCTACTTTTTGACCCCACGTGACCCAGTTACGAACTCATCCAAGATTTCATGCAGACAAACATTCTGACCAAGTTTGGTGAAGATTGGGCTATAAATGTGGCCTCTAGTGTGTTCACAAGCTTTTTCTAAGATTTGACCTAGTGACCTACTTTTTGACCCCACGTGACCCAGTTACGAACTCCTCCAAGATTTCATGCAGACAAACATTCTGACCAAGTTTGGTGAAGATTGGGCTATAAATGTGGCCTCTAGTGTGTTCACAAGCTTTTTCTAAGATTTGACCTAGTGACCTACTTTTTGACCCCACGTGACCCAGTTACGAACTCATCCAAGATTTCATGCAGACAAACATTCTGACCAAGTTTGGTGAAGATTGGGCTATAAATGTGGCCTCTAGTGTGTTCACAAGCTTTTTCTAAGATTTGACCTAGTGACCTACTTTTTGACCCCACGTGACCCAGTTACGAACTCCTCCAAGATTTCATGCAGACAAACATTCTGACCAAGTTTGGTGAAGATTGGGCTATAAATGTGGCCTCTAGTGTGTTCACAAGCTTTTTCTAAGATTTGACCTAGTGACCTACTTTTTGACCCCACGTGACCCAGTTACGAACTCATCTAAGATTTCATGCAGACAAACATTCTGACCAAGTTTGGTGAAGATTGGGCTATAAATGTGGCCTCTAGTGTGTTCACAAGCTTTTTCTAAGATTTGACCTAGTGACCTACTTTTTGACCCCACGTGACCCAGTTACGAACTCATCCAAGATTTCATGCAGACAAACATTCTGACCAAGTTTGGTGAAGATTGGGCTATAAATGTGGTCTCTAGTGTGTTCACAAGTTTTTCCTAAAATTTGACCTCGTGACCTACTTTTTGACCCCAGGTGACCCAATAATGAACTCATCCAAGATTTCAAGCAGACAAACATTCTGACCAAGTTTGATGAAGATTGGATAAAAATTGTGGCCTGTAGTGTGTTCACAAGGTAAATGTTGACGACGAACGACGAACGACGAACGACGGACGCCGGACGACGGACGAAGCGGTATCACAAAAGCTCCCCTTGAGCACGTTGTGCTCAGGTGAGCTAAAAACTATAACTGGTCACAATGATAATTTCTTTGATTAAGTCTTTGAAAATATGGTTTGGTCTTGTATCTATGAAGTAAATGACTTGGAATAATCTTAAATCAAAGATGTGTTGAATGCATACCCTAAGTTTCATTAACAATTTAACTTGTTAATAACAGTGGTGCATGTATCCACATGGTTAGGAGCACAACTACTCAGCCCCTCACCACGTGGGTTCAAGACCGAGTCTGTCAACTTTCACATGCGGAGCTGACCTGTGGAGCACTAATGAATCTACCCAGTCATTTATTTATGCTATCAAAAACAATTTGACATGGCAAATATGACTATAATTATGATGACACAATCTTAAGAATGTAACAACTTGGAAAAGTTTTTCACTTTCTTGTTTACTTATTGCAGTAGGATTACTAGGACTGCATTCACATAACCCAATATTCAATAAAGTGCTTTAGATTAGTGCATGGTCACGCATTGTGTGCATCCCAACTATAGGCTTCAAATCTTACATAAAATCCAACAACTGTACCAACCTCAGTTCAGAGAAATCGTTTCCATTAATGTGTCATTACAGAGAGTCATTAAGCTGTTCTCAATTTCACTAGAAAAACTTATCAAAAGTCATAAAGCTGTTCTCAATTTCACTAGAAAAACTTATCAAACATCGTATCTATGTAAATATAGGCAGAAAACTAAATAACAAAAAGGAAACTGCCTTAATATGATCATAACTAGCAGATGGAATTTTCGCAGTTGAGGGATGGCTTGTGGGATGGGATGGGATTTGCTGGCATTTTTGCCGATACTGTGCAGCGACATTTCTATCATTATAGCTTAGGGGCACTTATGAGGTGCCCAGGGACTGAACCCGGCCAGTAAATTATAATGACACCGACGAGTCAGGCGTAATGCTGTCCCCTTAGCCTCGAGCGTTAGGAGGGAGGCCACTACTACCAACTTTGAAGTCTTTGGTTTGACCAGACCACCCGATTCGTAAGCCGATGCTCTACCACCTGAGCTTAATTGGCCAGTTATGGCTTGTGGGGAAAATAAAATTTTAATACTATGACTATGAGGACTATGAAGGTCGTAAAGCTGATCACCTGAGGTGCTGGAGAGCAAACAGTGTAATAAACAATTTTAGTAGAGAGTCATACAAAAAATATTTCTGTGAAATTATTTATAAATCAAAGAAGTATTAGGGAGATCATTATAAAGTAAAAGTTGGTGACAGTCATACAGAAGACACAGATTACCTATAGCTCACTAAGAATGTGCAAATGAATATCATGGTAACTAAATTAATTTCCATGGTAACCGTAAGTTTAAACAGTTCAAATAAACAGTCTAATAATGTTCAGAGAGCAATTTATTAGCATCTTCAATTTTCAAGAAACACTTATTAGCGACTCCGGATGAAGGAGCGAGATGAATCTACAGATTAGTGTTGTTTTATTGTGCTAATTATTACCATGGAAACAATTACCATTAACAAGAAACTTGCGAGCAAACCTGTAAAAATTTCCTAGCCTGACCTAGCTTATAAAACAACATTTCAAACAGATAAATTATAGGAATCACAAGGAGAGCAAATGTTTGATTATTTGAATTTTTTTTTTAAACTATACACAAGACTCCTTTAATTCCCTTTTGCCATCCTTCAAATGGCAGAGGCATGAAAAAAAAAATGGAGGGAGGAGAAATAGATTTATCAAGACAAATTATCCACCTAATCTATAACTCTGCTGAACAAATACACGTGTTAACATCCGTGGCTAGAAAAAACGTAAGAGAAAAATGCTTATGTACTTTTAAATTTAAATAACACAGCAATTTATAGTTTTCTCTTATTTCTGTCACTTTACTTACATGTACTTCGGGCGATAACATAAGAGTTACTTCTTAATGAATAAGAGACTTGGTGACTCTATTGACAATGTAAGTACAGTGAGATGCCTTTTGAATGTGTTGCAAAACATTTTATTTTTGTTTTTGAAATGCATCGCAGCAACTAATTATTAGCATTATAGTGAAGACCTTCCTACATTAAGTCCTTAGCCCCAAATGGGACTAGAACAAGGCTCTAGCTCTTGTAATTGTCTACAAGAAGATTTTATAAGTTTTTCTTTATTGCCTTTTAGGGAAAATGGTCGCGCCTATGACAGCCATGTTTTTTGATGGATCAATATCACTTGAACAATCTTGATACAGGGCCACCCAAAGAACATAAATACCAAATATGAAGACTCTAGTTCTTGTAGTTTATGACAATAAGTTTCTCTCTATAGGCTTGTATGAAAAATGGCCATGTACATGGCAGTCATGTTTTTTGACAGATGAAAATTATTTTTGTGCCTACTTAAGCTTTTGATAAAGTTTGGTTGAATTTGGTCTAGCAATTCCAGAGATGTTATTTGAAAATACTGACGGACTCGTAACACCGGACAGTGGGCAATCACTATAGCTCACCCTGAGCATAAGCTCGGGTGAGCTAAAAACAAAAATTACTTCTTTTATTGATGTTTTAGAACAAAAAAACTTGCTTTTTTAATCTTTGAACAAAAGTAAATAAAATTAACAATAGTAAAAAATTACAATTTATTGAAACTCTTAATTGAAACTTATAATGCTATGACTTAGGTAGTATAATAATGCTATGTAGGTAGTACATTACATTATCTTACTGCTTTATAAATTGAGAACATAAAACTTAATTAACATATAAATATAACACAATAAACTTAATGCATGTATAAATGTTATGCAAGAGGAACAAGAAACTTAATAAATGTGCTACTAAGTAAATGAATAAATGTAGAACAAACATTAAACTTTATGAACATAAAATACAGAAAGACTGTTAGTAGACTCTTAAACAAACAAACAAACAAACAATTAATAAACTATCAAATAGCTGGTATGCAATAAAGGCCTTAGATATTATTGGTTTAAGTCTAAGTTAGAAGCTAGAAACTCTTTAACCAAACATAATGCAATCTAATATCTTTTTTTTATGTTCCCCCATGCATGTGCTACCCTCATGGTACTGTAAACAAAGCATGCATTTTGTAATCTGCTTGGTTTTCTATAAAAAAACAAATAAAATGAAAATTATGAAGATAAAAGATTATGAAATCTTTTTTTTTAATTGTTATGTTTTTTGTTACATCGCACCAACAGAATTATGATCATATTGCCAATGTTCAGCTAATTATTGGTGGAGTAAGACCCAAGACTTATATCTGGTTAGAACCACTGGCACTACACAAGCTAGCTAAAAACCTCCACATATAAATTTCTCACACAGACTGATTTAGTTATTAAAATTCATAAAACGCATGTAACTTTCCGACTGAACGTTGTTGGTGCATGGTTACATGTTATTCAATATTGTAAAGAACAGCCAATTAGCTTGAAATACAAATGTAAGAAAGGACCCTACATAATGGGCTTAGGTCAGAGTCAACTTACACCCAGAAGAAACTCACTCCAGCCTTGTTACTTTTTTACATATCTTAACGCATGCATGAGTTACAGCAATAGTGCAGTAAACAAACTATGTCATGCAAACACTGCAGAGTTTACAATCTAGGCTCATTTGACGCAATTGTTACGAATCATTGCGAAATGGCTTAAACAGAAACAGATAACCTATTGCATCACTGGAGTACACGTAACTTGTTTACAGAAATCAGCTTATAACCTATTAAGCTTATAACCTGTTATGCATTATTTGATTAAGACCTTGAAAAAGTCTCAATCCAGAACATTCAGCTTCCTTCCTCTTTGCTACAGTTTACTTGAATTCATTGTAGAACCACTGGCACACTGCAATCTGCAGGTCAGCTGGAAGATCATTTAATATAAAATTTCTTACCCAGGTTTGGACAGCAAATGAGGCATGCATGTGAACTTTTTTCTGAGGCCAAAGTGGGAGATTTTCATGTAACTTGCAAGGTGGGAGATCTGTTTTTTTTCCATATAAACAAAAAAGGAATATATCTGTTTTCAAAGATGGGAGATTTCTGAAAATGTATAAAACACTCCTCATTTTTAAATAATTTTGAACCCTAAAAGTGCAGCTAGGAGTCTCCTTCCAAAAGTGGGAGAGTTCACATGTATGATGAGGTTTTAACCAAGGTTTTCTGACTGAGAAAAGGATGATATTGTTTTTATGTGTTAAAGACTGTGGTATGAATGGCTGATGTACAAATTTATAAATGAGCACTTTTCTTGCATTATTATTTAATAACTGGTATCAAACTTTCAATTATTTGGGAACAACCTACATGAAAACATAATAGTAACATAATAATAATCTTATTTTTAGCAATTCTACAACAAATTATGTAGAACCTGATCTGGACCTGTTCTATTTGCCTGACCAATATGTTTAGGAGGCTTAAAGAATGAACCTCAGCAAGAAATAATAAAGTACAAGAATACTTAGTTGCAAATGTATAATATAGAGTATAAGTGTAGTCTTCACAGTGACATCATGCTCGACTTCATACAGAGACTTAAAATTGTCCCACAAAGCCTAATAGACATATAACCAATCATATGAATTGCTTGGGACATAAAATTATGTGGCTTAAGCGTTTGTTGTTGGCATTATCATTTTATTTCATAGTTTTCATATTGTTACAGTTGTACAGACAAACTTTGATTCCATGAAAATAAGAATAGTTCATTTTAAACTACATGTATCATGAAATGTAACAAATTAAAAATGTGTACAAGTAAGTAATAATGAAATGCAATTGTAAACGTTCATCAAGGCTAGAAAAAGTGGGTCTCTTACAATTGTGAATACTCCAGTTAAAACAAAAACAAAAAATGGTGTTTAAAAAAAAAAAAAAAAAAAGTTTTTTGTAGGACCTGCATCATTTATCTTGTTCTGGCCAAAGGTGATTTTGTTTAATGGGTTATTCACCCCACCAACAGTATTTCAGTCATCTGGAGGCTGTGTCCACTTGAAGCAGATGTAGTGCTGCCTTCACTGTGTATAGCATGCCGTGAACACCTGGCATACCACACCCAGTCACATTATCTTGACACCGGGCCAACCAGTCGTGGAACTATCCTTATATTTGCTTGAGTGTTATTAAGGAAGCTATACCGCTACTATTTTTAATGACTTTAGCATGTCGGGGACCGGGATTAAACCTGGGGCCTGCCGTACCTGAAGCCAACACTCTACTGAAGTGATCATTTTTACACACACAAAAAAACACATTGAAGTACAGACATATCATGAAGATTGTGCTTCTTATCATTTCAGCTTTATGTAAAAAATAAAAATAAAGTAACATAAATTAAACTATATTACAGATATATATGGTTAGTTGACGAAGCTTAAAAAGAAAAAATATAAAAAATATTCTTGTTACTGCATCTGCTTTTAAAGCAAGTCATCATTTCTGTTTGTTAGCCTTATAAAACATGATCTCACTACACTTTGTGATTGAACAGGCCATTACAGAGTTTTTAAATGTGAGAAAAATATTGGAAATGGTGTCAAAATAGGCACGTTTTCTTGTTGCGTGAGGCATGAGTTTAATCAATAATGAAGAGAAATCTAGAACATCATCTGTTTAAAATGACAAAGTGCCTTCTTCCAGGCAATATAATGAATATCAACTTTTACAGATACGTCTGGATATAGTTTTTTAACGGAAACAAATTTATCAATATGTTGTACACCGTGAAAAAAAAGAAATTATTTTTAAAAATGGTTGAACAATGTTTTTTTAGTAAATGCTCTTTTTTAGTCACTTACAAAAAGCATCAGAAGACATGTGAAAAAGACCTGAGTTATTGTTCATCCTATAATACTATGTTTGATAATAACTAGAAAAAATTACTTAGAGATCTTATTAACATGTACAGTCATAGAAATTAGGATTGAAATTTACAAGCTAGTAGTTTTAATTTAGAAGTTAGTCTAAAAATTTAAGATAAATACAGAAAAAAAAACCCATTTAAGTATCATTCAACATTTACTTTATCAAATTTTATTCTCCAGAAAACATGAAAATCATATTTTCAAGTTCTTCCACCTCATTATCACACTCCTCCTCCTCCTCCTCCTCAAGGTTCAGATTCTCTCATAAATTGCAACCAAGGCCTGTTATTTGTCCAGGAAAGAAGGAAATTTTTGTCACAATAAGCATCCTCATATTTACGTTTGGTGGCCTTTTGCCTGCAAACTTCAGGGTTTTTTCCCGTGTTTTGCACCAGAAACATTTTCATTTTCATTTTCTCTGCCATTTTTTTCTGTGGCCCAGCTGATTTTAATTTGATATAGAACCTTATGTAACATGCAGGAACCAGAATACCCAATGGTTCCTGCACAGTAATCATATTTTCAGTTTAGTGTGCATAACACGTTCATGATACAAGCTACAGCTTGCCGAATGAAACAAGCGGCTCAAAGGTTTGTTTACAAGTGAAAGTAAAATGATTTTTCAATTATCTTGATCTTACAAGCCTATCGGGCTTGTAAATTGGAAATTTTTACTAGCCCGTAAGAAAAATCTACTGTTTTTTTTGCTAATGTGCTGGCGCTAACTTCAACCACTGCATCAAAATACAAATTATAACTAGTCAGAACGGTTGATACTTACAGTGTCTTAGAACACCAATACATGATAAGGGACTTCCAAATTGGCAAATTCAAATGTTTGATATGGACATTTCAAATTAACAGAAAAAAATGAACATCTTTATTTGTAGTTATAGACTGATTTTTTTTTTTTTAAAAAAAGCCAATTTGGTATAAATTTTCAATCTGTGGAGTTTCCTGGAACACCTAGTTTTAAGGAGTTACTAACAAATTTCAAATGTTCCGTCAGAATACCAGGCTCAAGACTAAGGATGAGTGCCAACCCCTGCTAGACATACTTAACCTAGACTCCACTACACGTCATAGTGCAGCTGACCACTCCCAGTGGGAACTAACTGATCTAGATCTACACGGTTTTCTAGAGCAGGTCGGTTTGCACGTAACCGGTATGTGATAATTTCAGTACACCTCTAATCAGTTCTCCAATTTATAATAATTTCCATAATTAACTTTTTTCATATTAAAATTTTTAAGGAATGATCCAGATTTGTTAACTTCTGTTTGAAAATACTGAATATGGGAAAAACATAGCTACAAACAAATACAAAGATGTGCAGAAAAAATTAAGCATGTGTAATGAAAGGGAATTTATTTGATAAATTTCTAGCAATTTTCATTTTGTAATACATGTATATTGCTGCCTGACAAGCAACCATTTAGATACTGTTCTGCTAATTAAGCTGACCATATTGCCCTATAAAACTATTACTTAGGCAAATGATATCAGTAATATCTAGCAATAATTGCGGTGACCACATTGAAGTGTGTCTCAATGATTTGTGGTTGAATAACTGTTAAATAACAGTCGCTAAATATGTTCCTTATATAAATGTTTGTTATGTTCTGTTGCTGCTGACACAATAACCATCAGACTGGCTTTATCAATCCAGCTTACTATTGGTGGCGGGAAGACCCCAGACATGTCTGGGTAAAACCACTAGGAAACTGCAGGTCAGCTGGACATACAAGAAAAATATTGAGAAATGATATATCCAGTATATACTTGAACTTCTCATACCTTTATTCATTCTCCTAAGTAATACTTAGTTATACAGGTTTAAGGAAAAGCAGACAGACTGCTCCTTTTTTGCATTTCTTATGAGTATTTGCAAAGGGGCAATAACTCCTGCAATTTTTCGTTATTGGGGAAAAAAAATATTAAAAGGTTAGTATTGGCTTTAATTAACAGCTTGGTCACCAGAAAACTCCTATTTTTAATGGGAAAGTAACCAAGCAACTTGATCTCTGGATTTTACCATAGAAGTATCATGCTGAAATTTCCTGTACATGTATGCTTTAAACAAATATTACTGGTTAAGAAAGGTGCCCATTGCCGAGCAATTAGAGTTGCCAACTTGCAACTCCTTAGCCTCGCACCGCGTGGGTTGGAGTCCTAGTCGAGGTAAGAACATTGATTTGGGGTGGTTTTCCAGCTAAACTGAAGTGTGCTAGTGGTTATACCCAGACATAAGTCCGGGGTCTTCCTCAATCAATAATTAGCTGGATGTCACCAATATGACCATAACTGTGTTGGTGTGAAGTAACAAAATAATACAAACAAATAACAGGTTAAAGATCAAGAACTCGATTTTTAACTCTTAATACTTAATTGTCGCCCAAAGTTTTAGATTTATTGGTTTAGTAGTAAATGCTTCAGCTTCTATAAACAGTTTGTCAGGAATAAACCTTCATTATATTGCCGCAATGTGAGCAGACAGAAAAGACGGCTAACTACAGAAAAGATTGCTAACTACAGAAAAGTTAGCTAGCCACAGAAAAGATAGAAAAGATCGCTTACTACAGAAAAGATTGCTAACTACAAAAAAGTTAGCTAGCTACAAACAAAAAAAAATCGCTAACTGCAGAAAAGATCGCTAACTGCTTTAAGATGGCTAACTGCAGAAAAGATCACTGACTGCAAAAAAGATTGCTAACTACAGAAAAGTTAGCTAGCTACAGAAAAGATCACTAACTGCAGAAAAGTTAGCTAGCTTCAGAAAAGATCGCTAACTGCAGAAAAGTTAGCTGGCTACAGAAAAAATCGCTAACTGCAGAAAAGTTAGCTGGCTACAGAAAAAATCGCTAACTACAGAAAAGTTAGCTAGCTACTGAAAAGATCGCTAACTGCAGAAAAGTTAGCAAGCTACAGAAAAGATCGCTAACTGCAGAAAAAATAGCTGACTGCAAAATTGATCACTTACTACAGAAAATTTGCTAGCTACAGGAAATCTTGCTAACTGTGGAAAAGATTGCTTACTAAACAAAGATAACTAACTGTGGAAAAGATTGCTAACTAAAAAAAAGATAACTAACTGTGGAAAAGAATGGTAACTGCAACAAAGCAAGAAAACATGATTATTTGAAACAATAAGCTACAACAACAAAATTAAATGTTTACCTTGACTAACTGTTAATCACATCTACGTCAATAATTTATTAGCGACATTAGCGCTAGCCTTTTATTGGTGAACAAATGTACAAAACAAGTAGGATTGACTTTAGGGTCAAAAATGAGACGAAGGTAGATACATGTTCTCAACATTTACTCAAAATAAAGTTACTAAGAATTAGTTGTAGATATTTGTTTCTTCTTAGCCCCATTTTTGTTTCAGTAAAATAACTAAGATCTTTTGAAAACAATATTTATAATTTTATGTACTTTTCTTGATGAGTGCCTTTAGACAAAAGATAAATTTCATATATTTTAAAATAATAATTTATCAGGAAACATAAATTATTAAATGATTATGTTTAAACTATAACAGATAAAAAAAGATATATTCTTAAATAAATAAGTTGAAGCTTTCAGCTGATTATGCATTGATGCATGTAGTTTTTATTTTTAAATTGAAGTACTTAATTTAACAACACCATCAGTACTGTGAGGGGCAATATAGTTCTAGATAAGTTTGTTAAGAGAAATGTTTTAAAAGTCTCATAAACAGTCCTAAGACAAAAAAGTAACTAAGAGGCTTAGGACTTTCTGATGCCTTGCCTTTAAGTAGGTCTCCATTTTGCAGTCAAGCCATTTATAGCCTGTTCATTTTTTGCTCACTGTAAGTTGTATAACTGTGATAGGAGATTTTTATTTCCATTGTTTGGCTTTGAGAAATCCTAAAAATGAATGTAAGGTCGTTAAATGATGCCAGTTGGTATTCTTTTCGCCTGACACTTCCGAAGTGGTGAATGTTGATCTTTCTGTATTTATGTGATGTCTTATGTAAGTGTTATACTTACAATACCAGCGTCATAAATTCCTATTCAATAATTCCCAGGGACAACACAATAAAAACAATGATATCAATAAGTACTATTCTAACTATTACTGGCAAAATGGTGGAATGACTGCTATTAAATCCTTACCTGTTGGATTCCAAGGTATCTGGAGATGGTCTCAGAGACATAAATGAAGTCGCCGTCCTTGGAGAGAACGACCAGGAAACCTCCGAGTGCTTTTGGGTACAAAGAGTTCATCTTCTCTTCAAGGGACCCCTCCTCCACAGGCTCTGAAATATATACACACAGAAAACATGTTTATTTTGTTTTCTCTTAGCCTGCTAAACACAAATGGATCCTTCTAAGTCAAATAGTATAAAACCAGATCAGCTAACACACCTTGGGGGCTGTCTGATCTGAACATAGTTTGTTGCTAGATCAGCTAACACACCTTGGGGGCTGTCTGATCTGAACATACACAGTTTGCTACTAGATCAGTTAACACACCTTGGGGGCTGTCTGATCTAAACATACAGTTTGTTGCTAGATCAGCTAACACACCTTGGGGCTGTCTGATCTAAACATAGTTTGTTGCTAGATCAGCTAACACACCTTGGGGGCTGTCTGATCTAAACATACAGTTTGTTGCTAGATCAGCTAACACACCTTGGGGGCTGTCTGATCTAAACATAGTTTGTTGCTGGATAAGCTAACACACATTGGGGCTGTCTGATCTGAACATAAAGTTTTCTTCTAGATCAGTTAACACACCTTGGGGGCTGTCTGATCTAATCATAGTTTGTTGCTAGATCAGCTAACACATCTTAGGGGCTGTCTGATCTGAACATACACAGTTTGTTGCTAGATCATTTAACACACCTTGGGGGCTGTCTGATCAGAACATACACAGTTTGTTGCTAGATCAGCTAACACACCTTGGGGGCTGTCTGATCTAAACATAGTTTGTTTCTAGATCAGCTAACACACCTTGGGGGCTGTCTGATCTGAACATACACAGTTTGTTGCTAGATCAGCTAACACACCTTGGGGGCTGTCTGATCTAAACATACAGGTTGTTGCTAGAGCAGCTAACACACCTTGGGGGCTGTCTGATCTAAACATAGTTTGTTGCTAGATCAGCTAACACACCTTGGGGGCTGTCTGATCTAAACATAGTTTGTTTCTAGATCAGCTAACACACCTTGGGGGCTGTTGGATCTGAACATACACAGTTTGTTGCTAGATCAGCTAACACACCTTGGGGGCTGTTGGATCTGGACATACACAGTTTGCTACTAGATCAGCTAACACACCTTGGGGGCTGTCTGATCTGAACATAAAGTTTTCTTCTAGATCAGCTAACACACCTTGGGGGCTGTCTGATCTAAACATAGTTTGTTGCTAGATCAGCTAACACATCTTGGGGGCTGTCTGATCTAAACATACAGTTTGTTGCTAGATCAGCTAACACACCTTGGGGGCTGTCTGATCTGAACATACAGGTTGTTGCTAGATCAGCTAACACACCTTGGAGGCTGTCGGATGAGAACATACACAGTTTGCACATACAAATATTTGGTCACTGCGATGTATTTAAAAAGAAATATTTAAAAAAAAGAAAGAAAAAAAAGAAGAAAAAATGGAAAGCACACACTGAAAAGGCAAAAACTATATAACTTTGCCTACTGTAGAGGAAGACAAGTTAAATGATATTTATATAAACGTCACACCAACACAACTATAGTCGTCATGATAGTTGGTATGTACAATGTACTTTGGTAGAGAACGGCCTCAGACTAACATCTAATTTCACCAACAGGCTACAAAAAAAAATAAAATCACATTTAAGGTTGCTGTGACCTTGACCTTTATGCCAATAACCACAAAGCCATAAGGAATCATACACTCATAATAGTCAAACACTCTCTCTAGTATTGTGTGCATATGTGCAGTCCACTGGAAAAACAAGTGACGAAAACCCACAGAGTGGCAAATGCAATACGATGAAATGACCTGCAGTGCACCAGTGGTTCTACCCAGACATCTATAATCTAGGGTCTTGTTCCACAAATGCAAACTGGACACTACCATTACCACTACGTGACCACAATTGTATCATGTACAGTAAAACCTCTCGAAGCGGCACCTCTAAGCAGCGGCTACCTCTAAGCAGCGGCAGTAAAATTTCCCCCCCAGTAGTTTTCAGCGCATTTTAATCCTAAACAGCAACTCCTCCGCGAAGCCGTAAGCGGCCGTGTAAATCTCTTCCCTGAGGCTAGTTTAACCTCTGCGTAGCAACACCAGTGCAGCTATTGTTAGAACAGTCTGTCGCGTACACTAGAAATGTCACGCGGTCGGATGATAACTGCTTGTACCCTGTTGAGAAGGTGTTAATTGGAATCAAGTTACAGTTGCACAGGGAAACCAGCTGCATACTACAAACATGCCGTTGTAGATCTAGGGTATTGCGGGAATGTGTGAAAGAAGTGTCAACTATTGATGATGTTAACGGTAGGCTTTGTTTTTGGAAGATTATTTGTTGATCGGAAGATTAAAAGATATCACTGTATTGATTGCTTACTTAAAAAATGTTTACGTTAAGTGCTAAATGCAAACTGTCATTCTTTTAGGATGTGTGACTATAAATTCGATTTTTTAATGGTAAATCAGTCTTCGCATGACCCAATACTGGAATACTGGTCATTTTGTCTTGAAATGTTTTATAAAAAACGTTTACCTTACGTTAGTGCAGAGGGTTACTGCAAATCATCATCAATATATTATTTAAAAAATCATCTTCTGTTTTCTCTTCTAACAATACATTGCATTTTCATTACCAAAGCAAATTAACTAAAACATATATTTAGGAAAATCTAATATCAGTACAAAACTAATAAAAATAACACATTTTTTTCTCGTCTCATTGAAACCTCTGAGCAGCAACACCTCTCAGCAGCAACACATTTTCGTGCCCCCGCCAGATGTTGCTGTGGAGAGGTTTTACTGTACA
This sequence comes from Sinonovacula constricta, assembly GCA_007844125.1. NCBI lineage: Eukaryota > Metazoa > Mollusca > Bivalvia > Cardiida > Solecurtidae > Sinonovacula > Sinonovacula constricta. The sequence goes on from CM017557.1 coordinate 63,800,914, forward strand.
TCTAAAAGCAAATAACACCCTTAAGATAGTTTCGAAGGACACACACACACTAAAAGAAGCTCACACTTTTATCAAATCCCATTCATTTTCCAGCAAACATATCAGGTAATGTTGTCTTAATGGATTTCATCCATAAATAAAAATCATCTTATTTAGATATCAATCCATTGTATTAGAGAAACATGTAAAAATGATGACATTAGGAATCATAACAAATTGTAATGGCTGCACATAACATTGTTTATATTATTAACTACACTTTTAGTGGTTGAACACATTGTTTGCATAATTAACTTTTTTTTTATCCATTAATTTCTTTCCAACTCAACAATTATGGTGACACTTAAGTAATCCTAGGAAAGGTAGACAGTAAATAAGCAGCAAACACTGGTATAAATCAATTAATCAATTAAGCCAGCAGCTAATTGGCAAATCATTAACATGGCATTGTGTCTTTGGCAATTAACAAAGATATATCAAGTAATAATAACAAAATATAAATAACTACGTTAAATACCCCCATTTTAATCTATATTCCATATCTTATTGCATAAAACAAAATACAAGTTTATAGCAATACATAAATATCTATCTATCAATCCTTATACACCCATTTTAAATCAATGCAGGACCTCCTTTAAGTGCAGTGGTATCGGCTTTATATTTTAGTTAAAAATTACAAAATCATCTTATATTCTAATTTTTATTCGATAATTAAATAATTCATGTTACTTCATAACATGTTTCTATACTGTTTTAAACCCTTGCTAAAAACGCAGATTACATTTACACAGTACAGCTGGTGGTCTGAACTTTGAAATCATTTTAATAGAAGGATAATGTTAATGATGATGACGCACTGTGTGTGTTAAAGCTCCCAGTTATTCTCATTTTAAGCTAAATCCATCATTCTCACATCAAAACCATATATTCCTTGTATTTATTTGAATCTCCTCAATTTAGACCAACACTAACTACAGGGTGCACATTGTCAAGTGGTAGAGTCACAGACTTGTACCTATCTGAGTGCTTAGCTTCTTAACACATGGGTTCGATTCCCAGTTAGGTTGATGGATTAAATGTGATGTCTTTCAGCTGACCTGTGGTGCATCAGTAGGTTGACAACCGCATCAGTAGGTTGACAAACGCATCAGTAGGTTGACAAAGACATTTTTTTAAGTATTTCTCCACCAAAATAGCCAAACATCTCCATGATAATCATCAGTGTGTCACTACAATGTATTTCTTACATCAGTGTGTCACTACAATGTATTTCTTACATCAGTGTGTCACTACAATGTATTTCTTACATCAGTGTGTCACTACAATGTATTTTTTACATCAGTGTCACTACATCACTACAATGTATTTCTTACATCAGTGTGTCACTACAATGTATTTCTTACATCAGTGTGTCACTACAATGTATTTCTTACATCAGTGTGTCACTAAAATGTATTTCTTACATCAGTGTGTCACTACAATGTATTTCTTATATCAGTGTCACTACAATGTATTTCTTACATCAGTGTCACTACAATGTATTTCTTACATCAGTGTGTCACTAAAATGTATTTTTTACATCAGTGTCACTACATCACTACAATGTATTTCTTACATCAGTGTGTCACTACAATGTATTTCTTACATCAGTGTGTCACTAAAATGTATTTCTTACATCAGTGTCACTACAATCTATTTATTACATCAGTGTGTCACTAAAATGTATTTCTTACATCAGTGTGTCACTACAATGTATTTCTTACATCAGTGTCACTACAATCTATTTATTACATCAGCGTGTCACTAAAATGTATTTCTTACATCAGCGTGTCACTAAAATGTATTTCTTACATTAGTGTGTCACTTCAATGTATTTCTTACATCAGTGTGTCACTACAATCTATTTCTTACATCAGTGTGTCACTAAAATGTATTCCTTACATCAGTGTGTCACAAAAATGTATTCCTTACATCAGTGTGTCACTACAAATGTATTTCTTACATCAGTGTGTCACTAAAATGTATTCCTTACATCAGTATATCACTACAATGTATTTCTTACATCAGTGTGTCACTAAAATGTATTTCTTACATCAGTGTGTCACTAAAATGTATTTCTTACATCAGTGTGTCACTAAAATATATTTCTTACATCAGTGTCACTACAATCTATTTATTACATCAGTGTCACTACAATGTATTTCTTACATCAGTGTGTCACTACAATGTATTTCTTACATCAGTGTCACTACAATGTATTTCTTACATCAGTGTGTCACTACAATGTATTTCTTACATCAGTGTGTTACTACGATGTATTTCTTACATCAGTGTCACTACAATATATTTCTTAAATCAGTGTGTCACTAAAATGTATTTCTTACATCAGTGTGTCACTAAAATGTATTTCTTACATCAGTGTGTCACTAAAATGTATTTCTTACATCAGTGTCACTACATCACTACAATGTATTTCTTACATCAGTGTGTCACTACAATGTATTTCTTACATCAGTGTGTCACTAAAATGTATTTCTTACATCAGTGTCACTACAATCTATTTATTACATCAGTGTGTCACTAAAATGTATTTCTTACATCAGTGTGTTACTACGATGTATTTCTTACATCAGTGTCACTACAATATATTTCTTAAATCAGTGTGTCACTAAAATGTATTTCTTACATCAGTATATCACTACAATGTATTTCTTACATCAGTGTGTCACTAAAATGTATTTCTTACATCAGTGTGTCACTAAAATATATTTCTTACATCAGTGTCACTACAATCTATTTATTACATCAGTGTCACTACAATGTATTTCTTACATCAGTGTGTCACTACAATGTATTTTTTACATCAGTGTCACTACATCACTACAATGTATTTCTTACATCAGTGTGTCACTACAATGTATTTCTTACATCAGTGTGTCACTACAATGTATTTCTTACATCAGTGTCACTACAATCTATTTATTACATCAGTGTGTCACTAAAATGTATTTCTTACATCAGTGTGTTACTACGATGTATTACTTACATCAGTGTGTCACTAAAATGTATTTCTTACATCAGTGTGTTACTACGATGTATTACTTACATCAGTGTCACTACAATCTATTTATTACATCAGTGTGTCACTAAAATGTATTTCTTACATCAGTGTGTCACTAAAATGTATTTCTTACATCAGTGTGTCACTACAATGTATTTCTTACATCAGTGTGTCACTACAATGTATTTCCTACATCAGTGTGTCACTACAATGTATTTCCTACATCAGTGTGTCACTACAATGTATTTCTTACATCAGTGTGTCACTACAAAAATAAAGTCAACTTGGTAGAATTACTGAATATCTTGCTTTACCTTATTATATACACTTCCTTGATCTGAACCTCTAAGGAAAATTATCTCCACTTACTCTTCTTTCGAAAAAAAAATCACATGGAGAGGTCTGTCAGGTGACCTAAGATGCATGGGGGCACCACACATATATTTGTCTTGACTTTTGCCATGATGCTCATTTTCTCAACATTATTTAGCATGCATACAAATGATAAAACAAAAGCACTGTGCCAGTAAGTAACCTATGATGCATGGCAGTGCTACCCAAATTGGCCAAGATTTTGTCAATGATAAATATGCAGCATGCATATACATGAAAAAAACAACAAAAGCTATGCTGTGACACCGAGGACATTTATGTTTTTGCGTCACCCTAGATTCAGTTCCTGGGAAAAACAATGACTCTGATAACGTTCCCACTCATTTCTACCCTAATTTTGTGATGACAAACTACTCATTATGTGCATTACTGCATGATAAAATTATCTGCTGCCGGCCTTTATTTGTCATTAGTGCCAATGCAAGGAAGTCAGTAATTTATGAACTGGTTCGTGCACTATGTTAACATCTTGAGAACTCCAGTTTCAGAAAAGTTTAGCCAGTATGTGAAAAAATAAGGTTAAAATGATAACTCGTGCACTTTTAAATGTTTATTTCTTTTATCGTTACCATTACACTAGCATCATGCAAATTCCCATAACATTAAATAATATCAAATTTATATAAGACGAAGTTATAAAAGTAACCAATTTATATAAATATTATATTTCTCGGCTCGTTAATTCCCCATTTAACTCTGTATACCAGCATCATTCAATTTCTAACAACATTATATGTCATAGTTATTATGATCCTGTGAAAGCATTTAACTATTTTATAAAGCATGAGTAACCAGACTTAAGCAAAAAAAAAATGATTCAGATCCACCTGTTCAATAAGGATTCTGATATAGAAGAATATGCACAATTTGCTTTGAAGTCTCTCATAATATGCAGTTCATGCAATTAACTTTGCATGTAGTGATCAGCAAAAGGATTTTTGGGCTAATTTATTGATAAGTCAAGTGGGTTAAGGATCTGTCTTAAGTTATTCCTGTAGTTGGACAGGTTCAACAACTGCAACTTCAAATACTTTCCCACTTCTATTCAGACTTGGATTTTTGGTAATATGCCACAGTGACACAATTATGATCTTAATGGCATTTTTCAGCTATCATCAGTGGAGCAAGGCCTCAGACATATGCCCAGGTAGAACCTGTGCTAAAAGGTCAGCTAAAATTTCTTCCTTTTTTCAGAGTGATACTAGGAATGGGCATTGAAAAAATGAAAAACTTCCCAGTACTTAACAGAGACTCAACAGCACATGTCCTATCTTCGGTATATCTAAAATAATCTAAAATATTTCAGTTTATCATGGGCAGAAGAAATGGAGGAAATGGTCCGAGCTTACACTTTTATCATGTCAAAGATAAGTTCTTAATTTACTTAGAAGGAATTGATAACACCAAGGCAAAAGGTTAAGGTAGCCCTTCTCCCTCTGCTTGGCCTCTCACCGCGTGGGTATGAGTCCCAGACAGGGCAAAGGACTCAATATGGGCAATTCTTCTAGCTGACCTGCGGTGTGCCAGTGGTTCTACCCAGACATAGGTTCAGGGTCTTCCTCCACCAAAATAGCTGGACATATTGCTATAATGATTATAACTGGTCGACTGTGATAAATTTTGAAAACAAATGGTTCAACCAGCTCTTCGTTGGAGCTGTCTGATCAGAATGTGCACTATCTGCTGCTGAGTCTCCAGCAATATGTGTTTTGTGTGAAGGTGTCAGAAAATAATTAAGAGTTTGTCATACTTATACATAAATAACACAAGATAAGGATTTAAAAAATGGCTCAGCTTATAATCAGTCTAGGGTCTATTACGTCAAAAACAGATCCTTGATCCTTTGACAAACACCTTATCAAACATACAGGCCCTGATTACTCACCAAGTAAGGCCTATAAGTAATCTGCTTTACAACTTTGAACATATTAAAATGATTTTATATTGCTATACTTCAAGCAAAAAAAAACTGGACATTTTGCGATTACTTGCAATGCAAATTAATTTAGAACTTCTGATCAGTCATATAATCAAACTAAGACTGCACAATTTTAGAAGGATAACTTGACAACAAATAGAAGACTCTGAAATGTCACCTTGACATTGGGCCTAAGGAGACGTTGGGCGCAATATGCACTTGAAGAACAGCTGATAACTGACATGATTTCAGTATGTATCAACAATGAAATGACTAATACATTAAAATATATGCACATTTGTAAATTAAAAAGCACCGCATGGTTTCAAACAACTGATAAAGCAAGCTGTTTTATGCTTTAGAAAGGTACAGCAGAGGTCAATTTGTAAAAACCGGTGAAAGAAACTGCAAACTGGGTTGATTTTAAAAGTAAAACCTCAGACAAGAGGCTGGGTAGAACCACCACGGCACTAAAGATCAGCTGAAAAACCTTATGTCTTTACTCCAAAGGGGATTCAAACTCAAGGGGTAAGCGGTTAAGCAGTCAGAGAAGTTACAGGTAGGCAACTCTAACACTATACCACAGGTGCCCTGCATTTTTAGTATTTTATATCCCTAAGCTTGCTACATTTGTCAATAAAAATACAAAAGCCATTTGCATGCAAAGGTACCAAGATATATTGCTATAGAACCTTTAGCCAATAGTGCTGATCCTAATCAGACAGCTTGTAACAGAGCCTGAATGATCTGGATCTACAATATTTGAAATAATCTTTTGGGGGTCTAGCAGACTAAGATTTATATACTTCATACAATTTTTTTTTGATCGTGACAACCTTTGGTCAGAAAATTGGTGAAAAAGTAAACAGTTTATAGAATCTGTCCCTGGAAATTGCTCCCTCAAATTTCTAACTCGGGCCAGGACACAACTATGTCTTTAAAATACTTCAAGATTATCTTCAGTAATCTTCTTACTGGGGATATATGCAAATTTGTGCAACACAAATCATAAAACACCTTCATTGTGAGTTATTGTGCGGAAGTGAAAATGGTGATTTGACGAACTGTATTGTTTCAAAGGTCTGCCTATCTGTGAAAAAAAAATGTACAAAGCCCAAACTTCAAAATAATGTTTTTAAGGTTAGGTTTATTACATGAATAGCATTTATTACTGAAGAGTTGGGATGGGATGGGATTGGCCGGCATTTTGCCGATACTGTGCAGCAACATTTCTATCATTATAGCACAGGGGCCCATATGAGGTGCCCAGGGTCTGAACCCGGCTGGTCCATATATATACTGACACCGACCAGTCAGGTGTCATGCCATCCCCTTAGCCCGAGTGTAGGAGGGAAGCCACTACTACCAACTTTATAAAGTCTTTGGTTTGACCCAGCCGAGGTTTGAACCCACGACCTCCCAATCCGCAAACCGACGCTCTACCAAGTGAGCTATTGTGGCCGGTTTATTCATACACTTGCTATATTAGAGTTTGAATAATGTGACTGGGAAAAAAGTCTTGTAACAAGTTCAGGGCATGCTGTTACAGTGAAAATAGCCTATGGCTGCCCACTTTTTCTGTTTATATTTTTTGTCTTGACGGAGACAAGATTCTAATAAACGAGAGATAATTAAAAAAGAGTCATTGCAGTTATAAAAGTTTTAACATAAATATAGATATTTAAAAAACATCAAAATCTTCATTTTAATTAACATCATATTTTGGTTTCCTGAAAAATGGTCTTAATGCAAAGAAGGTCCATAATGTATAGTGTATCATAAGAAGTTACAATCTTTTTTAATCTTCCCATTATTCTTCCTGCTTTTGTATTATGTGAACACATCACAACTGCTATGAAATTTTTGGTAAAAGATAACAATGGCAGTAATGCATTTATCTTAACGTTTTGCTATTTTAACTTTTACATCATGTTTATGTTGATGTAAACTAACTGTCCATAAAAAAAAACAACAGATTTTTTTTATACAGCAAAAACAAAACTTTAACCTTATCATGCTGCATTTTGTTTATAACCCTGAGTAAATTATCTTCTTACATCTGCTAGAGACACAAAAGGAAAAAGTGCAGATCATGATCAGGCAGCTCTGTGTGAGCGCTCCCTGTGAGAGCGCTTGGTGAGAGAGCGCTCCATGTGAGAGCCCTCCGTGTAAGAGTGCTCCATTATGAGAACACACCATAAGAGAGCACTTTGTATGAGAGTTTCGTGTGAGAACATTCCGTGTGAGAGCGCTTCGTATGAGAGTGCTTCATGTGAGAACAATCTATAGTGTAAAAACATTCCGTGTGAAAGTGCTCCGTTTGTGAGCGCTCCGTGTGAGAACACTCTATAAGAGAGCGCTCCGTATGAGTGCTCAATGTAAGAACACTCCATGTGAGAGCGCTCCATGTGAGAGCTGGGTGATCTGGTTCTACATTATTTGTCTTCACCATATTAATTGATGATAAGCTAAGAGTTAACTCTTGGTTTGCTGACAGTTATTTATAAGACAAACAGTATAGATCCAGATCAGTCAAATCCTTCCTGGGAGGTGCCTGATCAGGATCTACACTTTTTGCTGACCTACATGTCTAAACAGCTTTTCACGTCAGTATATGCCGAAAGAAAACATATATTTTTGTTTGGTTGAACAAGTGTCCGATAAAGGGAGCAACTCAGCACGATCCTTGACATTAGGTTCGCAGTTGCAAACACCATCTGCACAAGTAGACTCGAGTATCTCCTGTTTATGATTGAGGTAACCAGTCGAGTTTTCCTATCCATGTATTGAAACTCAAGCCTTACCATGCTATAAAGGTGTTGACCAGACCAAGGCAAACAGAATAGACCCAGATCAGCCACGTCCCACTGGGAGCAGTCTGGCAAACATCCCTGATTGCTACTGAGTGTTTATCAGTACATCTTATAATCAATGCAAGGCAAAGCTGGCAGATAAGGAAGGATCTAGAATTGTTATTAAAAATGTATAATGAAAGAGTTTAATACAGCAGTTCAAGAAGTGTTGGCTGATTAGCTATAAGGACTTAATTGGTTTCAATAAAATATGGTCTAAGACTTTCAATTGTTAAGCTTTTAAGTACACAAGCATTGTAACTACAAAATTCAATGATAACCAGGATGTAAGGTCAACAACAATGGGCATGCTGAGTTTGTCAACAAAGCATTTTCTCTGTATTATTATTACCACAGCATTATTATCTTTGCTTCAGAAGGGACTTTAATCAGTTAGTATGCATTGTAATTTCATTGTAACAGTTCATGTAACAGAATTTAAGAAAAATAGGTGCCTAGAAATTTAACAGTAATTCGTCATTGTGCAGATTTTGCTCCAGAGAGCTCCCAATGGAGCTTAGCTTATCAGGATCTACACAACTTCCAATAAAAGCTTAATTATTTTTGTATGTAAAAAGAAAATTAATCAATGCTACAAAAGGAATCTATTTTAGGTAACTTATTAAAATAAAAAAAGAACATGCAGGGGAGAGCAATCTGTTCACAATTTGGACGAAGATTCTGAGGCTACAATTGAAAATGCATCTGTGATTTTCTTTGTTTTGTTCTTTTTTTCAGATACTCTAGAAATCTATTTGCGTAACATTTTTCTGTACACTTCCCCTCAAAAAATGACGTAAATGTTATTTCTTTGTCATGCTTTTTGAGCAATTTCTTTCAAACTGTCCATATATTCAGAATAATCCATGCATCAAAGAAATACAAGATTCCTCCTTTCGGCCTGTATTGTGGAACAGTTTGAGAACTGTTGTCTGCAATTGTGCAAATATTTTCTACTCTGGTTGATGGTCAATAAAATAATAGAACCATAACAGTATTTCACGATGCACTACAAGCAGTAAATGAATCTTTTCAAGAAAATATGGGTCCAAGGACAGCAAAACTTGATAGCTTAATGCATGTAGCGGATGGTCGTGCCTTAATATATCATTGTTACATTTAACATGAACTGGCTTTATGAAATTTATTAAGCTTGTTGTGTTCATATTTTTTTAGATAGAAATCATTTTTTACCAATTATAGACACTATAGAGATGTCCTGCATTTATGGGGGATGAAGACCCCACACAAATTTCCAAGAAGAATCACTGACACGCCGATGGTGAGCAGTAAAACCATCATACATTTAGTCCTTCACCACAAACAGGACTAAAATCCACATACTGAGAGGCAAAACAAGCAGTGGAGCTTCAAGTCAGTGACTCTAACACTATGCCATGAGTGCGCTCTATGGATCTTGCAGTAGCCCATACCTAAGATCAGACTGGTCGCAATAGCTCAGGTGGTAGAGCGTGGGCTTGCACATCGGGAGGTCGTGGGTTCGAACCACGGCCGGGTCAAACCAAAAACTTTTAAAGTTGGCTTCCCTCCTAACGCTCGGGGCTAAGGGGACAGCATTACGCCTGACTCGTCGGTGTCAGTATAATGGACCGGCCGGGTTCAGTCCCTGGGCACCTCATAAGTGCTTCTGTGCTATAATGATAGAAATGTCGCTGCACAGTATCGGCAAAAATGCCGGCTAATCCCAATCCTAAGATCAGAAAAAATTATGTCCCAAAATAAAAGGAAAATATCAAAACATCTGATGGGTCAAATGGTTATTATTTTTTACAAATCACATATGGTAAAATTGAGACTGGGTTGTAGTAAATTTGTTTTAAGGTCTTAGAATTTTTAAAACATAACCCAAACCCTTATGAGTTATTTGAATTTATTTTAGTACCAGATACACAATTTTGTAATTCAAATAAATTAAAAGCCTCTTAAGGGTGTGTAAACTTACCCTCTGTGAAAAATATGTAAAATACCACAAATTCAGGTTCCCCAGTTCCTTCTGATAAACACAAACCACTGAAGATCATATATCATATTAACAAACTGGTAGGATTTGAAATAATGTACTTTAACTAGGTGGAAAGTCTGGTAAACAACAATAGACCCCATCAAAAGTCTGACCCAGTTAAATGACACCTTTGCAAAAGCCACATTAAACTAATGGGTTGACATCATCACATTACAGCTCATTCAAAAAGACCCTTTTTTCTGCAGTCTTAATTATAATCTTACAATCTTGATCTTGACCCTATTAACATGAAACAAACTTCAAACTTTTCTCTTCAAATTGCATATCTGTCTTCAATATTTGATTATCATACCTCAATCCAAAGGGAAGTTATTTGTATGGACAGTGAAAATCTATTTTGGGAAACAATGACCTTGACCTATGCCAAATGACCTATCAGGAAACCGGGTTTTACAAACAAAACCTACGATGATCGACTTGGATAAAGAAGTCAATCTAAAAAAACAAACAGATTTACATTAATTTGCAAAAACAAGAAATGCATGACAATTAATTGGGTAGAGTTGCTTAAATAAAATCCCTTCATCACTTATTAGACAGATTTGGCTCCCACTTTAGACAGCCAAAAACTTTCAGGTGTAGTCTAAAAAAATCAACAAGCCACACAACCAGACAGCCACAAACCAAACACAAATGTAGAAATCAAAAGGTACACACCTTAGCTCTCTGTTAAGATATCTTTCTTCTCCATTTCTTCGTCTCCTAGAGTTTTTTTTTAAATTAACAGACTGTTCTTGTTTTCAAATCCTGGTAAAGTAAACATTCACATTCCCTTACCAAGATGATAATGTATTGGCCCAATACAGAACTTCTAATTAAGGAAATTTCTAGTGTTATTTTGCATCACATGAAACGTACAACTTTCACTGTTAAAGGTGGCATTCTATTTGTACCAAATGTTTATTGCCTCAATCAACCAAATACAGTTATTGCTACCTGAATTGATTCCATGAAATGCTGTGAACAGTAAAGCATGGGATGGGATGGGATTTGCCAGCACTGTGCTGATTCTGTGCAGCGACAATTCTATCATTATAGCACAGGGGCACTTATGAGGTGCCCAGGGACTGAACCCGGCCAGTCCATTATACTGACTGACGAGTCAGGCATGATACTGTCCCCTTAACCAGTAAAGCATGAAAATCTCAATTGTCTTTACAGACATGTATTTCCTATCTGAACCACGCTACATATAGTTAGTTATTTTCTAATCTAAAAAAACAACAATGTGACCATTTACATTTGAGGTCACGATGTATCATCATCCAAGTAAACTGCTCTGACACTGATGTCTATTTTTAGCAGAAATCCCAAATGTGCTTATTTATTGATTTTAAAAGAGTGGACATTTTGAGTTATTTTTTAATGAGTTGTACCTTCTTGAATTTGAGTTAGTGTTCAAAATTGTCTTGTAGTTAGAGTTTCTGCAGAACAAAAAACCCCAATCAGGTGTCAGATATTGTTACATGTAGGACAAAGGCAGCATGTCAAATACTACTTTTAAGCATCAAAAAAAAAAAAAATACATGGGTTGACATGGGACAAATGAACAACTTGCAAGTTTAGTATTTCTATCCATAAGAGGCATTGTTGTGATTGTAGAGTAAAAAAGAAATCAGGCAAGTTTAAAACAATTGTTATCAGAACATATGCAATATGATATATATAGTGAAGAATTAGACAAGCTAGCTCCCTCTTGGACCTTTAAAGTCAGGATCAGCACATTTAGTTGTTAAGCCTCTAGCAATAAGCTGTTATCTTGTGTCTGCAGTTATTAGTAAAATAACTTAAGATTGTGGAATGCTAACATGTACACATACCAATGGAAAATGGTTAATTACCTAAAAAAATTGTTTTTGGCTTACAACAATGCACTGAAATATCAACTAATATTGCTATAGATTTAACAGCAAAAGATGTAGATCAATTTTAGACAGCTCCAAGTGATGAGATCTGGATTGATACCATTTTCCTTAGTCTAATTAATCATAAGTCTACTGACTCTTAGCAGCACCTAAGTCTGATCAATGAATGCTCAGCAGTCAAGTTAGGCCCTGGGCTTAATCCGCAACATACCAAGGTTGTTAAAAATGGTTCCTTTGTTTACTAACAAGCAAATATAAGGGTAGTTTCTTGACTGGTTATCCCGATGTCAGGATAATGTGACTGGGTGTGGTATCATGCCAGGAGTCCAAAGCATGCTATACACAGCGAGGGCAGCACTATATCTGCTTCAAGTTGACTCTGCCTCTAGATAACTGAAATACTGTTGTTTGGACAATAAATCCAATAGACAAACAAATTAGTCTCTAACTTCTGTAAACCTGGTCTTAAGTTGTGTTCTGCAAGTTAAATCTTATAGGGTTTCTGCTTCCCCATAAGATCCAAAACTACTTATGTACATAAATGAATCACTTGAAGGTAAATAAAACTTTATCACTTGCAAAGAGCAAAGTTTACATGAGGTTATCAGCAAAGAGCCCCAAACCAAGGTCGCTATGACATTTGGCAAATTATTGCAACAGGTATTTTACTCTGTAGACAAAAACATTTGCATCCTTTATATAACTAAACTGTTGACAAAGAAAAAATCCACATGTTAACACTGGGAGTTTCTTTCTCTTTCTTTAAACAAAGTAAAGTCTTGCTCAAGACAAATGTATCTTAGATATAGGCTTTTACATCTGGGACCTTCTGATCTGAGACTACCGCTATCACCACTAGACCACTAAATCTACAGACTCATACATGTGTACTTTTTCTGTGGCCAAAGTGGGAGATTTTCACTTTCAAAGTAGGAGATTTGTTATTTTCATACAAACAAAGAAGGAAGTTATCTGTTTCCAAGTACAAACATTTCCAAAAATGTGTAAAACAAACTTCATTTTCAAATAACTTTGAACCTTAAAAGTTGGAGTCTCTCTCCAAAAGTGGGAGTCTCTCTCCAAAAGTGGGAGTCTCCCTCCACAAGTGGGAGTCTCTCTCCACAAGTGGGAGTCTCTCTCCAAAAGTGGGAGTCTCCCTCCACAAGTGGGAGTCTCTCTCCAAAAGTGGGAGTCTCTCTCCACAAGTGGGAGTCTCTCTCCAAAAGTGGGAGTCTCCCTCCACAAGTGGGAGTCTCTCTCCACAAGTGGGAGTCTCTCTCCAAAAGTGGGAGTCTCCCTCTAAAAGGGGGAGTCTCTCTCCAAAAGTGGGAGTCTCCCTCCAAAAGGGGAAGTCTCTCTCCGAAATTGGGAGTCTCCCTGCAAAAGGGGGAGTCTCTCTCCAAAAGTGGGAGTCTCCCTCCAAAAGGAGGAGTCTCTCTCCAAAAGTGGAACAGTTCACATGTATGTTTACACCAGGCATATCGTTCATGGATAGTGATGATTTAAAGAATTAGCATACTATATCTGTTAACAACATAGGCTAATTCTTAGTTTTCTTTTTACATAAACATGCAAAGGATCCTAGACATATTGCAAGAGACTCAGCAGCAAATAGCATAGATCCTGATAAGACAGCTCCCAGCAAGTGGCTGGCTGATTTGGATCTATAATATTTGCCAAAGCCAAATAAATGCATACTTCGCAGGGTAGAGTTAATTATTTACAAAAAAAGTTCTAGGTTTCAGAAGTCCAACAGTAAATACCGAACTCAACTGGATTTTTTTTTTTTAAATAAAAATGGAAACGCACACCTTATTTTAGTAATTTTCATAATGGTTTGGCATTATTTACCTGTAAAATAAAACAATGAAAAAACACTGAAATATATAATCAGGGATGTTTTAACAAAATTTGGAAGATATATAAATCACCTTTGACATTATGGATTTTTGTGAAAAAACAAAAACAACACCTAACTTAAGAGATTTTTTGTTAATATGTCCGCATTAAAAGAATATCAATATCATTCACTTGTATTGTTTGCTGTAGCAAATATGAAATTAGGTACACAAATTGAGACAGGAAAACATAACTGTGTTTGGTATCATACCAAGTGGGTGTGGAGTGCAATTTACAGTTAAAGGCAGCACTATATGTGCTTCATGTGCAGGGTTGGAAAATACCACTCATCCGCTAGTCATGACGAGTCAAACCTGCTGCAGGAGGAGCTTCAAAATTCAAACTACTTGTCTGACCCTATGAGTAAAAAAAATAATCAAATGGGCCTAAACTTAAGAATTTTTCTCCCACCAGCAGTGTCATTCATTGGATTGATTCTTCTAAAGAGTCAAGGCACCTTCAGAGCCACAAGCTTACAGGGCCTCTGGGACATAGAACTAAGAACACGGCCACTACATCAGACAGTAATACAGACTAAACTATGTTAAATTGTTAACAGTTTCTTTACTTCAGCTCCTTGCTTGTCATTTGACCTTTGTCTTGTAGACCTACTTTATTACAGAGAGTTGCTACAAAGTCTGTGTATATTTTACATTTTAAAATTGATTTTTGGTTAAAAAATTAAACTTCCAATATAGGACAAATTTTTCATGTAGGACGAGTGAAAAGTATAATTCACTTATACTACAGGACGAGTAACTTTTTCAAGAATTTTCCAACCCTGATGTGAAATCTGTTTCCAGGTAACTGAAACATTTTTGATAGGTGACCATATGCCAAACACAGGCAATTTAGTATTGGCAAGCTCAAGTTTAAAAATGTTAAACTTAAAGTAAGCAAAACATTCCTGGTTCAAAAATGTGTATTTTCTAATACAAATTCTGTACCTTTGACCATTATTAAATCTAAAAAAGCTACAATTGTAAATATCCTATTAATCACAGGCAATTAAGGCCAGGCATGTTGTTAAACTGGTGTATAAAAAATGAGGAGGTTGGTACCAGCCTTTGGCTGTCACAGCAACAGTCCATCATTGTTTACCTGCACATTATGATGCATGAAATGATTAGGACTATATACCCAAAACAGGAAATTTAGCATTGGCAAGGTCAAGGTAAAAAATGTTAAACTAGGGAATTAACGGAGCTTGTTTAAAAATGTGTATTTGTTATATAAAATGCTGTGCCAATGACTATTATTAAATCTTAAAAGTTATAAATATGAAAAGTGCAATATTCTTATAAGTTGCCGGCAATTACATATTTGCAAAGGCAAGGATGTTGTTAAACTGAGAATAAAAATAAGGAGGTTATATGGCAAGCCTGTGACTGTCACAGTAACTTGACATCATTCAATCATTGTTTTCCTGCATGTTATGATGTGTTAAATGGTGGGACTATAAACCAAATGAATACAGGCAATTTAGTGTTGGCAAAGTCAAGGTCAAATATGTTAAATAAAGGACAAAAATGCAGCTTGTTCAAAAATGTGTATTTGTTATATAATGCTGTGTCTTTGACTATGTGTAAATTAAATCTCAAAAACTGACAGTTACAATTGTACAATATCCCCATAATTCACAGGCAATGGAGTGTCAATGTCAAGGATATTCTTAAATTGAGGAAATAAAAAATAAGGAGGTTGTTACCATCCTTCAGCTGTCACAGCATCTCCCCCTCATTGTTTATCTGCATGTTATGATGCACAAAATGATGGTCCATAAATTAAGCCCCAAACTGCTTGATTTTTGTTAAACAACAATGCAAATCTTTTATGTAGCTTTTGCAAGCCCTTAGCCCATTAGACCTAGAAAATCATATGTAAGTTCTTAGCTTTTTCTTTTCTAAATACTCCTTTATGGATTGGTCACAAGAATTTTTGCTTGAGACTATAATGTAAATAGTACATTTCCTGGTGGTCGGTGTCAGATGTAGATACAAGCTTTGTCTCTGCTTGATTATATTGTTTAGCAGGCTAAGAGATTATAAACACTACTAATTCATAGGTTTGTCATTATTGGTTCAAGCTATAAAGATTGAGAGAAACAAAGCAGTAAGCAGCACAGATCTTGATCATATAGCCCCAGATTAGGGACTGGCTGATCAGGATCTGCACAATTTGCAATAGATCTAAGATTTTCAGACTAACCAGGTAAGTGAGTTAAGTAAACATTGTCATTATAAACAGCTGGCCTCTAGAAAACAGTCACATCATGATGATAATTAATATTGTTTATGGATGCTTTTCCTCTTAAAGGTGTTATCAGACAGTTTATCTGTAGCAAATGTATGTAACAGTATTTCTCCCATGGTTTCTGGAAAGGTATGCATAATTTCTGAATAAAATCACATTTAGTCTCAAAAAAGACAATTTGGAACATCACATATATATTGTTATTTCTTTCCAAATCTATAAATAAGCCTGATGGTGATCTCTTCTAAAAATAGACATTGATGTCATCAGACTACACGGATGGACCATGTTTTTTGATGGTTCAGAATTCTTTGAACAGTCTTCATTCAGGGTCATCCTATGAACATGTGTGCCAAATATCAAGGCTCTAGCTCATGTAGTTTTTTAAGTTTTCCTATATAGAAGTGTATGGGAAATTGCCAACCCCTGGCAGCCATGTTTTATGACAGATCATTTGAACAATCTTCATACAGCGCCACCCAAGGAAACATGTGTACAAAATATAAAGGCTCTTGTAGGCTCAAGGCTATAGCTCTTGTAGTTTCCGACAAGAAGGTTTTCTAAATTTTCCTATATACATGAAGCCCTATATGGCAAATGGATGTAAGTATAGGCTCAGGTGAGCTAAAAAATAGCTATCTCTGCTGCATGGCTCAGACAGAAAATATTTGTTAACAATGTCAAGAGGAGATTTATGCTTCAATGTTCACAAAGATAAAGGGCATTAATGAACAGCATTTACAGGACCTTTTTATGTAACATTGACTTTTTTGATCATTTAAGAAAAAAAAATTGGTCAAAACTATCGAATACCACCTATAAGTCAACAAATGACATATACCTGAAGATAACATAAATAGAGGATCTGATACAAGTGTTCATTAGATAATTTAAAAAGAATTGGAAGAAATGATACAAAACGAGGCTCTGCAAATATTAGATTCTATTTATCACATAACCAAAACAACAGCTGATTTTTGTTTACAATGCATCATCTTTTTACAGTATGAACAGTCAGCCTTGACATGTGTAATTCGGTTTGGTAGAATCACCACACAAAAAAACAGCTACTCTTTACTCGACCATTTTCCATTAAAAGGGGAACAGATTTGTTTATGACATGACTAAAATGTTACTTTTTTATCAACTAAATGAAATTGTCAAATAAAATGCATAAGATGATGACAACATTAAGATCAGGCAATGGCATATACACTTCACATATTAAATGATGTCACACTATGATAATGATATCACACTAAGATAACTGAAGAGACTTACCAAAAATAATTACATTAGTGTTACCTCACGCATGGCACAACCAGCTTATCTCTTAGCCAGCTAAGCATGGCACAACCAGCTTATCTCTTAGCCAGCTAAGCATGGCACAACCAGCTTACCTCTTAGCCAGCTAAGCATGGCACAACCAGTTTATCTCTTAGCCAGCTAAGCATGGCACAACCAGCTAACCTCTTAGCCAGCAAAGCATGGCACAACCAGCTTATCTCTTAGCCAGCTAAGCATGGCACAACCAGCTTATCTCTTAGCCAGCTAAGCATGGCACAACCAGCTTATCTCTTAGCCAGCTAAGCATGGCACAACCAGCTTATCTCTTAGCCAGCAAAGCATGGCACAACCAGCTTATCTCTTAGCCAGCTAAGCATGGCACAACCAGCTTATCTCTTAGCCAGCAAAGCATGGCACAACCAGCTTATCTCTTAGCCAGCAAAGCATGGCACAACCTGCTTACCTCTTAGCCAGCAAAGCATGGCACAACCAGCTTATCTCTTAGCCAACTAAGCATGGCACAACCAGCTTATCTCTTAGCCAGCAAAGCATGGCACATTCTGCTTACCTCTTAGCCAACTAAGCATGGCACAACCAGCTTATCTCTTAGCCAGCAAAGCATGGCACAACCAGCTTATCTCTTAGCCAGCTAAGCATGGCACAACCAGCTTATCTCTTAGCCAGCTAAGCATGGCAAAACCAGCTTATCTCTTAGCCAGCTAAGCATGGCACAACCAGCTTATCTCTTAGCCAGCAAAGCATGGCACAACCAGCTTACCTCTTAGCCAGCTAAGCATGGCACAACCTGCTTACCTCTTAGCCAGCTAAGCATGGCACAACCAGCTAACCTCTTAGCCAGCAAAGCATGGCACAACCTGCTTATCTCTTAGCCTGCTGAGCATGGCAAAACCTGCTTATCTCTTAGCTTCAACTAAGCATGGCAAAACCTGCTTATCTCTTAGCTTCAACTAAGCATGGCACAACCTGCTTATCTCTTAGCCTGCTGAGCATGGCAAAACCTGCTTATCTCTTAGCTTCAACTAAGCATGGCACAACCTGCTTATCTCTTAGCCTGCTGAGCATGGCAAAACCTGCTTATCTCTTAGCTTCAACTAAGCATGGCACAACCTGCTTATCTCTTAGCCAGCAAAGTATGGCACAACCTGCTAATCTCTTAACTGGCTAAGCATGGCACAACCTGCTTATTTCTTAGCCAGCAAAGAATGGCACAACTTGCTTATCTCTTAGCCAGCTAAGCATAAACTGAGCAGGTCTAGGCAACTAGTGTAGATCCAGATCAGTTAGCCCTCAGTGGTTGCTATCTTATCAGTATCTGTGCTACTTGCTGCAGTGTCCTAAGCAATATGGTTTGGTATGTAAACATGTGAAGATGTAAGCAATAAAAAAAGCAGATATCTAGCATGGTAAGGATTAATATTTCAATCAAATTAATCAATCACATGATTTATCATCACCGAGTCAACCTCCAATACTTATTATCTCAGAGAAAACCCAAGCTGCAAGTCAAGTAAACATGGATCTCAAGTGCACTGCACAGCAGCCTTATCAGGGAGGACTTCAAGCTGAGCTGTTCAATCGCCATGGGGCAAGAAAAGCGAATTTTTCAAAGTTTCATAGTTCTGAGTACAATTAAGTGAAAACCAAGCTTACTTCAAAGATGTACCTTCTGTTAAAAACTGAATAAATCTGATTTCAGATAAAAGTTGGGACTAAACTGAGGTCTAAGTAGATAAGATTTCAAATTTCATTTGAGACCTGGCCGAGGACTGGGTAGATCTGAGTTTTAATTTCATTTTGGCACTAAGCTGAGGACTCAGAAGATATGACCTCAAATTTCATTTGACTCTAAACAGAGAAATGGGCAAATCAAATTTCAAATTTCATTTGACAGTGGAGTATTGGGTAGATCAAATTTCAAATGTCATTTGACACCTATTGCTAAGGACTAGGTAGGTCAAATATTAAATTTCATTTGTCACTTATCTGAGTAGACAAGATTTTGAATTTCAATCGACACTAAGCCAAGGACTGGGTATAGGAGAAATAAAATTTATTTGACACTAAGAAGAGAACTGGGTATATCCTTTCAAATTTTATTTGACACTAAGCCCAGGAATGGGAAGACCGAATTTCATAGTTTTATTTGACATTAAGCTGAGGACTGGGTAGATCAAATTTCAAATTTTATTTGACACTAAGCTGAGGACTTGGTAGATCAAATTTCAAATTTAGAACGGCATGGTAAAAGGGGGGAAAAAATCCAGCTTACCGTCTTGTATATCCCTCTTGCCAAGAACAGAGTAGACCTTAAGAGCACTAAGCAGCAACCTCATCACGGAAGCCTTGTCAAGCTGCTCAATCACAGTGGGACAAAGTGGCAGCTGATTGGCCAGATCATTGAATATCTCCGCCTCTTTGCCACGACGGCACCGTGCAGCATCACGAGATTTCTCCTTGCGCTTCTCTGAATTACTGGAAATAGAACACATAGAGATGGTCAGAAGATAGGTTTTGGGATTGGTAGACCAATTTAGAGGCTATATCATTTGTAAGATTTTTGAGTTACTGGTATAAAAACAGGTTTTTCACAAGATACTGGTTGACTTAACATATCTTCTTTCTACAGTTCTAGATAACTGGAATATAGGAATTGGGAAATAAGTCTGTTTTTGAATATTAACAGTTTATTATCACAATCATCAGCAGACTAATCATCATCATCGTCAATAAAAATAATTCTGAAGATTCTATATTACTAATAACAGAATATGTTTTCTTTTAAGTTTGAACCATTATTTTGGTATCAACAGAACCCGGTCAGACAGCTCCCAGAGTAGCTTGTTACTAGCAGGAGCTTACTGATCTGGATTAACACTATTTTACACTAGTGTCTAAGCCTTTTCAATATCTGCTAAGCTGGCTAAAAGTTAGTATTCACCAGTTTAAATTTTTTGCAAGCACAAGAATGAAAAGAGAAAAAAATTATTAAAAGTTTTGATAATTGTTTTTTTTGCTTGCTTTTCTAAAAACACACTGCAGCCTACATTTATGATCATTATAGCAACATGCAGCTTTTTGGTGGGTGACTTTTGGAGGAAGACTCCAGACACATGTCTGGGCAGAACATTTGGCACATCGTAAGTCAGCTGGAAGACCTTCTCACATTAAGTCCTTTGTCCCAAATGGGACTTGAACCCAGGCAGAGAGAGGCTAAGCAGTCAGAGGAGTTACAAATCGGCAACTCTACCACTACGCCACAGGTGATCCAATTAATAAAAGTATTTCATTTGTAGCATAATAATTTTGTCATAACAGACAACCTCAAAATTGTTTTTACAATGCAAAATCTTAAATATCAATATTTCATTTTAAAGTAAAATGTAATGAATATTTCATAATAAATCTTAGCCTGTAAAATATCAGTTTATTAGCAAAAAAAAATGTAGATCACCAGTTCGGATCACCAGACCCTACCTAAAAATATGCCTGACCCTACTGTGTTTTTTTTAGGTCTGTATATATAAAAAAAAAAAAAAAAAAAAAAAAAAAAAAAAAAAAAATTGTCAATATTGTTATATTGTTTAGACATTATCGAAGGTTTCAATTTCAACATCTGAGCCATGGATGATCCTCAAGGGCTATTTGTACGCGTTCCAGTTCTTCAATTCTTGTTCATAATAATTGTTCTATACTAGCAGGAACCCCTAGTTGCAATATTAAAGCTTGAGCTTGCATTGACCAGCTAAAGGTTAATATGGTTATGCATTATTACACCACTATGCATATCAAATGTTACCATGTAACTAGTCAATCAATCCAGGATCATAGGTTTGAGGAACTAGTATGGTTTGAGCTGATTCTACCCAGGAATATCAAATGTCTATAAAGTAGAAAAAAAATCCTACCTACCCTTCCCAATCTTGGAGAGCATGTTACCCTTTACAACACATTTTTTAAGGCCCTATTAACCAAACCAGGTCCTACTGGTTGTAATCTAATCAGGATATGCAAGTATTTGCTGCTATGTCACTGGCAATATATCTTGTTACCTTTGTATGAAACAAATAACTAGCATTTTGTATTGATTATATTAATAACTGTAGCCTAGCAAGGATTTAGTGCAACACTGACATTTGGCTTGAATTTCAAACACCATCAGACCACTAATTCAGCACAATCAGACCACTAATTATAACCCAGCTAAACACTATCTATTTTTATCCATTTTCTGTAACAAGACAATTTCCTGCACTAGTTACCAGACAGCTCAATTCAAACAAACCTCACCAATGAACCATTCAAGCAAACTGCTTTAAAGATGGTATCTAACAGTTTGGACCACATGATCAAAATAAGACATTGTAATCTGAAAAGTTCCTGCAAAATGCTGTTCATTGATATCATAGATCTGTGTGAAGAGTCAAGCATAAATTAGAACTAAAAATTGCAAACAGGTATTTCCTATCTGAGCCATGCTGCAGAGATTCTTTCCAAATTATTTCTAGACACTGTCACTCTTAGCCTGCTGTTCGAATATTTATAAGGCTTAGATAAATAGTGTAGATCTTGATCAGCCAGCTACACTATTTGGTGCTCAGTCTCTGTTTATAAGTAGGCCCCTATATCAACCATGACATGTATTATTAAAGCAAAAGCCCTGAGAATAGCATGGGTTTTTAGCAAAAGGTAGCAAGCTAAGGGTTAATAAAAAGTATGGAGGTGAAATAGTCAGATAAAGTTAAAGAATCACTCTTTAATCAAGAACTCTATACACTTTTCCTATAGATTTCAACATTACAGACATATTTATCTGTAATGAGGCATCCATTTCAGAGAAATTCAGCAATACAAGCTTTGGTGTCGATAAAATAAACATATATTAATGATTTGCTTTTCCTTTAGGAATTCAATCACTATGAAGTAGTGAGCTGTGCACACTTTGCAAGCAAAAAAACAAACCTGTTTATCTGTCACCTTTCTACCTATATATATGCACCTTGCAAAGTAAAAAAGGGTCAAATGATTTACAACAGTGTCTGAACTCCCCTGATAAATCAATGTCAATATTAATGGTCCAAAAAGACCTGGCTTCACTTGTAACAGGATGGTATTAATCATCTACCCATACAGACTTAACAAAGATTAAATATTTACATAACGACCAATTATTTCAGTTTGCTTTTAAACTAACTACTCCTGAACATGAAGCATGTGCTAAAGTGATTTTTATAGAAAGACGTATATGTGATGTCACATGCTTGCTATATAATTACATTTTCTTTGTCAGATCTTATCTACTGTCGAGTGTGGCTACAGGTGTGTCTGTATTATGTTTGTTTGTTGGGTTTATCGTACCTACCAACAGTATTTCAGTTATCTGGAGATGGTGTCCACTTGAAGCAGATATAGTGCTGCCTTCACCGTGTATAGCATGCCGTGAACACCTGGCATGATACCACACCCAGTCACATTATCCTGACACCGGGCCAACCAGTCATGAAACTACCCTTATATTTGCTTGAGCATTAGCAAGGGAGCTGTACAACTACCATTTTTAACAAATTTGGTATCTCTCGGCCCGGGATCGAACCCGGGGCCTCCCGTACCTGGAGCCGATGCTCTATTGATTGCGCTACCACGTCCAGTGTGACTGTATTATTTATAATATCTACAATCAAATTTTGTAAATGTATTTTACATGTATATGCTTTTAACCTTAAAATTTTTGAAGAAATTAAAGTATATATAAATGCATACAGTAGAGCTTAAAGTACATACAAGTATAAACTACACTTTAAAGTACATTTTACAATTGTATCTAAAACCCAATACTTTTGGTTCAGAAAACCTGTACTTTAGCGGTCTCCAGAAAAAAAAACAATTCTCATACATGTGTCAACCAGAAATAAATGTCTTCCAAATTATTAATTGTTACATGGAGGCTGTCACCATTATTCAAACACATTTAGTTTTATGTTTTTACTTTTTTACCCATTTTTTTTAAACAAATGGAAAAAAAATAACATGTTATCTTTCACCAACTTAGCAACAGACAAATTAGAGACTGCTTAAGTTCAAATGACCTGTTAGGACGACTAAGAATTACCTCAATGTGACAACAATTATCAGTACCCACAGTAAGGGGTTTGTCTGAGAATTATTGGATATACTTTTCAGCTAATCTGAATAGCAGAATGGCATTCTTTCAAAAGAACGTTTACACATGGTTCGATTCTCTATATCCATCTCTCGAGGTAAAGTCACCATTTGGCTTCTACATATAACTCATAAAAAAAATTCAAATATGTGGTAAATACGATTTTCATTTTTCCACATTTGCTGTCCATTGCTTCTACTGCAGCATTCATTTTACAATTTAGAACTATTTATGATGCTTTTGTTTGAAAATGAAAAGTATGTGTCACAAATCACTGGGTCAAAAATCTGAAACATGTTGAGCAAACTTATAATTTTTATGATTTAAATACATAAAACATCTACCAGTGATACCAATGGAAATCTTGAAACCTTTAAACTGCATTTTGTTGACAGTGATACGTGTAGGTAGTCAATGCAAGCCTGGTTATTAATGCAAGTCTGGTTATTAATATGTGCATGGTTATTAATAAAAGTCTGGTAATTAATGAAAGAATGGCTATTGATGCAAGCCTGCTTATTAATATAAGCCTGACTATTAATGCAAGCCTGGTTATTAATGCAAGCCTGGTTATTAATGCATGAATGACTATTTACACAAGCCTGGCTGTTAATTCAAGCCTGGCCATTAATGCAAGCCTGGTTATTAATGCATGAATGACTATTTACACAAGCCTGGCTGTTAATTCAAGCCTGGCCATTAATGCAAGCCTGGTTATTAATGCATGAATGACTATTTACACAAGCCTGGCTGTTAATTCAAGCCTGGCCATTAATGCAAGCCTGGTTATTAATGCATGAATGCCTATTTACACAAGCCTGGCTGTTAATTCAAGCCTGGCCATTAATGCAAGCCTGGTTATACATGATCAAAACATTGCTGTTGAGTTTGTTATTCTCTCTGTTTTAGACTGTAGTTTATAATAACTATGATCAGCAATGATATGACAAATGTTTGACTGTTAAAAAGATGTGTTTTCTTCACCATGTGACACTGTCAATTTTAAACATTAACCACACCTGTTAATAAACATTGCATTGTATAACTAACGTCTGGTTCTAACTTTATATGCATTCATTTTAGATTTGTATGCTATTTGTACTGGAATTTGTACACTTTCAAAAGATTTAATTGATAGGACCATGCAACAAGATTAATCATGGTCTTGACTTTGAAACATGGTTCACCATGGTCACCATGTCAGCAATAAATCACAGACTGAAACCTGATCAAACATGGTTTAAACATGGTCATTTTGTGGCCAACTATATTTAAAAAACATGCCTGACCATGTTTAAAATATGGTCAAACATGTCTGACTGTAGGTCATTTCATAGGGGTATGAATGTTTGCTGGGCAAATGTAGAATGATAGAAGTTTCTGTTGTCACTCTTTTGATTATTCTTGATACTTAACATTGACCCTTGTGGAATGCATCAGTAATTAACTTATTTTCAGTAATATTTAGGAGTTCTTAAATTGTGATAAAAAAAATCAAGACGCCGATATAAAAATACTCTCACTTGCAACATCAGCCAAACTAACACAACGTTCCCAGGCCAAAATTGTGGCTTAAACTGTAACAGGCAATCCTCTTGACCCACTAATTGACTCTAGTTAAACATGTACAGAAATAGCTAAAAAAAATACAGACATTAAATCAGTATAATAATATAATACATGCTACTGTGTAACACTTTTGAATGGCCTAGTTTTATAAGCTATTCTAAACCGTAAAGATTGCAGCAAAGTCCAGCTATTTTGGTGGAGGAAGACCATAGACAATGTCTGGGTAGAACCACCGGCACACAAAAAGATCAGCAGGAAGACCTTCTCACATTAATTTGTCCCAAACTGGACTTAAATCTATATGATGAGAGGCTAAGCAGTCAGAGGACTTATAAATCAACAACTCTACAACTACATCACGGGCATCCCGACATGTAAAGAAAATATTACTTACTCAAAATTACCTCAAGATCATTTGTATCCTTAATTTGAATTTTAGGAATTAATGTGACTGGACATCACTTTGAACAGCTTGATATAAATTATGTATGCATTATATGCTTTATCATCAATATAAACAAGAAAATAAAAGCAACTCAGTTGCAGCCAAGTTTGCATTTTCCTTTTTATGTTAAAAGAATAAAATCTTTGTGGAACCACTATGAATAATGCATTAAAATATTACCACTGATCACTAGATTATATATGAACATGACGTCCTTAAAACAAAGTGCTGTACATGTTGCGTCATCCATGTTGGGAGAAACCATTTTATCTACATATCATTCCATTTTATTGATTTACATATGTTAGCTCTTTTATCATGCATCTAAAACTGTATTGATAAATAATTGTAAATTACATTATTAATTATATCTTCAAAAGTCATGTATCTTTAGAAAATAAACATTTTGGAAAATAAGTTCTATTTGTTATCAAGATGTACACATATATAGTTTCTAGTCCTGGTTGACAAGGTCTTTTAGGAGAGGTGTGGTTTTACCCTAATGCAGTTTTCAGGTCTTTCTTCACTAATAATTAGCTTTATGTTGCCAATATAAAATAATTGTGTGAAGTAACAAGTAAAATTGTAGCATTTAACTGTCCCTATACCTTACTGAAGAAAAAAAAAAGGATTGAATCTTATTTTACTAACATTCGTGCTTTATAAATAATTGTCTCAAATGTAAGCAAATTTATCAATCTCACAAGGGGTTCTAACATACCATTATCAAGTTTGAATGCTAAATAAGATTTAGCTGAAAAAAAAAGACCCAAAAAAAAGACAGCCGTAATGTGTTAAAAAAATATTTATTAGCGTATAGAGAAACCATCTCAAATGCAATTAAATTGAAATTAGTAAACAATTAAATCAATAAAAATATTACTCTGACCTGTATGGCATCCTTAAATTCCTTACCAACTTCAAAAAGAATCTAATTATTATTCAATTAGTAATCCAAATAAGCACACACTGATCTGTGTATAGCCTGAATCTTTTATAGACAAGAGCACCAGAGATCCTTGCAGTCAGAACAAAAACATTACAAGAAAGTAAGAAGTCATTAACACGGTCCAGTCCTAGCTCTCCATTTGCATCGAGAGGAAGTCGCGTATGCAGGGTTTGGTCTAATTTAGAAACACTTGAGAGGTCTGCAGCTTATTGGGCCCATGAAAACACTTACTGGATCAAATGTTTAGTGCAAAATGATTTGGCATTAGTCTAAATGTTAAGTATGAGACTGGAGGGGTGGGGGTTAGGGGGCGCAAGTCAGTCACAATACAGTTCTTACCGTAATGTCCCCTCCCTTCTTGCACACATACACATACACAAACACATAGCTAGCCTGGAGAGACAAAGCCAAGGTAATTAACCCTTCTCATGCTACGATAACCTATAATAAGTTTTCTAACAAAGTTACAAGCAATGCTAAATAGACATATCGCTAGAGATCAAGCAAAAATGAAATGCAGATCATGAACAGTAGTAACTGGCAGATCTGGATCTACACTTTTTTCCTAATCTAGATCGATACTTTTTTTGAAGGCTGAGAATTTTAGTGTTTGGCCCATTAACAGGACTCAACATGTGAGGCAGGGTGACAAACAAATATGGTGCATAGCCTTGGTAGGAGCGGCAGGTCTATCGTTTATTGTTGATTGCTAAGGGAGTCACCACTGTCAGAACTGCTTTTGGGTTTGTTTTGATAAACAAACACATACATGGCACTATGACACATACCGGTTATGCCTTTATTCCCAATTTGTAACTCCTCTGACTGCTAAGCCTCTCACCGCGTGGGTTCAAATTCCGATCAGGGCTAAAGAATTTAATGTGGGAAGGTCTTCCAGCTGACTTGCAGTGCACCGATGGTTCTACCTTGACATTTGTATGGGGTCTTCCTCCACCAAATAGCTGAATGTTGCTATAATAATCATAATTGGTTGCTGCAATGTATTTAAAAAAATGTCCTTATGGTAACATCTAGCTGTGGTTGCCATGGAAGACCCTTCATATTATATATACACACACATACAGACATATGAGTAATGTTTTGCATTAATGTCTGGGAAGAACAACAGACCCAATGACGGTATGACTGGAAGATGTCCTCAAAAGAAAGTTTGGGACTCAAAAATCAGGAATTACAAAATACTTTTGTGCACTTTCATCCATGCTTATACAACTCTTTTTTGTTGTTGTGTGCTGCCTTGACTGTTATATCATTACACAGGTACCTGACATGACACTAGAGACTATAATGCTGCCACTTTATCCTGTCAAAAAATAAAAAGTCAAGAGTCAGTTGTGGCACTGAATGGAAGTCCTAACTAAATGATGATAGACTAAAGTGTTAAAACCAACTTTAACTGCTTGGCATGAACCTTCATAATCAATAATGACCTGTGAACATTGGAATGGATTGGGCTATTACTATGCGGAGCCTTTTTTAAGTTGATAATTTCTGCCAAAAATAAGGCAAATAATTTCAGTGGGACAATTACTTGTAAGAGCTAAAAAAAATGGGGAAAATAACAACAAATTTATGAGACATTACTTCATGGCCGTTTTATTGATGCAGAGACTGGTTTACTGCCTGTTGTTAAAGTAGTGTGCACAAACACAGTCTGTGACATAAAAGATGAATACACAGTCTGGTTTTATGACCTACATGCGTGAATGCTTGTGAAAGCTTGGCTGGCAACTAGGACTGCTAATAATACTTCTGATCTTTCATGTAATGATGACATCTTCTGTCCACCTTTGTATCACTACTCAAATTCATAAATTCATATACTGATTCACTAACTTAAAATAAATCTGCAGGAAAAAAAATCTGCAAATTAACCCAAAATAAAACCTCTTAAAAAAAAGCTAAAGCTGATGTTCCTCAACTCGGTAGTCAAACTTGTAACTGAGCTAAAGAAATTCTATGTTGTTAAAACAGATTGTATATTTTTTTAGGGGCACCCGTGGCCGAGTGGTTAGAGTCGCTGACTCGAAACTCCTCAGCCCCTCACCACGTGGGTTCGAGTCCTGGTCGGGGCGAGAACTTTCATGTGGGGAGGTTTTCCAGCTAACCTGCGGTGCGCCTGTGGTTCTAAACAGACTTAAAAGCGGACTCTTTCTCCACCAAGCCAATATGACCATTATTGTGTCAGTGTGATTTAACAAAAAAAGTTTTATTTAATGTTTTCTTTAATGACATATATTTTACTGACACTTGTCTGAACTCCCAGAGAGGTCTGATCACAACTAGTCTGTGTCTTGTATTGATATTTTACATGATACAATATTCATTTTATATAAATAAAACAGTGATTAATGTAAACATTAATTTATATTAGATGTGAAAAAAAATAACTTAATATGAAAATGTCTTCACAATCATGAGAATGAATAATGTGTTTTTAATAAAATTAATATCAAAAAGCCATTTTTGCTAACTTTTGTCATCTAAACCCTTACAAAATTTTCATCATGCTCGCTAACTTGTTGAGCACATTTCTTCTAATCTTAGCTCTGTCTTTGATGTTCAGAAAATGTTAATGTTAATTATAATCAGATGTTAAATGATATCATTAAATTTGAGACGGCACTTTGTCAAAACAAGCCCATGACATATTCAAACTGGCACCCAATGGGACAATTTGTTTGCACACGTTTTTTTTTTCTGATAAAAAATCATATCAACAAAATCAATGTTAGTTCAAAGCCTTATTTTGACAATGAATTCAGGAAGCATGGGAAACATACCAGGTATACAGAATAAACAGATATTGTTATCAGTATAAACCCTTTACCTGCTGATTTTGTTGTTGGCCTTGTATCTGCTTTGAAGATCAGAGCTACACAAGTATTGTCATGATAGTGAAATCCAGGTTTTATTTAGTGAAGGACTGCAAACAAATACGGTAATCAAATATACCACAGGTTAGCTGGAAGACATCCCCACGGGAAAGTATTCCACTCTTTGTCCCCTCTAGGACTCGAATCCATGCAGTTAAGGACATAAAGAGTCTGTTAACTGACCCGATGAAGGGCCTTAGAGTCATATAACCCACAAAGTGAAGGGCCTTGAGAGTCAGAAAACCCACACAGTGAAGGGCCTTGAGAGTCAGATAACCCACACAGTGAAGGGCCTTGAGAGTCAAATAACCCACACAGAGATGGGTCTTGGAAGTCAGATAACTCACACAGTGAAGGGCCTTGGAAGTCAGATAACCCACACTGTGAAGGGCCTTGGAAGTCAGATAACCCACACAGTGAAGGGCCTTGAGAATCTGATAACCCACAAAGTGAAGGGCCTTGAGAGTCAGATAGCCCACACAGTGAAGGGCCTTGAGAGTCAAATAACCCACACAGTGAAGGGCCTTGAAAGTCAGATAACCCACACAGTGAATGGCCTTGAGAGTCAAATAACCTACACAGAGATGGGTCTTGGAAGTCAGATAACCTACACAGTGAAGGGCCTTGGAAGTCAGATAACCCACACTGTGAAGGGCCTTTGAGTCATATAACCCACACAATGAAGGGTCTTAGAAGTCAGATAACCTACACAGTGAAGGGCCTTGGAAGTCAGATAACCCACACAGTGAAGGGCCTTGAGAGTCAAATAACCCACACAGTGAAGGGCCTTGAGTCAGATAACCCACACAGTGAAGGGCCTTGAGAGTCAGATAACCCACACAGTGAAGTGCCTTGAGAGTCAGACTATCTAGCCAATAAAGGGCTTAGAGTCAGATTACCTACTAAATGAAGGGTATTGGAGTCAGATTACCTACCCAATGAAGGGCCTTTAAGAGTAAGATAATCCACACAGTGAAAGACCTTGGGAGTCAGATAACACACCCAATAAAGAGCTTTGGGAGTTGGATAGTCTGGATTTACACATTTTTTAAAGTAGCTTTTTCATTTTGTTACATTGCACCAACACAGTTTTGGTAAGGTCCTGCTTATTATTAGAGGAGGAAGACCCCAGACAAATGTCTGAGTAGAACCACTGGCACATGGCAGGTTAGCTGGAAAACCTCCCCACATGAAAGTCCTGGCCCAGACTGGGACTTAAATCACGAGGTGCAGGGAATGAGAGATTAACAACCTGCAACTCAGCAGGGAATGCCCCCCTTTTCAAGCTGCCTAAGATTGACAAATTCTTGCCTAGAAGATCCAGAGTTTAGTATTTTATATATGCAACTGCCTTTTTTATGAGATGATATGGACAATCTGCAACATTTATTGGGTCTGACAAAACAGACAATATGCACTGTCTTGACAGCCTAAAAGACATGTCTATAGAAATCATTGTGAGATGGTACCAGTCACGGGGTTTTACCCCAGATCTCATGGTCTATGATCAATCAAGATAGGACTGAGATCAGTGTTAGGCCAGTGTTCAGCCTGCAGAAGCACACCCATTCCCATTACAAAATGAAACCCATTATTTTGTCATTTGAGCCACGTACATAATCTTGGCACAAACTGAGCAGTGAGCATGCCATAATTGTAAACATATCCTGTCTAAGTGTCTCTGAGAAATGGGACAAAAACATGTCAGAAAGAGAAAAACAATATTGTAGTTATTTTTGTTATATTGGCATTTAATTGTCCAACAATCAGAACAAAACATAGTTGTTTTCAAAATTGTACATGGTACAATTATTCTTGTAAAAAATGGTAACATACATTATTATTACATATTGTTTCTTTCTTTAAGTTTGCCCATTTCTGTTTTAATTTTGCCTTTTTATAATTCATTAAAACATTAGTAATTAAGTAAAATTATAGTCAATTTCCCTTATATGAGAATTTCTGTCCCTAGTAAAAAAAGAATATTAACAAATCCATAATTATGCTACAAGATTAGTGGTCTTATTGATAACTGAAGAAAACATTGTGGTGTTTGATCCTCCAGCTGGCCTGCAGTGGTTCTACAGATAATCTGTCTGGGGACTTGCTCTACCAAAATAGCTGGACATTGTTCAAAGGATATAATTGTACTGATGAGATGTTAATAAAAAATAAAACCAATATAGACATTGAACTCAGGATGAGAGGGCTCTGGATTCCAGTAAAAACCCTAACAGTATATGCTTTTAACCTTAAAATTTTGGAAGAAATTAAAGTATATATAAATGCATACAGTAGAGCTTAAAGTACATACAAGTATAAACCACACTTTAAAGTACATTTTACAATTGTATCTAAAACCCAATAATTTTGGTTCAGAAAACCTGTACTTTAGCAATCTCCAGAAAAAAAAGCAATTCTCATACATGTGTCAACCAGAAATAAATGTCTTCCAAATTATTAATTGTTACATGGAGGCTGTCACCATTATTCAAACACATTTAGTTTTATTTTTTTACTTTTTTTTTTTTAAATGCAAAGTGCAAAAACATTTATTAACAAAATAAGAAGTCAATCACTGGTATATTGATTGATTGATTGATTGAATAGCCTTTGGGCCAGACTGATTACTATGCACCACCCCAGGTAAATATATTGTAACTGCTTGTTCAACCTAAAAAGTGTGCAGATTTAATTGATAATGTAGAAGGTTTAATTTATATATCAAGAAAATGTTTACCAATCAAACAAAAATAAACATATGGTAATCTAAATTTAATCTTAAAATGATAATAAAAACTATACAAACTTATTTTAACTGTTTTGGCCTCTGTTACATGTATTTTAACATGATAATTGGGCTAAGGCAATACAATTTTATTTCAGCTAGAATCTTTTCAATCAACAATGCCAACTTTCATGCAAAAAGTGGGATAAGAAAAACATCCAACGATTCATTCTTCTTTATTCCCACTACATATCCGTCAGTGCAATATGCCTGTGAACTGCGTAACTACTTCGAGAAATAAAGGACTGCAAGCTATCTCAATAGAAGGAAATGACCAGATGTCTGTACCACTGACATTATCAGGTCTCCAACACATGCTTACCAAACACAACCTCATAAAGCACAATGTAGGCTTCTGTACTTGCCAGCAAACAGGCCCCATGCAAACGTGTGCATACAGGCAAAAACAGCTTTGGATGGTTTAAAGGTATAGTATGTGATGTACAGTATAAAATGTTGCCTGCAGTCTTCAAAATTAACATCCAATAATTACATGCCATTGGGATTTGTAATATTTGGAGAATCATTGACCAGAAACACATTTTACATGCCTGAAGTTTGATTTAAGAAACAACAACACAAATCTTTTGTAAGGTTATGTGTTTGTGTTTGTTTTATACTGTAATTGGAGGCTCCATCTGTGCACAAGCTAACCAATTTCTTTCTGAATTTACTTTCAAGATCCAGAAAAAAATTGCCTGGGTAACAAACATTATAAAATTCACACATACGCTCTTAAATTTAGTCACCACGGATGATCGGATGTGTGTTAATTTTGATGACTTTGCATCAATGATGGAAACTATTTGAAAAATTGATTGGACAGAAAATCAGCAATAATTGAATATAATTTATTTATTTGGGTTACACCGACACTTAACAGGTCATACGGTGCCAATACAAAGAAGTTCAATGTGAACAGAGAACAATCAGGCCAAAACCAAACCACACCAGCAAAACACAGAAAAATACAAAATCTATCAGGTTAAGTAAATGTAAACTACAATCGAAAATAGGTGAGTATATTAAATTAAACGGTTTAAAATGTATAACGGTTGGTAAATAAACAGTTTAAAAATTCATAACTTATTAAGAATACTAATATCGTTCAAGAAGCAAACAAGTTTAGAATCTGACACTGTCCTAAACAATTTCTAAAAATCAATAAATACAGATTTTATAAAAACTTGCCCTTTGAAAATGAATTTCTAAAGACACATCAGCACTCATCAAGGTTTATAAACTTTTGTGTCTAGAAGACACAAATCTTCAGAGCTTCCTTTAGCAGTGTCGTTTTGAATCACATTCTATGGATAACAAGATGACAGGTGCAATTTTTATAAAATATGTTTCAAAATATCCAAATATTAGGTCATTATGCTATTTGATTATATATTCACCCATCAGTTGGTTATAATTATCTGTTATAAGGGGTATCAGACATTTTTGACCTAAATGTTATTCTCAAATAACTTAGTAAGACATAGTTACCTGAGATGGTCCTTCAAAATGCTGTTCATTGATACCTTAAATTTAAGTTTTGAGATCACGTTATATATCGTCATCCTGGTAATCTGCTCGGATATTAATATCTACTTTTAGCAGAGACCACTATCATGCTTATTTATGTATTTGGACATATAAACTTTTAGTTTTTCAATTTATACTGTCAAACAATACAGGTAGAGTTTAAAACCATCTTTACTACAGTACAGAGTTAATGCAGAAATTATGCCCAAATTTCCCAAAGTTGATTGTTACATGTATTTGACATGGGCAAAGTGTCAGATGTTACATGTATTTGACATGGACAAAGTGTCAGATGTTACATGTATTTGATATGGGCAAAGTGTCAGATGACATGTTACATGTATTTCACATGGGCAAAGGGACAGATGTTACATGTATTTGACATGGGCAAAGGGACAGACGTTACATGTATTTGACATGGGCAAAGTGTCAGATGTTACATGTATTTGACAAGGGTATAGTGTCAGATGTTACATGTATTTGACATGGGCAAAGTGTCGATCTTACATGTATTTGACATGGACAAAGTGTCAGATGTTACATGTATTTGACATGGACAAAGTGTCAGATGTTACATGTATTTGACATAGACAAAGTGTCAGATGCTACATGTATTTGACATGGACAAAGTGTCAGATGTTACATGTATTTGACATGGACAAAGTGTCAGATGCTACATGTATTTGACATGGACAAAGTGTCAGATGCTACATGTATTTGACATGAGCAAAGTGTCAGATGTTACATATATTTTACATGGGCAAAGTGTCAGATGTTTCACCTGATTTGACACGGGTATAGTGTCAGATGTTACATGTATTTGACATGGAAAAAAAAGTGTCAGATGTTACATGTATTTGACAAGGGTATAGTGTCAGATGTTACATGTATTTGACATGGACAAAGTGTCAGATGACATGTTACATGTATTTGACATGGGCAAAGGGACAGATGTTACATATATTTGACATGGACAAAGTGTCAGATGCTACATGTATTTGACATGAGCAAAGTGTCAGATGTTACATATATTTGACATGGGCAAAGTGTCAGATGTTACACGTATTTGACAAGGGTATAGTGTCAGATGTTACATGTATTTGACATGGAAAAAAAATGTGTCAGATGTTACATGTATTTGACAAGGGTATAGTGTCAGATGTTACATGTATTTGACATGGGCAAAGTGTCAGATGTTACATATATTTGACATGGGCAAAGTGTCAGATGACATGTTACATGTATTTGACATGGGCAAAGGGACAGATGTTACATATATTTGACATGGACAAAGTGTCAGATGTTACATGTATTTGACATGGGCAAAGTGTCAGATGTTACATGTATTTGACAAGGGCAAAGTGTCAGATGTTACATGTATTTGACATGGGCAAAGTGTCAGATGTTACATGTAGTTGACATGGGCAAAGTGTCAGATGTTACATATATTTGACATGGGCAAAGTGTCAGATGTTACATGTATTTGACATGGACAAAGTGTCAGATGTTACATGTATTTGACATGGGCAAAATGTCAGATGTTACATATATTTGACATGGGCAAAGTGTCAGATGTTACATGTATTTGACATGGGCAAAGTGTCAGATGTTACATATATTTGACATGGGTAAAGTGTCAGATGTTACATGTATTTGACATGGGTATAGTGTCAGATGTTACATGTATTTGACATGGACAAAGTGTCAGATGTTACATGTATTTGACATGGACAAAGTGTCAGATGTTACATGTATTTGATATGGACAAAGTGTCAGATGTTACATGTATTTGACATGGACAAAGTGTCAGATGCTACATGTACTTGACATGAGCAAAGTGTTAGATGTTACATATATGTGACATGGGCAAAGTGTCAGATGTTACATATATTTGACATGGGCAAAGTGCAAAGTGTCAGATGTTGCATGTATTTGACATGGGCAAAGTGTCAGATGTTACGTGTATTTGACATGGGCAAAGTGTCAGATTTTACGTGTATTTGACATGGGCAAAGTGTCAGATGTTACATGTATTTGACAAGGGTATAGTGTCAGATGTTACATGTGTTTGACATGGGCAAAGTGTCAGATGTTACATATATTTGACATGGGCAAAGTGTCAGATGTTACATGTAGTTGACATGGGCAAAGTGTCAGATGACATGTTACATTTATTTGACATGGGCAAAGGGACAGATGTTACATATATTTGACATGGGCAAAGTGTCAGATGTTACATGTATTTGACATGGACAAAGTGTCGGATGTTACATGTATTTGACATGGGCAAAGTGTCAGATGTTGCATGTATTTGACATGGGCAAAGTGTCAAATACCATCTTTAATTATTGCAATTGATTATGGTTTTGGAACTGATTGCCCAACACTAATTACAAATATCATATGCTCATGAAGGTGCTGAGGACCCGACTTTTATCCTTCACTGTTTCAGTTATGGTTCTTTTATAGTGGCTTGTTAAAGTTTATGTTTTTTTCTTTCATTTTGCTTGAAAAAGCAAAACATTGTTAAACAGCACTGAAAAATCAATAGATATATTACTTCTGCACCAATTTCATGTGCATATGCTGTCCACCAAGGGAGTGTGAACACTATTATGAAGTTTTTTCAAGAAAGAAAAAGCATTACAAAAGGTTTCAGCATTTTCAGGCCATTTGAGCACCATTTTAGCCATTTTATTTACATCACACTGACATAATTTAGGTCATACTGGCAATGTCCAGCTAAATATTGGTGAATGAAGCCCCCAGACTTTCATGTCCGGGTAGAACCATCAGCTCAGCCGGAGGTTAACTGGAAAACCTTCTCGTATCTTGCCATGACCAGGACTCGAACCCATTTGGTGTGAGACAATCATCCAGATGAGTTCCATTAGTCCCAGGCTCTAACAGTCTGCCACAGGCACATCTCACAAGTTTTTACTGAATATTGTTGTCCACCAAAATTATTGCAAAACATTGCTATTAGGTTTTAAGGAAATAAAAGCATTACAAAATGTTTATATGGTTTTTTACCATTTGAAGCCCAACAACCAAGTATGCAGGGGAGGTAGCTATAAACTACACAAAGGAGAAACAGAATTATATCATGTGTCTTTTA
Organism: Sinonovacula constricta; assembly: GCA_007844125.1. Taxonomy (NCBI): domain Eukaryota; kingdom Metazoa; phylum Mollusca; class Bivalvia; order Cardiida; family Solecurtidae; genus Sinonovacula; species Sinonovacula constricta. Next base: position 63,837,963 of record CM017557.1, read on the forward strand.
TGCCATGTGTCTATTATGTCATGTGTCTATAATGCCATGTGTTTATGATGTCATGTGTCTATTATGCCATGTGTTTATTATGTCATGTGTCTATTATGCCATATATTATGCAATGTGTCTATTATGTCATGTGTCTATTATGCCATGTGAATTATGTCATGTGTCCATTATGTGATGTGTCCATTATGAGATGTCTATTATGCCATGTGTCAATTATGTCATATGTCTTTTATATCATGTGTATATTATGCCATGTGAATTATGTCATGTGTCCATTATGTGATGTGTCCATTATGTGATGTCTTTTATGTCATGTATCTATTATGCCATATGTCTTTTATGTCATGTGTCTTTTATGTCATGTGTCTATTATGCCATGTGTCTTTTATGTCATGTGTCTATTATGCTATGTGTATTATGCCATGTGTCAATTATGTCATGTGTCTATTATGTCATGTGTCTATAATGCCATGTGTGTATTTTGTCATGTGTCTATTATGTCATGTGTCTATAATGCCATGTGTGTATTTTGTCATGTGTCTATTATGTCATGTGTACTATGTCATGTGTACTATGTCATGTGTTTTTGTTCATCATAAACATTACACTGCCTAGATAAACAGTGACACAGTAATTAAAAGTGCAGATTATATGCTTCTATGCTTCATGTCAATACTTCACTGCAACAAACCACTATGGAAATAAACAATGTGCTATTATCTTCAACACCATATTGTGGACTGAAATTCTCCAGAATTGTCCCAACTTTATTTAAATCAGCTAATAATGGGCTTTGTTGAAAAACACAGTTTAAACTTTGTAACTGATAAATAATAACTCTCAGTATCTCCTTTACCTTGAAAATGTCCAAAATAGTAAAAATAATTTATCAATGTAACCCTAATTGACACCCATTTAAGAAGAAAGTATCAAATAAAATAAAATCAACAATAAATGACTATATAAGAACAATTTGAAATCCTTTGGCTGCAATGCACAATTTGATCGTATTTTAAAGCCATACAAACTGAATTAACATCCTTAATAGTATTGATTTTCATTATTTTTTCACAACATTACATTTTATGATAGGATGAAAAGTAAAATAAATGAAATAGTTTTCATTATGGTTACTGCATTAGTTATGGTTTCCGTGGCATTGTGAAGTATAACCAGTTGTAAGGAGAGAGGTAGAGATGGTCAGTTTAGGCATTGTTAATTCAACATGAAACATAATTATATGCCAAATGCACCTGCAAGTGGCAAACTTATTATAACAAATATACACATAGTGTGGTGTGATTATAGAAAACGATGTCAAATGATATAATAAATTTATGTAAATTATACTTATGATTACTAACTTTGCACAAATCTGCCTCTTTCAGCATAAAATGAGATCTTACCCATCTAAATAAGTGTAAAATCACAATTTTTGTACAAATATTATATGATTAATCATAAAAAAATCACAATTTTCAGGCAAGATTGCCAATCTTGACTTTAAAGCTGCATAATAAACTGTCATATCTATTTAACATCAAATCAGCCAGTCTTATGTAGCAATTAACCACGCCAGAGTGAATTTAATTGGTAATAATTTCTCATAAAACAATTATGTATGAGAAAGAATAAAGTTTGTTAACCCTTTTCTGCATGTATATGCCGTTTTACTCCTTCACAAACCATTCACAATCATTAGCAGAATCTGCATGACTAAGGGTTTATGTGTAGACTGGTACAGTCTTAAATCTATTATTACAAGTTGAACACACATTTATTAAAATCCTTTTATTTTCTTCAAGAAAAACATCAAAGTCAAGTAAATTTTCACAATTATAGATGGCCTATGAATGAAGGGTTAATTGACCATATAATCCAGAAAGCAATAAAATGAGGGTTTGTATAACTACAGGGTTCTCCATTTGTAGAAAACATAGGAAGAAAATTCATTTAATTGTTTTTGTAAAAAGAAAAATAATTTTAATTTAAGTAATTGGTCTTGTAGAAGACTCTTTCATAAAAAATCATTTTAACCATTCTTATTAACTTGGACGAAGTTAAGAGTATTTCAGAGGTTGTTTTTTTTTTTTGACAGATATTTATAATGGAAGAGTATTTTCCTTTATAAGACAATAGAGCTGTAAAGATACAATCCCTCCACAGCATGTTACATATCATCAGTTTATGTCTTGATTTGTTAATAGACAATATGATACATTTGGGATACTTCTGAAAGACTGTTTATATTTAGGTGTGTAACTACATGTACTGACTGTTTAAGCCAACAAAAAATAAAATATTGTTTATGAACATGCAGGTGAAAGAACTCAACATTAACTATTTTTAATGCAACATACAAATCTGTATAAACATAAAAAAACCCACAAAAAAACAACAACAAAAACAGTAACAACAGCATAAAATATATTGTTTTTTATATTTTATATATTTTAAACAGTAAAACTATCACAAAAATAAGAGATAGAGTAATTGTTATAACTTAAAAATAAAATTTAATTTTGACATGAATAATCTCATTAAGAAGGCCCAAATTGTTTTTAAAAATAAAATGAATTGAATTTGACAAACATCATATGAAGCATCGTATCGTAGCAGAGTATCACAGCTTTTGGCACACTGCAATATCGTTACAGCTCTATTAGGCATTTATATTGTTGTTTTTTGCACAGAGATATTTATAACTTCAGGTTGTCAAAAATGGAATATCTCTTAAATGACAATATATAAAATTTACTATTTAATAAATGTTAAATTTAATAATATTCAATGTCATTTTTACATAAACTTTCAAATATTATAACAAATTATACATTTTTTTAAAAATTACTTAATTATACATTAAACTAAGTGCAATATATACAAATATAAACCATTTGTATCACAGTAAAAATATAAATCATACAAAGTTAAATCAATTTTAAGTCAAATTAATTTTAATTATCCAACACACTACAATCAAACAAAATCACAATTATCCTTACCAGATATCACTGTTAGCCATTGTTATAAATCACACTGTAGATTCTATTCTCACATAAATGAATTAGGAAGACTATCTTTATAGATCCATGCACACTTGTATTGCTGTATTCAGTGTATGTTGTATAGTGTGTGTATAGATTCCCTGTCACTTGCACTGGCTGGTATGTACTGATACAGCCAGTAGCTTTGAACACTGACTTGCCTGAAACCACAGCCAAAGTACCTGCTTGGCCACTCACAGCAAGGCTACCGATGGTCTCTCTCCTTTTCTCTCTATTTCTATCCCCTTCCCTCTCTCTCTCTCTATAATCTACCTTTCTCTCACTATCTCCCTTCCAATTTTTCTCTCCTCCTCTACCATTCTATCACCCCCTCTCTCTATCTGCCTTCCCCTCTCTCTTCTCCCTCTCTCTCTTCCTCTCTACCATCTCTCTTTCCCTCTATATCTTCTTCCTCCTCTTTCTCTCAGACTAACTGGAAGATATTTTCCCTTTCTCTATTTTGCTGTTTGATAAGTTCTTATATATTCTTGAATAGAATCAGTCCTAATATAAACAACTGCATCATCATCATCACAATCATCATCATTATCAATATCATCATAATCATCATTTACATTGTTATTACATTTACAACTTTCATCATCACTGTGACACAAAAACCAACAGCCTTACTGCAATCATCAAAACAGTCATCATCTTTACCATCACCATAATCATCAGCAGCATTACAATAATTATTGTCATCATCACTTTACTCCCTTTTATTAAGATTTAAGCATCTATGTCCTAATTTAAAAATTAATCATCATCATGCAATAGCAGTGTTTTTTTACAATTCAGAATAATGTGTTTTTATGATGGACATGTTTGAAAACAATGGGCTTATAACAGAATCAATGGGTAAAATTTTAGTCCACTTGAACTTTAATGACAAAAATGCACATTAAATACAATATTTTCAGGAACAGTAGCCCCCAGCATACTTAATATATTTTTAACTGGCAAGAGTATACAAAATATCATATGGAGATGCCTCAAGTATTACATGTAGTAACAATGCCACTTCAACCTGCACATTTGGATCTTAACCTTTAATAAAATATGTACCGTATATACTGGTTTTTAAGACAGGGATACTTTATTAGAAAATAGTCTTCAAAGTGGGGGGCTGGTCTTTTAAATGCAATCTACAACACGGCCTCAAAAATTTCTGCAGAAATTCCTAGTTTTTCATTAAGAAACATATGAAAATGGAGAGCTTACACCCAGACTTGATGGCGAAGATCAAGAAATTAATATTGTGCTGCCGCACAAAACAGAATGTTGTCGTGGCTCTCCCAGCCCTACATATTTGAGATATAAGTCGAAAATCGTAAAGGCATGGCATGGCAGGTAGGGCACCACAATGATGGGTAATAAGCATAAGTCTAAACCGCTGCAACTGTTTGCCAAAAAACCATAACCACTCTGCCCCAGTATATTGTGCACACGCCAGACTTGATGGATCAAAGAAATTGATATTGTGCCACCGCACAGATCAGGATGTTCTCGCGGCTCTCCCAGCCCTACACAATTAAGGGATTGAGAGAACATCCTGCATCACCTACTGGAGGTCACTAGCTTAAATATGTGCCTAAATCTCAATCAAATGAGTGCACTGTCCTTTTGTATATGCCGCTAATCAATAATTTCATGGAGAAATGTAATCAGCAGCTGCTTATAAAAACACATCATTCTCACCCTCATGGTTAAACTGCTCTGATAGATATCACCTTGACAACAGCTTATCTCACAGTTGGTCAACTTGACCTGTGTAATGAGGTCTACACAGAAACACTAAGTAAATTACAGCTTGGTGTATCTGGCAGACTGAAGTTAAAAGTTTGTTTCAGTTTTTACTAACAGATAATTAGCCATGTGTGAGAAATGCATGTGAGACAGTTAATTGTTGCTTGATTATTTTAATTAACACATTAAATGAGCAACTTTTCAAAAAGCATTGAAAATAAAAAATGTATAAAAAAGTATTAACCCATTACATAGGCTGTACAAACCATTGATTCTATAGAAACTATGCTTATACATTCATGTGGCCTGTACACAATATACTGGGGCAGAGTGTCTTACAAATCTTGGATCGGCACCTGTTGAAACTTTCACCCCCTCTTATAAAAGGGTCAACACAGAAAACCTCAGCTTAGGGAGGCAAACTAGGGTCGCTTTACAGTTGTGTATATACGGTAATTGTTGTTCCTTCTGAAGGGGCATCATCTTCTTCTGTTTTGCTGTTTTTTCTAACAAATAATCAGTTTTTCTATCTTTTTTTGATCATTCTCTTTTGTATACCTCTCAAAGATGTACACATTGGAGAGAAACTGATTTTTGACAAGGAATTTGGGTATAATATGTAAAAATGTCAACATAAATCTCATTTTAGTGTTAAAAGTTTTAGTGTTAACAGCAAATTTTATTATACAGTTGTTGACTCCATTACATGTGATCTCAAGTTTATACATAAGTACATGCTTATTTGATAAAAACATATAAATCAGCTTCATGTGGCCTAAAAATAAGGTAAACCGTAATGTATAGAAAAATAATTGTTTGCTTACTAGTCTGAAACAATATAAGGTCACCGGTAAAAGGGCTCACATCTTCCATTTACTCAGGATTCCATCTCACACAAACAATAATAAAAATAATAAATGATAGTAACAATTAAAATAACAATAAAAATATAATCATTAGCAGAGCATTTACATTAAGTTAACCTATAAGCATCAATTATGTCATTTTAATCTTCATCACTGTATTAGCAGCAGCAGCAGCAGCAGACTCATCTTCATTCTCTCCCAAATCAATCAATCATGATTGTATATGCATGTTTGTTTTTTCTTAAATAGGGGACGGGGCCTGAGGTCTTTGAGTAGAGGAAAATTTGTGGCGTTTTATTAAAAAAAAAAAGAGGGAAAATGTGCATATTTTACTTTTTATTTGTTATCGTAATTCTCTCTTTTTTTTCTTGTTTGTGAACTCCTCCACTAGATAATCCTAGTCCAGTTCACTCAAGCTACAACTCTAGTCATTGATCCGCATCAATGTGTCTAATTTTGGCATTTCGTCAATGAAAGATTTATTTTAAACAAGGGGAAGTTTCATTTTAAGGGGAAATCGAGGCTTATTTTCTGAGTAGAAGCCTTTAAACTATATAAGGTAAAATAAACCAGATATGTCATATAACTTTCAATATAAATACCATCATACCTGTTGTTTGACTCATCATTTTTATCAAAAGTACTATTTTGTCTGTCATAGTCATACTGTTAATTATAATAATATAATTCTTACCATCATTTATTTAATCTGATAACTAAATACACCCCCAAGCCATCCTTATCATCGGATATCAGCATCACCAACATTTCAGTAACAAAACCATTTACTTTAAAATTATCATTTGTCCTCATTATAAAATTCATTTAACATTGTCATCAATTTCTGCTAAATCATCCTATGACATCGTCATTATCAAACTAAAAATATCAATACAGATTTATTATAACATTGCTTTATAGATACAGTTACTAGATATGTCTTCCAATTAGCCAAACTCCATTTGGTATAAACTGCCAGATATATCAACAAGATAAAAAGTCACAACAAGGAAAAATATTACCATGACTCCCAATATTTTACTCTGCTATAGCCTTACACATTTAAATAGTCATTTTCATGCAAAAAATCAATATTCTGTTCTTTAAAAACAAAAGAATTTTTCACATTGTGAAACTAAATTTTAAAGATAGCTAAACGTGGAAGTTGCTCACACAGTAGATTTAAGTCAAGTGACAGTACTGACACTCTACAACCAGGACAAAAGACTTTTCCAATGTACTCAATGTAAGCATGTCAGCTTGTAAGAATCTTTTTAACATCTATATACTGGAATAAAATGAGTGTGTATAAGTTGCGAAACTATTCCATGACAGCAATTTAAATGCCAAATGTAGCCGGTAAACCATACAACTAAGACCACCGACCTTGTAGCAGTGACCTAGATTTGCATGATCAGGAAAAAGTACAGGACAATTTCCCCAAATACTGAAACAACAACACTTACCGCCTTTTAGGACCTCCAGCCATAAGTTCCTTTAAATCAACACTGTATATATCCAATATAAATAATCCTTCAAATCTGAACTTAAATGAAAAATCTCACGAAAAATGTTTCTTTACCAAAAATAACACAAGTAACTCTTTGGTAGGTTACATAATACAAAATGTTTAGTTTTGCATAGTTGAAAATAGTGCCGTGGTAAAATAAAGTACCAGATATTTACTTGAATTTGAAGTGTGAGCATGGTGTATTTTTCTGAAATTAGTTAATTTTTTTAATTACGATACAATTAACAGTGTTTGATGCGCATTCGCACCCTCGTACAATTTTAAAAAGCATGATTATGTCACGCAGGTATGTTTGAAAAGTGAAAGTGAAACATGTCATTCTTCATTAGCAAGGTCCGTTCTAGAAGATTATCTTGTCAAAGTTTGAACACAAATAAGTTTCAAAATTAATTATTGTTTCAAATTTATAAACATATTTTATCTGCAACAGTCCTAAAATTTGTGTGAAACATGAACGATAAAATGTGTGACAAATACCGGAATAGTACCGACGATGTACCGGCTTTTAGTGTGCCCCAAAACTATTGTTAGTATGTAACCGATACAGGAAAAGAGGGAATGCTCGATTTGCCTGGAAATATTGTGCTGTCAAGTTCAGCGGTGTGGGATGGGATGGGATTAGCCGGCATTTTTGCCGATACTGCGCAGCGACATTTCTATCATTACAGCACAGGGGCACTTATGAGGTGCCCAGGGACTGAACCCGGCCGGTCCATTATACTGACACCGACGAGTCAGGCGTAATGCTGTCCCCGTATCCCCGAGCGTTAGGAGGGAAGCCACTACTACCAACTTTAAAGTCTTTGGTATGACCCGGCCGGGGTTCGAACCCACGACCTCCCGATCCGCAAGCCGACGCTCTACCAGTTCAGCGGTGTACATGCTTGACAGCGACACTGTTTCATTTGTCAAAGAAAAGCTTGTTCTAGATTTTTGCAGGAAAATGCAAAAGATAAGATTCGGCGATTTGATATGCAGCCATTGTCATTATTACATTAAAGATTTCCAGCAGGATTTCCTAAAAATTAACATTAAAAAAGCAGAACGAAAATTTGAACTGATATAAAACATTTAGTGAAAAAAGGTAACTAACAAGTAAAGTGTGAACGTTGATGCTTAATTTGGGGGAATTTGCATGTTAAATATAAATATTTAACTTGCAAAAAGTAAACCTTTGTGAACCGTTAATTCAAGATTATTTTACATGCACGGCAACCACCACACCCCAAACCCCCGCTACAAAGAGCGAGCGACATAAAACACGCACACAAACACGCACAATAAAACACCACAAAACAACGTAAATTAATAAATAAGGGACATAATAACACATAAACATCAAATACTTTACCGTGCATGGTTGCTTCCCCTGAACTGTGAAAATGCTAGGTAGTTTACGGCCATAACTGCACAGCTTTAACATAATAATAATAACAAGAAAAGTCGTTGATGCGAAGCATCAAAGGCGACGCAAAAAGTGGAAGAGGTAAAGAGATTAAAGCAATATGGGAGCAAGTAACAAAGACATATGAAACGTTGTTTTTGATTTGAAAGTTTTCAGTATACTATAAATCTTGAGAAAAGGTATGTATAACTTATATTCATGCGACCTTTGAATGGTTTAAAATAAAATAAAAAGAAAAAACCCGACACCATTTAATATGTCTTCTAAGATGTTGCATACGCAGAAAAAAAGTTACAAAATTATTATAATTAACGACAAAACTGAAGTGTACAATCACAAATTGCACATGTGCAGCAGCCTCACAGTATACAAAAAATATTGTTCAGATTGTATTTTTCTCGAACGTAGCATTTTTTTTTCTTTATAAGTATCTCATTGTTGCTGTTTTTAGAGTTATTTTGAAAGTTACAGATAAAAAAAATAAGTACAAACATAAATAGTAAAATAAATATTAAAATAAATAAATAACATAGAACGCCGTTTACAGAATTAGGACCCGTATTTTGTCAGGTTTAGAAAGTCCGCAAAACAAACTTCCTCCTTGTGCAAATTTCAGCCACTAGCGTAGCTTCCTTTAGGCACTGTTGGCACGTGCCTACACAATTTAAAAATGCCAAAAATGAAAAAATGAAGGGGGACGGTCGTCGCGGTTTATGCATGAGCTTTTAAATACTCTAATCACGCAATCCATTGCACCTACTGCCATAGGTGCATATATTTATTGATTGTTACTGGAAAGCGTAGCAAAAGCATTTAAGGTGCATACACATGATTCTCTGTCAAGCTACGTCCCTGTCAGTGAGCATTCCATATAAAGCCGTCGTGCTCCAGCGCGTCGCCAATTATAATGCATGTAAAATAATAATTTAATGATTGTATTTATTTAATATAAGCCATGGTATGCCCACAACGTTAACATCAATTTAAAGCTAATTAAATTACATTCCCATCTATGTAATAATTTTCTGCTCACTTGTAAGCAGTGAAGTTTTGTATTATAATTCGAAAGTCCAGAAAATGTCTAAAATAAACTTTATTTCCTCGCTACGATGTTGTCACATTTTGGACCAAAATTACTTTGGGGTATTAGTGTTACATGATGATAATACAGTAATCTGCTAGCGCAGATATCATCAGCTGAGCGGCCGTCTGTCATCAGGTGCTTCGTCCTATTAACGCTCAGTACACCCTCGAGATGGTGGGACGGGTAGGATGATCAGTCGCTACCCCGTCCAAGTTGGCTGCCAGGGTGGTTTGCTACGTTGCAGCCAAAGTCAACTGAGTGCCCTTTCAGCAACTTTACCCAGAGCATGGAAAGACGTCTTACCTTGACTCCCAATACTCCAAACAACTTTCGCCATCTTGAGTTCGTTTGATTCCTCAGTGCGTTCCTCCATGGTACAGTTAGTTCAACCAAGATGATGCGCTTTGGCCATGTGATCAAATAAAGATATCTGGGCGAAGGGTTGCACTTGTGACTTCTGCTGGAAACTGGAGTCTTCTTTTCAGATCTACCCGCATATCGTAATAGAATACGCAGCTGTGTACACATTGTCCCAAAAGAATGAAAATATAGAAAGATAAAATCTGCAATAAAAATTTAACTGTACTAGGGGTAAGGTGAATATTTAATGCGATCAGTTAATACTCATATTTGCACCTTATTTTTTTAATCGAATTAGTAACTTTTTCTGCAGCTTCCTGATATGGGACAAGTATTGTACTCTTATACTTCAAAGCAGAACCGCTTCAGGTTCTCAGGACGATCACGCCTTGCGATCATTAGTGTCTAGTGGAGGGATATGTACCAAATTGCAACTTTTCAATTGTCGATTAACACTTTACTTTTCAAGATTCGTTAGATATACAATGGTTACTGCATTTAATTGACAAAATAATTTGCCTTAACTGTTAAAGAGAATGCTTCACTCAAATGACATACTAGTCATAGGCATTTACATTTGTTTAGAATGGGACTTACTGACTTAAATGCGAGAGACAATTCGGGACTAAACATCCTTGTTTTTTCTGTTGCTTTAAATCAACTCGACTTATTCCACTTGAACCATTTGTCTGTTATGAATTCTCAAAATGCAAGTTTCGTTTTGGCCACATCATTACAGTTTGCTTGAAGTCACGGTAATACAAATAACGTCGTCATAAAAAAAAAAAAAAAAAAAAAAAAAAAAAAAAAAAATATTTCTTGTATTAAAAATTAGTGTGAATAAAATGTTATATAATTGGCCATAACCAGGTTATTGGTACTTGCGTTTGTGTAGCTCCTCCATCGGGAATAAAGAAGTATGTCAAGATTAGTTACGATTCTTGCTTAAATATTAAATTCTTTAACATAATTTTTTTACTGAAAGTTATTTCATGACCCCGTAATCTTCCTAGAAACCAGCATGCATGATCTAGACTAAACTATTCTTAGGTTTTCATATTGCTTTGTACCAATTCGGCTTAGTCCACTTGCACCATTTGTCTGTTACGATTTCGCGATAAATGCAATCTTTGTTTTCTACAAATCTCTTTAAGATTGAAGACTCGATTATAAGAATACGTTCTCAGAAAACCATGTGATTTATTTATTGTATAAATAAACAGCGTCATTTTAATTTTAACATAACTGGTCGTAACCAGGAAAATTGGCGCTTGTGTTTGAGTAGTTTCTCTATTGGAAATTAAGTAGGTCATGATTAAATACAATTCTTGTTTTAATAGTTAAGGGTTTGTAACCCTACAATTTACGTAAAAGCTAGTTATATCTTGATGCTGAAAAGTCGCTACAAGCCACCACGTACGATATAGAAAAGAAATCCGAGGGAAGCATGCCACGGGAACCGCTAGCGGCCTTGCGTACACATGATATCATGCTTAGCTACGCCCCTGATAAATAGGGACTGTTTTCTACGACTACTACATAACTAGTTTATTTGAGGGTCAGCACATACTTTACATTACGTATCTTATCCGCGACCCCTTCACTGTTGCTCAGGCTGTGTCTTAAAGATTGTAAATCAAAGTGCCGAAAGAATCCTCCTCAGGCTATCCAATTCCGGATACCTACTTACACAACTAGAGAGCAAGAAGATGGTTGATTAAGTGATTTTTGTCCTAAGATAAGGTGGATGTGAATGTTTGTGAATTTCTCTGAAATCAATAACCCTAGATTCACCATATTGCTATAAAGCATTGGACCCCCTAATTTTACCCCTAATATAGGGTATTTAATTTAATGTTTTATTTCTTAAAGGTATGGATCTTAAACTTCTTCCATATGAAGAAACGAAAGTAGTTTTGAAGGGGTCTATCTATGACCATGTCCTTTTTATAATGAGTGAAGGGTAGTTTCTTTTAGCGAAGAGAGGTCCTATTCCTATTTTTCCTTAACACTGTCTGGACGCCCTAGGCCCGACCGCCCCTAAACCATTCCCCTTATTATACATATTGTATATATAAGGAGAAAGTCCTCGGATTATGGCAGGAAAGAGGGTAAAACGTTCATGCTAATGGGGACAAAGAAATGGTTAAGAATATGTATAGAAATACATGTGTAAGTACATTTTTTTTTTACATTTTATGAACGTTTTACCCTATGCCGAAAAGAAAATTTACATGGATTCGTATAAAACAGACTATGCATATACATTCAGTGTTGTTTTTTTCTGTATATATGTATACTTTTTCCACTGATGGTGTTAGTGCAACAACAAAAGGTGGTTTGTAGGGAGGGACAGGGCATGTTCTGTTTATATATTACTATGATATACATTTCATCTCCCTACGTTTTACAGGATTCAGTTGGCGTCGTTGTCCATAGAGAGTTGTTTAATACAACTGTTATATACCGACTATGTTATCTATTACTGTTTTTAATATGATCTTAAGTTTTGTTTTATTTTTCAAATAATGATAAATGGCCAGCAGACTCACTGTTGCTGCCGTTACACGGCTCCGAAAGGAAAATCCTTTCTTTAGCCATATTTTCATGTCTTTACTGTCGGTGAGCAAGGCGCCTCCGCCCTTGAAGGCGGAATGACGACAAAGTCTTACTTTTTAATAAAACTTACTTATTCTATCTACAATTATTTATTATACGTTACGTTACGTTAATATTTTAAAATAGTTATAACTGTGATTGATACAGCGTTTTTATCGTAGGTCAGAGTATAAATAATAAATATCTGGGAAAGAGGTGTAGGAAGTTAAATCTGAGTTGGTGATTCAACATTTAACATTTAACAGTTTGCCTATATTAAATACACGTATCAATATCTATCTACCGTTTTGGGGAATTTGGTCATACTTTTTGCATAAACCCATTCTTTAGTCGTCATAAAGGACTATTTTGAACACTAACTTTATTGTTAGACTGTACTAATCCTGAAAGAAAAATCTCTAAATGTTCAGCTTTCCAACTCTATAAAAAGCGCAATAGTGGTCTTTGCTAACAATATATATCGAAGTCAGAGCGGATTAACCGGATGGCTATATAAATGCAAGTGGTCACGAAATTTTCTAAATTTAAAAATAGCTATCTCTGCAACGTGGCTCCGAAAGGAAACATCTGTTTGCAATGACGAGTGGGGATTTCTCATTAACTGTTCACACAGATCTCTGGCATCAATGGAACAGCATTCTGCAAGACCTTTTCAGGTACCAAATTGGTTATTTGAGAAAAAATATTTAGACCAAACAGTCGGATATCACCTTTAAGGTATGTTCTAGTCTTGGTTTTGCATGTGTGTGCTGCCCGCACTATACATACCAACTACATGGTTAAAAGTTGCAATGCGGGCAGTTTCTTTGTCTTATTTTTGTTCTCTGCTCTTAATTAACTAGCTCCTAATCGTCATCTTGTGTAAATAGTATCATAGACTACATTGTTGGGATGAATCTTTATATTTGTATTTCTATCACTAAATGTGTAATTGTTTAATCGATAATTGAATGTCTTCCATCTAATTTGATTTTTTGGATTGCTCAGTTAGTCTGTATTTATGGAAGACGCTAATGTCTGAACTGCTTTGTTTTAATTTGTTCTTTATTACCATCAGTGTATATGCATGAGATAGTACCAAGGTAGATAGTCTGCGCGCGCATCTACTGAGTGAACAAGCCTCCATGCACCAATTAGCCTGTAGTATCAATGACAGCACTATAGACAATACTATCAAATCGTTCACTGAACTAATACAAGGGATCGCATTTAAAATATTTAGTAAATATAGGAGATTTATATTAAATAGAAATAATAGAAAAAATAAAACGTGGTTTGATAAAGAATGCCATACTGCAAACAGAGAATTTAAAAAAAGCACGTAACACATTTTTAAGAAACAAAAATAACATGAACAAGCTTCATTTCTTTGCTAGAAAAGAACATATACACGAATAAAGAGAACATGTAAAATGATATACTTTAAAAATGAAGGAAAAAGAATTGTAAAATTGGCCAAAAATAACCATCGGGAATTTTGGAAAACCATCAAAGGACAATACAATGAAAAATCCAGGGAAGATAATAATATTTCTATAGATGACATGTACCAACATTTCATTAGATCGGTCGAAGAGAATGATAATAACGATGGGAGATCATTAAATGAACCATACATATGTAGTACAGAACTAGATAACGAATTTTCAGCAAAAGAAATTAAGGATGCAGTATTTGCACAAAGCAATAATAAAAGTCCAGACAGTGATAAACTTATAACAGAATGTTTTAAAAATACATATGATATCATTGCACCATTTTTAAATATCTTCTATTATTAACTGTTCAGTGAAGGTTGTTTTCCAAATAGCTGGGGAGAAGGGATTACAATACCGATTTTTAAGGGTGGATCACAAGAAGCTAGTAATTACAGCGGAATAACACTTAACACATTTTATCAAAGATTTACTCCAAACTACTTGTTACTCGACTTTTTTTTTCAATGACGCCACTACTCTCGTCATAACTTATAGAAAATATCAGCGCTTGGGCATTTTGTATTCAAATAGATCTTTTTTCAGTTCATTGCTTACATTTGAAAAACACGTCAGGAAGTGCGAGGTCAGAGCTCTGTAAAACCGGTTTAAGCACCCCAGTTGGTCCATATTGCCGACTGACCGTTCCAAGGTGGTAACTGTCGGGTTTGCTCTTTTCGTTGAATGACTCATCACAAATTTGCTCTTACTTTTCGCTTGGCTTGCACGTGAAATAGCTTTGTTCTGTGCATTTTCGGAGTTTGTATATGTTGCAATGCTCATAGCACTTTGTCATATATTCTTATTCATGATCACAACAATGTTACTTGTGCAGTGTGGCGGTCGTATAAAGTCTCCCCGTGCATGTAATCTATGTTGTCATTTAATTCATCCTACAAGGATTGTTACGTGTATTTCCTTTGAGGGACATTGGACGTTGGTTCTTCAATTCCATCCTCACATGAACAGGATGATACAACCATTTATTCGTATCTGGTCATGTTTGTTCATGATTCAAAAAGTTAATTTCATTTGTAGTCAACCATTTTTGTGTAGTTTTCAAATCGAAATAATACCATAATTCAAATAGATCTTTTTTCTGTTCATTGCTTGCATTTGAAAAACTCGTCAGGAAGTGCGAGGTTAGATCTCTGTAAAAGCCCGGTTTAAGCACCCCAGTTGGTTCATATTGCCGACTGACCGTTCCAAGGCGGTAACTGTCGGGTTTGCTCTTTTCTTTGAATGACTCATCACAAATTTGCTCTTACTTTTCGCTTGGCTTGCATGTGAAATTTCTTTGTCCTGTGCCTTTTCGGAGTTTGGTATATGTTGCAATGCTCATAGGACTTTGTCATATATTCTTACTAAATGGAGCGAATTGAATTAAAAAATTATTGATAACCAATATGGATTTCAGAAAAATAAGTCTACATTAGACTGTATTTTTATATTAAATGCAATTATTAGCAAAGTATTATCACAGAAAAATAAATTATATGTAGCATTTCTTGATTGGGAGAAACTGTACGATAACATTAACCGAGAGCTATTATGGCAAAAGTTGCCCAAAGAAAGCATAAGCACCAAATTTGTTAATGCACTAAAGTCCTTGTATACAAATGTTAAATCGTATGTTAAATACAACGGCTCGTTTTCTGAGTCCATCATGTCACACAATGGTGTGAAACAAGGGAACCCGGCAAGCAGCATATTATGTCTATTTTTTCTCAAAGAAATACTCATCAAAATCCAGACAAACATAAACGGCATTGTTATGATCATTGATATGAAGTTGTTTCTTCTCTTCTTCGCAGATGACGCCGTTGCATTTGCACTTGAACCAGAAACATTACAGTCTATTCTTAATGACATAGAGATTTATTGTCGGACTTACAAATTAAAAATAAATGTTTCCAAAACAAAGATCATGATATTTGAAAATCGTGGATATACTCATTATGACTTTTATCTTCATAATTCAAAGCTAGAAATTTTGAACTCCTTCAAATACCTGGGTGTCCATCTATTTAAACATGGTAAGTGGACTCGTACACAGGCCACTATAACAAAACATGCGTCTAGAGCTCTTCACAATTTATTTACAATCTACAATCAAGTAGATCTTCCGGTTTCACAAAAGATTTAATTATTTGATACGCTTATTACTCCAATACTTTATTATTCTGCTTACGTATGGGGTTTCCATAATGCTCCCGACATAGAAAATATACACTTAAAATTTTGCAAAAGTGTTATGTGTTAAAACATCAACAAACTAAGATGCACTCTACGGTGAACTACATCGTACCTCACTATACGTACATAAAGATCAATATAGATCAAATATTGGATTAAGCTGATTAAATCCGAGGAAAACACTATTTTGTTTAAAACTTACAACATGCTAAAAAATTATGCAAACGCTGGAAATACATACGGTGAAAATAATTGGGCGTACCAAATAAAATACGAGTTAGATACTTTAGGCCTATCTTATATCTTGGAAAACCAATCGAACATCCCAATAAATTATGATTTTATAAAGCAGCGAATAATTGACATTTTCACACAAAATTGGATATCCACGACAAATAATTCAAATCGATTAAACGCATACAGCTTATTCAAAACGACGTTAACCTATGAAACATATTTAGATGAAATAACCGAACCAAGATATAGAGTTGCGTTAACAAAGTTTAAAGTTTCGTCGCATCAACTTGCCATAGAAAAGGGTTGCCATAGTAATACAGCTAGAAGTGAACGATTATGTAGAAAATGTAACATGAGCCAAATCGAAACAGAATACCACTTTTTACTAATTTGTCCAAAATTTTCTCAACTACGCTCCCTATACTTGAAAAGATACTATTATACATGGCCAGCTAACAGAAATTTGATTTATTAATGAAAACAAGATTAAAGAATATTATTAGAAACGTTTCAAAATTTATATATTTTGCAAACAATTTGAGAAACTAATATCTTTATTTTTGTTGCTCTCCAGATAAACTTATGTCTCTTGTCAGTGTCTCCTATCATTTGTCACAATTACATGTATGTTTATACATATTGCCTTGCTATAAAACATGTATGTTTTAATGCAATAAAAATTGTATTGTATATATGCAGATGTTTGCCTGTGAATGATTGGATGTAGTTATTTACTAATTGTTTAATTTGTTAAATATATGTATTGTCATGACTGTTAATGTTTTGTTTTGTTGAATAAAATATAAACGTTTACCTATGACGTTAGCATTTGTCATCATCTACAACGATTTCCGTCCATGTTCGGACATTGCGCATGCTCTTACTAGTCCTCTCCATGCCGCCCTATCATTGGCTAATTCAGTCACGTGTGTAATGTCAGTGTTGATGCTTATGTGTGCATGGTCCCTGGTGACAGTTGCGATCCACGTGGTTTTGTCGTTTTCTCTTGGCCTTTTTGCTTTTTTCGTTGGAACTTGGCTAGGGCTTGCTTCGCGGGGGAGGGGGTGGAGTCTGGAAGTCGAAGTAAATGTCCCAGCTATCTAAGTCTTCTTTGGGCAATGGTGAGGCTCCAGAGGCTGATAAACATAGAAATGTGAGAAGAAACCCTTACAGAAACCAGATAGACTATAAACTCTTGAAAAACAAATACAAAAACTTGGTAAAGGAAGCAAGATCTAACAGTGGAATAGATACCAACACAGATCATAGGCTTGCCATAACAAACGTCAATATAAAATGGTACAAGATCAAAGAACAAAAGCCGACAGTTGAAAACCCCAAGCTTTGACGAAGAATACAAAAATCAAGTAAATATAAACTACAAAGAATCAACAAACGCAGATACCGGTGCATCAAACTCAGCACAAGCACAGTGGAACAAAATCACAACAGCATGCCTGGAAGCAGCAACGAAAACCTTTGCAATGAAGAAATCAGCAAAAAAGTGAAAACAGTGAAATAAAAGGTCTATCGAATTTACAAAAGAAACTTAGTCTAGATATAAATTCCACCAAAGATATTTGCAAAAGAAACGAACTACAACAAGAGAGGAATAAAACGATGAAGAAGATTCACTCAGTACTTGCCAAAGAAGAGATGACACACATTACAAGCCTAACAGAGGAAGTAGAAAACTGCAAAAAACGACTCGACACAAATGTACAAAGCCATCCGAAACTTAAGATCCCAAAAACAAAAAAAGACCTTGGTAGTGCAAGGGGAGCATGGTCTAACAAGTGATGAAAAAGGACAGACACCGTATAAGAAGTCCGAGCAGCCGTGAAATCCCTCGGTAACAACAAAAGCACTGGATGTGACCATCTAAAATCCAAACTTCTAAAGCACAGACCAGACATTATCCAGCAAGGTATAAGTAAACTCCTAAACCATGTCGCACCCACTGGGGAATACCCTAAAGAAGTGAAGACAAGAAATACTTATACCTCTCCCGAAACCAGGAAAGAAACAAGGCCCACCTCAGAATCTAAGACCAATAATACTTCTATCCATTCTACGAAAAATCCTTGCCATCATCATGATTAGACGCACAGCAGAAAAACTAAACAGCATCATACCAGTCACCCAAGCAGCTTACAAACCTGGTAGAAATACAACTGAACATGTATTCACCCTTAAAGTCCTTGCAGAAAAAGCCATCACATCATCAGAATGTGAACTTCACATCCTACTACTTGACATGAGCAAAGCTTTCGACAGAGTTCAGAGAAAAAACCCTGCATGATGATCTTGAAGAAGTGTGAGATGAAGACGAACTCCATATCTTCTACACACTACTGAAAGATGCAAAGTTTCAAGTCAGATGTGGAAACGAACACGGAGAAGTCATAAGAATCAACATTGAAACATCACAAGGAAACTGTGCAAGTGCTTTACTCTTCACCTTTTACCTTGTCAAAACCTTACAAGACCAGAGGGCAGAAATCGAACAAGAACATAACTATGCCAAACCTAAACGAAAGGAAAGAAGAACTGCTACCAGTCCACCTACAAGATCACAACTACCACAAGATCCTTCCCAAAACGACCCTGAGCATTGACCAGCAATATGCGGATGACGTTGGATATGTCACTTCAAACAAAGCGACAAGAGAAAACACAAAGTTAGTATTTGTAGTGATTTGTATGGCAAAAGACGAAGTCATTTTCAGTGCCGCCATTTTGCCGTTATTCTGACGTCATCTTGGTATAAATGTGTCATTTTCTTTTATGTATAATTAGAGAATTGAATTTTGGCATAACTTCTTGTGATGTTGAGATATTTTTTTAAAAATCAGACTGTTTCGAGCTGATGTTGCAAAGATCTAACAAATGGTATGTGTAAATATACAATAGATGTTTTAAAAATTACATGGGGATAATTACATCAGAATGTTAGATTGTTAGCCCTCCCCTCCCCTCTTCACCCACACAAAGCGAACCACATTGTTGTTATTATTATTATTATCATCATCATCATCATTATTATAATTATAATTATTATTATTATGATTTGTTGTTGTTGTTGTTCTTCTTCTTCTTTTTCTTCTTCTTCTTCTTCTTTTTCTTCTTCTTCTTCTTCTTATTATTATTATTATCATTATTATTATTATTATTATTATTATTATTATTATTATTACCATGTAAATAACAATTAAGGGACATGACATACAAACGAAAAAATACTTGTCCGTGCATGGTTGCTTCACCTAAACAACAGTACAAAACAAACAAAAACTAGGTGGTTAAAAGCCATAACAGCTGTAGTATCTCGCTTGTTTTACATATTCACATCTGTTTTAAATGATCTATGGTATAAATTATACATAAATTAATGATAAGGATGAGGATAATAATATCTTTATTTAACGAAGTTAAGTCATAAATCATTGCAAACTCATCTGATGTTGTTAACAGTACGAGCACGTGAAGTAATTCTTCTCTTAGTTAACGAGAACATTATATGCACTTTAAACTATTTTTTTTCTGGCCGGAAGCCACTCCTTGTGACCGGAAAAGAAATAAGGACTTTTCACATGGACTGAATTAGTTATTTCCTAGTTTAATTGTGTAAGGTTTCAACTAAACTTTTACTAAATTGTATTCATGCTGGGTCAACTTAAGAAATATTGGTTATGGAAATTTACAATATTAAAAATACGCTTTCTGATTGATTCAATATTTTGTTGGATTTAATGTACAGAGTGACTGTAAACACAGTTTACAAAGCCAGATGAAGATTTAACTTAAAGATGAGTGCCTTACAAGCGATTTTAGATCCAGATAGAGTTCATGTCTTAGAAGATGTGCTTGCACGGGGTGCAGATGTTAATGAAGAAGACGAAGATGGAAACACGGCAATGCATATTGCTGTAAGGGATAACCTGGACCAAGAAGTGTTTGACATTCTAGTCAAGTACGGAGCCTCTCTTAATAGTGTCAACAATGAGGAAAATTCACCAATTAGCTACATCAGTCCTTGGAATTTTGATCCAATTCTAAAATTGCTACGAGCCGAAAAGAAATTTTCAATAAAGGATTTGAATGGAAATACGGTAATGCATTGGTTATTAGGCCCCAGCGGAGATGACATATTTGATTTATTTTCAGTGATTACGGATAACAAACAAGCCGAAGAAGGCGAACTGGATTATAGTGTGCAGAATCAGCAGGTAACAAGACTTTGGGATACTCTTCTTGCTGAAAGACATGAACTACATATTGACCTGAATGCACAGAACAATGAAGGAAAAACTATTTTACACGTGGCTGCTACAAGCCAGCTTGCAACGAACCATCTAAGGCTATTGTTAACGAACTTTCTGGATGTGAACACCCTTCTTGTAGACAAAAATGGCGACAATTTCCTTCACATTTATTTTCCGGAATATAAAATAAAAGAGTTTGAGAATTTTGACGAAGATCTGCTTCAAGGAAAGTTCGCTGCATGTTCAAAGCAAGTGATACAAAAACTTCTTTGTTGTAAGAACACCAAGGGAGAAACGCCTCTTTATTTATATTTTCAAAACCTGGACAACAGCATTGATGTTACTAGGCTTGCTCTGTTCCTCGATGCTGGTGCAGACTTTTCTGCGACAACTAATAACAAGGAAACGCTTCTTCACAAAGTGTTCCGCAATCAACACGAAAATGTTAATTTTTACAAAGACGAAGAGGACATCAAAGGAAAAGTTTCTTTTCTAGTCAAGCATGGTGTTGACGTCAATGGGCAAGATATGTTTGGAAACACCCCAATTTATTATGCTAGGACTAAGGAGGGTGTTTTAAGCGTGTTAGAAAATGGTGCACACCTAACAGTACAAAACAAAACAAAACAAACACCATTGTTGTGGTTTATGTGCAAGGAAACCACAAATGCTGATATTGTTGAGACCCTACTGGAAAGAGGATCTGATGTAAATGCACAAGACATGCATGGAAACACAGTTCTTCACTATGCAGCCTGGAATGGGGTAAATGAAAAAGTGTCGTCAATTTTGAGACAATATAATGCAAAGAATCTGAAAGATTGTCAAGGTAATCTTCCCTGCAATGTAGCATATCAGCGTGGACACCAACATCTGACTGAACTGTTCTGTAACTGTCCACCCAACGATCATCCAAATACCAAATTTAGAAATAAGGTGCTGAGCTTAAAGCAAATAACAGAACAAACAACAGAAACACTGACTTCATTAAAAGAGAATTTTGATGGCCAAAGTGGAGAAGACATGTCAGAGTTGTTAGAACTGCCTATGACTGGTTGTGTACAATGGGAAATCGAAGAGAGCAACATACAAGCTGCAGTAACAGATATTGTGCAGAATTTGTGTAACCTCGTGAGCAAACTGAATCCGCTTTTTTCTGGAAGATTAATACCGTCAGGAAGTGTTGCAGAAGGGACTAAAGTTGGTTTACCTGATGAATTCGACTTTGTACACATATTAGACAATTTAGGTGATAAGGTGATAGTTGAGGAAACAGTGTCAAATGATCAATCATTTATTCGGTTTGGACAAAAGGAAGGCGTGCACGATTCAAGATTACACCAATTCATAGGGAAAGATGGTATTTTGAATGCGGATGAAACGTGGCATCAACTCTATACTGATTTAATGAAGTTTATTGAAGACCCATCTGTATTCAGATTTACCAATGTCTGGCCAAATTATGAAAACTCACCAGATCATTTCGCAGTAGGCAGACCAACTCTACATTTAAAAATCCGCTGGATTGGACTGAAATACAAAGTGTTGCCAATAGACATAGACCTTGTTTATGCAATCCATGTTAATGGATTTTGGCCTAGGAATGCAAGACGAGACAAACTGTTCTTAGATTCAGATAAAATTAAGTCAGAAGGTGCAATTGCGTTAATTCAAACTGATATTGAAAAAGAAGGTATCGATTTCCGGTTATCTGCACTTTTAGCTGAAAGATCAGTTTTCAGTGAACTCCCAAAAGTAGCAAAGGATAGTTACATTGCAGCAAAGATTATGCTGACAAATGAGTTGTGTCCTCAAATTGAAACATTCACTCAGTTCTGTGCAAAAGACTTCTTAACCAGCTACATGCTTAAGACTTCGTTACTTCATGTATTGGATGAGCACAGAGACTTTACTAAAACGGATAAAGGTGATGTTTATACCGCCAAGGATCTGAAGATGTTAGTAATTATGTTATTTCAAAAACTTCTCCAATGTTCTCAACAGGAACGTTTGCCAAATTTTATGTTTGATTGGCAAAATGTTTTCACCTTCAAACTTGATAACATACGGGGTGAACAGGAAATTCATCAAGACTGCTGTAATAGACAGCTATTTCTGAAGCTGATTCTTTCCACGCTTGGAGATCAACAAGACATCGGTGATGTGGATTTCGCGACTTTGATGGAAGATAAATATTACCGGATGAGAATTCCTAAATCATGTGGATCTGATGCTGATACCGACGATGTTGATGATGATGTTGATGATGATAAGGGTAATGATGATAACGTTGTTGTTGATAATACAGATGATGATGCTGTTGGTTCTGAAAATAATGGTGCTAATTTCAACTTAATCTGAATTTGATGCTAGATATTCTGAGAGTGCTTATGACGATCATGTTGTTTTTGATGTTGCGATTAATATTGTGTGATAATAACAATGATTATGATGATGATCATAATGATGCAAATGATGCTGTTTATGATGTGATGATTATGCTGTGATCATGATAATGCTGATTGTGATGCTGATTGTATTGTTGACAGTGTGGTGATTACTCGGACTGTGATGATGAAAATGCTAATTCTTATTATGCTGTTTATCGAGTGATCATGCTGATAATATTGTTGATTCTCATGCTTTTTATGTTGTTAATATTTCGCTGATTAAGACGATGCTGATACTTTTGTAGACGATTGCTCTGGTTGCAAAAACATATACTTTTTTAGCGAAAAAGCAGTTTCTTAACAGAACGACTGCCTAATGTTAACAAAGATAGCATTTGCGCATTTGCGCGATAACTTGCCATCTAACGCATATATATATATATATATATATATATATATATATATATATATATATATATATATATATATGTATGTGTGTGTGTGTGTGTGTGTGTGTGTGTGTGTGTGTATTTGTGTGTGTGCGTGCGGGAGTGCGTATGTGTGTGTGTGTGTGTGTGTGTGTGCGCGGGTGTATGTATGTACGCGCGACAGTCTGGGTGTGTAGGTTTTTTTTCTCCATACTTTGTGTAGTTCGATATATCCTTTTTCATATCCTTCTTAATTGGTTAATTTATTAAAAATATTATAAAATGTATTATAAGTAAACTTATTCCCAAAATTATAGCGTCTAAGTTTTTTAAAGATCGCAATTATAATTATTGACACAAGCCCTTAATGTACACGTGTAATATAACAGAAACATCATACACAAATTATTGTCGTTTCACCATAATTTAAAATTTCTGGTCATTAATTAATGAAAACATAAAAACATAACATTTGTAAATGATGCTGATGTCTGTATTGATAGTGATACCGTATTTACTGTTTGGGCATCTATAAACGGTGTTCGTTGGCCATTTGATTTTATAACTACATTGTTACATGTTTAATCCTACAATGTTGTTAAGAAAACGGTCTGATTCATGTAAAACTTTTAAAGGTACTTTCCTCCCATTTTCAATTTTAATTTAGTCGTTGATGCTACTGCTTTTACTTCTTGTGTTGTTGTTCCTGTTGCTTTTGTTTCTTTATGTTCTTGTATGGGGAAAAAAACTAAATAACGTGTGATTTATTTTGTAAGTTAAAGTTACTTAGTAAACTGGGAATTAGTCTATAATAATACTTAGACGGTTGTTTACGGTCGAGCTGGGCCAAGCGCAGTGATTAATCTGCTGGCAAACAACAACATCAACAACGGCCCTAAGGACCTGTCAAAATGTTCTTTAATGAGAAAATGTGACACGGTCCTATGAGCAAAATGCCTTTTAATTTAAAAGGAAAACCACAAGACAAATGTATTCACATGTCAGCCAAATTTAAAAGTGACAAATTCAGAAAAAAACCAGCTGGGGTTCTTCACCTGGTATGTAGAGCTCCTATCTCGCACTTCATTGTACTTCCCAAACATAAGTAGCGAAAAGAAAACATCTTACTTTCTGATGTTTTGATTTTACGGATTATGATGATATAAATGACAGTTGTACTGTTTCTATGTAGATAAAATGGTAATACTGCTGGTGATGATTGTGCCTTTGAATGTGTAAAAATAAGGGATAACGGAATTCACTCATTAAAGAATTCGACTTTTGGGAGATTGTGCCATGACGTCAACTCGCAAAGTGACCTTGAAGTGTACGTACTCAAGACGTGACTCGAGAGTTTCTCCGGCAATCAAGCGCTACTCGCTGGATAAACAGGACAAGTCTTTATGGCGAACGTCTAACAACGAGCCCAATATCGAAACTGAGCGGAAACTGATACTTTGTCGGCTAACGACGAGTTCTCTGGCTATATGATCCTTCGCGCGTGCGGTAAGATCACTGTCGTCTTTCTGGCGTTGAAGAGGTCCGTCCACAAGTCCGCAAACATTTGGGTATACCTCAGAGATAGACACATGTATGATGTCGTCTTCACAAGGTGCGACAAGACGTTCACTATGTCAGCCGCAACTTCCCATTTTTGTTAGCAAGAAGCGGTTGTTTGTCCGTTTTCTTACTGACAGACTTGTCCAGCAAGATATCTGTCAGCACCCTTCTCTGCTCCACAAGTCTTTCCAGAATTCCGTTCGTTGAGTTCCATCGTGTCGCAAGGTCCTGGATAAGCTCATGCTTGGGTAACCTAAGCAAGTCCCGCCTCTCTCTTAGTTCCGCCGTTAACGTTGTCGAGTGGCGGAAGTGTCCAACAAGCTTCAGAGCCTTTGTGATCACTTTCGTGACGCTTGGAATTTCGAGGGTAGGCTTATTTGCGAGCTGTAGGGTGTGTCCAAAGCACCCAGCGTCTGTCCACTCTTCACACAGTTCTCCAGCGCAATCCATGTCACCCTTGTAGCCCAAACTCGTTAACCGATTCCTTCAGGCTAGTTGCGATGTTCAGTCCAGTGTGTCGTTCTGGCATGGCTTAGGTTACACGAACGTAGCTCTCCATATTCCAGTACTGGACACGTAATGCTCGGTAACACTTAGATAGCTCTCGGTAGCATTCGATGTCCACATATCTGCTGTAATTACCACGCTATTGTCATCCTCTAGGTCCTTGATGAGCCCCGATTTCGCTTCCTCTGCTGATCCGTGCCCGAATCATGTTACGGCACGGAATCTTGTACTCTGGGTCCAAAAGACTCCTAAGGTTGGTGAAGCTGTTGCCTTCTACTAAACTGAGGGGAAGACAGTCCTTTACGGATAAGATCCGTTTTAGCCTGGGTGGTCGCTTCTGTTTTGGTTACTATAAATACACTTTCTACAATGATGACTATGGTGGTTATTATAACGATGATAATCATCAATATTCATTGATATTTAAGCATCGATTTGGCTGAATTGGGCTAAAATGCAGAACATAAAAGCCTTGGCATGCAATCTCTTTGTTAACCTTTCACAGTAAACAGTCTTAACCGGACAGAATATATATTTATATTGTCTACAAAATAATTACATGATATTTTTTAGTATTATACCTGTGAAATTTATGACTTGTAATCCTTTTAACCTTTGTTGGTTTAGACTTTTGTATTGATAAAAAAGTTGTGGCTTTAAATCGTGGTCCGTTTTAACTGTTCTCCCAGTATATAGCATAATATTCAGACTTTATATCTGTGGTGGTTGAATGACTTTTGCATATCGCAGAATTGTAACTTTGTATAAAAATCAGTTTTGGCAGTATGCGTGTTTCCAAATTAACCTATTTGTTGTATTGCTGTCACAGATCATAATAATTAATAATTAAAGTAATTATTTCCGTTTTTTATAATTCTAACGAAATGTTTTATATACTTTTAATAAAGTAAAATTTCAATGTTTTAACTGAATAACTCCTTGTTAATGAAACAGTTGCATGACAGTATACCACCTGACACGATATAAATTTATATCTTGCAATTAAAAAATCAGTTGGGTAAATTGTTTAAAAACGCATGTGGACATGGCAGATCCCCCTAATTGAGTTTCATTCTTCGATGAACCTACTCTCACATAACAGGGGACACTTTTACTAATTACTTCACTATATTAGTGTCGATTCAGTAACTTTTCTGTAGTTCCGGATGTTTGGTATAAGACACATTTTGTTCTAGTATCATATTTTTTCAGATAATAAATTTCCTCGGGAAGATCACCATTTGATAACATCTAGTGGAGGGATATGTACAGAATTGCACATCTTTGCGCGTCGTTTTCCACTATACTTTTCTTGTTTCGTTTTATATACAAGGTTTACTACATTTAATTGACAGACAAAACATTTATCCTTATTGTTAGGATGGCGTACTCGTCGCTACGCTATAGGCACTGACTTTTGTTTAGGCACAAAGCTTACTGACACAAACTGAGAGACAACTCGTGTCTACATATTCCTGTTGCTTTATATCATATTGACTTATTGACTCCAAATCATGACATTTCGCTTGAAGAGACTGGGATAAAAATACGCCTACATGCAAATATTTGATTTATTTCTGTATACATTTAATTTTTCATGAATGGTCATAAAATGAAAGAAATGACACTTTTATTTTAGAAGCTTCTTTGTTGGAAATGAAGAAGTCTGTAATGATTAAATACAATATTTATTGTGATATTTAAATGCCAGTAGCAAAACATTTTACGTAGAATCTAGTAAAATATTGATGTTAAAATTGAATTTAATATTGAATTTTTGACAATGCCGGCACTTTTGTAATCGGTCCGATATTGTCAGTAAGTAAAACACGACAAGAGATAAAATTTTAAAGAAACTAGTCCACGGTCTTTTGAGATTATAATATTTTTCCTTTGCTGACTTTAGATAAAGCAACATAGCACTGTCTTAAAATTTTTATGACAAGTGTTATCTCAACAAATCCTTAGTGTTAAAATTGTTGGCAGGCACTATGCAACACAGGTATGCTTTAAGTACACGCGCCCTTTTTGCGGTTTGTGCCTTACATACCAAACGGTATTGAAATTATACATGTCTGTAAAATATAACTAAAGACGAGAAATGATTACAACAAAAACCTTATTGTTTTAATTCATAAGAGAACATGTAGTAATAAGTTTAAGGTTTGAGCAAGATATGGACATAAGATTATGTTTCATTTACCGAAAATGTTAATATTTAAAACAACATGTTAAAGCTAGTTTTATGAATTTTTTCGTTTTTGATAAAAAATGTTAATGGTTCATACATTAAGCTAACATATTAAACATAATCGCTACCGTCTTTGTTCTGATTGTTATATTGCACGTAAGGTCAAGCAAATTAAAATAATTTAGGTTTATACAAAATAAGAAGAAGAAAAGAAGAGGAAGAATATGACGATAACGATGATGACGATGCTGCTGCTGATGATGATGACATTTGAAACGTCAATCAGAACTTAATCAGTATATTTTAATAATCCCTTAACACTGTATGGTTACCCTATTTTTCATTTCACTTTTTAACTAACAATTCAATTAGTACAAAAGGGCAAAGTATTCTTATGCACGTTTACAGCTCCACAAATAACAAAGTTGCTTACAAACAGAGCAGAAACACATGGTTAATGTATATATATTTTCCGGTGACAATATCCAACCATCCACATTCTTCCCAGCGAAAGATGTGTTATTTTCAGTCTTTGACCATCTTGGAGATCAGACTGACGGGGAAAGGCCACGATGACTACTTTAACGTGTTGTTTATACACAAAGTTGAGGCGGCATAAATATTCTTTGTTAAAATCACAACACAACCATAACTGGCAAAGTTATCGTTACTTAACCTAGCGTTAAAGCTCAGTTTACCCAGGTTATGAGTATAAAGATATCTCTACTTAGTATTACATAGCATAGACTCCCAAAACATTTTATTTCTAATTCCTATTTTTTATTTAAAGGAAATCCATCAACATAGTGCTAAATTAAAAAAAACAACAACAACAAAAAACAACAACAAACAAACACACACAACAGTATGAGAAGATGATTACTTCTAACTCCATATATTTTTCTAAAGTAATGTTTCGTGACAGATAAGGTGTGAAAAGGCGGTCAAGTATGTACAGTAAATATGTAGGTAGACCAAAGACAAAAATTCCACCGCATTAATCTGTACAGAAGGTTCAAAAGGAAACGACATGTTAAGATTTACGTTTGCAAAAAATAATTTCACATACAATGTGATGATGTACAATTAATTTAAATGGCAAGTGAAACTGGTGGAAGTAATGGATTTTAACGGAAAGATTTATTAGAAAAAAATGAGTGTCTTAAAGGTGATTTTAGATGAAGATAGAGTTCATGTCTTAGAAGATGTGCTTGCACACGGTGCAGATGTTAATGAAGAAGACGAGGATGGAAACACGGCAATGCATATTGCTGTAAGGGATAACCTGGATCAAGAAGTGTTTGACATTCTTGTCAAGTACGGAGCCTCCCTTAATAGTGTCAACAATGAGGAAAATTCACCAATTAGTTACATAAATTCTTGGAACTTTGATCCAATTCTAAAATTGCTACGAGCCGAAAAGAAATTTTCAATAAAGGATTTGAATGGAAATACGGTAATGCATTGGTTATTAGGCCCCAGCGGAGATGACATATTTGATTTATTTTCAGTGGTTATGGATAACAAACAAACTGAAGATGGTGAACTGGATTATAATGTGCAAAATCAGCAGGTAACAAGCCTTTGGGATACTCTTCTTGGTGAAAAACATGAACTACATATTGACCTGAATACACAGAACAATGAAGGAAAAACTATTTTACACGTGGCTGCTACAAGCCAGCTTGCAACGAACCATCTAAGGATATTGTTAACGAACTTTCTGGATGTAAACACCCTTGTTGTAGACAAAAATGGCGACACTTTCCTTCACATTTATTTTCAGGAATATAAAATAAAAGAGTTTGAGAATTTCGACGAAGATCTCCTTCAAGGAAAGTTCGCTGCATGTTCAAAGCAAGTGATACAAAAGCTTCTTTGTTGTAAGAACACCAAGGGAGAAACGCCTCTTTACTTATATTTTCAAAATCTTGACAATAGCATTGATGTTACTAGGCTTTCTCTGTTCCTCGATGCTGGTGCAGACTTTTCTGCAACAACTAATAACAAGGAAACGCTTCTTCACAAAGTGTTCCGCAATCAACATAATAATGTTTATTTTCACAAAGACGAAGAGGACATCAAAGGAAAAGTTACTTTTCTAGTCGAGCATGGTGTTGACGTCAATGGGCAAGATATGTTTGGAAACACCCCAATTTATTATGCTAGGACTAAGGAGGGTGTTTTAAGCGTGTTAGAAAATGGTGCAGACCTAACAGTACAAAACAAAACAAAACAAACACCATTGTTGTGGTTTATGTGCAAGGAAACCACAAATGCTGATATTGTTGAGACCCTACTGGAAAGAGGATCTGATGTAAATGCACAAGACATGCATGGAAACACAGTTCTTCACTATGCAGCCTGGAATGGGGTGAATGAAAAAGTGTTGTCAATTTTGAGACAATATAATGTAAAGAATCTAAAAGATTGTCAAGGTACTCTTCCCTGCAACGTAGCATATCAGCGTGGACACCAACACCTGATTGAAATGCTCTGTAACTGTCCACCCAACCACCATCCAAATACCAAATTTAGAAATAGGGTGCTCAGCTTAAAGCAAATAACAGAACAAACAACAGAAACACTGACTTCATTAAAAGAGATGTTTGATGACCAATGTGGAGAAGACATGTCAGAGTTGTTAGAACTGCCTATGACTGGTCGTGTACCATGGGAAACCGAAGAGAACAACATACAAGCTGCAGTAACAGATATAGTGCAGAATATGTGTAAGCTTGTGAGCAAACTGAATCCGCTTTTTTCTGGAAGATTAATACAGTCAGGAAGTGTTGCAGATGGGACTAAAGTTGGTTTACCTGATGAATTCGACTTTGTACACATATTAGACAATTTGGGGGATAAGGTGATAGTTGAGGAAACAGTGTCAAATGATCCATCATTTATTCAATTCAGACAAAAGGAAGGCGTGAACGATTCAAGATTACACCAAATCATAGGAAAAGATGGTATTTTGAATGCGGATGACACGTGGCATCAACTCTTTACTGATTTAATGAAGTTTATTGAAGACCCATCTGTATTCAGATTTACCAATGTCTGGCCAAACTATGAAAACTCACCAAGTGGTTTCGCAGCACGCAGACCATGTCTACATTTAAAGGTTCTATGGATTGGATTGAAATACAAAGTGTTGCCAATAGACATAGACCTTGTTAATGCAATCCATGTTAATGGATTTTGGCCTAAGAATGCAAGACGAGACAAACTGTTCTTAGATTCAGATAAAATTAAATCAGAAGGTGCACTAGCGTTAATTCAAACTGATATTAAAAAAGAAGGTATCGATTTCCGGTTATCTGCACTTTTAGCTGAAAGATCAGTTTTCAGTGGAATCCCAAAAGTAGCAAAGGATAGTTACATTGCAGCAAAGATTATGCTTACAAATGAGTTGTGTCCTCAAATTGAAACATTCACTAAGTTCTGTGCCAAAGACTTCTTAACCAGCTACATGCTTAAGACTTCGTTACTTCATGTCTTGGATGAGCACAGAGACTTTACTAAAACGGATAAAGGTGATGTTTATACCGCCAAGGATCTGAAGATGTTAGTAATTATGTTATTTCAAAAACTTCTCCAATGTTCTCAACAGGAACGTTTGCCAAATTTTATGTTTGGTTGGCAAAATGTTTTCACCTTCAAACTTGATGATTTAGGGAATGAACAGGAAATCCACCAATACTCCTGCTATAGACAGCTTTTTCTGAAGCTGATTCTTGCCACGCTTGGAGATCAGCAAGACATCTGTGATGTGGATTTCGCGACTGTAGTGGAAGAGAAATATTACCGAAGAAAGATTCCTAAACCATGTGGATCTGATGCTGATACCGACGATGTTGATGATGATCTTGATGATGATAAGGGTAATGATGATAACGTTGTTGTTGATAATACTGATGCTGCTGCTGATGGCTCTGAAAATGATGGTACTGATTTCAACTAAATCTGATTTTGATGCTGTATATTCTGGGAGTACTTATGACGATCATGTTGTTTCTGATGTGGCGATTTGCTGATTATGACTCTGTTCATGCTTGTATCGCTGATGCGGTTCATTGTGTGGTAATAATAATGATTATGATGTTGATAATAATGATGTAAATGATGCTGTCCATGATGTGATGATTATGCTGTGATGATGATAACTCTGATTGTGATGCTGATTATATTGTTGACAGTGTGGTGATTACTCTGATTGTGATGATGATAATGCTAATTATCATTATACTGTTCATGGGGTAATCATGCTGATAATGTTGTTGATTCTCATGCTATTTGTGTTGTTAATATTTCGCTGATTAAGACGATGCTGATATTTTTTGTAGACGATTGTTCTGTCTGCAAATATATATACTTTTTTAGCGAAAAAGCAGTTTCTTAACAGAACGACTGCCTAATGTTAACAAAGATAGCATTTGCGCGATAATTTGCCATGTAAATAAATTTTAAAATCTTGTAGTTTGAACATTCAGCTTCCACTTAATTGCATGCACCATAAATACCAATTGGATGCAATGTTTAAATATTATACGGATGATCCTTGTATATATATATATATATATATATATGTATGTATGTATGTATGTATGTATGTATGTATGTATGTATGTATGTATGTATGTATGTATGTATGTATGTATATTTGTGTGTGTGTGTTGCGGGAGTGCGTATGTGTGTATGTGCGTGTGTGCGCGCGGGTTTGTGTGTGTATGTGTGTATGTGTGTGCGTGTGTGCGCGGTTGTATGTATGTACGCGCGACGGTCTGGGTGTTTAGGGATTTTTTTTCTCCATACTTTGGGTAGTTCGATATATCCTTTTATATATCCTTCTTAATTGGTTAATTTATTAAAAATATTATAATACGTTTAACAGCAGGGCTAATTTTAAATCATTAGTAAACTTATTCCCAAAATTATAGTGTCTATTTTTTTTAAAGATCGCAATTATAAGTATTGACACAAGCCCTTAATGTACACATGTAATATGACAGAAACATCATACACTAATTATTGTCGTTTCACCATAATTTAAAATTTCTGGTCATTAATTAATGAAAACATCAAAACATAACATTTTTAAATGATGCTGATGTCTATATTGATAGTGATACCGTATTTACTGTTTAGTGTTCGTTGGCCATTTGATTTTACATTGTTCTACATTGTTACATGTTTAATCATACAATGTTGTTAAGGGAAGGGTTTGATTCATGTAAAACTTTTATAGGTACTTTTCTTCAATTTTAAATTTGAATTTAGCTGTTACTTAGATGCTACTGCTTTTACTTCTTTTGTTGTTGTTGCCGCTGATTTTGTTTCTTAATGTTCTTGTATGGGGGGAAAAAACTAAATAACGTGTGATCTATGTCCATATATTTTAAATGTTAAAGTTATTTGGTAAACTGGGAATTAGTCTGTAATAATAATTAGACGGTTATTTGCGGTCGAGCTGGACCGAGCGCTAATAATTAATCCACTGGGTATAACAACAACAACAACGGCCCTGAGGACCTGTCAAAATGTTCTTTAATGATAAAATGTGACACGGTCCTATGAGCAAAATACCTTTTAATTTGAAAGGAAAACCACAAAACAAAGGTATTAAGATGTATATAAAAGTGACAAATTCGGAAACGAGCCAACTGGGGTGCTTTACCTGGTGTACAGAGCTACTATCTCGCATTTGTACTTCCCAAACATAAGCAGTGAAAGAAAACATCTTTCTTTCTGATGTTTTGATTTTACGGATAATGATGATATAAATAACAGTTGTGCTTTTTCTACGGGGAAGAATATGAGTTTGCAGCATTTCTATGCTTACTTTTATCATACCTAAATAAAGTCTCAATAAGAACCAAAGAAAGGTTTATTTTTCGGTATGCGGTATCTGCTCCGATGGAACACGGATCTCGCAGCTTTTGCTACACGGGGGAATCGAGCTTCATTCCTCTTCCATCATTTAAGAGGGCTTATATTCCTCCTCAACAGGTTCTACCATGTAGCGACGAAGCTCGTCTTTTCCAGGTCTCCTCTTGCTTGTAGCAATGAATGCAAGCTTTCGACTTTTGGGAGATTGTGCCATGACATCATCTCGCAAAGTGACCTTGAAGGGTACGAGACCTCAAGACGTGACTCGAAAGTTTCTTGGACAATCGAGCGCTACTCGCTGGATAGAAAGGCCAAGTCCTTATAGCCCAAGATCGAAACTGAGCACTGTGTCTTCCTTTGTCGGCTAACGACGAGTTCTCGGGCTAAATGATCCTTCGCGCGTGCGGTAAGATCACTGTCGTCTTTCTGGCGTTGAAGAGGTTCGTCCACAAGTCCGCAAACAGTTCAGTAACTTTTCTGTAGTTCCGGATGTTTGATATGGGACACATTTTGTACTAGTATAATATTTTTTCAGACAATGAATTTCCTTGGAAAGATCACCCTTTGATAACATCTAGTGGAGGGATATGTACAGAATTGCACATTTTTGCGTCGTTTCCCACTTTACTTTTCTTGTTTCGTTTTATATACAAGTTTTACTGCATTTAATTGACAGACAAAACATTTATCCTTATTGTTATGATGGCAGTACTCGTCGCTACGCTATAGGCACTGACTTTTGTTTAGGCACAAAGCTTACTGACACAAACTGAGAGACAAATCGTGTCTAAATATTCCTGTTGCTTTATATCATATTGACTTATTCCAACGTTTTCTCCAAATCATGACATTTCGCTTGAAGACAGTGTGATAAAAATACGCCTTCAAATATTTGATTTATTTCTGTATAGATTGCATGGATCAAATTTTACATGAATGGTCATAACCAGAAAGAAATGACACTTGTATTTGAGTAGCTTCTCTCATGGAAATGAAGAAGGCTGTAATGATTAAATACAATATTTATTGTGATATTTGAATGCCTGTAGCAATTCATTTTACATAGTATCTAGTTATATTTTGTTACGGAAACCTCTCGAGAAGCCACCACGTACGATCTAGCAACACAACACTTTTCGGGGGAACATGCCCCCGTACCCCACTAGCGCCTATACGTACACATCCTATGATGCTTTTGATTAATGCGACACAATTATCGTCATCATAGCGAGGTTAAACTATAAATGTAAGAAGACCGCAGACATATTTCTAGGTAAAACCACTTGCGCACCACAAGTCAGCTAAAAAAAAAACTGCGCACATATTTATTTATATTTGTCCGAGGGGCTTCGAACTGCTGAAGTGAAAGGTTGTGGAAAGTAAGTTGACAATTAGTACCCCGTTGACAAGTTGCAATAAATTAATACAACTATTTATTAAATGAAAAAAACTCACACACAACTACAGTGTTTTAACTTAACTGTGTGTGTGTTGATATAGTTTATCTTTCCACCAGCACTTGTACTGTAACTGAAGACACTGGCAAGTTAAAACATACAATTATATTCAATAAATAATACATAAAGCGCTTTATTTTCTGCGAATGCATGCTATAAAACCAGACGTGATTTCTTTCAGACCCAGATATACTAGTCTACTACTAGACAAAGCAGTTACACGTGTAAGTATTTCGGTACAAATACTAAGCCAGCAACCAAATGCAGCAAGGACATGTTGAAACTGTCTTTTTTACAAACTAAGGGACGTAACAAACGAATATAAAGTATATTTTACTCGGCGTGGTTGCTTCCCCTTAATATCGTTTGTTTATATTTATTATGTTTTGTTTCCAAAATTGAAATTATATTAACAATAAGCGTTTTAGAACAAATAATAGTTGATTAGAGGTTACGTAATGAATTCCGCAACTACATTTGACTACACAGGCCGCAAATGTATGTAACAGACAGAAACATCTTGCATAATTATTGTTTGTTGTTGTTTTTTATTCTAAATTTTCTTGCAAGGAAATATATGAAACTGACTTTTAATGAAATTTAAATAAAATAAATATCTGTTGCAAATGTTTATTGACTCGGTCCATCAGGTTGTGTCATCTTTATGGTACAAGTAGTATTATTGTCACCTATCTGTCCAGTGCCAACATACTTTCTATAAATATCTGTCAGGCACGTAAAATGCAGGAAATTGGCTTCTAGATGTCAATACTCTTCTTGCGGGAGCATGCCTCAGACCCACTGAAACTACTCGTACATATGGTCCTCTCTCAATTTCATTCCCACCTCATCACAAGAAAAAATATAATAAAAATATGTTCTTTGTCGCCGAGAATACAAACAGATAGGATTCATGGAAAACGTTTCTAGCAGCTTCTGAAATGCAGGAAATGGCTCTATTTGATGTTACATTTATATGTATGTTGTACTGTTGATTGCATTCATAAATATAAGAGGACATTAAAGGAAAGTTAATTTTCTAGTCGAGCATGGTGTTGACGTCAATGGGCAAGATATGTTTGGAAACTCCCCAATTCATTATGCTAGGACTAAGGAGGGTGTTTTAAGCGTGTTAGAAAATGGTGCAGACCTAACAGTACAAAACAAAACAAAACAAACACTTTGTTGTGGTTTATGTGCAAATGCTGATATTGATATTGTTGAGACCCTACTGGAAAGTAGATATGTTTTCTTTCATTGCTTGCCAGGAAGTGCAAGGTTAGACCTTTGTAAACCGGTTTAAGTCGGTTCCTTATGCCAACTGGCCGGTCCACGGCGGCTGCTGTTTGGTTTACTCTATTTGTTCAGAGGCTCGCGGCAGATTTGTTATAGCTTTTGCATCTGGCTTGCACGTGGATGCCTTCATCCTGTGCCTTTCGAATTTTAGCATATGCTCATAGCACGATGTCATATTTCCTTAACCATAACTTTTATTTTCATTATTACATATATATTTTATAAAGCACAATTTATAAGAAATAAAACATACACTTGGGTCTCATTTATGTGTGATTTATTTTTATTATTTTATAAGACGCCCGCAAAAGCATTGACTTTTATTTCTGCTGTGGTATTAGTTTTAGTGAAAAAAAAAACTTATTTGTAGTTGGCACGTATTAAAAGTTGTAGTCAAAAGCGCACGTAAACTACTTCATTACATTGTTACATAATGATCCCTTTAACAACCTTTAATGTTAAAATGCGATGATTGACGAAGAAATTGGTGTATAGAGATAAATGATAATGGTTCATAGCTTAAGCTAAAACATATTGGGTTCATAGCTTAAGCTAAAAAACATTTTAACCATAATCGATATCGTCTTTGTTGTAATAATTCACGAGCTGTTTATCTCGAACTAAATTATTGTAATTACGGGTTGAAAATATTACCCTTTTTTGGAAATCCTGTAACTTACCGTAGTGTTTTTAACTATTATAGTTCTAGTAAACAAGGAAACTATACTTATACTTTTTGTCCGGACCACAAAACGTTCCTTGTGGCCGGGAAAAATCAACGACTTTCTCATTGACTAAGTAGGGTTATTCCCTACTCCACAAGTTACAGAGATTGAATTGAATATGATAAGCTATAAACTATAAACGGAAAGTGTGCTGTGTACAACAAATGATAATTTAATATGAGATTTTTTTTTCAATGATACGCTTTCTGATTTATGTACAATAGGTATCTGTTTCGGGTTTAAAAAGTCACAATGTCTAAATCCCAGATAACAAAGATCTTCATTACATGCCTAGTGACAATGTGAACATAAGGAGTGTTAAAAATATTCCGAGTCATTTTAAAGCCCTACTCCTGCGCCATAAGCCCATCTTTTTTGTCGGCAAGAACAGTCTGCGTTTTGTCCACTATGTCGTAGGTGAATTTCTTATCGCTCCACTACTGCTTTCGTGATTAAATCAATATGCATCTAATCTCAGAACCGTGTTATATTGCACCTTAAAATAATTTAGGTAGAAAATACGAAGAAAAAAAAAGAAGAGAAAGATTATGACGACGACGATGATGAAGATGCTCCTCAAATATCAAACAGAGCTAACTGAGAAGCAGAAACACAAGATAAACGTATCTATATTTTCCGGTGACAATATATAAACCATCCACGCAGTTACTCTTTCCCTGCAAAAAGATGCTTCTTCAGTCTTTGACGATCTTGGAGATCAGACAGACGGGGAATGTGCCAGGATGACTACTTTGACTTGTAGTTTATACACGAAGTTGAGGCGGAATAAATATTCTTGGTTCGTGGTTATAAAATAACAACAGCCATAACCGCTATGGTTATCGATACTTAACATAGGGCTTAAGCTCAATTTTCCAAGGTTGTAAGTATAAAATTGTCCCTGTTTAGTATTAAATAGTATAAATTCCCAAAACGTTTTCTTTTAAATTCATATTTCTTTATTTAAAGAAAATCCATCATTATGGTACTGTATTGAAGAAAAACAAACAAAAAACAACACACACTCACACACACACACACGACAGAATGAGAAGATGTTAACTTCCATCTCCATATATTTCTCTATAGTAATGTTTCGTGACAGATGTGACAGTGTGAACAGTCGATCATGTATGTAATGTACTAGTAATACAGTGAATATGCTCATATATCATGCGTGAAACAAATTGTACACAAAGTCTACAAAAACACACAAATTATGTTTTATGTTCTGTACACAATTATAATAAGTAATTATCCGTATAAATTTTCATGTACTTTTATACTTTTATAACAAGCCAGGCAGAACCTCAATCTCCAGTAGTATTGTACAGTGCTATATATAGCGCCATGGTATAAATGCCGTTACTCACTAACTTAACCCCATGTGGTACAATGGTAGTCCCATGTTATGTATTGAACAGGTAAACCTAAACTTATTCGAGCGTATAACCTAGATCGAATCGGGTGCTGTAAGTGTAGATAGACCAAAGACAACAATTGCGCCGCATTAATCTGTACAAAATATTCGAAACGAAACGAAATATGAAGATTGCAAAAATATTTTCACATACAGTGACATGATGTGCACTTGATTTACATGGCATGTGACATTAATAGAAATGAACGATTTTAGAAGAACGATTTATTCGAAAAGAATGAGTGTCTTACAAGCGATTTTAGATCCAGATAGAGTTCATGTTTTAGAAGATGTGCTTGCACACGGTGCAGATGTTAATGAAGAAGATGAGGATGGAAACACGGCAATGCATATTGCTGTAAGGGATAACCTGGATCAAGAAGTGTTTGACATTCTAGTCAAGTACGGAGCCTCTCTTAATAGTGTCAACAATGAGGAAAATACACCAATTAGTTACATAAAATCTTGGAACTTTGGTCCAATTCTAAAATTGTTACGAGCCGAAAAGAAATTTTCAATAAAGGATTTGAATGGAAATACGGTAATGCATTGGTTATTAGGCCCCAGCGGAGATGACATATTTGATTTATTTTCAGTGATTACGGATAACAAACAAACTGAAGAAGGCGAACTTGATTATAGTGTGCAGAATCAGCAGGTAACAAGACTTTGGGATACTCTTCTTGCTGAAAGACATGAACTACATATTGACCTGAATGCACAGAACAATGAAGGAAAAACTATTTTACACGTGGCTGCTACAAGCCAGCTTGCAACGAACCATCTAAGGATATTGTTAACGAACTTTCTGGATGTAAACACCCTTGTTGTAGACAAAAATGGCGACAATTTCCTTCACATTTATTTTCCGGAATATAAAATAAAAGAGTTTGAGACTTTTGACGAGGATCTGCTTCAAGGAAAGTTAGCTGCATGTTCAAAGCAAGTGATACAAAAACTTCTTTGTTGTAAGAACATCAAGGGAGAAACGCCTCTTTATTTATATTTTCAAAACCTTGACAATAGCATTGATGTTACTAGGCTTGCTCTGTTCCTTGATGCTGGTGCAGACTTTTCTGCAACAACTAATAACAAGGAAACGCTTCTTCACAAAGTGTTCCGCAATCAACACGAAAATGTTAATTTTTACAAAGACGAAGAGGACATCAAAGGAAAAGTTACTTTTCTAGTCAAGCATGGTGTTGACGTCAATGGGCAAGATATGTTTGGAAACACCCCAATTTATTATGCTAGGACTGAGGAGGGTGTTTTAAGCGTGTTAGAAAATGGTGCAGACATAACAGTACAAAACAAAACAAAACAAACACCATTGTTGTGGTTTATGTGCAAGGAAACCACAAATGCTGATATTGTTGAGACCCTACTGGAAAGAGGATCTGATGTAAATGCACAAGACATGCATGGAAACACAGTTCTTCACTATGCAGCCTGGAATGGGGTAAATGAAAAAGAATTGTCAATTTTGAGGCAATATAATGCAAAGAATCTGAAAGATTTTGAAGGTAATCTTCCCTGCGATGTAGCATATCAGCGTGGACACAAACACCTAATTGAAATGCTCTGTAACTGTCCACCCAACCACCATTCAAATACTAAACTTAGGAAGAAGGTGCTGAGCTTAAAGCAAATAACAGAACAAACAACAGAAACACTGGCTTCATTAAAAGAGAATTTTGATGGCCAATGTGGAGAAGACATGTCAGAGTTGTTAGAACTGCCTATGACTGGTTGTGTACAATGGGAAACCGAAGAGAGCAACATACAAGCTGCAGTAACAGATATTGTGCAGAATTTGTGTAACCTCGTGAGCAAACTGAATCCGCTTTTTTCTGGAAGATTAATACCCTCAGGAAGTGTTGCAGAAGGGACTAAAGTTGGTTTACCTGATGAATTCGACTTTGTACACATATTAGACAATTTAGGTGATATGGTGATAGTTGAGGAAACAGTGTCAAATGATCAATCATTTATTCGGTTTGGACAAAAAAAACGTGTGCACGATTCAAAATTACACCAATTCATAGGGAAAGATGGTATTTTGAATGCGGATGACACGTGGCATCAACTCTATACTGATTAAATGAAGTTTATTGAAGACCCATCTGTATTCAGATTTACCAATGTCTGGCCAAATTATGAAAACTCACCAGATCATTTCGCAGTAGGCAGACCAACTCTACATTTAAAAATCCGCTGGATTGGACTGAAATACAAAGTGTTGCCAATAGACATAGACCTTGTTAATGCAATCCATGTTAATGGATTTTGGCCTAGGAATGCAAGACGAGACAAACTGTTCTTAGATTCAGATAAAATTAAGTCAGAAGGTGCAATTGCGTTAATTCAAACTGATATTAAAAAAGAACGTATCGATTTCCGGTTATCTGCACTTTTAGCTGAAAGATCAGTTTTCAGTGAACTCCCAAAAGTAGCAAAGGATAGTTACATTGCAGCAAAGATTATGCTGACAAATGAGTTGTGTCCTCAAATTGAAACATTCACTAAGTTCTGTGCAAAAGACTTCTTAACCAGCTACATGCTTAAGACTTCGTTACTTCATGTCTTGGATGAGCATAGAGACTTTACTAAAACGGATAAAGGTGATATTTATACCGCCAAGGATCTGAAGATGTTAGTAATTATGTTATTTCAAAACCTTCTCCAATGTCCTCAACAGGAACGTTT
The DNA here is from genome assembly GCA_007844125.1 of Sinonovacula constricta. Classification (NCBI taxonomy): domain Eukaryota; kingdom Metazoa; phylum Mollusca; class Bivalvia; order Cardiida; family Solecurtidae; genus Sinonovacula; species Sinonovacula constricta. Next base: position 63,879,366 of record CM017557.1, read on the forward strand.
GCCAAATTTTATGTTTGATTGGCAAAATGTTTTCACCTTCAAACTTGATAACATACGGGGTGAACAGGAAATCCATCAAGACTCCTGTTATAGACAGCTATTTCTGAAGCTGATTCTTTCCACGCTTGGAGATCAACAAGACATCGGTGATGTGGATTTCGCGACTTTGATGGAAGATAAATATTACCGGATGAGAATTCCTAAATCATGTGGATCTGATGCTGATACCGACGACGATGATGATGATGTTGATGATGATAAGGATAATGATGATAACGTTGTTGTTGATAATACTGATGATGATGCTGTTGGTTCAAAAAATGATAGTGCTGATTTCAACTCAATCTGATTTTGATGCTGGATATTCTGAGAGTGCTTATGACGATCATGTTGTTTTTGATGTGGCGATTTGCTGATTATGACTGTTCATGTGTGTATCGCTGATGAGGTTCATTGTGTGATAATAACAATTGAAGATCATAATGATGCAAATGATGCTGTTATGATGTGATGATTATGATGTGATCATGATAATGCTGATTGTGATGCTGATTGTATTGTTGACAGTGTGGTGATTACTCGGACTGTGATGATGATAATGCTAATTATCATTATGCTGTTTATCGAGTGATCATGTTGATAATGTTGTTGATTCTCATGCTATTTATGTTGTTAATATTTCGCTGATTAAGACGATGCTGATATTTTTTTAGACGATTGTTCTGTTTGCAAAAATATATACTTTTTTAGCGAAAAAGCAGTTTCTTAACAGAACGACTGCCTAATGTTAACAAAGATAGCATTTACGATAACTTGCCATCTAACGCATAATACATTTTAAAATCTTGTAGTTTGAACATTCAGCTTCCACTTAATTGCATGCACCATAAGTACCAATTTGATGCAATGCTTAAATAAAAAGTATATATTATACGGATGATCCTTATATATATGTGTGTGTGTATATGTTTTTTATAATTCTAATGCAATGTTTTTTTATACTTTTAATACCGTAAAAAATGCAACGTTTTAACTGAATAACCCCTTGTTAATGAAACAGTTGCATGACAGTATACCACCTGACACGATATAAATTTATAACTTGCAATTAAAAAATCAGTTGAGTAAATTGTTTAAAAACGCTTGTGGACACTGCAGGTTCACCAAATTGAGTCTCATTCTTCGAATTATCTCGCAAATCATCGATGGCAGCAAATGAACTACGTGGTACTCTCACAGAACAGCGGCCACTTTTATTAATCACTTCACTATATAAGTGTCAATTCAGTAACTTTTCTGTAGTTCCGGATGTCTGATATGGGACACATTTTGTTCTAGTATCATATTTTTTCAGATAATAAATTTCCTTAGGAAGATCACCCTTTGATAACATCTAGTGGAGGGATATGTACAGAATTGCACATCTTTTCGCGTCCTTTTCCACTTTACTTTTCTTGTTTCGTTTTATATACAAGGTTTACTGCATTTAATTTACAGACAAAACATTTATACTTATTGTTATGATGGCATACTCGTCGCTACGTCATAGGCACTGACTTTTGTTTAGGCACAAAGCTAACTGACACAAACTGAGAGACAAATCGTGTCCACCTATTCCTGTTGCTTTATATTATATTGACTTATTGACTCCAAATCATGACATTGCGCTTGAAGACCCTGTGATAAAAATACGCCTACATGCAAATATTTGATTTATTTCTGTATATATTTAATTTTACATGAATGGTCATAAAATGAAAGAAATGACACTTTTATTTGAGTAGCTTCTTTGTTGGAAATGAAGAAGTCTGTAATGATTAAATACAATATTTATTGTGATATTTAAATGCCCGTAGCAAAACATTTTACGTAGAATCTAGTTAAATATTCATGCGGAAACCTCCCGAGAAGCCGCCACGTACAATCTAGAAACACAAAAATTTTCGTGGGAGCATGCTCCCGTACCCCACTAGCGCCCATACGTACACATCATATGATGTCTTGCTAAGCTCTTGACTAATGTGACACAATTATCGTCATCATAGCGAGGTTAAACTATAAATGTAAGAGGAAGACAACAGACATATTTCTAGGTAAGACTACTTGTACACCACAATGCAGCTAAAAACTGCGCACATATTTATTTATATTTGTCCAAGGATCCTCGAACCGCTGAAGTGAAAGATTGTGGAAAACAAGTTGACAATTAGTACCCTGCTGACAATATATATGCAAATAAATAAATAAATAAATAAATAAATAAATAAATAAATAAATAAATAAATAAATAAATAAACACACACACACACACACACACACACTCACACACACACACACACTCACACACACACACACACACATATACACACACACACACACACACATATACACACACACACACACACACACACATACACACACACACACACACACACACACACACACACACACACACACACACACACACACACACACACACACACACACATATATATATATAATGTGATAAAGATGAATGGATCTTGTTTTATATCCTATCACCAACATTTTCTGGATCCGCCCTGATGTAGATGGCACGCATTAAAAGTTTACTTTAAACATATTTAAACTACATGTATTGTTACATGATGACATGTCTTTAAAAAACCTTTCATTTTAATTTTAAAAATGAGGTGACTGATGAAGAAATTGATGTAAAGCGAACTATATAATGAGGAACAAGCAGGATCTCTGTCAGAAATGTGGATAAAACCAAACAATTTAGATACGAGTAGGAAAAAATGTCGAAACCTATTTATTGAAGTTTTGACAATGCCGGCACTTTTGTAATCGGTCCGATATTGTCAGTAAGTAAAACACGACCAGAGATAAAAAAAAATTAAAGAAACTAGTCCACGGTCTTTTGAGATTATAATATTTTTCCTTTCCTGACTTTAGATAAAGCAACATAGCACTGTCTTAAAATTTTTATGACAAGTGTTATCTCAAAAAATTCTTAGTGTTAAAATTGTTGGCAGGCACTATGCAACACAGGTATGCTTTAAGTACACGCGCCCTTTCTGCGGTTTGGGCCTTACATACCAAACGGTATTCAAATTATACATGTCTGTAAAATATAACTAAAGACGAGAATTCATAAGAGAACATGTAGTAATAAGTTTAAGGTTTGAGCAAGATATGGACATAAGATTATGTTTCATTTACCGAAAATATTAATATTAAAAACAACATGTTAAAGCTAGTTTCATGTATTTTTTCGTTTTTGATAAAAATGATAATGGTTCATAAAAAAAGCTAACATATTAAACATAATCGCTACCGTCTTTGTTCTGACTGTTATATTGCACGTAAGGTCAAGCAAATTAAAATAATTTAGGTATATACAAAATAAGAAGAAGAAAAGAAGAGGAAGAATATGACGATAACGATGATGACGATGCTGCTGCTGATGATGATGACATTTGAAACGTCAATCAGAACTTAATCAGTATATTTTAATAATCCCTTAACACTGTATGGTTACCCTATTTTTCATTTCACTTTTTAACTAACAATTCAATTAGTACAAAAGGGCAAAGTATTCTTATGCACGTTTACAGCTCCACAAATAACAAAGTAGCTTACAAACAGAGCAGAAACACATGGTTAATGTATATATATTTTCCGGTGACAATATCCAACCATCCACATTCTTCCCAGCGAAAGATGTGTTATTTTCAGTCTTTGACCATCTTGGAGATCAGATTGACGGGGAAAGGCCACGATGACTACTTTAACTTGTTGTTTATACACAAAGTTGAGGCGGCATAAATATTCTTTGTTAAAATCACAACACAACCATAACTGGTAAAGTTATCGTTACTTAACCTAGCGTTAAAGCTCGGTTTACCCAGGTTATGAGTATAAAGATATCTCTACTTAGTATTACATAGTATAGACTCCCAAAACATTTTATTTTTAATTCCTATTTTTTATTTAAAGGAAATCCATCAACATAGTGCTAAATTAAAAAAACAACAACAAAAAACAACAACAAACAAACACACACAACAGTATGAGAAGATGATTACTTCTATCTCCATATATTTTTCTATAGTAATGTTTCGTGACAGATAAGGTGTGAAAAGGCGGTCAAGTATGTACAGTAAATATGTAGGTAGACCAAAGACAAAAAGTCCACCGCATTAATCTGTACAGAAGGTTCAAAAGGAAACGACATGTTAAGATTTACGTTTGCAAAAATTAATTTCACATACAATGTGATGATGTACAATTAATTTAAATGGCAAGTGAAACTGGTGGAAATAAGGGATTTTAACGGAAAGATTTATTAGAAAAAAATGAGTGTCTTAAAGGTGATTTTAGATGAAGATAGAGTTCATGTCTTAGAAGATGTGCTTGCACACGGTGCAGATGTTAATGAAGAAGACGAGGATGGTAACACGGCAATGCATATTGCTGTAAGGGATAACCTGGATCAAGAAGTGTTTGACATTCTTGTCAAGTACGGAGCCTCTCTTAATAGCGTCAACAATGAGGAAAATACACCAATTAGTTACATAAAATCTTGGAACTTTGGTCCAATTCTAAAATTGTTACGAGCCGAACAGAAATTTTCAATAAAGGATTTGAATGGAAATACGGTAATGCATTGGTTATTAGGCCCCAGCGGAGATGACATATTTGATTTATTTTCAGTGGTTATGGATAACAAACAAACTGAAGATGGTGAACTGGATTATAATGTGCAAAATCAGCAGGTAACAAGCCTTTGGGATACTCTTCTTGGTAAAAAACATGAACTACATATTGACCTGAATACACAGAACAATGAAGGAAAAACTATTTTACACGTGGCTGCTACAAGCCAGCTTGCAACGAACCATCTAAGGATATTGTTAACGAACTTTCTGGATGTAAACACCCTTGTTGTAGACAAAAATGGCGACACTTTCCTTCACATTTATTTTCAGGAATATAAAATAAAAGAGTTTGAGAATTTCGACGAAGATATCCTTCAAGGAAAGTTCGCTGCATGTTCAAAGCAAGTGATACAAAAGCTTCTTTGTTGTAAGAACACCAAGGGAGGAACGCCTCTTTACTTATATTTTCAAAATCTTGACAATAGCATTGATGTTACTAGGCTTTCTCTGTTCCTCGATGCTGGTGCAGACTTTTCTGCAACAACTAATAACAAGGAAACGCTTCTTCACAAAGTGTTCCGCAATCAACATAATAATGTTTATTTTCACAAAGACGAAGAGGACATCAAAGGAAAAGTTACTTTTCTAGTCGAGCATGGTGTTGACGTCAATGGGCAAGATATGTTTGGAAACACCCCAATTTATTATGCTAGGACTAAGGAGGGTGTTTTAAGCGTGTTAGAAAATGGTGCAGACCTAACAGTACAAAACAAAACAAAACAAACACCATTGTTGTGGTTTATGTGCAAGGAAACCACAAATGCTGATATTGTTGAGACCCTACTGGAAAGAGGATCTGATGTAAATGCACAAGACATGCATGGAAACACAGTTCTTCACTATGCAGCCTGGAATGGGGTGAATGAAAAAGTGTTGTCAATTTTGAGACAATATAATGTAAAGAATCTAAAAGATTGTCAAGGTACTCTTCCCTGCAACGTAGCATATCAGCGTGGACACCAACACCTGATTGAAATGCTCTGTAACTGTCCACCCAACCACCATCCAAATACCAAATTTAGAAATAGGGTGCTCAGCTTAAAGCAAATAACAGAACAAACAACAGAAACACTGACTTCATTAAAAGAGATGTTTGATGACCAATGTGGAGAAGACATGTCAGAGTTGTTAGAACTGCCTATGACTGGTCGTGTACCATGGGAAACCGAAGAGAACAACATACAAGCTGCAGTAACAGATATAGTGCAGAATATGTGTGAGCTTGTGAGCAAACTGAATCCGCTTTTTTCTGGAAGATTAATACAGTCAGGAAGTGTTGCAGATGGGACTAAAGTTGGTTTACCTGATGAATTCGACTTTGTACACATATTAGACAATTTGGGGGATAAGGTGATAGTTGAGGAAACAGTGTCAAATGATCCATCATTTATTCAATTCAGACAAAAGGAAGGCGTGAACGATTCAAGATTACACCAAATCATAGGGAAAGATGGTATTTTGAATGCGGATGACACGTGGCATCAACTCTTTACTGATTTAATGAAGTTTATTGAAGACCCATCTGTATTCAGATTTACCAATGTCTGGCCAAACTATGAAAACTCACCAAGTGGTTTCGCAGCACGCAGACCATGTCTACATTTAAAGGTTCTATGGATTGGATTGAAATACAAAGTGTTGCCAATAGACATAGACCTTGTTAATGCAATCCATGTTAATGGATTTTGGCCTAAGAATGCAAGACGAGACAAACTGTTCTTAGATTCAGATAAAATTAAATCAGAAGGTGCACTAGCGTTAATTCAAACTGATATTAAAAAAGAAGGTATCGATTTCCGGTTATCTGCACTTTTAGCTGAAAGATCAGTTTTCAGTGGAATCCCAAAAGTAGCAAAGGATAGTTACATTGCAGCAAAGATTATGCTTACAAATGAGTTGTGTCCTCAAATTGAAACATTCACTAAGTTCTGTGCCAAAGACTTCTTAACCAGCTACATGCTTAAGACTTCGTTACTTCATGTCTTGGATGAGCACAGAGACTTTACTAAAACGGATAAAGGTGATGTTTATACCGCCAAGGATCTGAAGATGTTAGTAATTATGTTATTTCAAAAACTTCTCCAATGTTCTCAACAGGAACGTTTGCCAAATTTTATGTTTGGTTGGCAAAATGTTTTCACCTTCAAACTTGATGATTTAGGGAATGAACAGGAAATCCACCAATACTCCTGCTATAGACAGCTTTTTCTGAAGCTGATTCTTGCCACGCTTGGAGATCAGCAAGACATCTGTGATGTGGATTTCGCGACTGTAGTGGAAGAGAAATATTACCGAAGGAAAGATTCCTAAACCATGTGGATCTGATGCTGATACCGACGATGTTGATGATGATCTTGATGATGATAAGGGTAATGATGATAACGTTGTTGTTGATAATACTGATGCTGCTGCTGATGGCTCTGAAAATGATGGTACTGATTTCAACTAAATCTGATTTTGATGCTGTATATTCTGGGAGTACTTATGACGATCATGTTGTTTCTGATGTGGCGATTTGCTGATTATGACTCTGTTCATGCTTGTATCGCTGATGCGGTTCATTGTGTGGTAATAATAATGATTATGATGTTGATAATAATGATGTAAATGATGCTGTCCATGATGTGATGATTATGCTGTGATGATGATAACTCTGATTGTGATGCTGATTATATTGTTGACAGTGTGGTGATTACTCTGATTGTGATGATGATAATGCTAATTATCATTATACTGTTCATGGGGTAATCATGCTGATAATGTTGTTGATTCTCATGCTATTTGTGTTGTTAATATTTCGCTGATTAAGACGATGCTGATATTTTTTGTAGACGATTGTTCTGTCTGCAAATATATATACTTTTTTAGCGAAAAAGCAGTTTCTTAACAGAACGACTGCCTAATGTTAACAAAGATAGCATTTGCGCGATAACTTGCCATGTAAATAAATTTTAAAATCTTGTAGTTTGAACATTCAGCTTCCACTTAATTGCATGCACCATAAATACCAACTGGATGCAATGTTTAAATATTATACGGATGATCCTTGTATATATATATATATATATATGTATGTATGTATGTATGTATGTATGTATGTATGTATGTATGTATGTATGTATGTATGTATGTATGTATGTATGTATGTATGTATATTTGTGTGTGTGTGTTGCGGGAGTGCGTATGTGTGTATGTGCGTGTGTGCGCGCGGGTTTGTGTGTGTATGTGTGTATGTGTGTGCGTGTGTGCGCGGTTGTATGTATGTACGCGCGACGGTCTGGGTGTTTAGGGATTTTTTTTCTCCATACTTTGGGTAGTTCGATATATCCTTTTATATATCCTTCTTAATTGGTTAATTTATTAAAAATATTATAATACGTTTAACAGCAGGGCTAATTTTAAATCATTAGTAAACTTATTCCCAAAATTATAGTGTCTATTTTTTTTAAAGATCGCAATTATAAGTATTGACACAAGCCCTTAATGTACACATGTAATATGACAGAAACATCATACACTAATTATTGTCGTTTCACCATAATTTAAAATTTCTGGTCATTAATTAATGAAAACATCAAAACATAACATTTTTAAATGATGCTGATGTCTATATTGATAGTGATACCGTATTTACTGTTTAGTGTTCGTTGGCCATTTGATTTTACATTGTTCTACATTGTTTCATGTTTAATCATACAATGTTGTTAGGGGAAGGGTTTGAGTCATGTAAAACTTTTATAGGTACTTTTCTCCAATTTTAAATTTGAATTTAGCTGTTACTTAGATGCTACTGCTTTTGCTTCTTTTGATGTTGTTGCCGCTGCTTTTGTTTCTTTATGTTCTTGTATGGGGGGAAAAAACTAAATAACGTGTGATCTATGTCTATATATTTTGTAAGTAAAAGTTACTTGCTAAACTGGGAATTAGTCTGTAATAATAATTAGACGGTTATTTGCGGTCGAGCTGGACCGAGCGCTAATAATTAATCCTCTGGGAATAACAACAACAACAACGGCCCCGAGGACCTGTCAAAATGTTCTTTAATGAGAAAATGTGACACGGTCCTATGAGCAAAATGCCTTTTAATTTGAAAGGAAAACCACAAAACAAAGGTATTAACATGTCAGCCAAATATAAAAGTGACAAATTCGGAAACGAGCGAACTGGGGTGCTTCACCTGGTGTACAGAGCTACTATCTCGCATTTGTACTTCCCAAACATAAGCAGTGAAAGAAAACATCTTTCTTTCTGATGTTTTGATTTTACGGATAATGATGATATAAATAACAGTTGTGCTTTTTCTATGGGGAAGAATATGAGTTTGCAGCATTTCTTTGCTTACTTTTATCATACCTAAATAAAGGATCAATAAGAACCAAAGAAAGGTTTATTTTTCGGTATGCGGTATCCGCTCCGATGGAACACGGATCTCGCAGCTTTTGCTACACGGGGGAATCGAGCTTCATTCCTCTTCCATCATTTAAGAGGGCTTATATTCTCCTCAACAGGTTCTACCATGTATCGACGAAGCTCGTCTTTTCCAGGTCACCTCTTGCTTGTAGCAATGAATGCAAGCTTTCGACTTTTGAGAGATTGTGCCATGACATCATCTCGCAAAGTGACCTTGAAGGGTACGAGACCTCAAGATGTGACTCGAAAGTTTCTTGGACAATCAAGCGCTACTCGCTGGATAGAAAGGCCAAGTCCTTATAGCCCAAGATCGAAACTGAGCACTGTGTCTTCCTTTGTCGGCTAACGACGAGTTCTCGGGCTAAATGATCCTTCGCGCGTGCGGTAAGATCACTGTCGTCTTTCTGGCGTTGAAGAGGTTCGTCCACAAGTCCGCAAACAGTTCAGTAACTTTTCTGTAGTTCCGGATGTTTGATATGGGACACATTTTGTACTAGTATAATATTTTTTCAGACAATGAATTTCCTTGGAAAGATCACCCTTTGATAACATCTAGTGGAGGGATATGTACAGAATTGCACATCTTTTCGCGTCCTTTTCCACTTTACTTTTCTTGTTTCGTTTTATATACAAGTTTTACTGCATTTAATTGACACACAAAACATTTATCCTTATTGTTATGATGGCATACTCGTCGCTACGCTGTAGGCACTGACTTTTGTTTAGGCACAAAGCTTACTGACACAAACTGAGAGACAAATCGTGTCTAAATATTCCTGTTGCTTTATATTATATTGACTTATTCCAACGTTTTCTCTAAATCATGACATTTCGCTTGAAGACAGTGTGATAAAAAATACGCCTTCAAATATTTGATTTATTTCTGTATAGATTGCATGGATCAAATTTTACATGAATGGTCATAACCAGAAAGAAATGGCACTTGTATTTGAGTAGCTTCTCTCATGGAAATGAAGAAGTCTGTAATGATTAAATACAATATTTATTGTGATATTTGAATGCCTGTAGCAATTCATTTTACATAGAATCTAGTAATGTATTGATACGGAAACCGCCCGAGAAGCCACCACGTACGATCTAGAAACACAACATTTTTCGGGGGAATATGCCCCCGTACCCTACTAGCGCCCATACGTACACAACATATGATGCTCTTGATTAATGTGACACAAGTACCGTCATCATAGCGAGGTTAAAATATAAATGTAAGAAGAAGACCGCAGACATATTTCTATGTAAAACCACTTGCGCATCACAAGTCAGCTAAAAAAGACTGCGCACATATTTATTTATATTTGTCCGAGGGGCTTCGAACTGCTGAAGTGAAAGGTTGTAGAAAGCAAGTTGACAATTAGTACCCCACTGACAAGTTGCAATAAATTGATAAAATTATTTATTTAATGAAAAAAAACCCACAACAACAACACAACTACAGTTTTTTAACTTGACTGTGTGTGTTGATAGGGTGTATCTTTCCACCAACACTTGTACTGTAATTGAAGACACTGGCATGTCAAAACATACAACTATATTCAATAAATAATACATATAGCGCTTTATTTTCTGCAAAAGCATGCTATAAACACCAGCCGTGATTTCTTTCACACCCAGGTAGACTAGCCTACCACTCGACAAAGCAGTTACACGTGTAAGTATTTCGGTACAAATACTAAGCCAGCAACCAAATGCAGCAAGGACATGTAACTGTCTTTTTTTTAAACTAAGGGACGTAACAAACGAATATAAAGTATATTTTACTCCGCATGGTTGCTTCCCCTTAATATCTTTTGTTTATATTTATTATGTTTTGTTTTCAAAATTGTAATTATATTAACAATAAGCGTTTTAGAACAAATACTAGTTCATTACAGGTTAGGTAATGAATTCCACAACTACATTTGACTACACATGCCGCAAGTGTATATACTAGTAACAGATAGAAACATCCTGCATAATTATTGTTTGTTGTTGTTTTTTATTCTAACTTTTCTTGCAAGGAAATAAATGAAACTGACTTTTAATTTAATTTAAATAAAATAAATATCTGTTGCAAATGTTTATTGACTCGGTCCATCAGGCTGTGTCATCTTTATGGTACAAGTAGTATTATTGTCACCTATCTGTCCAGTGCTAACATACTTTCTATTAACGTCTGTCAGGCACGTAAAATGCAGGAAATGGGCTTCTAGAGGTCACTACTCTTCTTGCGGGAGCATGCCTCAGACCCACTGAAACTACTCGTACATATGGTCCTCTCTCAATTTCACTCCCACCTCATCACAAGAAAAAATATAATAAAAATATGTTCTTTGTCGCCGAGAATACAAACAGATAGGATTCATGGAAAACGTTTCTAGCAGCTTCTGAAATGCAAGAAATGGCTCTATTTGATGTTACATTTATATGTATGTTGTACTGTTGATTGCATTCATAAATATAAGAGGACATTAAAGGAAAGTTAATTTTCTAGTCGAGCATGGTGTTGACGTCAATGGGCAAGATATGTTTGGAAACTCCCCAATTCATTATGCTAGGACTAAGGAGGGTGTTTTAAGCGTGTTAGAAAATGGTGCAGACCTAACAGTACAAAACAAAACAAAACAAACACTTTGTTGTGGTTTATGTGCAAATGCTGATATTGATATTGTTGAGACCCTACTGGAAAGTAGAAATGCTGATATTGATATTGTTGAGACCCTACTGGAAAGTAGATAAGTTTTCTTTCATTGCTTGCCAGGAAGTGCAAGGTTAGACCTTTGTAAACCGGTTTAAGTTGGTTCCTTATGCCAACTGGCCGGTCCACGTCGGTTGATGTTTGGTTTACTCTATTTGTTCAGTGGCTCGCCGCAGATTTGTTATAGCTTTTGCATCTGGCTTGCATGTGGATGCCTTCATCCTGTGCCTTTTGAATTTTAGCATATGCTCATAGCACGATGTCATATTTCCTTAACCATAACTTTTATTTTCATTATTACATAGATATTTTATGATGCACAATTTATTAGAAATAAAACATACACTTGGGTCTCATTTATGTGTGATTTATTTTTATTATTTTATAAGACGCCCGCAAAAGCATTGACTTTTATTTCTGCTGTGGTATTAGTTTTAGTGAAAAAAACTTATTTGTAGTTGGCACGTATTAAAAGTTGTAGTCAAAAGCGCACGTAAACTACTTCATTACATTGTTACATGATGATCCCTTTAACAACCTTTAATGTTAAAATGCGATGATTGACGAAGAAATTGGTGTATAGAGATAAATGATAATGGTTCATAGCTTAAGCTAAAACATATTGGGTTCATAGCTTAAGCTAAAAAACATTTTAACCATAATCGATATCGTCTTTGTTGTAATAATTCACGAGCTGTTTATCTCGAACTAAATTATTGTAATTACGGGTTGAAAATATTACCCTTTTTTGGAAATCCTGTAACTTACCGTAGTGTTTTTAACTATTATAGTTCTATTAAACAAGGAAACTATACTTATACTTTTTGTCCGGACCACAAAACGTTCCTTGTGGCCAGGAAAAATCAACGACTTTCTCATTGACTAAGTAGGGTTATTCCCTACTCCACAAGTTACAGAGATTGAATTGAATATGATAAGCTATAAACTATAAACGGAAAGTGTGCTGTGTACAACAAATGATAATTTAATATGAGATTTTTTTTTCAATGATACGCTTTCTGATTTATGTACAATAGGTATCTGTTTCGGGTTTAAAAAGTCACAATGTCTAAATCCCAGATAACAAAGATCTTCATTACATGCCTAGTGACAATGTGAACATAAGGAGTGTTAAAAATATTCCGAGTCATTTTAAAGCCCTACTCCTGCGCCATAAGCCCATCTTTTTTGTCGGCAAGAACAGTCTGCGTTTTGTCCACTATGTCGTAGGTGAATTTCTTATCGCTCCACTACTGCTTTCGTGATTAAATCAATATGCATCTAATCTCAGAACCGTGTTATATTGCACCTTAAAATAATTTAGGTAGATACAAAAATACGAAGAAAAAAAAAGAAGAGAAAGATTATGACGACGACGATGATGAAGATGCTCCACAAATATCAAACAGAGCTAACTGAGAAGCAGAAACACAAGATAAACGTATCTATATTTTCCGGTGACAATATATAAACCATCCACGCAGTTACTCCTTCCCTGCAAAAAGATGTTTCTTCAGTCTTTGACGATCTTGGAGATCAGATAGACGGGGAATGTGCCACGATGACTACTTTGACTTGTAGTTTATACACGAAGTTGAGGCGGAATAACTATTCTTGGTTCGTGGTTATAAAATAACAACAGCCATAACCGGCATGGTTATCGATACTTAACATAGGGCTTAAGCTCAATTTTCCAAGGTTGTAAGTATAAAATTGTCCCTGTTTAGTATTAAATAGTATAAATTCCCCAAACGTTTTCTTTTAAATTCATATTTCTTTATTTAAAGAAAATCCATCAATATGGTACTGTATTGAAGAAAAACAAACAAAAAACAACACACACTCACACACACACACACACGACAGAATGAGAAGATGTTAACTTCCATCTCCATATATTTCTCTATAGTAATGTTTCGTGACAGATGTGACAGTGTGAACAGTCGATCATGTATGTAATGTACTAGTAATACAGTGAATATGCTCATATATCATGCGTGAAACAAACTGTACACAAAGTCTACAAGAAACACACAAACTATGTTCTGTACAGAATTATAGTTAGTAATTATCCGTATAAATTTTCATGTACTTTTATACTTTTATAACAAGCCAGGCAGAACCTCAATCTCCAGTAGTATTGTACAGTGCTATATATAGCGCCATGGTATAAATGTCGTTACTCACTAACTTAACATGTAGTACAATAGTAGTACGTTATGTATTGAACAGGTAAACCCAATACTTATTCAAGCGTATAACCTAGATCGAATCGGGTGCTGTAAGTGTACATAGACCAAAGACAACAATTGCGCCGCATTAATCTGAACAAAATATTCGAAACGAAACGAAATATTTAGATTGCAAAAATATTTTCACATACAGTGACATGATGTGCACTTGATTTACATGGCATGTGACATTAATAGAAATGAACGATTTTAGAAGAACGATTTATTAGAAAAGAATGAGTGTCTTACAAGCGATTTTAGATCCAGATAGAGTTCATGTTTTAGAAGATGTGCTTGCACACGGTGCAGATGTTAATGAAGAAGATGAGGATGGAAACACGGCAATGCATATTGCTGTAAGGGATAACCTGGATCAAGAAGTGTTTGACATTCTAGTCAAGTACGGAGCCTCTCTTAATAGTGTCAACAATGAGGAAAATACACCAATTAGTTACATAAAATCTTGGAACTTTGGTCCAATTCTAAAATTGTTACGAGCCGAAAAGAAATTTTCAATAAAGGATTTGAATGGAAATACGGTAATGCATTGGTTATTAGGCCCCAGCGGAGATGGCATATTTGATTTATATTCAGTGATTACGGATAACAAACAAACCGAAGAAGGCGAACTGGATTATAGTGAGCAGAATCAGCAGGTAACAAGACTTTGGGATACTCTTCTTGCTGAAAGACATGAACTACATATTGACCTGAATGCACAGAACAATAAAGGAAAAACTATTTTACACGTGGCTGCTACAAGCCAGCTTGCAACGAACCATCTAAGGATATTGTTAACGAACTTTCTGGATGTAAACACCCTTGTTGTAGACAAAAATGGCGACAATTTCCTTCACATTTATTTTCCGGAATATAAAATAAAAGAGTTTGAGACTTTTGACGAGGATCTGCTTCAAGGAAAGTTAGCTGTATGTTCAAAGCAAGTGATACAAAAACTTCTTTGTTGTAAGAACATCAAGGGAGAAACGCCTCTTTATTTATATTTTCAAAACCTTGACAATAGCATTGATGTTACTAGGCTTGCTCTGTTCCTTGATGCTGGTGCAGACTTTTCTGCAAAAACTAATAACAAGGAAACGCTTCTTCACAAAGTGTTCCGCAATCAACACGAAAATGTTTATTTTTACAAAGACGAAGAGGACATCAAAGGAAAAGTTACTTTTCTAGTCGAGCATGGTGTTGACGTCAATGGGCAAGATATGTTTGGAAACACCCCAATTTATTATGCTAGGACTAAGGAGGGTGTTTTAAGCGTGTTAGAAAATGGTGCAGACCTAACAGTGCAAAACAAAACAAAGCAAACACCTTTGTTGTGGTTTATGTGCAAGGAAACCACAAATGCTGATATTGTTGAGACCCTACTGGAAATAGGATCTGATGTAAATGCACAAGACATGCATGGAAACACAGTTCTTCACTATGCAGCCTGGAATGGGGTAAATGAAAAAGTGTTGTCAATTTTGAGACAATATAATGCAAAGAATCTGAAAGATTGTCAAGGTAATCTTCCCTGCAATGTAGCATATCAGCGTGGACACCAACACCTGATTGAAATGCTCTGTAATTGTCCACCCAACCACCATCCAAATACCAAATTTAGGAAAAAGGTGCTCAGCATAAAGCAAATAACAGAACAAACAACAGAAACACTGGCTTCATTAAAAGAGAATTTTGATGGCCAATGTGGAGAAGACATGTCAGAGTTGTTAGAACTGCCTATGACTGGTCGTGTACAATGGGGAACCGAAGAGTGCAACATACAAGCTGCAGTAACAGATGTTGTGCAGAATTTGTGTAACCTCGTGAGCAAACTGAATCCGCTTTTTTCTGGAAGATTGATACAGTCAGGAAGTGTTGCAGATGGGACTAAAGTTGGTTTACCTGATGAATTCGACTTTGTATACATATTAGACAATTTAGGTGATAAGGTGATAGTTGAGGAAACAGTGTCAAATGATCCATCATTTATTCGATTCAGACAAAAGGAAGGCGTGCACGATTCAAGATTACACCAATTCATAGGGAAAGATGGTATTTTAAATGCGAATGGCACGTGGTCTCAACTCTTTGAAGATTTAATGAAGTTTATTGAAGACCCATCTGTATTCAGATTTACCAATGTCTGGCCAAATTATGAAAACTCACCAGGTGATTTTTCAGAAGGCAGACCAACTCTACATTTAAAGGTTCTATGGATTGGACTGAAATACAAAGTGTTGCCAATAGACATAGACCTTGTTAATGCAATCAGTATTGATGGTTTTTGGCCTAACAATGCAAGGCGAGACGAACTGTTCTTAGATTCAGATAAAATTAAGTCAGGAGGTGCAATAGCGTTAACGCAAACTGATATTGAAAAAGAAGGTATCGATTTCCGGTTATCTGCACTTTTAGCTGAAAGATCAGTTTCCAGAGGACTCCCAAAAGTAGCAAAGGATAGTTACATTGCAGCAAAGATTATGCTGACAAATGAGTTGTGTCCTCAAATTGAAACATTTACTAAGTTCTGTGCCAACGACTTCTTAACCAGCTACATGCTTAAGACTTCGTTACTTCATGTATTGGATGAGCATAAAGAATTTACTAAAACGGATAAAGGTGATGTTTATACCGCCAAGGATCTGAAGATGTTAGTCATTAGATTATTTCAAAAGCTTCTCCAATGTTCTCAACAGGAACGTTTGCCAAATTTTATGTTTGGTTGGCAAAATGTTTTCACCTTCAAACTTGATTATATACCCAATGAACAGGAAATCCATCAATACTCCTGCTATAGACAGCTGTTTCTGAAGCTGATTCTTGCCACCCTTGGTGATCAGCAAGACATCGATGATGTGGATTTCGCGACTGTGGTGGAAGAGAAATATTACCGAAGGAAGATTCCTGCACCATGTGGATCTGATGCCGATACCGACGACGTTGATGATGATGTTGATGATGATAAGGATAATGGTGATAACGTTGTTGTTGATAATACTGATGATGATGCTGATGGTTCTGAAATTGCTGGTGCTGGTTTCAACTAAATCTGATTTTGATCCTGTATATTCTGAGAGTGCTTATGACGATGTTGTTTCTGATGTGGCGTTTGCTGATTATGACTGTTCATGCTTGTGACGCTGATGCGGTTCATTGTGTGATAATAATAATGATTATGATAATAATGATGCAAATGATGCTGTTCACGATGTGATGATTATGCTGTGATTATGATAATGCTGATTGTGATGCTGATTATATTGCTGACATTGTGGTGATTACTCTGACTGTGATGATGATAATGCTAAATATCATTATACTGTTCATGGAGTGATCATGCTGATAATGTTGTTGATTCTCATGCTTTTTATGTTGTTAATATTCCGCTGATGTTGATATTTTCGTAGTCGATTGGATTGTTCTGTTAGCAAAAAGAATATGCATATATAAGGAAGTGTTTAAACAGAACGACTGCTTAATATAAATAAAGATTGAATTTGCGTGATAACGATATTTTCATAGACGATTGAATTGTTCTGTTAGCAAAAAGGATATGCATATATAAGGAAGTATTTAAATAAAACGACTGCTTAATATTAATAAAGATTGAATTTGCGTGATAACGTGCCATCTAATGCATAATAGTTTTTAAAACCTTGTAGTTTGAACATTCAGCTTCCACTTTATTGCATGCACCATAAATACTAATTGCATACTATGCTTAAACAAAAAGTATATATTACATATACATACAAGCTTAAACATTAACAATATGCAAGACAGACTAAGCCCGTAATACGTAAATTGACCAGGGATTGGCAGAGTATGTGAGGCCATACATAACCTTCCGACATTTACTATTTACAGACACATATCATTTTTATCAAAGAAGTCATTGGTACTTAGTTTTCTTTCCTCAAGCAAACATATTTTTATTGTTCTTAGACATGAATAGCGGATTTTATACACTTAAGCAAAACAAAAACCTGCAGGATATTGTCCATAATCTGAAAAATGAAAAATTTAATTATACAGAATAAATATGTTATAACTATATACCCATTGTATATGTAACAGCTATATGTGATAATAAACAGATTCGTATAATTTTATTGTATTAAATATAGCGACTCGCTGGTTTAAGTACTTAGTTATTCATGAGACTTCTTGTTCTGGAAAAACAATTTGCTTGTAATCTAAGAAGAAATGTATTTAAAGAGTTCTGTTCTGTTTAAAAAGACACAGAAATAAAATTGAAGTGTTGCAAAAACGTCAAACTAGTCTGAGTCGCATGCTATCAGCTTCATGTATTTCAAACTTACATATAAGGACGGATGGTCCTTAAATGTATTTCAATAAATATATTTGTGTGTGTACGTGCGGGTGTGCTTGCGGATTTGTAAGCGTGCGTGCGGGTGTGTGTGTGTGTGCGTGTGTGTATGTACGCGGTATTTGTGTGTCTGTCTGTCTGTCTGTCTGACTGACTGTCTGCATGCATGCATGCATGTATGTATGTACGCATGTATGCGTGTACGCAAGCCCCGCGATTTACATTTGTCTCAGCATCGTGTAAACATTTTTAACACAAAAATAGTATTCACTATATATCGAATTTATAATAGCACTGTGATACGCAGTAAAATTAAAATCCCATTTACTTAGTGTAACTGCGATTTATTTTTCAATATAGCGTTGATGTGCTGTATTTCCAAAGTTGTCCTGTTGATATTGGATATATTTCAAAATTGCCTTGATAAAAGATTCAGGCAAACATATTGACAAACAGTTTTGTTTTATTGAATTGAAGAGCCCATACAATAGGATATACGCTCCAATCAATAGTGGTGGTGCTCGATTATTGCGTAAATTTGATGTTAATAAACGGAAACTAGATTTGGTGCGTTGAAACAAGTCATTGCCGCCATTTTGTGGAGGCGATTTTAATGTACGACGTAATGCAGGCGACGGCCAAATTGTGATCATTGTTGCTCTCAACTCGCCAATCAACTTCAAAAGTGTTCTGATACAGAAAGCCTCATACTATAGACAAATCATTCTTCGTGGTACGAACAGTAAATACAAGCCATGCATTCGACAGTGTGGCATGAACAGAAAATGAAATATTGATGTGCAAATAAGACCGTGTGGAAAAACGCTAACTGTTTATCCTTCAGTGTCCTTGGAATGAAAATAGTCTTGCCGAAATACTGAATGTATAAATAACAATTCAATGGCTGCCCTGTGTTACTTCATAAGGTTTTTGCAACGCATGATCGCTTGATTTAAGCAGTTTTAAAATGTGAGTGGATCGCATTATAATGTTATCCAGTACAAATTTAATGGTGTATACACATATCTTGTTTCTCTACATGTACATTCTATACATATTTTACAGTGGCAAAGAGTGTCATTACAGTGGTGTATTATTTAGAATTAATATGCAGTGAAGGTCAATTAATAAAATAACAGAAATACTTAAACATACCTTAAATGATCATCATAATTACATGTTGATTGCTGTGAATAAGGGATATGTATTACTTAGGGCAAAAGATGTGTAACACTGACTCAATTGAATCCTGACAAAAGGTATGTCACATTATTTAGCATTGTATTCTGGATTATGTTCCAAATTTTAACAACTTTTCATCTCAGTTAACTTAAGTTTTGCGAATTTTTATGTACTAGGCCGACGTCCTCAAATCTGACCTTTAAATAGTCTCATACATGTCAAGTTTGGATGAATAAAAAATAAGAAAACACAGTAATGTCATTTGTTTTCCATATTTTAGAGTATACATTTGTAAATAAAAATACTCCAAAAACATGTGAAAAACACTTCTTTCTTTCTTTGCTTTAATTTTGCTCTTTTGGACGAATCTTCCTAGCTGACCGCGATTCCTTGTCGCTATTTTGGAGTGAAGAAATTGACGCGATTTCATTGTCCATAAAATGATCGAACATGTAACATCGTTAAATGCTTGTTTTTATATGCATATACATGTATACATAATAGCCCTGGTCGTAGAGCGTCGGCTTGCGGCAATGGGCTTGCGGATCAGGAGGTCGTGGGTTTAAACCCCAGCCGGGATAAAACCAAAGACTTTAAAGTAGGTAGTAGTGGCTTCCCGCCTAACGCTCGGGGCTAAGGGGACAGCATTACGCCTGGCTCGTCTGTTTTAGTATCATGGACCGGACGGGTTCAGTCCCTGGGCACCTCATAAGTGCCCCTGTGCTTTAATGACAGAAATGTCGCTGCACAGTATCGGCAACATTGCCGGCTATATATATATATATATATATATATATATATATATATATATATATATATATATATATATATATATATATATATATATATATATATATATATCAGGAATTCCTAACACATTGAATGACAAAAATATAAAACACGTGCTTATCAAGATAAATAAACCTTTATCTACGACACAATCTACGTCACAACTAGCGATGTTTCACAAATAGTGCAATTACGCCCAACAGAAAGCAGGGAATTCCGTACATAGTTCATATACAATTTAATTTATATAATATCGATAATTTCGCCATACCTCTTGAAAATTGGGCATAAGTCGTTTAAATAGACGTTACACAATCCAAAAGATGTACAAAAGTCACTAGCTTCAGGTAATCGACTTATTCGCAACATAGAAATTCTTTCTAAAAGCAATCAAAGATCAAAATTGAGTCGAAATGACAAGTTTGTAAAAGACAAAAACAAACAAACAAAAACATGGAGTTTTTGGTCGCTGGGGAAAAAGTTCTAGCCGGAACAGTTTACATATTTTAAATATGAAACTGTTTTCGTTGAAGCTCCATCATCCTTACACGGCGCTACATTCCCTGATTTAAAAAAAAATAAATAAATCCGTCTTTCTATCTTATAAAGAGAGAAAAATGTTGGTCATACTTACTTTTTGTAAGCAAATCCACGCTTTCGCTCACTCCCGGAAGTGGTTTTCGCTCATTTTGCCATGCTCTCTCTTTGGTTGTGCAGCGAATGTTTACCGGGCGTGTACTATCGCCCTGCAAATATCCCGAGAAAACAGCGGCGTATTCGACCCAAAACAAAAATTTAAAAGATATTAACTTGATTTTCATGGCAAGTAAAATTGGTGAAAACGAGTGTTTTGAAAAGAAAGATTTATAAAAAAAAAAGAATGAGAGTCTTGAAGGTGATGTTAGATCCAGATAGAGTTCACGTCTTAGAAGATGTACCTGTACACGGTGCAGAGGTAAATGAAGAAGACGAGGATGGAAAGACGAGGATGGAAACACGGCAATTTAAAAGTGGCTGCTGCTAGTGAATATGCAGCGAAACATCTATGGAAACTGTCATCAGAATATCTGGATTTTAACTCCCTAGTTGTAGACAGAAATGGAGACAATTTTCTGCACATATATTTTGTTGAATATAAAATAAAAGAGTTTGAGACGTTTGATAAGATCTGCTTCAAGTAAAGTTAGCTGCATGCTCAAAACACGCAATAAAACTTCTTTGCTGCAAGAACACCAACGGAGAAACGCCTCTTTATTTATACTTTCAAAACATTGATACTAGCATTGGTGCTACTAGACTTCCGCTAGTGCTGATGCAGACTTTCCTATAACAATTTATAACAAGGAAACGCTTCTGCGCAATGTGTATGCGCAACACGGCATTTTTTTACAAAGACGAAGCAGGCATGAAAGTAAAAGATACCTGTCGAGCATGGTGTTGACGTTAATGGGCAAGATATGTTTGGAAACTCCCCAATTTATTAAGCTAGGACTAAGGAGGGTGTTTTAAGCTTGTTAGAAAATGGTGCAGACCTAACAGTACAAAACAAAATAAATACTATTGTTGTGGATTGTATTCTCAATTTTGAGGAAACATAATACAAAGAATCTGATTGTCAAGGTTATCTTTCGTGCTATGTAGCATATCAGCATGGACATCAATACCTAGAAATGCTCTGATACGGTTCACCCAAAACACCATTCAAATATTAGATTTAAGAATATGTTTCTAAACAATAATTCTGTAAATAACAGAACAAACAACAGAAACACTGGAATCATTAAAAGAGGATTTTAGTGGCCAATGTGGAGAAAACATGTCAGAGTTGTTAGAACTGCCTATGACTGGTTGTGTACAATGGGAAACCGAAGAGTGCAACATACAAGCTGCAGTAACAGATATTGTCCAGAATTTGTGTAACCTCGTGAGCAAACTGAATCCGTTTTTTTGGAAGATAAATACCGTCAGGAAGTGTTGCAGAAGGGACTAAAATTGGTTTACCTGATGAATTCGACTTTGTACACATATTAGACAATTTAGTTGATAAGGTGATAGTTGAGGAAACAGTGTCAAATTATCAATCATTGATTCAATTCAGACAGTTTAGGTAATAAGGTGATAGTTGAGGAAATGATCATTTATATAGTTTAATTGCATCAAATATTATGCTAACATCTGAAGTGTGTCCCCAAATTGAAACATTAACAATATTCTGCGCAAAAAAAAAAAAATCACGAAAAGCTTCATAATTAAGTCTCCGCTACTTCATGTGTTGAATGAACACATGGACTTCAACACTAACACGGCTAAAGGGGCTGTTTACAATACAGATGATCTGAAGATGTCATGAGGTTTCAAGAGCTTCTCTAGTGTTCTAAACGGGAACATTTTCCATAGTTTTATGTTTGATTGGCAAAATGTTTTCACATTCAAACTGAATGAAATACGAAGTGAACAGAAAACCTATCAAGACTCCTGTTATAGACGGACAAAGGTGTTGTCTATACTGCCAAGGACCTGAAGATGTTAGTCGTTAGGTTATTTCAAAAGCTTCTCAAATTTTCTACACTGGAACGTTTGCCAAATTTTATGTTTGGTTGGCAAAATGTTTTCACCTTCAAACTTGATAACATACGGGGTGAACAGGAAATCCATCAAGACTCCTGCTTTAGACAGCTGTTTCTGAAGCGGATTCTTTCCACGCTTGGAGATCAACAAGACATCGATGATGTGGATTTCGTGACTTTGATGGAAGATAAATATTACCGGAGGAGGATTCATAAACCATATGAATCTGATGCTGATAATGGCGATGGTGATGTTGATGATGATAACGTTAATGATGATAATGATGATGATGATTACAAGAATGATGTTGCTGATTTCAACTAAATCAGATTTTGATGCTGGCTATCCTGAAAGTACTTATGACGATCATGTTGTTTCTGATTTGGCGATTTGCTGATTATGAATCTGTTCATGCTTGTATCGCTAAAGACATTCATTGCGTGATGATGATGAAAAATATGTTAGTCACTGGCAGATCTTTAAAAGAAAAAAACTCCGAAAAGAATAGAAAGATTAATGAAAAGAAGTAAAGAAAACTTACACAAACTAAAATAAAACAGTTTTTAAGTTGAGTTTTATTGCAATGAAATGACAGAGAGACACAGAGAGACACAGAGAGACACAGAGAGACACAGAGAGAGAGAGAGAGAGAGAGAGAGAGAGAGAGAGAGAGAGAGAGAGAGAGAGAGAGAGAGAGAGAGAGAGAGAGAGAGCTGACATGATTACTTTTACACCCAGGTTCATTAGCCTGGCACTTGACGAAGCAGTTGCACGTAAGTATTTCTATACAAATACTAAACCAGCAAGCAACTGAGCCACTTATGTCTTTTTGTTTTCAAACTAAGGGAAGAAACAAACGAACGTAAAGAATATTTAGCTATACATGGTTCCTTCCCCTTAATAATGGCACAATCGACTTGTTTGTAGTACATATGTATATCACCGCACTAACACTACTCGTATTGTTTTCCCTCAGTATGAACTCTCCTCCCATTCCATGGGAAAAAACTTATAAATTAATCATTGTCGTCGAGAATACACTCGGCTTGGACTCATTAAAATGTTTTCAGTTCTGAAAAGCAGGAAATGGCCAGATTTGGCTGCGACATTTAAAAACTTTTTTCGGGCATTCGCGCTAACGTCAATTTAAAGCAAAAATCATCATGGTGCTTTTTGTCGATTTAGAAAAAATGGACGTTTAGAACGTGGTCCTTTTCGCGATTTCTACTGTTTAACAAGTGACGTATCAAATACCTACCGACAAGTGAGGTAACAATGTAGTTTTTAATAGTTAGAGTACAGTCCCTTTATATAAGAAAAGAAAGAAACTAGTATGCCAGCTGACATGGTTTATAACGTTTCCAGTGCATATTAAAGATTATATTTTTATATACCTGTCAAAATAAAGTATGTTTTTAAAGTTGTTCACAAACACATATTCAGCTAAAACGTTTAGTTTGGCGCTAATTAAAAGGAAATGGATACTTCCTAAATAATGTTTATAAACATACATATGATAGATATATTTATCATAAGTGTTGAAATATGTTTATTTAATTTACATTGAGAATACATCTATTTTGTTCGAATAAATTTAAAACTAAGTTGCCTTTTCTAAATCACAAAGAACAATAGTTTCTATTTAATTTTTAAAACGCTCGCGTACGAAATTGCGAAGTAAAATAATATGATTAAAATGAACTTTTTGCCAGATCTACGATATTCAATCGCCATCGCATAATGTCTTTATTATCTAAGATATTAAAATTAGCTCAAACTGTCAAGACATCAGGCAAATACGCACACACTGACATCCGCACACTCACACACATGCATAAAACAATAACAACAACAATAACAACAACAATAACAACAACAACACAACAGCAACAACAAAACTTCATCAGCTATGCATAGCAATTTTATTCGTAGCACCCCAGGAAGACAGAATTGCATCCATTTGTGCGACCCAACAACAGTATAAACATTTAAGCGCAACCTTACCAATTTAACAAAATATTGTGTTTATGACTGACGAAACATCAAATCTATAAGCAATTAAAGCACGTGGTTGGTGTATTTTCTTCTCTTCTTTTCTTCATCTGCAAACCGCTGTTGACTCACAATGTGTTCTTAGATAACATATGACCTCCAATAACTTCAGATTACATATGAACATTCTGTCCTTCAAAAGGTTGATTTGTCTTACATTGGAAAGATTAAAAGCGTTCTAACGCTTTTCAAATATTGTTAGCTGCTCAACAATCTAGTATATCTCGGATAGCCACGTGTGTACGGCAATCCTAAAAGGTGTGTTGATTAGCTAAACAGTTCCGCAAAGATTTAAAGGTTGGTATCCGATAGTATGCCTATATTAAATGCATGAAACACATTTTTCCTCTGTTTGGAGAATGTAGGCATAGGCTAACCCATACTTCATACGAAGTAGAGGCGATTTTGAACATTGCCTGTATTGTTAGACAGTAGTTGCGAAAGAAAATAACAATAACAAATAGCAATAAGCTCGACAGTAATCTTTGCTAAAACAGATACCAATGTCAGCGCGGACTATCCGGCTGACGATAAAAAATGATCTCAAAAGTTAGTTGTCACGTGACTTTTTTTTTTTTTTTTTTTTTTTTTTTTTTTTTTAATTTTTATTTGTGAGTTTCGATCATACAAATACAGTTTCAATTTTACAACATGGAGTAAATATAAGATTTGACATAAATATCAATAATAAAGTTATATGTTGAGTCGGTTTGAAAAACAAATGGAGTACATGCATTGGTTGATTTATGGTAATGAATAGTATTATGGGTTTATTATATATGTTAATGTTGTCTTAATACAAATAATAGCAGGAATGAAGAAAGGTAAAAGAAAATTACGTATGTATCTTTTTCCTTGTACTGTTGGGATTTACGGGTTGTAATGGAGTTATCGATGTAAAAAGAATTGTAATATACATTTAATTCTACCTCTATATATTGTTGTCACGTGACTTTATTAGTTTATAAACAGCTATCTCTACAGCGTGGCTCAAATAGGATATACCTGTTTGCAATGGCGAGATTTATGCTTCTCTGTTCACAAACATCTAGGGCACCAGTGAATGGCATTTTGCAGCACCTTTTCAGGTAACAAAACCTATCTGGCTATTTGGGGAAACATTCTTTGGCTCAAACTATTGGATACCACATTTAAATATATGAAGTAAAGGGCGCGTGGTTCTAGACTGTTCGTCATGTACCTACGCAAAACGCATGCCAAGTAGCTTGAACACCAAAGGTGAACTGTAATGATAGGTACACAATTGTGCGTGTGAGATAACAACTTAAATTATCTGAGTGCAACCTTTAAAATTAGGCACGCAGCACACAAATGAATTAAAACAAATTGAGAATAACTACAAAATCAACTTCAAAGGTAGATGGTAATACTGTTCATATATTTGTTCGACCCGTCGTCTCCTTTAGGGTCGAGTTGAATGTAGCGTCAGTAAAGTTTACAAACGTTTACAAATACTGTGCTGCAACTGGGTATGATCGACGTCAGAGGGCGTTGCGATTTCGATCGATCAGAGTTTATTGTAAACAAACAAAAGCAAGTGTTAGCAAAATATTTAAAATACAGCCGACGTATTCATGCATTGAACGAATGCATTGCACATTGGTAAGGTAAATAAGACAGGATAGTTATTTGTCATTGCCTCAACCATCTTTAGTGATTCCCTGAATGTAGCGTCTGCCTATGTTATTGGTACATTGGCTGAGTCAAATTATAACGCATGAGCTCGAGTGTCAAAATTAAAAAAAAAACAACAGTGTAGATCCTGATCAGACGACTACCTGCAGGAGCTGGTTGATCTGGATTTTCACCTTTTCCCTTTACCTGATCTATACGTTTTGTTAAGACAAAAGTGTTAACTATGTTTTTGAATTGTTTTTGCCGCGGTTTTTTTCTTCTTAAAAAAAAACAACATTATCTTTTGAGAAGTTAATTTTGCTACGCGGTGCGCCCGTGGCCGAGCTGTTAGAGTTGCCGACTTTTAACTCCTTAGCCCCTCGCCAAATGGGTTCGAGTCCCGTCCGAGGCGAGAAATATCAAGTTGGGGGTGGGGGTGTGGTCGTTAATAATAAATAAATAAATAATAATAATTCAAAGGTGATGCGTAATTACAAACCACGACATGTCTTTATTATCAAGCACAGCGTTCAACGTGTTTTTCTGTCAAAATTGAACGGATTTTAGCATAAAACACTCGGAACAACTCAGCCACTTCTCCGGATACCGCCGAAAAGTTACGAATGGCTGATGTGTTGCTATAGCGATTTGAAAAAAAATATAACATAATAGAGAATCAAAATTGGCTAAGCTCACAAGACACGTTTTGATGCTATCATCACCATCACTAGAAGTAACTGGAGTTTTGTGATTGAAACTTTACTTTCAACGTATTTCTAATTTTACATTCACAAACAAATACGGGGTGAAATTCTTCAATCTACAGCATCCTAACATCAAAAACAGACGAGTCTACTTTAATTTCCACATAATAGGGGGCCGTTTTAAAAACACACCTTGTAAATATCTGGCTCTTTGTATTTTATTTACAGAAAAAAAACAACTAAACCTCATGGATTAAGTCAATAATAGGTTTAACTGCTCTCAAGCACCCGTTTCTTTATCGTTCTGAAGCCTTTCATATAACCGGGCAGTGTGGCGGAGTAAGATAAATAGCTTATATGTGTACCAACCGACAGTAATCAATCGGTCGGTCGAAGGAGATAAAGTTAGAAGTGAAAATGGCGGCAAAGCGTTCATAGCAACATTGATCTGAAGGGTCCCTCATGTGGTTCATTACAAAGTCGGGTTTGTGTAGTCGGTGGGTAGTGTGACATCGTGCGACATCGTAAAGTGTGTGTATGTGTGTGTGTGCGTTCGTGTGTGAATTTGTTTTTCGTTCTGTGGAATCCCGTGCACGTGTCCGGAACTGTACTGACCAGTAGTAAATCACGTGATGAAGGGAGGGTCCAGAGAGGACCAGCTGTCCTCGTGGACAACCGACGTGACCAGAAGCAAGGAGACGACAACAAACACGAACACAAGGGAGAGGTCGTTCTATAGACAGCAGCCTAAGATACGATGTAAGTTTATCTCTACATGTACCCCTTTTTCTTAAGTTAAATATTTTCCTCTCCCTCTATTTGTAAGTTTCACATTCGTTTGGTTTTGTCCTCTGTATGTAAACATAAGTCGCTACAACTGGTCCTGCTAGCGCAATCGGTAGAGCGTCGGCTCCAGGTACGGGAGGCCCCGGACTCGATCCCGGGCTGCTTTTTAACAAAGTCGTTTAAAATGGCAGGTGGTAAAGCTCCCTTGTTAACGCTCAAGCAAATAGAAGTAGTTCCGCGACTGGTTGATCCGGTGTCAGGATAATGTGACTGGGTGTGGTATAATGCCAGGTGTTCACAGCATGCTATACCCAGTGAAGGCAGCACTATAACTGCTTCATGTTGACATCGTCTCCAAATAACTGAAATACTGTTGGCGGGACGATAAACTTAATAAAAAAACAATGTCGCTAAAATAGAATTTTCAGTAGACTATCGAAAGCCTATGGTTCCATGTTAGCCCATCTGTACCCTGTTATACCCAACATGTGTTAGTAAGTCTTATACTTACGTTAAATATGCCTCTTCTTTATACAGCCTCAGCATGTAAACAATAAGTTTTGTCATTTTAACTGAAAAATTTGGTTAGATGTTGTAGCTTTAGATACTACTTAAGTATATCTACCCCAGGGTTGGATCCAGACAACTGTGGTGGGGAGGGGGTCGGTATCAATCAAGATCCATTCAACTTTATCGAGGATATATAGGTCTACACTCTTAGGGATCCTAACTTTCACCTAAGCAGTCAATAGGCAAAATTTACGTTAAAAGCTTAGTATTTTTTAAGCTTAAATGTAGGGTCTATGTGTTTTCACAACTCTACTCTTTTACCTGGTTGGTGGTGGTGATGCACACCCCAATGCGCCCCCCCCCCCCCCCACAATGTCTTATTTAGTTTTCACATGCGTGTATCTTTTGTCGATTTTTTTCTATGGGTTTAGCTATGCTGTCGAAAAACGTTTAGACATCCGATATTTAAAACTCACAATGTTTAACAATTGTTAGATGTTATTATCCCTGTAAAACCAACTTACATCTACAACACTGATAACAAGGTACTTCAGACTTCATTTTTTAACCTCGAAGCATATCGATATAAAAAAATGATAGAGCCCGTTCAACTTATTGATCTACCCAAAAAATATATAGATAACTTCCATTCTACTGAAGTATCCGCCTTATATGGTAAAAATAAAATATATTCACCCAAACACTTGAAACACCATTTTTTACATACTTGTTTCAAGGAAACTTGACAAAACAGTTATGTTATAATCACTTAAACCATCTTGTGTATGATGTAGACAAATAACTCAATAAAACTCTTTATAGTTATTAAAGACTACCAACAGTGCCATGTGTTGACCATTTTAGGCAGAAATCTTCCTTTCCATATATCTACTTAAGGGTGCGTATTTAAATTAACCTATGTGTCGTTTTACATCAGGTATCTCGTTGTTGTTGTTATTGTTATTATTATTATTATTATTATTATTATTATCATTATCATTATCATTATTATTATTATTATTATTATTATTATTATTATTATTATTATTATTATCATTATTATTATTATCATTATCATTATTATTATTATTATCATTATTATTATTATTATTATTATTATTATTATCATTATCATTATTACTATTTTTATTATTATTATTATTATTATTATTATTATTATTATTATTATTATTATTATTATTATTATTATTATTATTATTATTATAATTATTATTATTATTATTAATTATTTTGTAACATCCTTTTCTGTGAGAATCTGTTTTCCCATCAAGCCGGGTTGTTTAACACATACATCTCCTGTTAGTAAATAAAATTCTCCAAGTCTTCCCACTAAACGTGCTAATATAATAAGAATACAGCAAAATGCACAAATATGTTTTACACCCATCTTTTAGAGTTGCCCTTTCCACAGCATGGGGGTGGTATTCGTCTAAACGTATTTTCACTATTTTGTATCGGACCTATATGTACGCATTGTAAGGACCTCAGTCACAACTTGTTGAAAGATAATATATCTCCCAGTTTAATACAACACATGTTGACTTTGGGATGTGGAGAAGATTATTGGATCATACCGAAACTTCCGACGATTATCATACAAAATTCCGAAAGCTTACAATCAATAGACTTCTCGACGAGGCACATACACGGTTTGATTCAGGACTGTAAAGTCTCTATAGACGTGGACCAAACTTAAATAGGCAAATACCAGGCCCCTGGTTGATATAGTAAGATATAATCAGGTTGCTAATAATCTTTTTTAGATGAAATGTCGCTATTTTGTAATTCATTCTGAGTGTTTTATTGTCATTTTAAAAAAAATGTTTTATATATGATGTTTAATTCAAAATATAATTCATTAATCCGAATTTATGTTGTAAAACGTTTTTACTTACAATTATTATTTTTATTCGGTTAGTTCTTACTATCCAAGTGCAAAAACAATAAATGATGATATGAAAATACCAAAGGCTATGAAATACTCAAATGTAGGCAGTTACGACATTGTTGCAAAATATATCTAATTTGATTTACTCATTTTTATTGTTTTACGCTATTAAAAGAATATTGTGAAGCATCATTTAAAATGTTAAGTAACGCTCTCAAACATGGTATATGTACCACCATGATATAAGTTACACTCCACACTAAATATTGAGCATATTGATTAATGATTAATATCCATTCATTAGACGGATGTCAGCTTTTGTTGAGCCGCCATCATAGTTTTCAATGCTCCATTCATTGGCCGATACTGTCGTAGTCGTCAGTAACTTGACGCCTCATATGTTTGTAATCAGTTTCTTATCGATTTTATGCAATTTAGAGTCATCGGTATTGCGTTTATTGCAACGTTAAGTCATATATAGGTTTGGAAAAGACAATTTTTCTGTCTCCAAATACTGCGTGTAAGCATATTTGATCCTGTAGTTGTTTACATGTTTGAATGCTAACCAATATATATATACGTATAAATTGGTTTGTGGGAAGATTAAACGTTATGTTTTACTCTCTTTCGAGTCTGGCTTCCTTCCCCTGCCATTGTTCTTTGCGAATTAAGGGTGACGGACGAAAGTAAATACGGATCACAGGATAATACACCGGTCGCAGTAGCTCCTGTGGTAGAGCGTCGGCTTGCGGATCGGGAGGTCGCGGGCTCAAACCCCGGCCGTGTCAAACCAAAGACTTTAAAGTTGGTAGTAGTGGCTTTCCTCCTAACGCTCGGGGCTAAGGGGACAGCATTACGCCTGATCCGTCGGTGTCAGTATAATGGACCGGCCGGGTTCGGTCCCTGGGCAACTCATAAGTGCCCCTATGCTATAATGATAGAAATGTCGCTGTACAGTATTGATAAAAATTCCGGCAAATCCCATTCCCACAGGATAATACTTATACGAAAGCTTACGTAACTGATCGGAATATTTTGGGATTCGACCGAAGTAATTTAAAATCGTTTGTGACTCCCAATTGCTAAAAGATTTTATAAATTGTATGTGTTTTGTCATTTCGTCGTGAGAATTTATATTAAAACTATGGACAAACAGCCATTATATATGTCACCATATGTATCTGAAACGTTATTTGCACTAAATTTGATGACATTCCAAACCAATGGTATGAAATCATGTATAAAAGTCGATGTTTTGTAATAAATTGATTTAACATTTAATACACTGACAATTTTATTTTTATTAAAACCGAAATAATGTTAACTAGCCTTCCATTTTGCATTTTTTGTAAAACATATAGGTTGGCAGGGGTGGGGGTGAGGAGAGCATAACCAAATATTGGCTTTGATTTGAACCCCCCCCCCCCCCCCCCCCGCCCACCCCATCCAATAAATAAATAAGTAAATAAAAATAAATAAAATAAAATTCAAATGTATATAAATTTGTATTTTTATTCAAACAGCATGTAACCCAAAGGTGGTATCCGGCATTTTGCCTATGTTGTAATATTTTACCCACATTTTCGGGGAATTTCGACATAACTCGTACTTACGTCTCAGTAAAAACTGTTTTGAATCTTAAATGTTTGACAGTACAAATTGTGAAATATGTCCCTTAAAATGTCCACTATTATCAGATCTATAAATAAGCGAGATTCCAGCTAAAATAGATGCGAACGTCACAGCTGATGACCGGGATCGTCGTGTGAAGTTATTTCAAAAGTAAGTGGTCACGTGATTTTCTTTGTTTAAAATAGCTAACTGTGCAGCGTGGCTCGGATAGGAAATACACATTTATAATGATGAGTAGGGTGTTAATGCTTTACTTGTCACGTGGGTGTAGGTCACCAATAAACAACACTTCGCGGAATCTTTTCAGGTTACAATAATTTGTTTGGATGCATGTGAGAAAAGGAATGATCCTAACTGTTTGATACCATCTTTAAACCCAAATGTCCAGTACTTCTAAGTGATTCAGCCTAAGTATTACAAAATAGGGATTTTGTGAAATTGTCTGCTCAGGTAAAAAAAACCGATCTCGTTTCATTATTTATAAAATTATTTCATTAACATTTGTCTCACGAAACACTTTACAAATCCACTCGCACGCAAATTCCGTTGTATACCACTAACAATTTGTACTCATCGGCATATCTACAATCGCCTTGAAACAGATATGTAGCTTATCCATTTGAGATCCGCTCGATTTCCCTTATCACATATTGTCCAAAACCCACTTAGAGAAAATGTCATAAAAATGTAAAATTTAAAGGTGGTTACCGAAAGTTTGGACCCTTTTGGACCATCTAAAGAAATTATTTTTACCTGAAAGAACTCTACGAGTGCTTTTTAACGATGACCTTCGTTTATGTGAAAACGAAAGCATGACACCTCACTTACCATTGTAAACATGTACATGTGTATCTTCTGTCTGGGCCAAGCTGCACAGTAAGCTATTTTTAAACGTAGAAAACGCTATGACCACTTTTTGAGACTACGTTATATCCTCACCATGTTATCCGCTCAGATGTCATTATCTTTTTTATCAGAGATTCTCATCGTGCTTACTTATATATTTGGAAATAATAAACTTAAAGAGGGTATTATGACAAATTTATACTGTCTGACAATTGATGTAGTGTTCAAAATCATCTTTACTCAAACTAAAGTATCAGTCCTTGCAAGATTGTGTACCAAATCCATCAATTCAGGATGATCAAGAAATTATTACATGTATTTGATATGGACAAACTGTCCGATGCCATCTTTAACAGCAGTGGCCAAATCAAATCATGGTTTGTTTGTATCTTGAAGACACGTTAAAATAAACTGCCGTGGTCACACTAACAAAAGCCAGGGGTACTTATCGACTCTCGATGTCAGAATGTCGTTTGATCCCTCAAGAGGACATGCTTCTATTACCGGGGTTATGACCCAAGTGGAAAGGTTATATGACTTGTTAGAGAAGTTTGAATATACTGTCGTGACCTGGTCAGGAGAATGTGCATCACAATATATATACAAGAAAAGTCGTTGGTGCGAAGCATCAAAGGCGACGCAAAAAGTGGAAGTGAAAAACAGACATACTTGAAAAGTAATGGTTTTTATTTGAAAGTTTTCAGCATGCTATAAATCTTGAGAAATATGTTTACATATGTAGAAAAAAAGGTTGCAAAATTATTATATTAACTATAAAACTAAAGTGTACAAGCAGAAATTGCAAATGTGCAGCAGCCTCACCTTACACAAACAATAATTGTTCATATAGTATTTTATTTATTAAGTTATGTTGAAAGATACAGACACACAAAAATAAATACAAAAATAAATAAATAAAATGATAAGAACGCTTTTTACCGAATTAGGACCCGTATTTTATCAGTTAAGATCCGCAAGATTAACTTTCCCCATGTGCAAATTTCATTGAGTTAAAAAAATCGTATTAATGCCTGCTAACTTTTTATAAATGCAAGCTACACTTTATTGTTGTAAGTTACACGGTTAATGGCGGAATAATCAGTTCCCTTCTCTCTGAAAAAGTTGTCGTAGACCAGCTGCGATTTCATGTTATTGCCTGCTTCTCTATCGTTGCCCTTAAAAATCCATACCAAAAGAGGCACCGCTCTCTGGCGCCAGTTATTAGGCAACATTAAACTGGTACTCATTCATATTCGATGGTTTCAGTAAACAGTTAACTGTTTTCATTCTGTTTAAAGAACAAGGATTTCTGTGCGTGTGTTTGTACAAAACCGAATAATCTTCCAAGATTTTGCGATTGCATTGCCGAAAACCAATAAGAGCCATTTTAATGGAGCCATAATGTAAGAGAATATATATATCCATTGGACAAGGTAATTGGATGTAGACTCCAGGTACGGAAAATTTCAGTTTCGAAACCGTTACATACGAAAAAGACTTTACAATGGTAAGGCTAAAGCTGCCTTGCTAACATAAAGCTTAATCAAATATAGGAGTTGTTCCACGACTGGTCTGCCTGGTGTCAGTATAATGTGACTGGATGTGGTATCAAGCTGTGTGTTCACTGCACGAAATTCGGCATGCTATAAAAAGTTTCTAGCAACTGAATAAAATAAAGACAATCACCTCACAGCGATTACGTCACGCATTGCTACTTAAATCTCTGCCCCCAGCAAGGATCACGTGACGATAGAGTATCACGTGAACTAAACATGGCGGCCTCCATAAACACGCCACGAAAGAAAGTGAGTCAAAATTCCCGTACCCGACCGGAAGATTGGCGATTACATCTCTACCACTAAGAACATAGTTTAAACATTCAATTTGTTTGTTTTAAGTTGCAATGTCGACTGAAATTCGCTTGCACAATCAGCAAGGAGGTGATCATCCATGTTTAGTTTTCTGTATGTATAGTACGTTGTATTCTGTACAGTACGGTGAAATTTGACTTTCATAATTTCATTTTTTTCATATTTTAAGTTACTTTTTATTTTAAATATGATAAATTAATATTTTTAAAGGAAAGATACTATATTTTGAGGAGATAAGTCCAGAAAAAAAATAAAAATAAAAAAACACACTATCCGCCAGTATTTGGGCGAAAAAAACTTGCTGGTGGCAGTGATATAATGTACTGTCAAGGGAAGTAATCACTGCGGGGAGTTCGAAATAAAGACTCCACTACCCACTTGGGTTCGAACCAAGAGGGAAAAGCAACTTTTTGGAGGCCTTATATATGACTGGTGGCGATTCAATTGTTCTTCACATATACATGTATTTGAATATTTCAGTGGAGTTCTCTTACATTGGCTCGATATCGCAAATAATTACGTAATATTGTTAGTCTTTTGTATACAGCTTTTAGCAGATATATTTAATACGTCCCTTAAATTTTAAAACTCGAAACAAATGAATTCGAATGACTTTATCATCGATGGCTCAAATGCTTTACATGTACCAAACGGAGAAATCTAAAATAATTTTATTGAATTGCAGTGGCCAGTTAAATGCAGATTTCGCCTTTAAATGCGGTATCCGACAGATAAGGCCAATTTTCTTTTTTTCAAAAAACCAAATAAATTATTATTACCTGAAAAGATCTCGTGAATTGCTGTTCATTGATGTCCTGTGTAAAGCAAAGCAAAACACCCTTCTCGTCATGACACACATGCATAATCTATCCCAGCCACACTGCATAGTTAGCTATTTTAAACCTCGTGACCATTTACTCTTGAGATCAATGAAAATAATGAACATTATAAATGATAATGATGATGGCGATGGAAGTGATGATAATTGTGGTGGTCGTTGTGATGACGAGAAGGATGCTACTGACGCGATGCTGGTTATGATAATGTTGTTGTCGTTGTTGTTGTTGTTGATGATGATGATGATGATGATGATGATGATGATGATGATGATGATGACGATGATGATGTCATTTCGACTTAATGTATTTAAAGTAGCATACAATATGGCCATGCCAGTTACGCCGTTAATTAACATCTGCTTCACATTAGAGCGTCATTAATTTGCCGCAAGTGCCTGGCTTTAAATCGGATGACAGGATTAATTTAGCGTTTTTGTACTATCCAACACGTGAGGCAGTGGTTAAAGGTGCCTTTAATTGTCCGAAAGTATGAGTTCATGCAGGAATTATGTCCACAGTCCCCCAAAACATAAACTGTATATTATCAAATGTATATGATACAGACAAACTGGCGGATAGCCCCTTTAAGACATTACAAATAAACTGCCATCAACAATAGACTATTTTATCAATGAACTTACCGACTCTCGACTACGTCTTTAAATCTTTTGATGCCCCCGTAAGACCCGCTTCTGTTATCGGGATTATGGCCGAGGGTGGAGTGTCCCACCGTATGGCTATTTGGAGTGGTTGAGATACAACACCGTGACCTGGTACGGACACTGGCAACCTGGGGAGTTGCTTTCATAAAAATTCTGATTCAAAAGGTGTTGAGTTGTTTATACAGACTTAAGGTTAAGCAAGTGTAATAGACAATATACAGAATTTGGAAGTTAACACAACTAATGTGTTGTATAATCTAATGTTAACGCGTATGCCAAATTTTAAGGAAATTCTCCATCCAGTTTTAATTTATGGATTTTGTTTTTCTTCAAAACACTTTTTAGAAATAAGAAAACTGAAAATATTATGTTATATCCTCTTTAGGATTAGTGTTTTTGACATTTAGTATCGTTTATAAACAAATAATAGCATTAGACAAACCAACCAAACATGTTTCTTGACAGGTTTGACTCAGACTATCCCATTATATCAGGTTATTAATTTGTAATCAAATTTAGCACAAATTATTCAATTAATATTGATTTACAAAATATTGTTTTAAATGCACATGTTTTATTCTGCTGCGGTACAGAAAAAAATGTCAAAGTGAAAAAAATGGAAGAAAAAAGTTGACCATGCGTGCCCAAATCTGGATTCGATCCCTTAACACCAAGTTTTGCACTCTCTACCATCGGCTCATACATTCACCTCTGTTATTGGCTCACTTAATGTCGGGACTACTTTCGATCCACGTGAATTTCAAAAAGTCACATGATATTAAAGATGGTGGCACCGGTGAAACGGGAAGTTGTTTGTTTTATTTGTAGAAACAAGAACTCAAGAAATTATAGTTAAGGCAGCAAAAGAAAATAATTTTATAAGTAAACTTTCACTTCTCCTCGATAACGTTAATTATATAAACAAACTCTGTGTAATTCCAACAACTGTATGCAGAAACTGTTATTCAAAAATCACAAACGTACACGACTATTTACAAGTTCTTGTCGTATTTCTTAACTGCCTCGTGGATCACGTCCATGTTTATTTACAAATGCGCATTAATATCACTATGTTATTCTTCCAAAAATAGTGCGCTTGAATTAATTAAATATCTTTAATTATTTACTTCAATATATGTCTTTTTAGTTGATGTTTATTCATTTTATGTAGAAGTATTATTTTAATTTGAAAATATCCTTAAAATAACACTTTAAAATTTTCGTAAAAAATCTTGACGTGAGCCCATTGCAGAGGTGTCTGAGAGAGGAACGAACGACAACTCTGCATGGGAGATTGCAAGTTTTGACGCATATTAACCCTTAATTTGATACTCTTCAATTGGAAGTGCAGCATTACATTTGCTCTACCGTAATAAGTCGCTTTATTGTCGTTAACACAGATAAAGACAAACGCATATTTATCATAGATATGTTATAGACAAGAAATATAAGAGACGTTTCTGAATATTTTAATTTTAATAGAGTAGCTTAAACAGACATGGACACAAATGGGTCATTTTTAGGTATCGAAAAGAAATCTAAGAGAGATTTCTAAATAAATCTTTAAATAATCATCTCTACATTTATAAACAAAAAGCCAATTGTCTGTATATGTTGAAAATAAATTCAAGATATATTTCTGAATAAATATTTATAGAATTTATAGAATATTTATATGAACGAAATGAATTACTTTTATATTGTTGAAAATAAAGAAAACTGAACATTTAATACGGCCGATTATACCGATATGTACACACATAAAACTAACAATTATAGAAACTGAAAATAAATATCAGAGAAACTAAAAAATATCAAGTCGTTTTTTTTAACAAAAACGTAAAAAAGTACAAAATAAAATATAAGAGAAATTCTGAAAATATAGTTTATACAGATATGGATTAGATAAATGTTCTATAGTATATTTATATATTTCTAAAGGCAGTGAAATAAAAACACATTTTTTAAGAAAAATTCGTGGTTTTAACTATGTATCAAATTTGAATAATAAATTTTACCTGTATATTTTTGGCACTGCCGCGGTACAACTACAAACCAGGTAATAACTACAGTCATGCCAAATGGTGACAGTTATGATGTTCAGTAAAAACAACAACAGATCAAACGCTGTTTTGGGGTGGTATAAATTTGACCTTGTACGCGATTACAGGTGTACAAACAACGGTTAAAATTATTCCATAGAAATAAACTGTACAACGCATTAGAAATTGGAAAGCAGTCAAGTCTTCAGCTTTAAAAAAAACACACACAAAAAAACACCTCTACTAAAATAGAAATTAATAAAATTATACGTTGATGCATAAGTTGCATTAGAATCACTAACATCTAATAATAGAAATCATTTTATTAAACATTCAATACTTCCTTCATGATTTTGCATTCTAACTTAAGTTAGATCTCAAATAAATGCTCATACATGCTAGCGGATTCGACCGAAATAAATTTAAATTGAAATGAACCATCGCTTACACCCTTGTGATTGAATCTAAAAATCTCGAGTGCGCCATTCCAGTCCGGTAGCTTTAGATTGAGATGATGAGATGATACGAATGACCTATGTCACTACTCCACCTCGTTCAGTGTCGCAGAAGACAGCGACGACCCATATCGCAAATACCTCGGCCTAGTAGATAATGCACAGTCAGTGGAACACTGTCGGATAGCAGTTAGCTCCTCATTTCGACCCGGTCCTCTAGTCAATTAGTGACATTCGTACGCGGCACTGTTCATTCATAAATCTGTATTTCATGTAAATGTGAATTACACAATATAATGAGCTTTCAGTTTAAACAGGTGACAATATTAATGTGAGCATTTGAAGCAGACCTGGACACATTTGACGCGCCTAGTCTCCTTAGACATACATTAATTGTTCTGTACACGAACTACTTCTTCCAGGCATAAATGACTGACCGCGAGTAGTCAATGTTAAATAAGGTCAGTCCAGTTGAAGCCAGTAAAATAAAATTCCTTTAAATTAACATAAAAATATTCAGTTAAATGCAAGTGTATAATATAAGGTTTATGGTTATAATGATGATATAACTTTTAATTACATGTACTTTTATAATATAATTTAAGTTACTGCAAGGGCTCTGTGTGCTGGTTTTGTTCTAAGTCTACACTGATATATTTTAACCTGGAAACAATTAATGCGCCACTTGATGACACTGTTAGGACGTTGATAGTGAAATTATTCAGTTCGTCACTAGAACGATGGGAGATAAGTACGTTTATTTCGGGTTGGCTGAGTTATTTCCCCTATACATATTGAAATACGATCGAATCTAAGAATACAATTTTATCCCCGGTTTATTCCGCATTTTGAATAGTCCAGAATTCAAAGTTACTTTCTCAGTATTTCAGATGATAATAATTGAGTAATTAAGATAAAGAAGAAGAAAACACACAAAAACACACAAGAAAAAAATAAATAAAAGAAAGAAAAGAATGAGGAAAAACGGGAGAGAACAGTATAATTAACGGATGCTGCAACAACATAATGGACAAGAAAATAAAAAACAAATAGCTGAATATAAATATAATGCTAAAAAAGAATAAAAGAAACTCTTATTTGATAAGAGCTGAAACTTTTTGACAGGGTCAAAAACAAACCACCGTAATATTCGCCGCCAGTCTTTCCGCCGCACCTTAGCGCTGGCCATTGTTGCATGTACTCGTCATTGCTGTATACAACTCTAGGGGCATACTCTCTCGACCAGTTTGCCAAGTAGACCATATTTTACTATTTAAAATTATATTTCGGATATTTGAGCCATTTAATATAAGATGTATGATTATATGTGGTCATTTTATATGAACAGCGACAAATACAAATTGAAATCGCTTGTTATGATACGTTTTGGACAGTTAAGAAGATACAATATCTGTCTATATGTCACTATTGCACCAATCAGCCCCCAAGATCCCGACTACGATTTTTATATGTTGAAAAGGGTATATAATTGTTTCAAAACATGTGATGTTCAGTTCTGTTGCATTAAAGATTGTATAAGACAGGACTGTTTACCTATAGCAAATACATGTGACAATAGATTAGGATGTGTTGGAGAAGTTGGGCATAGTTTCTACATAAATTTATACTTTACTCTAAGCAACGACGATGTTGGCCACTACCGCAATTGTTAGACAGTGCAAATCATGAAATATTGCTGCAACTGTCCTGTCTTTTCCAATGTTTAAGTAAGCACGATGGGCATTCTGCTACAAATAGACATCGACGTCACAGCATAGTATCCGGATGATGATATAACATGATTTGAAAAGTAAGCAGTAACGTGATTTTCTTAGTTGAAAAAAGCTAACTGCGCAGGGTGGCTCAGATAGGACATGCATGTTTGTTATAACGAGTGGAGTGTTATGCGTCACAATCACTTAGCTTAGCCATTAATTAGCAGTATATCGCAGGATCTTGTCATGTAATAATTTATTTTGATCTTTGAGAGAAAAAAAAATGAGATCCAAACTGTCGTATGACATATCAAGTGTCGGTGTGCCAAAAAAAACCCAAACTGTCGGATACCATCTTTAAGTTCTATGTTAAATGCCTATTTGACCTACACATATATTCGCTGGACTTAACATTCACCGCCAGTCATTCCGTCGCCGACCCCGCCGGCTGTGACATAAACTCTTTAAATCTCCAATACAACAAAACAAGGCATCAGGACAGTTAAATTAACCATTGTAAAGACACATTTTATAAACGACGACAAATATTGAAGTATTCCTTGATAAAATTGTATTACATTAATTAAAATATCCAGATCAAACAACCAAATACTGTGTCCAGAGCCATAACCTATCAACAACTCCCTCTAGCGGGTAGTGTGGAGAAAGGTATTGAGGGTTTGTAACAATAGAAATGAGTTGTTTAATTACTACGTGAAATGTATAAAGAAATGCACGCTGACTGTCAATAATGTTTAATTAAACCCAACATTTTACCGCCGCGACTATCTGTGCGGCGAATTTGCTGTTATCTGAAATTGAAGAGATGTTTAACCGTTGTCGGGATTCGGTTCACTTCAAGGGTTTCTCAGATAAATCCATGGGTTTCTAACACTTGTCTTGCCGCTAGGAGAGAAGGGAAAAATTATCCAAATCTTTAAATCGCGTGTAAATATCACGTCCATTGTACGGCGACCACAAGTGCTTTTACGGCAAGGCGTTGTTCAATCGTTGCAGGATTGTTGTAAGCGAATGTGTTGTTTAAATTTACTTTTCAAAAACACTCTTACATGCGTGATAAATTTTAAGGTTTCGAAAACCTGGTGGTTGTAGTGGCAATTTGTAAATAAGTCCAGTTGGATTAAATTTTATTGTCGGAAATTATTAGTCCTTTAATGGTGTGATATGTTCAAGATGGTAACTAAAAGACGAAAGTTTTTAACAGACGAGACTTTGCAAGTGACAGACATTAGTGTGCAAGTATTAAAAATATATGCATAACAAAACAGAATTTTATTGACATCTCGTAAGTACATAAAGTAGAATATTATACATGTACAATGAAAAGTGAGTTTATAAATCTTCAAATGGACTTAGGAAGCTTGATCATAATCAAAAGAACATTTGAAATTGATAATGATTCTAATTATATGACATAATATAATGTAATGACATAATTGGCGTAAATATATTTTAGACATAGTAGAAATGTGATGAACAAAGTGCGTGTTTGACATGTTTTATCAAGTGTTACCGTAATTATAACGCCAAGGATGTCTAGTTTTGTGTAATACACATTATGATGGATGACCTGGATTTATTTGTTGAGGACAGCATCAGCTACTGGTCCCAGATTTGTAAGTGTTTTTCTAACTTACACTCAAATATATCATTTTTATGGTAACGGTTTTATTTCTATAAAGCACTTTCAATGGTTTTGCGGTTTTTTTACTTATTTTTTTAATTGTTTATTCCTTTCGCCTGACCATTAATATTAGAAATACAACAGAACGACGCGTACGCGTATAAACATACGCCTGCATACACATTCAAAAATGTTTTGCATGTGTTTTTTTGTGTTTTTTTTTTTTTTGGTTTAAACTATGTTAAAAAGGCACGAGTTTATTAGACAACAATGAATATTGAAATAAAATATTATAACTTTTGATTATATATTAGATCTAATATTATTAAAATAAGATATTACCCTTGATCAACGAACCATCATTATACTAACGTCGCGAGAAACTTTCTTTGCAGTATATAATTAAACTCATGGCTACCCCTGATAACCCAACGTTTAATTGTGTTTTCAACCCTAAACATAAAGAGCTTTATGATCGATCATCTAGCCATCAGACCTTTTGGTTTAAGACTTAAAGAAAGCATAAACACATCAGGTATTAAACTTTATTACATTTTTGAAAACCTCACAATTGAACATCCACTATGGCAACTCCGTTCTGCTGATGTGAATTTAGAACTCTGTAAAAATAAAAAGTCAAACACAGATCCTTTGATTTTACAATCTGAATTTCTTGAACTCTGTGACAAGTATTCTGATCACCTTCATATAAATACTGATGGTTCAAAGACGGACACTCACGCTGGCTGTGCTTCCGTAAGT
Organism: Sinonovacula constricta; assembly: GCA_007844125.1. Lineage (NCBI taxonomy): Eukaryota > Metazoa > Mollusca > Bivalvia > Cardiida > Solecurtidae > Sinonovacula > Sinonovacula constricta. Next base: position 63,922,339 of record CM017557.1, read on the forward strand.
AATAGCCACTACAATAAACAAAGACTTCCTAACAACTCGTCTATCTTCACCGCTGAAATCCAGGCTATAAATCTAAGCCTTGATTTCATTTCAGAACATTCCGGTGAAAAATATGTTTTATTTTCAGACTCATTATCTGTATTGCAGAGCATAAATTCACTGAATTATTTAAATCCATATATTCGCACTGTTCTTGTCAAACTTCAAAGTTTATACGACACTAACGAAATCTCCTTCTGTTGGCTTCCTAGTCATGTAGGCATCCGAGGAAACGAGGATGCAAACAAGAGTGCAAAATCAGCCTCAGCCCTCACTGACAGATCTTTACATCCCACACACTGATTTTAAATCACTTACTAACCGATATATTTCAACCAAGTGGCAAACAAGGTGGGACAGTATTGTTTTTAACAAATTACACGTAATTAAGCCTAACGTCGGTGCCAATATCTCTGCTTGCAGAGAAAGTAGACGGAAAGACGTAGCTCTTACCCACTGTCGCATTGGACATACTAGATTAACACATTCATATCTTTTAAAAAGAGAAGTTCAACCTGTATGTGTTCCTTGCCAGGAACCACTGACAGTTAACCATATTTTATTACAGTGTATCGACACAGACCACATTCGGTCGAAGTATTTTAATGTCAATAACATGTACGAACTATTTAGGACAGTGTCGGATTCTAAACTTGTTTGCTTCTTGAATAAGATTAGTATTCTTAATAAGCTATACATTTTTTAACTGTTTATTTACCAACCGTTATACATTTTTAAACCGTTGAATATATTAACCTATTTTCAATTATAGTTCACATTATTTTAACCTGATAGATTTTTGTATTTTTCTATATTTTACTTACATAATTTAGTTTTAACCTGATTATTCTCTACTCGCATTAAACTTTTTTGTATTCGGCGCCGTATGACCTGTTAAGTGTCGGTGTGCCCTAAAACCCAAATAAATAAATAAATTCCCCCTAATCAGTATATGTGTTATATATGTGAACCTATTGTCATCAAAAAAGTGTTGTCTTTGTGGTTTGGAGTGCCAAACGCGTCAATACGCTTATCAACTATTTTTACATTTTATCCGTTTTTAGCTTAACAACCATAATTATCTCCGAACTGCGCATGCGTGACACCCGGAACACCTCGGCCTTTTCATTGAATTCGGAAAATGTCTAACGGTTCAGATTGTTGCAGTGACATGCTGCGTCACATATATAAACAGTCATAAACAATGCGTTGAATGGCTAAATCTTTGCGCGGTAATTATATTTTTGCTTTTCCGGTCGCGTTTTTCTATGTGTCATGTACCTACGTGACCTGCGTGACCAAATCGCTTGTAAAGAGCAACTCATTTTAAACGTCCCTTACTTTGACGTCGTGAGTTCGTGTCGCAAAGCAGGTTTCTGTGCAGTAGTAACCCTACCCAGCTTCGTCTGTGCCTTCCCATTAACTAAACAGCTAAAGGTGGCCATATTAACCAGGATTGTGTAGGTGTCAAGAAAAAAAGTTAGCCAAATCAAGATAACACAGCACTGGTAGGAGTTGATAAATTATTATTAAATTAAAACCGATTGTCAAATGAACACTGAAATAAAAAACAGTTGATCATGTTACTGTTAAACTTAAATTTAAAAACAAAGCCCTTTTGGACTTACTTTTGACTCTATATGAAGAAGTTTTCAAACACAAATTGCGCAAACAGCAACTAACGCTTTACTCGTCAGTGAACTTGGATTTCATTGCCACCCGTTTTAGGGCGTTTTTCTTGTCATACTTGTTTCAAAAACGTTTTATATGTCTATATTTGATATTCCTTTAACCGGCATCTTTGATAATGAGTTTTAGTTTCTTTACACAACACTAAACAACTTAGTCGCTTCTTAAACAAAATCATCTGCGATAAATCCTCGGTTTATTATAACATTACATTTGGATCGCATTACCTATAATAGCTTCACAATACTACATTTTGTTTTGTTGGTTTGGATCGTTTTCTAAATTTCGATAACTTCCTTTGTGTGTGTGTGTGTGTGTGTTTTAATTGTGCATTTTAATTTGACACGTGACGTCAATGCATTTTTATCATTTAACGTCAGTTACTTGTTCTTATAGCCTACGTCATCGCTTCGCTTAGGCTGTTTTATGTCAAACTTCTCTCTCGTTTGGAACTGTTAGCTTGCCAAGGGTTTTGTTTTTTATCTCCTGTACATATTGTACATATGTTGCTAGTTCATAATAATTAGTGTTATTTTGTTTGTATATAGTATTCTTATGTGAGTTTAAAAGCATGTGCTTGCTTTAAGTTGTCTCACTTTGGTGGGATATATTTTTTATTGCACTGTTTATGAGAAAAATCTTCAGGAAGCTCAAGTGGTAGAGCGTCGGCTTGCGGATCGGGAGGGAGCGGGTTCAAACCCAGGCCGGGTCAAACCAAAGACTATGAATTTGTAGTAGTGGCTTCCCTCCTAACGCTCGGGACTAAGGGGACAGCATTACGCCTGACTCGTCGGTGTCAGTATAATAGACCGGCCGGGTTCAGTCCCTGGGCACCTCATAAGTGCCCATGTGCTATAATGATAGAAATGTCGCTTCACAGTATCGGCCAAAATGCCGGCAAATCCCATTCCATCCCATTCTTCAGGAAGTGCGAGGTTGTAGCGCGCCACAAACCAGGTTTACACATCCCAGTCGATCTATTTGCCGACTGACCGTTGTTCCAAAGCGATAACTGATGTGTTTTCTTTATGTGTGTAATGTCTCGTCTCTGTGTTTTGTCACTTTTAATTTACTCTGCATGCCTTTGTCTAGTGGTAGTTTAAGTTTTAATATTTGTGGTTGATCTTATTCCCATAGGAGCTTTTCTTATTTTTCTATTGTACATTTAGTGGGCCCTTCCTGTGGTTATAAATATTTGAGCTGGAGCTTGAAACCAACCCCATGCATCTTATTGGTCAGATTTTTAACTTCGAGCCAAATTCTGACAAATCAAGTTCTTGATCTATCCCCGACTCAAGCTAAAAGTTGTATAACCTGGTTCATGTGTTTTTCGTTTCTGTGAATCAGGAAAAGTTAGTAACAATAAAATTGTTGACTTGTAATGAAAAATCGACCTCGTCCTGTATATAAAAAAAATTATTAATTAACATGGCTAGTTTACGTCATATTTAAAAAGGGTCAAACTGCAACAAAGAGCACATATTTACATAGACTCAAATAAACATGTATTTAGATGTAATTAGAACATACGACTTAAGCAATTCTATTTTCTATATATTTACAAAACAGCTGTCAATTCTATTGAATCCCGGTAGGACGTTGATCTATTTAATTTAGAAAATATTATCGATATTTCAGTGGGCTGGATTCCTTTCCATACACGTCAGAATTGCAGCTGTTGTTTTACGCGAGTGCATTTTTGATTTCCATTAGGCGTCTAATGATTTTCAATCCCATGTCTCCTTAACATGCCTTTTCAATAAAGGTGTCTAATTAAAACAATGTTCAGAACAGTGGGTTCTTAGTAAACGGTCGATAATGCAAGATCACCAGGTCAATACAAGGCACCGAGAACAGACTGAGATAGAGTCTGCGACAGTTGCCACGTCTTTCATTGGTCACGTGTTATTTTTGACTCAAAAACGAAAGAGTGCACACCACTCGAAACATCTCGGCAACCGCCGAGTAGTTACGAATGAAGCGTACCGAGTTCAGACAAGTCTAATCCGACTTCTCGGCTTTGGTTCGAATCCCATCGGGACGAAACCTTTCATATGGGAAGATCTTGCAGCTGACCAGTTGATGTACGACGGTACATGTAGTTCGGTCCCGACTTTCGTCCTGTGGTCTTTCTGCACTAACACTAGCTGGACTTAGGTATAACAATAATTGTGTCACGGTCATGTCCTGAAACAACAACAGCAATAACAACACCCACCACAACCAAAACAAAGAAATCTGAAACAACATAAAAGGCATTATTTCTTTACCTTTACCAGTGTAATGACCTTTTCCCAAGCAGGTGCGAAACATTAACACCAATTTATGCGAATAATTCGAAGCTGATAAATGTCTTTTATTTGAGTATTGAGTGAAAGTCGTCACTAAATAATTGAACAGAGCATGCGTCTTTATGCTAAGTTGACAATTCGTCCTAATTAAATGCGTACGCATGTGCCTGCAGTGTCTGTACATAAGCTTTCACCCTTACCTCCGCCTTTAGAGTAAAGTAGGAAACTTAAAAAGAAAATAAACTCAGGTGGTCGCTCATCGTGTCTCAAGAGAGAGTTTGCCCAAGAAAAGTTTTAATTAGACATATTAAGATATAAAGATGGAGTGTTAAAAATAAAATAAGTAAATAATGCGCAATTACAACTTTGCGCTTGTGCCATATTTCATCTGAGAAATGTTTCTGCAATTGGTGCTTCTACGCTTTATATCGAATTGCAACTGAGAAATGTTTCTGCAAGTGGGGCGAATTCTAAACTTTAAGCAGCCGAATGCCGCTTGCAATATCTGTATAATTTAATAGATCAGTAAATGGGGCCGATGAGCTACATGAAGATTTGTGAACAGGCGTCCGAACAAACGCCTTAATATGGCTTGTTATTGTCTCTTTGTATGCCCAAACTAGATTTTTATTTATTTGCTTACAACTTTATGCAAATGTAAGTAAACATTTTGCTAGAAGTCTTAGCAGCAAATAGTGTAGATCCTGTTCAGACAGCTCCGTCTTTTTTTTTAGACTAAGTCTTTAAGTCTTAACAATTAACTCGTACCAATCAGGTGAGACTAAATTGTAGGATATGTTTGTTTTCTTTGTTTTTGAAATACACGGTAGCGACCAATTATGATCATTACAGCGATGTCCAGCTTTTTTTTTGGTAGAGAAAAAACCCAGACAAACGTCTGGGTAGAACCACCGGCGCACAGCAAGTCAGTTGGAATACTTTCCCGAATTAGGTCCTTGGCCCCGAACGGGAAAAGTTACAAGTCGGCTATTCTACCAATACGCCACTGGGCCCCAAATTGTATATAATGAAACCGTCTTGTAAGAATAGGTAAGCAGTATATATCTTTTGTAAAATAATTTTGCATATGTTTTCTCAATTAACTATTTGATAAAGTTCCCCTTCTAATTTTTATTCGTAAATTCTTTGTTTTTCGAAAGATGTAAACATGTAGATGGAAGTGAACAAAACGTCACTGAAACTTTTTTAAACAACAACGCCCAAAGGCAGAAAACATACAAAACTGTCATAAATTAAAAACATAAGCAAAGAATAATTCTATAATTAATTTAAAGTATCTTACAGCCACACATCCAGTGTGTATCACGATGGTACTAGTATTTATATCATGTACTTTGTTTATTTGTGTAAAAAGTTTATAATATCGACATTTTCTTAGTTGCCTACTTCTAAATAACCCTTGATCGCGCACGCAATATGGGGGACAGAACTCTGAACAATTCTTAGTAAAGGAAACTTAATAATAGCAATATAAAAATACCTTTACACATGTTTTGGTGTGTGGGGGTGCGAAGCATTATATTAACAATCTGCGAAATTGGTCCAAACTCACTAATTATTGTTCTGGTTTCTCATGTAACAATGAAGGCTGTTATAGCCGGTGTAATTGTGCTTCGCTTTCAATAGAGTACAACCCCTTAAAATAAATCCCTGTTACCCATATACATCTTGGTCAAAGTGTTACTGAAATCCTTAATGTCAACATATATTTCACTCTGGACACAAACTTGAACAGTGTCCATAGCGGTCTGGTTACAGACTACAGTCATAATTTAATGACGACTGATGTCAATATTCAAGTTTTGTGAAATTATTTATATTTTCTGGTATAGCTGCTTTGGATATAATCTGGAACTGAATATATTATAAAAGTGTTAAGCTTTTTTTGTTAGTGAAAAACAAAACTTAAAAAAGCGGTGGCGAAAACTATGTAATTTTTATAACATTACACAAGTTTTTAGTTACAAATGGGGATGTCAGTTTTCGAATTATGCAAAATTGCTAACAGTCCAAGGAATCTGGTATAGTTGCTTCGGATTCGCATCTAAAAAGGATTATAGTGGAAATGTGTTACGAGTTTTTGTTATTTAGTGAAATTTATTTTTTAAAAATATCTTAAACTGTGTCAATAGAAGTCTTATTGCTTTCTTCAACTAAATATTTATCGCAACTGAGGTTTTTAAGTGCCACATATTTTAATTACCTAGTTTATTTATTTAACGCCTCTGATTCGTTTCCGAAAAGGAATCTGGTATATATGTGTTTTTGGTAATTAGGTGAACTTAAAACAAATAAAAACAGAAACAGTGTCAACTGTTTTCGTGTTTTTCACAACAGTACACTAGTTTTGGCAATATCACATGAGGTTTTCAGCTGTTAATTTCTTTGCATTCCACGAAATCGTGAATCCAATTTAGAATCTGAAAAATTCTGAGTTAAAATTGTGTCTGAACAGAACTGTACATGAAGAGAGCAATGAAAAAAATCTGAAACATTGTCCTCGTTTTTTTTTTTTTTGCTGTCACACCAGTTCTATCATTCAATATTAACTTAGATGCATTTCATTTTAACTTGACATATAATATAGTAGCTACTTGCCAAGTACGTAATTAAATCGTTTCCACGGAAATCTTAACCTGGCGAGCTGAAACAATCCTTTGGCATTTGAGCAGAATTAAGAATCACGAGGTTATGCTATTAGTACGTTTCTGTGGATGTGTGTATTTTAATTGATGTATTTGTTGTATATATGCCTTCTACGCTGTCGCGTTGATACAAGAAAGTTCATCAATCTTTCCAGAACCTTCGTATGTCACTAGTTTGTAGAACAGTTTACACTAATAAGCAATAACACATAGTTACACCATATTGTTGTAAAATCAATTTTGGATCAGATTTGTATTTCATCAAAGTTTGTACACGCTGAATCTCGAATCTGCCAGCGTTGCTATTGGGTTGATACTTGGAAGGAATATATTGGAAGTGTGTTTAGCTGTTTGTGTGGATAAAGTGAAATCACTACAATCGTTAAGGTAATGCCAATGTCAACTAAGGTTTTGCTCATATCACGATTATGCATACAAACTAGAAGATTAGGATGCGCTGTCATTTTTGTTTGTTTATGATAATCAAAAGTGTACTGGATGCACGTTATAAGTGCTTGTGGATGTAGAAAACGTGGTGCAAGTCTTGTGACGAACAATGTCGTTTTCCGTCTCCAAGGACACGTATTCTGTCTCCAAGGAAACGCTGTACTCGTTTGGAGTTCCCCTGAATTCATTCCGAGATGCAACAAGTTATCTGTATACGGAGAACACGGCCCGTAGTTTCCGTAAGTTATTGATTTGTTATTATAACCTTTTAATTTTCCGTATATTTGGAATTTCAGCAATAACCACCTACTAATCCATAAGTCAGAAAGAAAGTTTTTGTTGTGACATTTTGTATAAGGAACTTCCACAGAAGCTAATGTTTCCATTCTATGTAACGAACAATGCTTCGTTTGTTTTTGTTTTGTTTTCGCAATACATTGCAACGACCAATTATGATCATTATAGCAACGTACAGCTTTTTGGTTGAGGAAGACCCCAGACACATATCTGGGTAGAACCACCGGCGCACCGCAAGTCAGCTGGAAGACTTTCACACATTAAGTCCTTCGCCCAGGACGGGACTCGAACCCACACGATGAGAGGTTAAGCAGCCAGAGGAGTAACAAATCGGACATTGCTTCATTCGTATACACCCGAAGAATCGAATTATGTTGTGGCGCGCATCATCCGTACGTCCCCTCCCTATGCTCGTCCGGTTTCGTGTGCTGGTATCTCTGCCTAATTTCTCATACGAAGTTCGTCATATTTGATACGTAATAGTGCATGAAGGTTAGGTTACTCAAGTTGCATCGTTATTTTCGGAGTTATTTCCCTCAGTTATTTTGGTACGTTAGGATAACTATGTATTTTAAACGGACTGTCTTTACAGACGCATCTTATTTACAAATCTGCATTTGTAACTTGACATTTGTGTATATAATGCCAAGCTTTGTGGTGGTCTTGTCAATCTTTATTATTATAGCATATTATTTATTAATATGGCAGTTAAGATCCATATACTATTATTTTTGGGGGGAAACAGGTAAAGAGAGAACCTGAAAAGGTGTCTGGCTAAAATAAAAGATATAAGGGTACAGAGATCTACTTTGAACGTTTAAGCACATACTTGTCAAAATATCTAATACATATTACATATTTAATATATTACATTTATAGTGTATATATGTGAGTAATGTATAATATACATAATATATACATTATATATAATCAAAGCATATGCAAAGCTCAGATCATGCGGTTATAAAACAAGAAGGTTGAATCAAAATAGGGCCCACCTTGGTAAGTTTTCCTGTAAAACCTCGTTAAAACATATTGATAATGCCATTGTTTTTAAAACGACCATATCGGATATGGTCAAAAACATTTTTTTTTCTTACAACTTGGATTGTACTGAAAATATGCTATAATAGCGAAATACAGATGAACTTTTTTATCAGAAAATACCTAAAGGGTGTTTTTGAATGGCAAACTCAACAAGAAAATCGCTAGTAACATTATTCTCGATATGTGTTTGTTGGGTTTATTCATCTGGAAGCAGTGTCCTCTAGAAGGAGATACAGTGCTGCCTTCACTGTGTATAGCATGTCGTGAACACATGGCATGATACCACACCCAGTCACAGTATCCTGACACCGGGCCAACCAGTCGTGGAACTACCATTATATTTGCTTGAGTGTTAGCAAAGGAGCTTTACCATAACCAATTTAACAACTCGGTATTTCATGGCCCGGGTTTGGCCTTCCGTACTTTTCTCGATTTTATTTTTCTTCAGAGAGAGCTAATAGTTCAAATGGTCTTTGTAATGAAATTTAAAGTTAAACAAAAACTTATTCAATAGTTCTGATCAGTGTCAGAATTTGAAGGAGACTTCAACCAAAGTGTTCCAGTAAAATGGATCGTCTCCCGGTGTTTGTAATTATTTGCGAGTGGATGTTACTTCTATAAACTTGCTCACATTACCGGGAACTGTTTGTTTATTTTTGTGTAAACATAAATAACAAAAATATATCCAATAATACTGAAAGCTTGCTGAGGATAACATTTTTGACATTAGATACTTTGTTCATATTATTACTATATAAAATCTGTTTGCTTACAAAAAACAGACATTAGGGCCTCACATACTTGAATTGCAATTATTGATTTGATATGTACGCTTTGCACGAGAAACATGTCACCACAATTGAAAAGTAGTACTTGTTATAAAATTTGACCCATAGCAAATTTTTATTTTGTCCATCTTACCGAAACACTGGACAATGTCAAAATCCAGTGAAACGGACTTACCGTTGTTACTTGATACCCATAACTAACATTGTTAACACTCTAAATTAGTCCGCGGAATGTTTAATTGAATCACCAAACCTCAAATTAATCGTCCTAAATTTCCCTGACGCTGGTGTGAAAACATTTTATCCCCTGTGTTACCATTACACCCATGTGTGATTATTTAACTGGCTTTGATTCATTGGACAGAAATCCATAAGTCGAGAATTACATAAATTAGGCAATAAAAGAAGATCCATTAGGCGTAGAAACTGAACTGTATTGACTTTCCAGTGGCGCTGGTTTGAAAGTGAAAAGTGACAGGCCTATGAATGCGCGGTTATAATTTAAAACTGTAAAAGTAAAAGCATCCGAAATAAATGTATGGGATCTACTTTTGTCAATGTTCAATTTTAAAACCAATCATTTAATTTCGGTGGTAGATATCCAGTGCTGGCGAGGATCTATATTGTGTACATGAATTTGTGCTTAAACGTAATGCCATGTGTAGTGTTGACTTTTTTCTCCAGGATTTTCAATAACTTATGACTATTTTTATGTGATAATCAATTAATCGTGACATTTTTTATTGTAAAAGTTGTCATAGTCGTATGCTGAAATAGAGACATGCTAGTACATGTACACTATGTTTGACATACGATCATAGTGGTGTTTTATCTCGGAATTTCAATATATTATGTCATAGTTTAAATGTAAAAATAATATTAGTGTGCCTATATTTGGCATTCGCAAGGGACGTACATGTATCAGGACTGAAGTCGACATGTTTTATGTTTTGTGTACTGAAATATAAGAAGAAATTAGTGTACAGTTGTACAGATGTAAATAAATTAGGTCTTAATTTAAGCATTTGTCGTCAATGTTTAACATATTAGATCATAATATACCTATCTACCAAAACATCAACAGGATTATTCTTGCGTACGATTATTCATGGAGTCCTTTTACTTTCGGGATTTCAATAAATTATGTCGTTATTTTCAATGAGAAAGTTGACGTATCGGCTTTTGTATCCCCCAACTTTTATTGTTCGAATGATCTTCATTGTATGTCGCTGTTTTGGTTATAGATGGGATTAGAGTTGCTAGTTTGGAACTAATGTATTGTACCTGAGTGTAGTCAAGAGAATGTTGTCAATTACTGGGGCACCTGATCTACTTAACTGCGTCTCACACTATCGGCACTTTGATCTTTTTATCTCACTAGGCTATACGATGGATTTGTCCCGTAAGTGATAGTGAATTGGACAAACTTACAAAAACTTAGAAAACTTTGATAAATGTGAATGTTTTGGAGTATATGTGCGGATTTCTTTTACTTTTCTGATATGAACCAAATTAACAAGTGTGGATACATTTGTATGTTTGGAGTATAAGTGTGGGTGTGTGTTCCCCCTAAAATAGAACCAGATCGATGTTGACGTTATTCAAAGAAACTATGTTCTTACTGATGACTTCAATAATATACAGATGTGTGTATCTGTAACTGTAGATATGGTGTAGATTTTACAGACAAAAGAAAAAGCTAAATGTAGAAATTGGATACGTCATGGTATCTTTACGACAAAAACGTGTTAATCAATAAGACATTGCAGTGTTAAATTAATTTGCACGATAATAACGATATATGAGACAATGATTAACGTAGTCATGTTTACTGTTTATGAAATGGAATCTATATGTGTGTACATTTATATGTAATAATTACAATATTTAATAGATTTGAAAGATTTGTGGAAGTGTTGTGACCATTTATTTTATCGTTTTAGATCAAAAATAAAGTGTTACTATAAAAATGTATGAAGACGTTGGCTAAATAAGTCTCGTAAACGTAGGTCTGAAGTTACAAATAGTTTGTTTCTGTCTGACGAATAAAGATCTTCGAATACAATGTGTTCTTCATGCTGGACGAACGAGATTTAATAAGAAGTTCTTATTAAGAATGTCGTTTTTGTTGAACGAATGAGGATCTTCAATGGAAAACCTGAATTATGATTGGTTGTTTCTGCTGCATGAATGAAAATCGTAAATGTTATCTTAGTTAAAATATGTTGTTTCTGCTGGATGAGGTCCATAAATGTGGTCGGATTTAAAAAAAATACTGTTTCTGCCATTCAGTATGGATAATTTACAATATTTTGTTTTGAAAACTTGACTGATTTGTGTGGACGCCGATGTGTGATTTTGAACAGACACTGAAGGGTCCAATGACACTACATCACTCGGAACACCTCGGCCATGTCTAAAAATAGATGAAGATTCCGAAAATGGACTCGTAGATACGAATGTATTCACCCTAATAACATTTTCCAAAATGAGTTCACCGGATATGGGCACTTGTTCGCCACATCTGCAGTTAAGCCAATTGCGCGTGGATATCTTAGCGCGGCATAGTGAGGTCACAAGAAATTATGACGATTTATTTGCCGACTCAAACACATTCAGGTCGGCTAGCGGTAAGCTTTGTGTTCAGTTATCTTTATACTTCTTGTTTCTATAAACGATTTAATGGTGATAATCCAACAGTTTAAACTGATGTTCGTTTCTCTCAAACAACCAAATAAATTATTGTTACCTGAAAAGATCCGCTTTCCTCCAAACGCTCGGGGCTAAGGGGGCAGCATTACGACTGACTCGTCGGTGTCAGTATAATGGACCGGCCATGTTCAGTCCCTGGGCTTCTCATAAGTGCCCCTGTGCTATAATGATAGAAATGTCGCTGCACAGTATCGGCGAAAATGCCGGCAAATCCCATCCCAATCCCATCCCGAAGGAATGATGTTTATTGGTGCCCTACATCAATGTGGAAAGTAAAGCACAACACTCCAATTCTTATTACAAAACGTATTTCCTATCCGGGCTACGTTGCTCAGTAAGCTTTATATTTTAAAACTAAAAACAATCACGTGACCTCTTACTTTTGAGTTCACCCTACATAATCATTCGAATAATCACTCTGACGTCGATATCCATTTTAGTTGAAATCTCCATCGGGCTTATATATAGATTTGAAAATAACTTGATGCAGCAAGTATGCACCGAACATGAACATAGATGTTATATGTGTTAGATATAGGCTAACTGTCGGATACCACCTTTAAGTACTATGACACAGCTTATTTTATTTCCGATGAAAAAATCTTATTAAGAACACATTAAGGTAATCAAGGCGTTCGCTAAAAAAGGGCGTTGCGTTTTATGACCTGCATATCGTTGCTTTATAATAGATTAAAACACGATTGTATAGTGCTTAAAAGAAATGGACTGTATCCATAAAAAAAGACACTTTCAATGATTCATGCAATATTTTCGTGTGTGTTTTTTGTTATTTATTTTAAGCTATATATATATATACATGTATTACTATGATATCAATGATCCTAAAAAGGTAAGTACAAGTACAAGTGTACATTAAAGGATGTTTTTATGCATACTACGTACAAATACCTTACTAGTTCATGGTGATGTTGTTTAGCCTATGACAAGTTCTCCGCAGCCTTTCACCGCGTGGGTTCGAGTCCCAGTTAAAGCGAAAGACTTTCTGTTGGAATGTCAATCGCAAGATGTCGTTTTGTTGACCAAAATTGCTTCGATGCGATGAATTATAACAACAATAACAAAAAACTGTAAATGCTTGTCCTTCTTACTTTAAAAAAAAAACGCAGATCACCGTCTCCAGATAACTGAAATACTGTTGGTGAGACGATAAACCCGATAAACATAAAACGCAGATCACCGTCTCCAGTTAACTGAAATAGTGTTGGTGGGACGATAAACCCGATAAACAGAAAACGCAGATCACCGTCTCCAGATAACTGAAATACTGTTGGTGGGACGATAAACCCGATAAACAGAAAACGCAGATCACCGTCTCCAGTTAACTGAAATACTGTTGGTGGGACTATAAACCCGATAAACAGAAAACGCAGATCACCGTCTCCACTTAACTGAAATACTGTTGGTGAGACGATAAACCCGATAAACAGAAAACGCAGATCACCGTCTCCAGTTAACTGAAATACTGTTTGTGGGACGATAAACCCGATAAACGGAAAACGCAGATCACCGTCTCCAGTTAACTGAAATGCTTTTTGTGGGACGATAAACCCGATAAACATAAAACGCAGATCACCGTCTCCAGATAACTGAAATACTGTTTGTGGGACGATAAACCCGATAAACAAAAAAGGCAGATCATTACATTTAACCTTTAAAGGTGGTTTTCGACAGATTGGATAAAAAAAGTGTTTTTTCTCCACAAATTACCAAATAAGTCCTTGTTACATGAAAAGGTACTGGAAAACGCTCTTCATTGATGCCTTACCTTTGTGTGAACAGTCAAGCGAAAAATACAACTCGTAATTGCAACCAGCTTTTTCCCGTCAGAGCCAAGCTGCAGACATAGCTATTTTTTAACTTAGAAAAACCACGTGACCACTTACTTTTGAGATCACGTTATTTCGTCCAGCGCGTAATCCGCCATGACGTCGCTGTCTATTTAAGCAAAGATCACTGTCGTGCTTATTAATAGATTTTGAGGGAATGCATTTTGGTGGATTTTTTTCTAGAGATTTGTACTGTCTAACAATATAGGTTGTGTTCAAAAGCGTCTTTATTTAGACTTAAGTATGACATTTTGCAGAAATTATGCCCACACTGCCAAAAGAGTGTTAAGATATTTTTACATTTATTTGATATTGGCAAACTATCGCCTACCGCTTTAAAATAAATTCCAATTATGAACAAAAAAAATAAATTATAACAAGCGATAGATCTATAAGTAGTCATAGATGTCATACGCACAGATTTTAAAATTACTTAAAATATTATTATGGCACAATTCCTATCAAATTTCCCCAAACAACGCTACCCAAAAATAAACTACTCTCCCTTTTGTTTTAGTTCATGGTTGGTGTGACATACACATTAACAACGCGACCATTGTAACACGGCTTGTATGAAAGCAATGAAAGTGGACTTCATGCTTAAGGATAGACAAATAGCGGTCTGTTACTGGCGTTAACAACCAATACTCAAATCAACCTGTAACCAATTAGGAATGTAATGGCTTCATAACGATTGCAATTTCCGATCAACTGGAATTGCTTGATTGATTGGTTGATTGAAAAATATTAATTTTGATTTCTGCTGGGCGTGTCGTGGAATAATGGTCGATTATGTGAATTTTTGACATTAGAAGCCGTGGAATAGTGTTTAGCGACAGTGAATGGATACAGTGAATTTGCAAAGCAACTTTTCGTTTAATGACCTTTTCAAGTAAAGTGGATATGTGTGGCTTTTTTCATTAATAAGCATTAAGGCACGCTGTGTATTGGTAGAAGATTTTTGAAAAAAATTATGGTTTTAATTGTACCTTAGCAGCGATATTCAATTAGTGGAATTTAAACATGTACCTTTATCAACCCTTTACGACAATCTGGAAACACCGCGTTGACCTACTCTTCAATAAGGTCGATCGTAAACAAATGAATATCTGTGAACAACAATGATAGGACTTTTTGAAATAAAGATATAATGACCTGGATATGGCGATATAATTTTTGTAAACACACGTCTGTTTGTACATTTTATTAATTGAAAACTTACAAGGACTGCAAACAAAAATGAGCTGTCTCTCGTTTTAGTAAATCCTTTGATAACAGTCCTAAATTGTGGTCACATATTAGTGTTAACGGACCCCGTTTTGGACATAAATTTCAATTAAAACGTGACCTTTACTCATTACAAAATGAAAAATGTACATGTATAATTATGTAAGCATGGAATACATGTGAAAAGGTCTGTGATTAACCGGAATGGCTTTCTACCAAAACCGCGCGGGATCTTGCAGCTTGGAACGCCGGGAACTTCGCTCACTCGACTCGGGGGAGCGTTATCGGCCAGTCTCGGGTCCAGAACCGCGACACTTCCGGCGACTTCGCTGGGAACTCGACCTTGACTCTGACCTTGATACTCGAATATCTAAAGAGGATTCCTATATCAAATCTTTGGCGGCCCAGCAATGGAGGGCCAAAAATATGGTCAACAAGCAGCTCCAGCGAGTGGGCCAAGAGGAAAACTTTCCGGTCATTTCCACGGAGCCAATGGAACCACCGACTCCGAACCGTGTGGTCACAAGTACGGCCACCCAAATTGCCGAAAATATACCATGGAATAACTGGACACGGTGGGACCTGGCTAAATGTAAGTAGGATCACACACATGTATGAAGAGGTGTCACGGACTGCACGAGTGGCACGTTGTATTATGGTTGCAGAATAATAAGAAAGGAAGAAGGGGAGCCTTGCGCCAAAGATGACGTCATGCAAAATTGATAAACATTTGCAACTGGAATGCTATAGTATTGAAGCTGAAAATTATCATAGGGATAAAATGCACTGGGACAAGTTGTTACACAGACTTCAATTCAGATATTATGGTACAAATAGTATGATAATATGAAGTTGTACATAGCAATGTTAGTTTTACGTTACGAACAGAACAGAACAATATGTTTTGTCTCAACGTGAACATAGTACATAGTTGGAAGATAATTACAATCAATGTTACTGTCACTGATCATCAAGTCTTTTTAAAAGCACATACTAACACAGACACAAACGCATACACGCACGCTTGCACACTAATACTTACACACGTCGATGTGGATTTTGTTGTCACTTTCTACGTTACTGCACAATTACACATTGGCAAACCAAAACGAACACAAATACATGTACTCTACCGTTTGGCACTTGGGGCGACGGATTCCTTACAGCTCTCTGAAATATGCACAAAACTTTCTTTACACTTGAACTTGTACTAACCGTTTTTAACGTACAAGTAGCTGAACTTGAAATATGTTAGCGTTACTTTATCTTAGACTTTGCAAAGAAATATTATTTTAACCTTCCTTAACCCTTGATTTAAGCACAATACCGGTATATGTGAAGAAATTATAGATATTATTACTAATATTAGAATTAACTTAAAGGACCAATCGCATTTCTTTTCCGCACCGACAAATCGCACATTTGCCACATATTGCACGTCTTTGCATTTAAAAGCAGCATATTTTGTCATTTGTGTTGACACAGTTTTGTCAGGTAGATTTAGTTTGTCCTCTCCGTGTTGCAAGGGGTTTGACAATAAAAGGTGGTACTTTTTAATTTAAAAGTCATTTAGTTGCACAACGACTTAAAAACTTAAATACAAGCATGCTTACCATTAAACAAGCAATACCTCAGGTGGTAGAGCGTCGGCTTGCGGATCGGGAGGCCGTGGGTTCAAACCCCGGCCGGGTCAAACCAAAGACTTTAAAGTCGGTAGTATTCCCTCCTGATGCTCGGCGCCAAGGGGACAACATTACGCCTGACTCGTCGGTGTCAGTTTAATGGACCGGCCGGGTTCAGTCACTCGGCACCTCATAAGTGCCCCTGTGCTATAATGATAGAAGTGCCACTGCATAGTATCGGGAAAAATGCCGGCTAATATCATCCCAATCCCATTAAACTAGTTTCAACGTACCGTTTTTCAAACCACTTTAAGAAAAACATTATTAGCACGAAAAAAAACTATTTTTGCTTTCCCCGTCGGCACTCGGTCTAAATAAAGCGGCGTCGTGATGTGAAGTTTACAAATCAGCTCAATAATAGACCATTTTTAAAATTCATGCATTTTGCAGAATAATTACACTGCATGTACTTTATTGTAAACCTATCCACTGTCTTTGGCCTTATATTAACGGCATGCACCTGTCAAGATTATAATTAAATTGATCGCTGCAGAATTACAATTAGATCAGCGAAGTGCCAATATTTTCTACTTTATTAGGTATAATGGGGATATGCCTAAAGCCATTACACTGCGATTTAAACCGCTCATTGTTCATGCTTGACCGTCGGGTTACTTCACCTGGGTGGGTTCGAACTCCGGTCAGATGGAAACAAATGTTTATGTACATTTGCAAAGTGACGTGGGTTCTACCGAGAAGATTCGTCTGGTGTCTGTAGTTGCCCCCTTTCCCAATAAACATACAATTATTTTTAACTTCAAGACAAAAGGCATAAGACAGTATTACAACTTTTCGACAAATCGATCAGATATTGTCTTTAAGAAATTCAGTATATTGGAGTACCAATCTTGGAAGCGCAATTGGTAGAGCGTCGGATCCGCGTACTGGAGGCCCCAGGTTCGATCCTGAGCCACGACATACTGAAGTCGGTAAAATGGTAGCTCCCTTGCCAACGGTCAATAAAAAATAAGGGTAGTTCCGCGACTGATCAGCCAGGTGTCGTGAAAGTGTGACTGTGTGGTATCCTGCCAGCTGTACACAGTGAAGGCAGCTCTATGTCTGCTTCGAGTGGACACTGTCTCCAGATAACTAAATTACTGTTGATGGGACGATAACCCCAATACACAAATATACAGGATTGAAAAATCCATCCTCTCCCGCACCGACCTCGAAAATAGTGGCTCATCTCATTAACATATCATTGGTTCATTATTATGCAATCGTTGACAATTTCATTTATCCAGTTACATATCTGTACCCAATCTACTCAACTTGTACAGTATAACATCTAATAACGCATCAATGTTTTTATGCAGAAGTCAATACACGATCTATCAGTTACCGTCTATCGTGTTCATCACTAACTCTTTATTAATGGCAGATCAATACGTGAAGATGTTTAATGTCAACATTCATATGTTGAATACACAACTTTGACACATCATAGCTCGTTCAGTTATACACAATGGCACACTTCTTTAACGCTACATAATTGTTAACGATGGACCTAGTTCTTTTCTACTGAATTGTACTAATTTTAATTGTTACATCGCACGCGACACAATTATGGCCTTATTGGTTAGGTACAGTTTGTTATTAGTGGAAAAAGACCCGCAGGCATATGTCCGGGTAGAACCACGGGCGCATCGCCAATCGTCAGGACGACCTTGTCCAACCGGGACTCGAACCGACACGATAATGTGATGTTTTTACCGTTATAATTATGATTCGGCACATGAAGTACTATTTCACAACTGTTTTGAGGTTATATACCATTGGCGGTTGACAAATTTTAAAAGAACGTCCTTATAAAGCTCTCTTTATTGCTGGCGGCTTTGTTCCAAGTAACTTTGTATTGTATAATTGAATTCCCGACTACATTGTTCCTTAATTAAATCATTGTCATGAAGTATTTTCTGTCTAGTCATGTACATGATTGTACATGTTTGATTTTTTGTTAAACTTGTGATGTATCGTTAATTTGGTAATTCTCTTTCTTGGGTGGGTGTAGTTGAGGGTTTTTTATTTTGCCTTATGTCTACGGAAGTTTACTACAATGTAGTCCATACTATATTCACTATTATCGGATGTCGTGTTGGAAGGATTAACCAGTATTTCAAAAGCAAATTGAGTGTGACGTTTGTAAAGTTACGCATTAATGACAAAGAAAATATGCAAATTAAATAAATTGGCAAAAGGTTTATTAAATTAGAATTTCTAAGTATAAACATTGTCACAAGTAGTATGTGGGTCTATTTTAGAACATACAGGACATCTCGCTGTTTTTGAATCGTGTTCAAATATTATTCGCAACTGTAGACTCGCGAATATATCGATAGCGACTGTAGTATTCCGTCTACAATAGACTCAGTTCAATATAAAGTTATTGTTTCGTGACCTTGGTATCAATCAATGTTCACATATCTTTAATAATTAAATATCATCGTCACAAAAGACATCATTGACCTGTGACAATCGCGATTGTTTTGTGCTGTCGCATATTCTTGCGCACGCAAAATAGTGCTTCATTGAAAGAATGCTGTCTATGCAAGATGTTCATTCGTTTGCGGAATTGTTAAAGATGTAGATTTTGTGTGTGTGTGGTGAATTTTGGGTTATTTGTGTGATTGGTAATGTTTGTAGTTTTGGATTATTTTTGATAGCGTAAGAATGGATGCAGAATCTAAATACACAGATTCGCGTGGTTTAGTATCTCGTGGATTAATTTCACGCGGTAAATGTAAGTATTCACATTCTTGGTGTATCATTTTAATATGCTGCGCGTATATAGATTTATGTATTAAATTTCCACATCCACCATGTTTAGTTCTGTTTGTAGTACTAAGTTTAGCGCATGGGACCAACGATTTTCTGGATGATTTTAAATAAAATTTCAAACTTTAATGTATTTAGATTCATATACATTTATGCTGTTAGAATAAGTGTGATGATGATTTGTGTTATATAAATGTAGAAATAAATATATTTTAGGTTGACAATTTCGCAAGTTTTTCTTCTCGAATGTGGACAAAAGAAATCAATGCAATGTTGGATGATTTACAAAATTTCGATACGTAAAACAATAATATGCAAGAATGAAATAATTGCTTTAAAAGGCGCTCATAAAATTGTTAGTTATATTATTATCTTATTACATGTAAAAAAAAACATTGTATAAAAATAAGAAAGAACGTCAGATTAGTTAATTGATTTTTGAAATATAATTGAGTTTATACGCAACAATAATCATGTTTTTCTTACAGATTGACTGTTAATTAGTTTCTGAAAAGCAATAATGTTGAATGTATTTGATATATTCTGTGACACATTTCCGATTAAATCGATTTCATCTTGACTGGAAGACACCTCATTAACCAATATTCTTTACGAAAATTGTAAAGGGTTGGTTCAGTTATTTATAGCCGTGTTTGACCTTTTCTGAATTGTTGAGTTCGATGTCGGGTCATTTCTATTAGAAGTTTATTGTAAATATTTCAAATCAGTTTAGAAAAAGTTGTTACTGGTACACTTAAATGTGGTATTCGACTGCTTGCCTATATAAAATACACGTAACAATATCTGATCCCTGTTTGGCGTGTTTGT